>CM035162.1:124977261-126177261 GCA_020205615.1 Panax quinquefolius | reverse complement strand
CATATACACTTGTGGTTAATCATTTCTAATTGCCATGTCTAAGAATTATTAAATTGCACTCTATGCGTACTACATGTATTCATCGGGTATGAAAGGCTGATCACATTCATTATTCCATATATATATATATATATATATATATATATATATATATATATATATATATATATATAGGTCTCCATCCACGATGTAGGTTGTTGATTGGAGCAACCCATTTTGCCACCGGCCATGCCACAAGCTCTCAAACATAAAAAAAAAAAGTTATCCAAGGCCTAGAGAGCTTGTGTGGCGGTGCCAAAATGGGTTACTCCCCAACAACCTATTGGATGGTGACAATATATATATATATATATATATATATATATATATATATATATATATATATAATGTTAATGTTGTTCATTTATGTAAAATTTGTTCTGCTAGTTCATAATTATATTGTTGAATTATAGCCAGCTTTTATTCAAATCTTTCAATCATGATATATCCTTAAATTATTGAACTTAAACTTGCTAGGCAAACCTATTGCTCACCTTTGCTATATCATGATAAACATTTCAGATTAAGGAGAATATATCGGATACAAGGAAAGGTTAAAGCCAAGTTCAGCTTGGGATTATGTGTGCAGTTAAAATGTAATAGTTTAGTATGATAATAACGTTATACGTTAGATAGTTTCTGAATTATGTATAAGTTAAGGTTACTCGACCTTGGAGAATAGTGTGTAATGTTTATTGTATAAATAATTTATGTTTATATCCTCCGCAATAGTTGTAGAATGATTGAACCAGATTCGCGGTGATTTGGGACCCGAATTTGGGGCTCTCATAATTACCTTCTCAACAGGTATATAGCAAATAGCGTGACACAAGCCTAGTCTTAACTCCCTTCTCAATACGAATTTCATTCAACTCGTATTCATAATCCTTTCCTGAATCTGTATCAATTCATAGTACAACTGACACACGGCAATCTTGCTGTAAACTTTTCAATCATTCACTTGACCCTTCTCCATACTATCACCTTATCAGATCACGGGGTGATCTCATCGTATATATTACTATTCATTTCTATATTATGATAGTTTTATTTTACAATCTCTTATCACTGCACTTTTAGTCTTTTAGACTCTATCTATTCACCACTACTGTTCAACTTTATTATCAGTGTGACGCCCCAAAAATAGGTATACATCACCCATCTTGAGTCGCCAAATACATGGTACAAAATTCAAATACAACTTAATAATACAACTGTCATGTAAAATACGACAAAACATAAACTGAGAGTTTTAATACGAATATTGTCTTCTAGACAGTATTTAACTCAAATGGAGTCCTCAATACATTTATTATCACACTATTTTATAGAATAGTGAGGACTACTAATGCTATCATCTGGACCATCACTCCGTTCCCCGACTAGTCCCAGCTATGTTCTCATTTCCTGAAGAGGACAATGAAAGAAAAAAGGTGAGCTCAACTAGCCTAGTAAGAAATATTATGACTAAGATAATGCGGAATAATTTATCGTTAGCCTTCAACAGTGTTAAACTGATAAAATATAACAATAATCAAGTTTAACTGCAGCGGAACAAGCAATCCATTAGAAGAGTCAAGTAGAGAATAAAATCTACTATCTTCTACGATTTAAAAGGCTTTTAATCAACTTTATCGCTGAGACTCCGCTTAATAAATAATCCACAGCATCCCTACACTACGACCAAGGATATTCATTAGTATTACGACCACAAATTATCCATGCACTACAGGCCAAGGATATTCGTGTTTTCCTCAATGGTCATAATCATGCCAACAATTGTCCATCAATGCACTACGGGCCAATGATGACATTTACCACATCTTTTGTAACATTACGGTCATGATTATACCGAATAATCCCTGGTCATAATCATACCAAGTCCATCTATGCACTACAGGCCACAGATGACTTTCAACATAATATAAACATGAGGATGATGACAATGGTATAAGAATTCAATAAAAACAAGTTCAAGGATAAATTTTTTAAAGATTTATAATTTAATTTATCCATAAATCAATAACGTTCAAATTGTCAACATGATACTATTTTGTGGAGTAAAATTCAAGAATAATATTGTACCAAAAATAATTTGGACCAAAACGAATCCATTTTTATCATGAATAGTACCCCGGGTGAATAATACTCGAGTGAATAGTACCCCATGAATAGTACTCCGGCATGAAAAAGTTAAAACTTATCAAGAATGCTCATAACAATGTTTCCATGAAAAGATACTGGATGAAGCGCAAATATCAAGGATATTCTACTAATTTCATGGAGTTTAGAAGCCAAAACTTTAACAAAACGAGTATAAAAATTAAAATCTGAAATGAAATAATATTACTTACATACTACAGAGTATGGAAGAAAATATTATTTCAAGCGAATATTGAACAAAAATAGCATCTCTTACCTTGAAAAGAAGAGTATTCTAACTGGTATAGCGGGGATATTCTTGAAGAAAACTTTCACTATTTTCTACGCTCAAAGCTTTCTAAAACTCTAAAGAAATACGCTCAATATTATAGAAGAAGAATTCTTTGATTCTGGTGTGATTTTTAATTCTAAATAAGCATCCTATTTATAGGAGAATAGAAATGATACTATTTGAAAATTAAAATCACGAATGCACAGTAACATACTCACGGGCGCCGAATCCTCAACTGAAATTCTAAAAATTTTGATTTACTATGCAGCACTATGCAATAAAATATTCTAATAAAACAAAAATTTTAAATAAAATATAATATATTCTATTTATAATCAAATAAAACAAAACTTATTAAATATAATATATATATATACCCCCACCATCTTTTATTTTCTTCTTCTTCTTTACTTCCGTGAATCCTCCCCCTCCCCCCCCCACCCCCACCCCCCCCCCCATCTTTCAACTTCCATCACCATCATATATATATATATATATATATATATATATATATATATATATATATATATATATAAACAAAAGCGAGATAACTTCTACCTACAGTTTTGAAAAATAAGTAAATGGGGGGTCCAAATAACAAGTAAAATTTACAATAACTACTTCATAAACATCTTCTCAATATTTTTAACAATATTTATCATCATTATTGTAAGACCCCAACTTTTTATAAATAAAGATTTAATTTCCTCTATTTATCATTTTGAAATAGTAAGGGTTGATTTGATTAATGTGGTTAGTTATGGGTATAATGCGCAAATATTTTAAATAAGCAGGTGGTTATAAAATATTCATTGTTTTCGAAGAATATTCGTTTGGTCGTGGAATATTCTTCTCAGTTTGGGAATATTAAATGCGACGGTAGCGACCTTGTGTGGGCCCCATAACTGAAAGCAATTGGATGAAGAAAACGACAAGTATAAGTTATTATAAATAACTGGTAGCTTGTTATCAAGTAATTAACCTTTCGTTGGAATACTTTAAATTGGTTAAAACACAATAATACGCGTTGTTTGCACAAGAAGACATGGTATTGCACCAATTATTGATTCTTAAGTAAGAGGGCACTACAATAATTGTTACGGTAATTATTATTCGGTATTTTATTTTATTGATTCAATAATTCTTTGCGTTGATATTTTATATTCTCGTTGTTTCAATAATTGTCACTACACAAAGTATTTTTTATTTTGAAGCAATAATTCATATTATCTAAATAATATTATTAGATAATATTATTGGCAATGTCTAGAAAGTTCATCTAAGGAGAGGTTTGGTCACCTAATTGCTGCGCATGAGAAGGAGAAATTCTTATCGAAAGCCCCCTTTTCCAGGAGGCGGCACGGTTGCCAAGATTGTGATTTTGTAATATTATTTGTGAATAATTAATTATTAATTTATATGATGAGGAAAATATTGATTTTATGTGGTTATAGATGGAGAAAATTTTTAAAGTGACAATTGTTAAAAAATTGATATTTTATCTTTTCTGATAAAATAATATTTTATTATATTATTATAATATAATAATGAGGATATTTTTACAATGAATGTGGGATATATGAGCATATGAGGACGAGGAGTATTTTTGTTGCAAAAGTTGTTTAAAACATGTTAAACATGTCCGTGGGCCCATTTCTTGATTGAAATTTGATTATAGCCTGTAAAATCGCCCGTTTATGGATTTCGGTCAATTTTTGTTTGGAATTTGGAAAAACTTTCTTCTGCAAAGTTGTAGAGAATTGAATTTCTTATTAAAAGTCGCGAGATTCGAATTTTCTGATAAAAGGGCTATTTATTATGAATTATTGAAGTTCTAAGGATCCAGAATAATTGATTTTTGAAAGTTTTAAATAATTATACTAACAAAAATGTTTTTTACATTGTTGGGACTTATTTAACATGTGATTAGGTGGCTGATTTCAGATGCTAAGTGTGCATAGAGAATTTATAATATAAATATTAATATTATATTAAATTTTCTGCTTTGGTGTTCTAAGCATTTTCCTATAAATAGGGTGCTTAGGTTAGAATTGAAAATCACACCAGAAACTAAAGATTTCTCTCTTTCTCTCTCTATAATATCGAGCGTATTTGTGAGTATTTTAGTACTTTGAGTATTGCTATATGATTGCAAGTTCTTTTCAAAGACTATATCCAAAGATTCTAGTCGTAAGTACTATTCTTTCTGAGGTAAGGGATGTTATTTTATTCGAAAATGATATTATTTCTTCAATATCATTATGCCGAAATATTGGTTGAAAATTTTTATCAAATTTGAAACTTTTCATGTCGGGGTTACTATTCATAAGTTACTATTCACGAGTTACTATTCACGAGTACTATTCACAAAGCATGATGATTTTCTTGTAGAATTTCTATCTTTTGGTATCGGAGTTACTATTCACGTATACGGCACTATTCACGAATACGACACTATTCACAGAAAAATTAAATTTTCTTTTCTATGTCCAAGATTGTCTGTTATGATTCCTATCTTTGATTGGATCTATGTTTTGGTCTTCATTCTTGAATTTTACTCCACTCTGATTACGTATGAAGTATTTTTGAACTTGGATTGTGTAAAGTACGAATCCTTAATATTTATTCTTTTGTTTCACTGGATTTGTTTTCTTTAAAATATTTGTCATCATCCTCAGTCCTAAATGATGATATAACTGAATATCTTTGGCCCGTAGTGCAAAGATGAATGATTTTATGATGAATATCTTTGGCCCGTAGTGCAAAGATGAACAAGTGTTTAGATGAACATGACCAACTGGTGAATATCTTTGGCCTGTAGTGCAAAGATGAATATTTGATTTATGATGTATATTGATTGATGTTATAGGGATAAAATATCGATGATGGACTTTTAAATTCATAGATGATAGTAGATTTCATTCTCTACTTAACTCTCCTAATGAATTGTTGTTTTCGTTGCAGTTGTTGATCTAAATCTTGTTGTCTATTGTATTCTATCAGATTTTTCCCTGTTGAAGACTAAGGATAATTTGTTGTACATTATCTTAGTCATAATATTCTTTACTGGGCTAGTTGAGCTCACCCTTTTCCTTTTTGTTCCATTTTTCTTCTCAGGAGACGAGAATATAGCGGGAACTAGTTGGGGTGTGGAGTGATGGTTCAAGACAGTTGTTTTAGTAATCCTCACCATTTTGTAATATAGTGTATCAATAATTGTAATGAGGACTTATTTGAGTGTGGATATTGTCTAGAAGATAATATTTGTATTTAAACTCACAGTTTATGTGTTGTCGTATTTTGCACGACAATTGTATTAATGAAGTTGTAGTTGTTTCTGTACCATGTATTTGGAGACTCAGAATGGGTGATGTATACCTATTTTGGGGGCGTCACAATTATTATAATTCGCAATATTTAACAACCAGATCGTTCCCAAGAAAGAGGGGGCTTTCCAATAAGGATTTCTCCCTATTGGCGCGCAATTAGGTGACCAAACCTCTCCTTGACAAAACTTCTAGACATTGTCAATATTGCAAATAATAATATTAATAATTATGTCATCTCTATTATTGATTTAATAATATATAATGTGAGGGCCCCGAATCCAGGTCCCAAATCACCTCGGATCCGGTTCGATCATTTTATACAACTATTACTATTTGCAGAAGATATAAACATAAATTGTTTATACAATACATTACACACTATTCCCCAAGGTCGAGTAACCTTAACTTGATACGCAATACATAACTATCTAACACATAACATCATTATCAATCTATACTATTACAAATCTAATGCACACGTATACTAAAGCTGGAACTGTCTTTAACCTTTCCTTATATCTGACGCATTCGTCTTAATCTGCAATGTTTTATCATGATATAGCAAGGGTGAGCATAAGGATTACCCAGCAAGTTTAAGTTCAACAATATAACGATATATCATGATTGAAATGATTTGAATAATTGGCTGGCTATAATTCAACAATATAATTGTGAACTAGCAGGAACAAATTTATGATTGAACAAGTATTATACATGAAAAAATATCTGAACCAACTGGTAATGAAGGTGATCAGCCTTTCATACCTGACTTATACATGCAATATGTATAGAGTACAATTCATGGCAACCAGGAATGATTAACCATAAGCTTATCCGAATTAAACAACTCTTAGTAGAGTTAAGTAAAAATAAACTTGCACGAGCAATTTGATTATCGCTACTGTAATTTATATCGCTTTATTCAAGACCTAATATTAGTAATATAGATCTCCAATATTAGAATAATATCATCACAATAAAATACTATTATATATATACATAGAATAACCTAAACACATAACATATAACCCTATCGATATATAACACACATAAGACTCTCAGATCAAGTCAAACTATTGCGATCCCGAGTTGAACCCGAACATAAATCGACATCCCGACGGCCAATCGGAATTTTATCGAGTCTAAGTTCAATTAAACTCTGTATAAATGCTTAACAATTAACTTAAATAATTTATTAACAGTTGAAATAATTTTCATAAGCTCGTAATAATTTTCAAATAATTATTACTCCCTCCGTCCCATAGTTATAGGCTGATTTTCCATTTTGAGATGTCCCAATATATAGGCTACATACTATTTATAAAATTTAGTTGGTTCATTGTTTTACTTTTATGCCCTTATAATAAATATTCAACCATTACTCTTTTTTTTGAAAAAACAACATTCAATGTTATTATTTTTATCACCACATTTAATGTTGTTGTATTCTCTTTGGTTAAATTTCTATGGTTATGGATTTTAATGGTCAGTACACGTCAATCAATGAAATTGAGAGTTCCAATATGATAAGTAAGGAGTAATAAACTTATTTATTAATTCCATATTAAGGGGTATATGTGGAAAATTTATGTTAAAAATTGCCACTTAACTAATTTTCTTAAACTATGTGCCAAAAGAAATCAGCCTATAACTATGGGACGGAGGGAGCACTATTTATCTTGATTTTTTCAATAATTAAAATCGTATTTATATAATATAAATACCACTTAATTCTTTTATCATTAATATTTATTTATTATCAAATATTAATGAAATACATGTCATAATATTATAATATATTTATAATATCACAAAGTATTTTTAATACTTTAAAATCACATTTATATAATTTTTTAAACAATTAAATTCATTATCGATAATTGCTTTTAATATTAAAATATTAATATTTTCATGACAAAATATCAAAAGTTATATTTTATAACTTAAAATATTTTATAACACTTAAATCATTTTATATGATTTATAAATTATTAATTCTATTTTTCCTTAATTTATTTAATATATTATTAAATAAACTAATTATCATTAATATTAATTAATTAATGAAATTCATCACAAAATATTAAAAGTTACTAAAAATAACTTAAAATATTTTATTATACCATAATATTATTTTTCATGTATTTAAATCATTTTTAAATAATTTATTTAATATTATAATTAAATAAATTAAATATCATTTATATTCCAAAAATATTAAATATTTATGAAATATACTTAAAATAATTAAAAACTATTTTTCAGAATTTAAAATAATTTTTTGGAATTTATTATGTATTTTTAATAATTAAAAACCATTTTTATCTATTTATTTAATTAGAATTATTAATTTCTAAATTAAGTGTCGCTATAGGGGCTTCTGGCGACGAATTCGTCGCTGTTGGTGTTCTTGGCCAAACTCAGATCTTCATCGTCAGATATCCGGGTGGGTGGTTTGACCGAGCCTAAAAGTTTTTTGTTCATGATTCTGGGAAGTCTAGTGCATTAATATTATAGTACTTATGTAATACTATAAGAATTAACAAGTTTCGGGCCAATCCTGCATCATAACAGCAAGATCAAAGCTTTAAAAAAATTCGATAACATCATGTTCTTCATTTCGGGTTTTCCAGAAAATGAAGAACGATTGATAATGCTAGGTTGAGCTCCTTATATCTTACAATCTGGACTTTCTAATTATGTTATAAAGGTTTGAACATGTAGAGGAGATGTCAGGGTCCATTTATATACAACCAGAACATCTAAACAACAACACAAATGTCAGATTAAGGCTGGTCAAAGTGCATGGCAAGAACTGCCTTTGAATATTTCTAGGTTGCCCAGAATCTTCATCTGGTGTGATGGTCAACGCTTGTTTGACTAGGAATTTCTATAATTCTGTTACAGATCTAGGCTATCTAAAGGTTTGAGTATGTACTCCTCATGTCAGGCTACAAGGTGAAAATAACAACATAGCTAAAACATTAAACCACAGCAAGATCAGTAGGCTAGAACATCTTGTCAGAAATTCTAGTAACATTCTGGGTAACCCAGAAACAGATTTTGTGCTCAGTCAACGTACTTTGACCGAACATATCTTTTAATCTACACGTGATCTGGGATTGATTCAAGTTCCAGATCACAGCCTTTATAGCATTCTACAAGTTTAAAACCTAAAACACAACAAAACAATAACACACAGAGATCTAGAAGCCCTGACATGTGACTGTCAGACATCATTTTTCAACTTTTTCCAGATTTTTGAAAATGCTAATTTCGAGGACTTTGATGTTATGGATCCGGGATTTTACAACCCAGATCACTAAATGACACCTTATTACACATATCTAAACAACAAAACATATCATCTAACATAAAATCTAAATATTTCAAATTTTGAAGGTTTATACCTTTCTAGCTTGGATCTTGGAATCTGACCATTGTGATCTGTTCTTGTTAAGCTAAGAAGTGCTACTGGCTTATCTTATCACTCTCTCTCACTCTAGATTTCGGATTTAGAAGAGAGAGAAAGGTTTGGAGAGAATGAAAATTAAAGTGTGCATGTCTCTCTCTTTAATCTCTATAAATTATTGTTGCAATGAAATGGCTGTCAGTTTTGGCTGACTTGCTGCTGATATCAGTCACAAACATAAACTAGGGTTGCTCACCAACTTTACTGGGCCAACTCTTGCAAGTTAAGTCACAATAATGCATTAAGGGCATTTTAGTCTTTTTGCATTTAATTTAATGGTATTTTAGACAATTGGCCAAACCCTTAGGGTTTAGGGTTCGGTTAGGATTTATGGTTTAGAAAAATTTAGGGTTTAGGGTTTGAAAAATTTAGGGTTTGTAATTTAATTTCTAAAATTTCCAATTTAGATTTTCAAAAATAGAAAATTAATATTTCTAAATTATAATTAGAATTTTCTAATTATATTAAAATTTCTTAATCATAATTTAAATATTGCTAATTAGGATTAATAATTCCTAATTAAAATTGCTAATTAAGCAATTAGGTCAAAATGGTCATTAGGGTTTATAACCCATTTAATTAGGGTTTCTAATAGAAAAATAATTTTCCTAAATTAGAAATTAGATTTTTTAATTAGATTAGGGTTTTCTAATCACTTAACTTGAAAATTAGAATTAATATATCCTAATTAATATTAAAAGTATTAAATTAACACTTAGGTTTTCCCTATTTATAGATTAGGGTTTCTTATCCCAGAAATTAGGGTTTTCTAAATTTGAAATTAGGGTTTGCTAATTAATTAAGCTTTACCCTAATTAATATTATAATTAATAGCACTTATGCAATATAATAATCATTTAAGTTCTCATATTAGGGTTTTATACATTGAATTAGGGTTTCGAATTCCCGGAACTAAAATTAGGGTTTTCAGAACCGGTTTCTAGGGTTTCTTGTTAATCGTTAGGGTTTTCTAACTGAACGTTGACGTTCTTAATATATACTTAGGGTTTGTTACAGATATCGTTTATCTGGTCAACCCTTGACCCTTAAGCACATACTGTACACATATACACAGAACGTATTCACGTATATCCTTAATCCTGAATAATTCACCTAAATCCTTCACAGAATTTTGAAATCCTCAAAATTCCTTCTTAAAAATATCAAACGCATACATTTATTTTCAGTCTAGGTTATAATTTTAAACCTTAAATCAATTAATAAAAATTTAAAAAATATTCTAAATTCTCGGGTTGTCACATTCACCCCTTCTTCTAAAAATTTCGTCCCCGAAATTTACCTTACACCTTACACTATACTGCTTACACCATACATACACAGCATCACATGCTACCCAATACACCACTCACAAGAGTAAAAATTTTCAAATTTTGCTGAGGGGTTTTACAGACTATTGTCTGTCATTTTCGCAAATGTTATAGGAAATTCATCCGCAAACCGTCATAACTTACGGACATAGTGGGTAATTAATCCAGTATGTCATGTACTTATTAAGTACTGCTGGTCGACTCTGTTTCTTGTCTCTGCCAAAGGCACAAAAAATTCTACCTCAGTCTTATTGGATTCCGCACCAAAACAATTTGGTTCGGGAAATTTCTTTAATGAACACTTAGAGTTTTCATAAACTTTAGTCTAGCTGAATCGAATAGCATAGACCCATATCAATAATTCAATTCAATCGAATTATTTAAGTGTAGCCAAACCCCGTTGGCAAATTATAATTTTTTTGAAATTTTTTTTTTTGAGAATGACGCCATGATGTCGTACTGTACTAACAGTCCGTTTGAGGATGCCGTCATTATATGACTTTGTCATAACACATCATACAATAGTGGAACAATTATTTTCAGATCGAATTCGCACTAAGTATTCCTGTATTTACAACTCTATCAACTTTTATCATCTCTGCACCAGGTTACATGGTACATGAGTGATAAATAAAAAAAAAATTGATATTTCAAATCATTTGCGTCTAGCTGAAATAAGTAGCATAGACTATACTTTAAACTGTTTCAAAAATGATTACGAGTCTACATTTTTTTTTCAAAAGCACATAGTGCGTATTTAGCTTGATGTCAACATTTCGAAATCTAGCATAGCTAGGATTTTTGGAAAAACTTATGTCTTCACTAATAATCACTTGCTTAACAATCTATCTATTCCTATTATCCTCAATACTTCATTTACACATAATTATACCTAGTTCGTAAAACCACACTTATGAGTCCATAAATTGCCACAATCATATGAGTTTAAGAACTTATCCTAGTCTGACCTTTGGCGTCCGTTCGTTGAGGGTTCATAAACATTTCATATAACTATGAATCAAGCATGTCACATAAGTATGAGTTTTAAGAACTCGTACTTAACCTTATATTCGCTACCTATGACCTATCTATCTGTTATACACATGAGAAAGGAATCACCCTCTTAACATGCATATATCAAATAGCGCGACACAAACATTTCAATAATTATCATTGTCAGAACTAATTAGTTTTTACACCAAATACAATTCCCCGCCCACACAAGGAATCATACAACTCAGCTGCTGACACGAGTCCTCAATTGAATCCCCACCTAATACTAACTCCCTTCTCAATACGAATTTCATTCAACTCGTATTCATAACCCTTTCCTGAATCTGTACCAATTCATAGTACAACTGACACCCAGCAATCTTGCTGTAATCTTTTCAATCATTAGATTGATTCTTTCCATACTATAACCTTATCCGATCACGGGGTGATCTCATCGTATATATTACGCTTCATTTTTATACTATGATCGTTTTGTTTTACGATCTCATATCACTGTACTTTTAGTCTTTTAGACTCTATCTATTCATCACTACTGTTCTACTTTATTATCAGAGTTAGGGAACTCTGTATCTTTACACTCGCCGAGATTCTTATTTGAATCTTACCGACTAACTAACTCTATGTGAGTTAGTACTTATCCTAATCACTGCGGTTATTAGTCTCGGGTATTCCTACCTAAGGTTCATAACCTACAGCTTTGATACCAACTGTGAGGGCCCCGAATCCAGGTCCCAAATCACCTCGGATCCGGTTCGATCATTCTATACAACTATTACTATTTGCGGAAGATATAAACATAAATAATTTATACAATACATTACACACTATTCCCCAAGGTCGATTAACCTTAACTTGATACACAATACATAACTATCTAACACATAACATCATTATCAATCTATACTATTACAAATCTAATGCACACATATACTAAAGCTGGAACTGTCTTTAACCTTTCCTTGTATCCGACGCGTTCGTCTTAATCTGTAATGTTTTATCATGATATAGCAAGGGTGAGCATAAGGATTGCCCAGCAAGTTTAAGTTCAACAATATAACGATATATTATGATTGAAATGATTTGAATAATTGGCTGGCTATAATTCAACAATATGATTATGAACTAGCAGGAACAAATTTATGAATGAACAAGTATTATACATGAACAAATATATTTGAACCAACTGGTAATGAAGGTAATCACCCTTTCATACATGACTTATACATGCAATATATACAGAGTACAATTCATGGCAACCAGCAACGATTAACCATAAGCTTATCCGAATTAAATAACTCTTAGTAGAGTTAAGTAAAAATAAACTTGCCTGAACCGTTGATTACCGCTACGCAATTTATATCGCTTTATCCGAAGACCTAATATTAGTAATATAGATCTCCAATATTAGAATAATATCATCACAATAAAATACAATTATATATATACATAGAATAACCTAAACACATAACATATAACCCTATCAGTCTATAACACACATAAGACTCGGTATCAAGTCAAACTATTGCAGTTTGAGTTGAACCCGACACAAATCTGACATCCCGACGGTCTAGTCGGAATTTTATCGAGTCTAAGTTCAATTAAACTCTGTATAAACGCTTAACAATTAACTTAAATAATTTATTAACAGTTGAAATAATTTTCATAAGCTCGTAATAATTTTTAAATAATTACTACTATTTATCTTGATTTTTTCAATAATTAAAATCGTATTTATATAATATAAATATCACTTAATTTTTTTACCATTAATATTTATTTATTATCAAATATTAATGAAATACATGTCATAATATTATAATATATTTATAATATCACAAAGTATTTTTAATACTTTAAAATAACCTTTATATAATTTTTAAACAATTAAATTCATTATCCGATAATTGCTTTTAACATTAAAATATTAATATTTTCATGACAAAATATCAAAAGTTATATTTTATAACTTAAAATATTTTTATAACACTTAAATCATTTTTATATAATTTATAAATCATTAATTCTATTTTTTCTTAATTTATTTAATATATTATTAAATAAACTAATTATCATTAATATTAATTAATTAATGAAATTCATCACAAAATATTAAAAGTTACTAAAATAACTTAAAATATTTTATTATACATAATAATATTATTTTTCATGTATTTAGATCATTTTTAAATAATTTATTTAATATTATAATTAAATAAATTAAATACCATTTATATTCCAAAAATATTAAATATTTATGAAATATACTTAAAATAATTAAAAATTATTTTTCAGAATTTAAAATAATTTTTCAAAATTTATTATGTATTTTTAATAATTAAAAACCATTTTTATTTATTTAATTAATTAAAATTATTAATTTTCGAAATTAAGTGTCGCTATAGGGGCTTCTAGCGACGAATCCGTCGTTGTTGGTGTTCTTGGCCAAACCCAGATCTTTATCGTTAGATATCCGGGTGGGTGGTTTGACCGAGCCTAAAAGATTGTTGTTCATGATTCTGGGAAGTCTAGTGCATTAATATTATAGTGCTTATGTAATACTATAAGAATTAACAAGTTTCGGGCCAATCCTGCATCATAACAGCAAGATCAAAGCTTTAGAAAAGTCTGACAACACTGTTCTTCATTTTTGGGTTTTCCAGAAAATGAAGAACAGTTGATGGTGCTAGGTTGAGCTCCTTATATCTTACAATCTAGACTTTCTAATTATGTTATAAAGGTTTTAACATGTAGAGGAGATGTCAGGGTCCATTTATATACAACCAGAACATCTAAACAACAACACAAATGTCAGATTAAGGCTGGTCAAAGTGTATGGCAAGAACTGCCTTTGAAGATTTCTAGGTTGCCCGGAATCTTCATCCGGTGTGATGGTCAACGCTTGTTTGACCAGGAATTTCTATGATTCTATTACAGATCTAGGCTATCTAAAGGTTTGAGTATGTACTCCTCATGTCAGGCTATAAGGTGAAAACAACAACATAGCTAAAACATTAAACCACAGCAAGATCAGTTGGCTAGAACATCTTGTCAGAAATTCTAGTAACATTCTGGGTAACCCAGAAACAGATTTTGTGCTCGGTCATCGTACTTTGACCGATCATATCTTTTAATCTACACGTGATCTGGGATTGAATCAAGTTCCAGATCACAGCCCTTACAACATTCTACAAGTTTAAAACTTAAAACACAACAAAACAGTAACACATAGAGATCTAGAAGCCCTGACATGTGACTGTCAGACAACATTTTTTAACTTCTTCCATATTTTTGAAAATGCTAATTTCGAGGACTTTGATGTTATGGATCCGGGATTTTACAACCCAGATCACTAAATGACACCTTATTACACATATCTAAACAACAAAACATATCATCTAACATAAAATCTAAATATTTCGAATTTTGAAGGTTTATACCTTTCTAGCTTGGATCTTGGAATCTGACCATTGTGATCTGTTCTTGCTAAGCTAAGAAGTGCTACTGGCTTATCTTATCACTCTCTCTCACTCTAGATTTTGGATTTAGAAGAGAGAGAAAGATTTGGAGAGAATGGAAATTAAAGTGTGCATGTCTCTCTCTTTAATCTCTATAAATTATTGTTGCAATGAAATGGCTGTCAATTTTGGCTGAGTTGCTGCTGATATCAGTCACAAGCATAGGCTAGGGTTGCTCACCAACTTTACTAGGCCAACTCTTGCAAGTTAAATCACAATAATGCATTAAGGGCATTTTAGTCTTTTTGTATTTAATTTTAATGGTATTTTAGACAATTGGCCAAACCCTTAAGGTTTAGGGTTTGGAAAATTTTAGGGTTTAGGGTTCGCAATTTAATTTCTAAAATTTCCAATTTAGGTTTTCAAAAATAGAAAATTAATATTTTTAAATTATAATTACAATTTTCTAATTATATTAAAATTTCTTAATCATAATTTAAATATTGCTAATTAGGATTAATAATTCCTAATTAAAATTGCTAATTAAGCAATTAGGGTCAAAATGGTCATTAGGGTTTATAACCCACGAATTTGGGTTTCTAATAGAAAAATAATTTTCCTAAATTAGAAATTAGATTCTGAAATTAGATTAGGGTTTTCTAATCACCTAACTTGAAAATTAGAATTAATATATCATAATTAACATTAAAAGTATTAAATTAACACTTAGGTTTTCCCTATTTATAGATTAGGGTTTCTTATCTCAGAAATTAGGGTTTTCGAAATTTGAAATTAGTGTTTGCTAATTAATTAAGTTTTACCCTAATTAATATTATAATTAATAGCACTTAAGCAATATAATAATCATTTAAGTTCTCATATTAGGGTTTCATGCATCGAATTAGGGTTTCGAATTCTCGGAACTGAAATTAGGGTTTCCAGAACCGGTTTCTAGGGTTTCTTGTTAATCGTTAGGATTTTCTAACCGAACGTTAACGTTCTTAATATATACTTAGGGTTTGTTACAGATATCGTTTATCTTGTTAACCCTTGACCCTTAACCACATACTGTACACATATACACAGAACATATTCACGTATATCCTTAATCCTGAATAATTCACCTAAATCATTCACAGAATTTTGAAATCGTCAAAATTCCTTCTTAAAAATATCAAACGCATACACTTATTTTCAGTCTAGGTTCTAATTTTGAACCTTAAATCAATTTATAAAAATTTTTAAAATATTCTAAATTCTCGGGTTGTCACATATAAAATATCGACAATAATTGAATCAAATAACGTGAGATACTATGCAACAATTACTGTAGCAATAATTGAATAAAACTGAGTGACTTCTCACGTAAGCATCAATAATCAATACCGTGTGCTACTATGCAACCACGCGTATTGCTGTACTTTTAACACCGGGTGTTTCAACAGTTAACGGTAAAACTTCTGTCGTTATTTTCATAAAAGATATTTTGTCGTTTCCTCAATCCGACAATAATTACGTTGTGGGGTCCACCAATGATTGTGCCGTCGTACGAATATTCCCTGTTAAAACGAATATTCTCCGACCAATCGAATATTATATAACAACTTGCGTACTTTGCAAAATTTATAAATACTACCCACAACTATAACATTATATCAAATTCACTCCATAATATTCAAAAATGATATTTATAGAAAATTCATCTTTATTCATAAAAGTTGGGGTCTTACAACCTCCCTTTCTTATGAAATTTCACCCTCGAAATTAGGGAACATACCTGGTATGATGAAGAGGTGAGGATACCTTGATTTCATTTCAGATTCTAACTCCCAGGTCATCTCCTCAACATCGTGGTTTCTCCACAAAACTTTGACTTGAGGTGTAACCTTGTAGCGTAGAACATGCTCCTTCTTATCCAAGATTTTAACAGGTACCTCTTCATATGTTAAATCTTCTGTTATTTCGTCTGGTTCTAACTCAATAATGTGGTTCGGGTCTTTCACATACTTACGTAGCATGGATATGTGAAAAATGTTATGAACACGAGACATACTTGGCGGTAAGGCAAGTCTATAGCCCACAGTTCCTACTCGATCGAGGATTAAAAATGGGCCAATGAATCAAGTATTGAGCTTTCCTCTCATTCTAAATCTCGTAACTCCTTTCCATGGAGCAACACGTAACAACACTTGATCTCCAATATCGAATTCCACATTTTTTTCGATGAAGATCATCATAACTCTTTTGTCGATCTTGTGAGGTTTTTATACGTTGTCGGATCATTTGAATCTTTTCCTTAGTCATACGTACCAACTCCAGTCCCAACAACGTTGCTTCACCCACCTCATCCCAGCATACTGGAGAATGACACTTTCTTCCATACAACGCCTCAAATGGAGCCATGCCAATACTTTCTTAATAACTGTTATTATAGGAAAACTCCACCAATGGTAAGAACTTGTCCAAACTTCCCTTGAAGTCAAGGACATAGAGTCTTAATAAATCTTCAAGAGTTTGAATAGTCCTCTCCGACTTCCCGTCCGTTTGAGGATGATATGCCGAACTAAATCGTAAATCCGTGCCCATAGCTTTTTGCAAACTAATCCAAAATATTGAAGTGAATCTTGGGTCTCGATCAGAAACTATGGATACTGGCATACCATGCAATCTTACAATCTCGTTTATATACATACGAGCAAGACGTTCAAGTGTATATGTTTCTCGTATAGGTAAGAAATGAGCCGACTTGGTCAATCTATCAACAATGACCCAAATCGCATCTATGGCTTAAGAAACCTTGGGAAGAGCGGTAACGAAATCCATGGTAATGTGCTCCCACTTCCATTCTGGAATTTCAAGTGGTTGCAATGGACCTTTTGGTACTTGATGCTCCGCCTTGATCACGATACATTTTGGTACTCCCAAGATGGATTGGAAACGGTGTGTTGTGCGCCTCCATCATAATTTTATACTTTAAATCAGGGTCGTTAGGAACACAAAGTCTGGAGTTGACTCGAAGTATTCCTTCTTCATCGATTCTTGCTTCCGGCATAGCACCTTCTTGCACTTTCTTCCTCATACGCATCAGTGTTGGTCGTTTTACCGATCAATATATGCGTGCAAGTATACACGGTCAACAAGTAATAAAGAGTAAGTAAAGTATCGTTCTCACGGAGAATTATCTAATAAAGTTTACCAAGCACTAGCCCATAACCATTTCAATCTTATTTAAATGAATGATATTATATTTTATATTTAAACTATGAAATTAAATAAACCTAACTATTTCAAGAGTGAGACTAGATAATGAAGACCTGAGATTACAATTTCATCTATTGACTCATTCAAATCCATACACTTCATGCTAAACCAAACTAATTGTACCGTTTTGTTAGTCGAGAACACTAAAGTAAAGTATAGCCATCTTTCAATGTACCATACCCATATCACATATAATCCACAATTGATAGAATACACATGAACACCCACATTACCTAAACCACTATATGTCTATGTGATTTACAAATAATTAGGGTTTAAGCCCAAATTCTCAATTGACTACGAGTGGTGCTTCGGTATATGTCTATCCTAAGCACGACTTATACATCCCATCACAATGTAGCACATACAATTAAACGCTATCAAGATCAAATCTAAACCCATACTTCGTCTTTCAAGTTCATATGGGTTATCACAGTAATTGATGGCCAATCAACTAAGCAAATAAGCATGAATCTTAATAGACAAACCCATAGAAATCAATAAGTCTAACAACGAAACATCTCAGACATAACTAATCCATAGAATCCATTGCAATCTCAGAGTAGAAATTAAATTATATCTGAATTAACGCTATCATCCACATATTGAATAACATCATAAGATACAATTAGGAATCAAAGAGAGAGTAAGAAAAGAGAATGGTAGTGCAAATCTGTTTTCTTGATCCAAGGTTGAATCTCCAATGCTTTTCAATCGCTTCAAGTCTTCTATCTAATCAACTCAAGAAATCACTACTCTAATTTACTCTAATCTAATTATTCCAAGTTGAAGAAAGAAAATAGCAGTAGCTTCATCCCCCAAGGAGTGGAATATCTCTTATTACTGATAATAAGCCTAATATATAAGCCCTAGTTCCCCCCTAAAGTCACGCTCCAATTACTTAATAAAGTCAGCAACTACAGTCAACGTCGCGCGCGGCCGCGCGCCCCTCCTTCGTAATCTTGGCATGGGCGCGCAACTTACAGTGTGCAATGTCTGTCCAGCCGGGTGCTCGCGCGGGTGCGCATTCTCAAGCTTATTTTGTCGCGCGGCTTCTGCAACTTTGAAATCTGGTTTTGCTGCTGCAACTGATCTTTTCTATTGTTTATTCTTTTGTCAATCCATGCTTAGCCTCCTGCTCCAATTGATCCTCATGCCATGCATCCAACAGCCTCATGCCATTTACATCACCAAATCATGCCATATCCTACACTTTTACACCAAAGGAGTTTTAAGTAAATGCAATGCAAAATAACATGAAATGCAACTAAAAACACACTAAAATATACTTGAGATGGGCCTAGTTCGCGTGAATTAATATCCAATAAGTAGGTGTAAAACCCACTTATCAATCAGCTCCAAGTCTGTAGCTTGAGCAGCTTTAACTTTATCGATTAAAGTCGGTTCTACTCGTATATTCGCCATCATCACATGGGTCCCTGAAGTCTTTAACTCTATCTCCATCCTTTGCAAGTCATACAAAATGGGCTTTTGCGTTGACAATAACGCACTTGTACCTGCATATGATCTTCTACTCAATGCGTCAGCTACTACGTTTACTTTTCCAAGATGGTATTGAATAGTATGATCATAATCTTTCAACACTTCGAGCCAACGTCGTTGCCGCATGTTGAGTTCCTTTTGAGTGAAGAAATATTTGAGGCTTTTATGATCCGTAAAGATCTCCACTTTCTCCTCATACAAGTAATGCCTCCAAATTTTAAGTGCGAAGACAACAGCTGCCAACTCCAGATCATGAGTAGGATATTTCCTCTCATATTCTTTGAGTTGCCGAGAGGCATAGGCTATGACTTTCCCATGTTGCATGAGAACACATCCTAACCCTTTGCCCAAAGCATCACTGTAGATGACAAATCCCTCCGAGCCAAATGGTATTGTCAGAACAGGTGCTTAAATGAGTCTCCTCTTGAGTTCTTGAAAACTCTTCTCACATTCCTCGCTCTAACCGAATTTTGTATATTTTCGAGTCAGCTGAGTTAATGGAGTAGCGATTCGAGAAAACCCTTCTACGAATCTCCGATAATAACCAGCTAAACCAAGAAAGCTATGTACTTCGGTCACTGATTTAGGTTGCTCCCAGCTTTGTATAGCTTCAATCTTTGCCGGGTCAACAGATATTCAATGACTTGATACTACGTGCCCAAGGAATGCTACTTCCTCAAGCCAAAACTCACATTTCTTCAACTTAGCATAAAGCTTGTTTTCACGAAGCTTTTGGAGTATCAGTCTCAAGTGTTGGTCATGATCTTCACGGCTTTTTGAATATATGAGGATTTCATCAATAAAGACGACCACAAAGTGATCCAAATATTCATTGAATAATCGGTTCATCATATCCATGAAGGCAGTAGGAGCATTAGTCAATCCAAAAAACATGACTAAGAATTCATAATGCTTGTACCGAGTTCTGAAAGTCGTCTTTGGAATGTCATCGGTTCTAATCTTTAACTGATGATATCCAGAACGAAGATCAATCTTTGAAAAGAATTTAGCGCCTTGCAACTGGTCAAACAGGTCATCAATACGTGGCAATGGGTACCTATTCGTGGTGGTGACATGATTCAACTCCCGATAATCAATACAAAGTCGCATACTCCCATCTTTCTTCTTTACAAATAAAACAGGAGCACCCCAATGAGACGTACTAGGATGAATAAAGCCAATGTCTAAAAATTCATGCAGTTGGGTCTTTAACTCTTGAAATTCAATAGGAGCCATTCGATATGGGGCTTTGGAAATGGGTTTTGTACCGGGTTCAAGGTCGATACAAAATTCAATTTCACGCTCTGGGGGTAGGCCAGGAAGTTCTTCAGGGAATACGTCAGGAAATTTATTAGCAATAGAAATATCATTCAAAATTGACGTATTTTTGTTTAAATCCGTGACATGAGCTAAGAAAGCTTGACATCCATTTTTTAATAAATAAATAGCTTTATGGCTTGAGATGACAGTGATTGATTTTAATGGTTTGGTTGCTTGAATTCGCATAATAGGTTAGTTAGGAATATGAAAGCTAACAACCTTACGAAAATAATCAATTTTTGCATGATGAGTAGTTAACCAATCAATCCCTAGAATTACGTCAAATACAAGTATTTTCAATGAAATAAGATCGACAGGTAATGTGAGGGTACCGATACCAAAAAAGACTTATAAACAGTGGATGTAATGAAGGTTTCTCCCAACGGAGTTTCAACAGATAAATCAAAGTCTAATTTCTCCGGAGTCAAATTTAAACGTTGAGCGGAAGTAGGAGAAATAAAAGAATGGGTAGAACCAGTATCAAATAAGGTATAGACTTCGCTAGACTTTATAATAATCTTACCCGTGATGACCTCGTTCGGGTTACTTGCTTTCTGGGAGGTTACAACAAATGCTCTCCCTTGAACTACTAGTTTTTACTTGTCTGGGACGGCATTTGGTGTCACCGTTCCAACTGGACTTGGTTTTCCTGTACGAAAAAATTGGGCTAGGTGACCTTCTCTTCCACAATTGTAACATGCTTTGGCTAGGTGACCTTCTCTCCCATCCGCATTTGAAGCATATGATAGGTGGTCGTTCTCCTTCCTTAACAACGGGTATTGGTGTTGATGTCTTTCCATCATTGTTGAATCTCCTCTTCTTGAAATGTCCACTTTTATTTTCGTGGCCATGATTACCACCGAAGTGGTTACCATTTCTGGCATGTTAATTCCCTCCACGTTTGCTGTCACCGCTTCGATGACTGGTACCACTAGTATTATCATTTTGCCGGTTGCTTTCTCTTGTTTGAGTTGACTCGTTATCGCACTCCAATAACTGAGCCCTATTTACAACATCTGAATACAAACACAGTTTATGAGAAATTAGATATTGGCGTATCTCAGGTTTCAAACCTCTTAGAAACAACTGTGTCATTCTCTCCTCATTATCAACTAAGTGAGACGCAAACCAGGACAACTCGGCAAACTTGGCTTCGTAATACGACACGGCCATATTTTTTTGCTCCAACTTGATGAACTCTACCTCTTTCATGTAACGAATAATTTTGAAAAAGTATTTGTCGTTGAATAGTTCTTGGAACTTCTCACAAGACATCTTCAGTGCGGCAGGTTGAGTACGCTTTACTGATTTCCACCAGCAATCTGCCTCTCCTCGTAACATAAAGGTGGCAAAGGGAACCTTTTGCTCCTCGGAGCATCCCAAGACATCAAATATCTTGGTGATCTGCTTTATCCACGCTTCCGCCTTAAGTGGTTTTGGCTCTCCAATAAACTCCGATGGTCCCAGCTCCTTGAACTGCTTAGCGGTGATCGTCCGAGAGTTTCCAGTATTTCCACCTACATTTTGGACAGGAGCCGCTCTCGCCTGATGTTTCATGAATTGCATAAAGCCTCTGAACATTCCATCATTCATCATTTGGTTAGTGTTGTTGTTTGCATGAGGAATGTCGCCTTCCTGATGCACATTATCCTGATTATTGATCTGTGGAGACTCAATGATCTCCTGTGCTCCATTGCTATTCTCAACATTCTTGGATGTCATTTTCAAATACTGCCACAAAACAAGGGTTAATTGACATGCCACATATTATCCTTATACTCTGACCAACCAATTAAACTTAGGTAGGTCATACTAGCGAAGGAATTCCCCGTCTCTCCCCTCCTAGTTCTTGTCTCACATCTCAGCCAGGGATCATATCCCTAAGCTTTGATCTGTTGTGGACGCCCCAAAATAGGTATACATCACCCATCTTGAGTCGCCAAATACATGGTACAAAATTCAAATAAAACTTAATAATACAACTGTCGTGTAAAATACGAAAAAATATAAACTGAGAGTTTTAATACGAATATTGTCTTCTAGACAGTATTTAACTCAAATGCAGTCCTCAATACATTTATTATCACACTATTTCAAAGAATAGTGAGGACTACTAATGCTATCATCTGGACCATCACTCCGTTCCCCGACTAGTCTCGGCTACGTTCTCATTTCCTGAAGAGGACAATGAAAGCAAAAGGGTGAGCTCAACTAGCCCAATAAGAAATATTATGACTAAGATAATACAGAATAATTTATCGTTAGCCTTCAACAGTGTTAAACTGATAAAATATAACAAACATCAAGTTTAACTGCAGCGGAACAAGCAATCCATTAGAAGAGTCAAGTAGAGAATAAAATCTACTATCTTCTATAATTTAAAAGGTTTTTCATCAACTTTATCGTTGAGACTCGGCTTAATAAATAATCTACATCACCCTTGCACTACGGCCAAAGATATTCATTAGTATCACGACCACAAATTATCCATGCATTACGGGCCATGGATATTCGTGTTTTCCTTAATGGTCATGATCATGCCAACAACTGTCCATCAATGCACTACGGGCTGATGAGGACTTTTACCACATCTTTTGTAACATTACGGACATGATTATACCGAATAATCCCTGGTCATAATCATACCAAGTCCATCTATCTGATCAAAAGCCATGATTACTTTCAACATAATATAAACATGAGGATGATGACAATGATATAAGAATTCAATAAAACAAGTTTAAGGATAAAGTTTTTTAAAGATTTATAATTTAATTTATCCAAAAATCAGTAACGTCCAAATTGTCAACATGATACTGCTTTGTGGAGTAAAATTCAAGAATAATATTGTACCAAAAATAATTTGGACCAAAACGAATCCATTTTTATCATGAATAGTACCCCGGGTGAATAGTACTCGAGTGAATAGTACCCCATGAATAGTACTTTGGGAATCGTAACCCGTGAATAGTACTTCGACATGAAAAAGTTAAAACTTATCAAGAATGCTCAGAATAATATTTCCATGAAACGCAAATATCAAGGATATTCTACTAATTTTATGGAGCTTAGAAGCCAAAACTTTAACAAAACGAGTATAGAATTTGAAATCTAAAACGAAATAATATTACTTACATACTACAGAGTATGGAAGAAAATATTATTTCAAGCGAATATTGAACAAAAATAGCATCGCTTACCTTGAAAAGAAGAGTATTCCAACTGGTATAGCAGGGATATTCTTGAAGAAAACTTTCACTATTTTCTACGCTCAAAGTTTTCTAAAACTCTTAAGAAATACGCTCAATATTATAGAAGAAGAATTCTCTAATTCTGGTGTGATTTTCAATTCTAAATAAGCATCCTATTTATAGGAGAATGAAAAGGATACTATTTGAAAATTAAAATCACGGATGCACAGTAACATACTCACGGGCGAATCTGGTACAATCACTCTATTCCCCAAATCTGAGTCCAAATCACCGCGGATCAGATACAATCATTCTACAACTATTGCGGAAGATATAAAAATAAATTGCTTATACAATAAACTTTACACACTATTCCCCAAGGTCGAGTAACCTTAACTTATACACAATTCATAATCTATCTAACATATAACGTTATTATCATACTATACTATTACAATTTAACTGCACATATAATCCCAAGCTGAACTTGGCTTTGTCATTTCCTGTATCTAACGTATTCGTCTTAATCTGCAATGTTAATCATGATATAGCAAATGTGAGCAATAAGTTTGCCCAGCAAGTTTAAGTTCAATAATTTAAGGATATATCATAATGGAAAGAATTAAATAAAAGCTGGTTACAGTTCTACAATATAATTGCGAACTAGCATGAATAAATTTTACATAGCTGAACGAACATTGAACATAAACATAAATATATCTAGACCGAATAGTAATGAAGGTGATCAGTCTTTCATACCTGATGAATACATGTAGTATGCACAGGGTGCGATTTAATAATTCTTAGACATGACAATCAGAAATGATTAACCCAAAGTATAATTGAATAATACAACTCGAGGCCGAGTTAAGAAAAACTTACCTAAACCGTTGATTATCGTTACGCAATTTAATCAGCTTTGTCTGAACCTAATATATAAATAATATCAATATACAAATTAGAATAATATCATCACAGTATTTAAAATAACCTAAACACATTATCACATAATCCTATCCGTCAATAACACACATTAAACATAACCTCAAGTCAAACTTTTTTAGTCTGAATTGAATTCGGTACAATTCTGACATCTCGACGGTCTAGTCGGATAATTCTCGAGTCTAAAATCGCTAAGACTCGAGTTAAACATTTAACAACTAACTTAAATAATTTTATTATCATTCACATATTTTTCATAAGCTCGTAATGATTTTTAAATAATTATTATCATTTATATTGATTTTTCAATCATTAATAACGTATTTATAAGAATTAAATACCACATAATTCCTTTATCATTAATATTTATTTAATATCAAATATTAATGAAATACATGCCATAATATTATAATTTATTTATAATATATCAAAGTATTTTTAATACCTTAAAATCACATTTATATGATTTTTAAACTTTTAAATTCATTATCCAGATAATTGCCATTAATAATAAATATTAATTTTTTTTTCATGACAAATATCAAAAGTTATATTTTATAACTTCAAATATTTTTATAACACTTAAATAATTTTTATATGATTTTTAAATCATTAATTCTATTTTTCCATAATTTACTTAATATATTTATTAAATAAATTAATTATTATTAATATTAATTAATTAATTAAATTCATCACAAAATATTAAAAGTCATTAAAAATAAGTTAAAATATTTTCTTATACCATAATATAATTTTTCATTATTTTTCATGTATTAAAATCATTTTTAAATAATTTTTAATATTATAATTAAATAAATTAAATACCATTATTATTCCAAAAATATTAAATATTTATGAAATATTTTCAGAATAATTAAAAACTAATTTTCAGACTTTAAAATAATTTTTAGAAATTTATTTTGTATTTTTAATAATTAAAAACTATTTAATTCGATTTATTTATTAAAATAATTAATTTTCGAAATTAGTGTCGCTAAAGGGCCTTATAGCGACGAAACTGTCGCTATAGGTGTTCTTGAGCTATTCTTGAGCTTGCCCAGAAACTCATAGCCGGTTTGCAGGGTGGTAGGTTTGACCGTCATTTGATCTTAGCTCTTAGTGTTTTCTGGACAGTCTAGGGCATCAAAGTTATAGTACATATGTAATACTATAAGAAGTAACAAGTTTCATGTAACACCCCCTTCCGAAAAGGAAAGGGAGGTTACGTGCGAAGCACAACAAACCTCAAAATAAGTAAACAGAGCATTAACAACTTCAAAATATTAATAATGATATCCATCAATGAAGTACTAAATACAATTCTCCACCTAGAGTCAAAATAATCAAAACTAAAAAAATTGAATCAACTTAGATGGTCAAGGCAACATTCTCATCACACTAGCCCATAATCACCCCTGCAAACCTGCCGGAAGAAAAATACAGCATGAGTCAATTGCCCAGTACGGATACAGATATACAAAAGATATACAACTGATATACGAAAATAATTGAGACAAAATACTGAACAAAGCCTCAAGTGTAAATACGGACAAAAATATAATCTCTAAATATCTGAATGGAATATATCTGAATAAACAAAATTGACAAAACCAATAGAAGAATAAAGAAATAACGAACTGAAGTAACTAACTCAATGAATTGAACTGAACAGAAACAAACAAAACTAATACAATGAAATAATAGGCTGAATCAAATGGTTGAGTTTTATTTCATGCCGAGTGAGCTTAGAAATATACATTGCCACACAGGCAAGTCAAAACAATGCCACACAGGCAATTGTCAAAATAATGCCACACAGGCAAGTCAAATGATGCCACACACGCAACCAAAATAATGCCACACAGGCAAATCACACATTGGACCGTGAATCCAAATGTATGCAAATCGGATAGGTGTGTTTGGCACAACATCAAAAATCCGCAGAACAGAAAACTAGGGTTAACCCATACGCTTCCCACAACAAAACACCAAATGGCCCACTTCCTCCGTAGCCCAAAACAGAGACGTCGTGGACTAATCACACCGCCACAAAAAGTGTCATGCCTCTCGTGCCAAGACGACATGCCTGTGGTACCCCCACAGGTGGTTATAGCTCAGGTATACCCTAGGGTATATTCTAACAAAAATACCATGTCACAACACATGCGACATAATACCAACAAAAGAGTTCTATATGTACATGTTGAACCAAATCAAATTATAGTCACAAGGTTTCAAAAAGAAGGTAGCAACATGTACCGCTCTACAATTATCAAAATAAATATTAGACATGATAACCTCATTCAAAGAGTACATGTATGAGTCCAATGTGTCAACTCCAAAATTAAAATAAATATATCAATTTCACAAAAAACAATTATGTGAAATAATAACAGAAATTCGAAACGAGAAACAAAACGAACAAATCAAATTTAACAAAGGTATCGCTGAAAGAGTACGGAATCAGTACCTGATACTTCCAAATAATTTATAGCACACTCCACAAAATCTTACCCTCAAATGCCAACGATATCAAATACGAAACATTATTCATCACCTAAACATATTCACCTCAAAATAAATATAATCCAATTTAATAATTCCAAAATAATTCATAATCTATTTAATATGCCTTTAATCATCACCTTATATCAATTATTAATACTCCAAAATTTATATTCCAAATATAACTCTTTAAGTTCCTTCCGTCTCAACTAATTACACAAATTAATAATACTAAATCTAAGTACATTTATAAAAATATGAACACTTCTATTTGGTACGACTATAAAATATAATTACTTATAATATTAAGATTTAATTCATTCTATATAATCTTACATATTTATTTGTATAACATCTCTTGCAAATTATGCAAGTTTTCGTAAACTTTAATTACTCTCTGCTATATATATTTTTTTATTTAAAGAAATCATCAATTTATTATTTTAGGATCTCTAAAATCAATCACATGCTACTCCCTCCGTTCAATCTGATTGGAATAAAGTGATAATAATAATAAGTACATCCGTATAAGTATTACATTAATAAATAAACTCTCCCATCTTTAAAGATTGTTCTTAGTTCTTGAATTACAAAAGTACTTGCTCATGATGGAAAAAATAGCATACTAAATTTAATAATTTAATATGGAACCACATGATTTATCCCCACTTTATATAATGTATAATATACTTGTTACTGATGAAATTTCCCCACTAGTGATCAAAATCTCTAGTCTTTCTTCACCCGAGCCCCCTTTGTAGTTGTTCCCTTTATATCCAAAGTAGCCACCTCTTCTTATTCAGTTTGTATAATGAAGTAATATTAGGTTTAGCTATTTATTAATTAAGTTTCCCTAATAAACTTCTATTTGGGTTAAATTAATATTAAGGCCCAAATTTTAACCACATAATATTATCTATCACTTATTAATATTTATTAGCCCACATAATTTAAATGACTACTTTGACCCAATTTAAAGACAAAAAAAAAATCAAACAATATATTTAAAACACAAACATAAATACTTCTTTTTTTTTTCCGGGTATTACATTACCTCCCCCTTAAAAAGGATTCCGTCCCCGAAATCAAAAGAATGGAAAGTACCTAATTATCAAAAGATGCGGATACTAACTCGAATGAACTCCTCAATCTTCCAAGTAGCTCAGGTGTTAGGATGATTTTTTTTTTCACAAAATTTTAACAAATGGGATTGTCTTCCTCCTCATAACCCGCTTTTGACAATCTAAAATTATCTCAAGTTGCTTACTTCTTCAAAATTGTAGAGGACGAAAAACTGAAGGAACCTGATTTGGATTCACTCAATTCTACATCGATGAATTAATTATAATTTTTCTAATAGATCGCAAAGACGTATAAGTATTCTACTCAAAAATTCAACTAATCAAATTAGAATATGATTAAAGTTACAACTTCACTCTTTAAATATAAATATAGCTCAATATAGGAGCTACCAAAACTCTAATGGACTTCTCATTTTTAATTTAATCGATTATTTAATTATCTACTAATTAATTTATCTTTCCAAACAAAACAAAGAAAAAAAATCGTCACTTACCTTTTCCAATTTGAATACAATTGTATAAAATAAAGTTAATTAATATTTAATTATCTACTAAAATAATTTAACTTTCCAAACAAAACAAAAAAAAAAATAGTCACTTACCTTTTCCAATTTGAATACAATTATGTAAAATAAAGTTAATTAATATTTAATTTTAAAAAAAATATGGGTTATTACATTTTTTACCCCTTAAAAATAATTCCATCCACAGAATTTAAATAAGCTACAAATAAAATTTTAGTTACGACATAGCGCCGCCATTTGTAACGATCAACGCGGATAAGCCTTCGATCCACGTAATTATCAATGTATTTGTAAAAGAGATTAACACTCACCGTACAAGCCTTGGTAAGGTTCTTCGATTGCATCAAATTAGATCACATGATCAATCGTCAGTGCGGTCGTCGTCGCTAATATCTTTGAATTTAATTCTTGTAAACGCGTGCCCTTGAACATAATTGAAATCAAAAAAAAATTCTTCATCTAAATACGATTCGAATACCCAAAATATTTAAAATTATTTTTAATTCGTAAAACGTTTATGTACCACACATGATAAAGATTTAACAAATTATTTTTAATTAATTTACATAAAATCATACAAAACTCCAAGGATATCGGATAAACTAAACAACTCTACAAACTATATCAACGTTTCGTAAATCCTCAAGAGCTTCAAAATATTCATACCACAATTCGAAGTAGCTAGTTCTTAAATATTATTACACTAAAGAATATACTACTAAGATCTTTTTATCATCATATCAACTCTAAGTCAAATATTCTACTATCTGCATTAGCAAACTAGAAATATTCAAGATCTCTCAAAATTAATTGAATTTCATCACTTACTATCTAATAATATAATAAATCAATCATCCCTTATTGCAAACCTTAATCCAATAAATTTAAATGTCTCCTCGTACTATCACAAAGAAAGTTCATAGAACATAACTCCAATATCCTACTAGAAAATAGCCACAAAATTGATCATTAACTCCAAATGATTAATCTAATTACCTCAAATATCAACAACTCAAATTATAAGAAATCCTCTATACTTAATAATTTTCACTTTATCATAGTATCCCATCAATACACAAATCTCAAATTATCCACAAGCTTAACATGAATCAAAACCTAACTAAAATCAAATTCTCAATTCAACGATCATAATGATTGCCACAAAAAAAAAAGAAATCTAAAAGAATAATTTTCCAAAATCAAATACTCGTCGATACAAATACTCGCATCATAATCACATCTCATATAAAATCACTTCTTATCTGTACAAAGTATAACTTTATTCACCTCAATGATTAAATCACAATTAAAATCATTACTCAATCACCTTAACAAATTATTCCACTTCCCTCAAATCAACTACAAATCCAAAAGAAATCGACAGTTGGTTAAAATAGAGACCAACCAAACAAAGAACAAAATTGAATCAAACTCCTACGTTTACCTAATGGTTTACCAACAACTCACAGAATAGGTTTTCTATAAGAAAGAACCTAAGCTCTGATACCATCTCTGTAACACCCCCTTCCCGAAAAAGAAAGGGAGGTCACGTGCGAAGCACAACAAACCTCAAAATAAGTAAATAGAGCACTAACAACTTCAAAATATTAATAGTGATATCCATCAATGAAGTACTAAATACAATTCTCCAACTAGAGTCAAAATAATCAAAACTAAAAAAAATTGAATCAACCTAGATGGTCAAGGCAACATTCTCATCACACTAGCCCTTAATCACCCTTGCAAACTTGCCTGAAGAAAAACACAGCACGAGCCAATTGCCCAGTACAGATACAGATATACAAAAGATATACAACTGATATACGAAAATAATTGAGACAAAATATTGAACAAAGCCTCAAGTGTAAATACGGACAAAAATATAATCTCCAAATATCTGAATGAAATATATCTGAATAAACAAAATTGACGAAACCAATAGAAGAATAAAAAAATAACGAACTGAAGTAACTAACTCAATGAATTGAACTGAACAGAAACAAACAAAACTAATACAATGAAATAATAGGCTGAATCAAATGGTTGAATTTTATTTCATGCCGAGTGAGCTTAGAAATATACATTGCCACACAAGCAAGTCAAAACAATGCCACACATGCAATTGTCAAAATAATGCCACACAGGCAACCAAAATAATGCCACACAGGCAAATCACACATTGGACCGCGAATCCAAATGTATTCAAATCGGATAGGTGTGTTTGGCACAACATCAAAAATCCGCAGAACAGAAAACTAGGGTTAACCCATACGCTTCCCACAACAAAACACCAAATGGAACACTTCCTCCGGAGCCCAAAACGGAGACGCCGTGGACTAATCACACGGCCACGCAAAGTTTCATGCCTCTCGTGCCAAGACGACATGCCTGTGGTACCCCCACCAGTTGGTTATAGCTCAGGTATACCCTACGGTATATTCTAACAAAAATACCATGTCACAACACATGCGACATAATACCAACAAAAGGGTTCTATATGTACATGTTGATCCAAATCAAATTATAGTCACAAGGTTTCAAAAAGAAGGTAGCAACATGTACCGCTCTACAATTATCAAAATAAATATTAGACATGATAACCTCATTCAAAGAGTACAAGTATGAGTCCAATGTGTCAACTCCAAAATGAAATAAATATATCAATTTCACAAAAAACAATTATGTGAAATAATAACAGAAATTCGAAACGATGAACAAAACGAACAAATCAAATTTAACAAAGGTATCGTTGAAAGAGTACGAAATCCGTACCTGATACTTCCAAACCATTTATAGCACACTCCACAAAATCTTACCCTCAAATGCCAACGATATCAAATACGAAACGTTATTCATCACCTAAACATATTCACCTCAAATTAAATATAATCCAATTCAATAATTCCAAAATAATTCATAATCTATTTAATATGCATTTAATCATCGCCTTATATCAATTATTAATACTCCAAAATTTATATTCCAAATATAACTCTTTAAGTTCCTTCCGTCAAGAACTAATTACACAAATTAATAATACTAAATGTAAGTACATTTATAAAAATATGAACACTTCTATTTGGTACGACTATAAAATATAATTACTTATAATATTAAGATTTAATTCATTCCATATAATCTTACATATTTATTTGTATAACATCTCTTGTAAATTATGCAAGTTTTCGTAAACTTTAATTACTCTACTGCTATATATATTTTTTTTATTTAAAGAAATCATCAATTTATTATTTTAGGATCTCCAAAATCAATCACCGGCTACTCCCTCCATTCAATCTGATTAGAATAAAGTGATAATAATAATAAGTACATCCGTATAAGTATTACATTAATAAATAAACTCTCCCATCTTTAAAGATCGCTCTTAGTTCTTGAATTACAAAAGTACTTGCTCATGATGAAAAAAAACAACATACTAAATTTAATAATTTAATATGGAACCACATGATTTATCCCCACTTTATATAATGTATAATATACTTACTTGTTACTGATGAAATTTTCTCACTAGTGATCAAAATCTCTAGTCTTTCTTCACCCGAGCCCCCTTTGTAGCTGTTCCCTTTATCTCCAAAGTAGCCACCTCTTCTTATTCAGTTTGTATAATGAAGTAATATTAGGTTTAGCTATTTATTAATTAAGTTGCCCTAATAAACTTCCATTTGGGTTAAATTAATATTAGGGCCCAAATTTTAACCACATAATATTATCTATCACTTATTAATATTTATTAGCCTACATAATTTAAATGACTACTTTAACCCAATTTAAAGACAAAAAAAATTTAAACAATATATTTAAAACACAAACATAAATACTTCTTTTTTTTTCGAGTATTACATTTCATGTCTATCCTGCATCATAACAGCAAGATCAAAGCCTGAGAAAATCTTAGCATTCATGTTCTTGAGTTTCTGGGTTGCCCAGAAACTCAAGCAGTAACAAGGGTGTTGATTTCAATCTTCATATCTTTCTTTCAGGTTTCAATTTTCATGATCTAATGGTCGACTCTAGTAGCATACATGTCAGGGTAAATTTATATAGCATCATATCAACCTAACAACATCACCTATGTAAGATCTAGGCCGGTCAAAGTAGCCCAGAAAAACTGTTCTTGAACATTTATGGGTTACCCAAAAATGTTCTTGAGCAGTTGGTCATCCCATGTTTGACCATTACCAAAAATCGATTCTGCTAGTTAACTGGGTAATCTAGAAGCTTAGATATGTAGTCCATATAGGATACCACAACCTTAATACAACAACTTGGCCAAAACATTAAACCACAGCAAGATCTAGGGTCTCAAAAACGCTGTCACACTTTTCTTGGTAATCAGGGCTACCTAGATTTGTCCGGTCATGGTCAGTCAACGACCTTTGACCACTAATAACTTTCAATCTAAACAAGATCTGGGCTTTATTCAAGTTCCAGATCAAAGACCTTACAAAAAAGAACAGATCTATAACATAAAACACACCAAAACATTAACAGGTAAAGATCTAAGGCCTCTGACATATGGCTGTCGAACCATTTTTCCATCTTTTTCCAAATTTCTAAAAACTCAAATTTCGAGCACTTTGTTGTTATGGATCTGGGATTTAATAACCCAGGTCGCTAAAGGACACCCTCTAACAAAACTTTAATCATGTATACACAAAGATTAACATGAAACATAAGGATTTCTAAAATTAGGGTTTTATACCTCTTTTAAAGCTTGATCTAGATTCTGACTTTGATGATCTGAAAAAGGAAAGCTAAGTAGTGATATAATCTTATCTGATCTCTCCTTTTCACTCTCAACCCCGCAAATATAGAGAGAGAATGGGTTTGGTTTGTTTGAGAAATAAAGTAAGTGATTTTTCTTACTTTTCTCTTTTAATCTATTTGATTCATTGTATCTAATTGCTAGGTGTCACCAAATATCGGATTTTTACTGAGATATAGGGCACAAGGAGACTTTAGTTGTTGACTTACCAATTATATGGCAAGATTTGCACTCCATCTAATTAAAAATACAAAAAGGGTACTAATGTCATTTATCTTTCCATTTTAAGGGCACGATGGTAACTTGCATAACCCTTAGGGTTTGACCCTTAGGGTTAAAACCTAAGGTTCTAAAAAAATCAAATTTCTAGAATTTTTTTATTTAGGTTTTAAAAATAGAAAATTAATATTTCTAAATTATAATTAGGATTCGATAATTATATTAAGATTTCCTAATCATAAATTCAATCTTTCTAATTAAGATTAATATTTCCTGGTTAAAATTGTTAATTTAGCAATTAGGGTTTTAAATTCAAAGTTAGGGTTTCTAACGAAACAATTTGGGTTTCCAACATTAAAATTGGGGTTTTCTAAATTAATAGAATTTCTAATTAATCAAATAGGCTTACCCCTAATTAGATTTGTGATTAATACACAAAAAAACCTTATACATTATATTTAAATACCCAAATTAGGGTTTCTAATTCCTGGAACTGAAATTAGGGTTTCTAGAACCGGTTTTAGGGTTTCTTATTAATCGTAAGAATTTTCTAACTGAACGTTGACGTTCTTAATATAATATTAGGGTTTGTCACTGATATAGGCTATCTGTTCAATCCCTTAACCCTTAACCACATACTGTACACATATAATACCATATACACAAAACATATACACTTATATACTTAATCCTGAATAATTCACCATAAAAATTTTAAATTCACAAAAATTCCTTTCCAAAAATCTCAAATCCATTCACTTATTTTCTGTCTAGGTTTATTATTTAACATTAATTCAATATTTTAAGATTTTATAAATATCCAAATTCTCGGGTTGTCACATCTATACTCCATGAAATTTGTGACGCCCCCAAAATAGGTATACATTACCCATTCTGAGTCGCCAAATACATAGTACAAAAAATTCAAATACAACTTAATTATACAACTGTCATGTAAAGTAAGAAAAACTATAAGCTGGGAGTTTCAACACGAATATTGTCTTCTATAAAATATCCAAACTCAAATTCAATATTATTACATTTATTTTCACACTACTTCACAAAATAGTGAGGACTAATAATGTAAACATCTGGACCGTCACTCCGTTCTCCGACTAGTCTCAGCTATATTCTCACTTCCTGAAGAGAACAATGAAAGCAAAAGGGTGAACTCAACTAGCCCAATAAGAAATATTATGACTAAGATAATGCAGAATATATAAATTATCGTTAGCCTTCAACAGTGTTAAACTGATAAAATATAATAACATCAAGTTTAACTGCAGCGGAACAAGAAATCTATTAGAAGAGTCAAGTAGAACATGATATCTACTATCTTCTATGATTTAAAAAGTTTATCATCAATTTTATCGCTGAGACTCAGATTAATAAATAATCCACATCATCGAATCATCCTTGCACTAAGGCCAATGATATTCATTAGTATCACAACCATAAATTATTCATGCACTATGGGCCAAGGATATTCGTGTTTTCATCAATGGTCATAATCATGCCAACAACTGTCCATCAATGTACTACGGACCAATGAGGATTTTTACCACATTATTTGTAACATTACGGTCATGATTATATCGAATAATCCCTGGTCATAATCATACCAAGTCCATCTATGCCCTACGGGCCACAGATGACTTTCATCATAATATAAGCATGAGGATGATGACAATGATATTAGAATTCAATTAAAAGAAAGCAAAAGATAAATTTTTTAAGATTTATAATTAAATTTATCCAGAATTCAATAATGTCCAAATTGTCAACATGATACTACTTTGTGGAGTAAAATTCAAGAATAATATTGTATCAAAAATGATTTGGACCAAAAAGAAATCAGTTTTTGTTATGAATAGTACCCTAGGTAAATAGTAACCGAGTGAATAGTACCCTATGAATAGTAATTCGGGAATAGTACTCTGGCATAAAAAGGTTAAAACTTATCAAGAATGCTCAGAATAATATTTTCATGAAAAGATACTGGATGAAGCGCAAATATCAAGGATATTCTACTAATTTCATGGAGTATAGAAGCCAAAACTTAACAAAATGAGTATAGAATTCGAAATCTGTAATGAAATAATATTACTTACATACTACAGAGTATGGAAGAAAATATTATTTCATACGAATACTGGACAAAAATAATATCTCTTACCTTAAATAGAAGAGTATTCTAACTAGTATAGCGGGAATATTCTTGAAAGAAACTTGAACTGTTTTCTACACTCAAAGCTTTCTAAAACTCGAAAGAAATACGTTCAATATTATAGAAGAAGAATTTTCTGATTCTGGTGTGATTTTCAATTCTAACTAAGTATCCTATTTATAGGAAAATGGAAAGGATACTATTTGAAAATAAAAATCGCGGACTGCACAGTCTCCCGATTCACGGGCGCACCGGCGAAGAAAATTTTCTAACAATTTGATTTTACTATTCATTACTGTGCAATAAAATATTCTAATAAAACAAAAATTTAAAATAAAATATAACATATTCTATTTATAATCAAATAAAACAAAACTTATAAAATATATATATAATTATAACATTTGCCTTACGGCAAAGGTATCCTCCTTCCTTCACATTAATTCACACACACACATGCTAATATATATATATATATATATATATATATTGTGACGCCCCCAAAATCGGTATACATCACCTATTTTGAGTCGCCAAATACATGGTACAGAATACAAATACAATCTTTAATATACAACAACAGAGCTGTGAGTTTTAATACAAGTATTATCTTCTAGACAATATCCACTCTCAGAATAAGTCCTCATTACATTTATTGTCACACTATTTAACAGAATAGTGAGGACTACTAATACTATCATCTGGTCCATCACTCCGTTCCCCGACTCGTCCCAGCTATATTCTCATTTCCTGAAGAGAATAGTGAAAGAAAGGGTGAGCTCAACTAGCCCAGTAAGGAATATTATGACTAAGATAAACAGAATAAATTATCCTTAGTCTTCAATAGTGTTAAATTGATACAATATAACAACCATCAAGTTTAACTGCAGCGGAACAAGCAATCTATTAAAAGAATCAAGTAGAAAATAAAATCTACTATCTTTTATGATTTAAAAGTTTTTCATCATTTATTATCATTTGAGACTCGACAATAAATAATCCACATCATCGAATCACCCCACGCACTACTGACCAAGGATATTCTTTAGTATCACGACCACAAATTATCCATGCTCTACGGGCCAAGGACATTCGTGTATTCATTAATGGTCATGATCATGCCAACAAGCGTCCATCGATGCACCATCGGCCAATGACGATTTTTTCCACATCATTTGTAACATTAAGGTCATGATTACAATCGAATAATCCTCGGTCATAAACATATTTAAGTCCATCTATGCCCTATAGGCCACGAGATGACTTTCAACAAAATATAAACATGAGGATGATGACAATGATATAAGAATTCAATAAAACAAGTTCAAGAATTAATTTATCCAGAACCAATAACGTCCAAATTGTCAACATGATAATGCTTTGTAGAATAAAATTCAAGAATGCTAGGAAGAATATTTCCATGAAAAGATCTTTGGATGAAGCGCTTAAATATCAAGGATATTCCACTAATTTCATGGAGTATAGAAGTCAAAACTTTAACTCATCGAGTATAATACGGAATGGAATAACAAAAGAAATCACCGGAGATATGCGATAGACCGCAGACAGCAAGTTATTCCAATGTAATAATAATTAATGGAACCGGTCCGGCAGTAAAACGCATGTACAACAAGATATTCCAACATTATAATAAAAGCGGAATCAGTCCAGGCGTAAAACGCATTGCACGTGATATTCCGATAGAATAATAAAGACGGAATCAGTCCCAAGATAAAACGCATGAATAGGATATTCCAACAGAATAATAACGAATGGAATAACAGAAGAATTTCACCAAGTATTGTAATGGGTCGAAATTATTGAGTTGTGATTCTGGGGACAGAATCCTTTTAAGGGGGGAAAGACGTGACGAACGAGATTTTTGTAATTTAATTCTTAATATTTATTGAATTAAATTAATATTTTCGATGATTTAATTATTAGATTAAATAATTAATTGATAAAATTATGGTTGATTAATTTAATTATATGTGTTACATTTATTAAATTAATGTGGAGAATAATTATTATTCAAGTATATAATTATGTGAGCTTATTGTATTAAAAGAAATATTTAATAAGCCTATTGGTATTTTAATTAATTTAATTATTAATTAGAGATTTAATAAATTGACATTATTATTAAATGAGAAATTTAATTATGTGACTATGTGAATTAATGACAAATTATTATATTTTATTTATATTAAATTAAATAATTAATTGAGTTATTTTATAAAGGGTGTGACATTATTTAAACAATATGATAAGGTTTTAATAAATTAAATGGTTTTTGAAACCTTTTATTACCAGCCAAATGAGGCCCTAAGGGGAGTTTTTAGTGGTTAACCATGTTGGGGGGGTAACTGACCACTTCTGCGTCAGTTCTTCTCCTTTATTATCAGACGTCTTCTTTTTTATTATTATTATTCTAAGTCTGGAAGAGCAGGGAGGGAGAGAGTTTGAGAATTTGTCAAAGAAAATTTGTGAGATTTAGAGAAATTTTGAGTGTGTAATCAACAAGTTATTGTGAAAGAGTCATATGTGATCATCTCTTCTAAATTATACTCTGGGTAATTTCTCCAAACCCAATTTCGATTTCACGTCATTTAGTTTTTATGAAAATGGCTTTCAAGCTTTTGTAAAGTCTCTGTAATTGGGGAAGGGTATGATTATGAGATTATATATGTGTTAAATGTTACCATATCTTATTTGATTATATATATTTTATAAATCATGTCACCAGTTTCATGAAAATACGTCGTATATGTTGATCAAAATTTATAGAGTATGGGTTTTGGCCATATGGCCCTTATACGTAACTTTAATATGTCAACTATAAATTTTTCAACAAAATTTCCACTTATATGTGATTATGCATGATAAAACGAACAAAAAAAAATTGAATGGTTGGATTTGGTCTTATAACGAATCCGTAGTATTAAATTCTATGTTTTTGTTCAAAAATCTTCAAGAACATCAAGAACAGTACAATTTGCATAATTTAATTCTGTGATTATGTGTTTTAATGGGTTAAAACCACTCTATAAATGTTGGGTATTGATTATATATGAATTCTAACATGTGGGTATGTTTAATTTGGAGAATTAATGATCATGTAGTGTTTATTTCGCTGAACTCTGTGTTCTTCACGAACTGAGAATCAAAATCTGGAGTTTTTGTGCGCTTTCAACTCCGTAACTCGAAGTCCCACGCCATAGCGGCGCCACCTCGGCCATGGCGCTAAGTCTCCAAATCATAGCCAAGATAAAGATAACAACAAATATGTAAGTGGCCACTTAGCGATCGGCGAAATGAGTTTTTAAAATGTTTAAGTCTAGCAATGTGTTATTAACTTAGTCTATTGATCATGAAAACTTGTTAGACATATAATGAGGTGTTAAAATAAATTCTTAACACGTCCATAACACAATTACGTGTGAATTGAATGATCGAATGCATAGTTAACTTATTGTTCGTGAAGTCTTAATTTTTGACAATAAGTGTAGTAACTGACTAAGTATAGTCGTGAATTTGAGTTAGACAAAGAATAAACTTATGATGTTTAGTACGTTCTAATTGACTGGTATTGTGAACGTAATTGATATGTAGGACTTAAATCAAAGAACGAGTTTAGTTAAAGTGTAATCTACGCACGAGGCAAGTTTTTTAACCCTACTCGTTATCATTATATGAATTATAAGTTGTCTCTTTTCATCGAGTAAGTTCTCGTTATTTTGACTAAGCACATGTTGTTATATCAATAGCATATTAATCTTTCAAAGCATGATGTTGTTATACAATAATTATTCTATTGTATATCTCTTGGAATTGTTATTCGATTTATATATCAGTTATTGTGAATCTTGTTAGACTAGCAAACCCTTTATGATTCGACTAGTCCATAGTTGATGAGCGTTCTAAGTTTCAGAACTCTTGATGAATTATCCAAACCAAACTTCCTTTGGTGCGGACTCGAATGTCAAACTGAGATGAACAACCTTGTATAGGGGATTATTTACGCTTTAGCGTTAAGATATTGTGCACAGTATGGTACTAAGGGCTGATCCCCCTAAGTACGAGAAAAAGAGTCCATAGTCTTATGACTGTTAAAGGTTTCAAGTATAACCCTTGATAACTTAGGACATAGTTCAAGGTCTTATGACCCTCAAAAATCTTTTGATTCTTGTTATTCATTCTTGATTCAAAAGTTGAACTTTTATGTCAGAAGTCTTTGATTTATTCGCATGTTATTATTTCATTATTATATTGTTATACTTGTGGGCAATCGTGCTCACTCTTGCGTAATAATAACATTGCAGTTAAGAACGAAAAGAGCGTATTTAACCTTCCACTAGTAAAGGCAAGGGCAAGCTTAGCAAGTAATGAAGATTGATCATTTATGTGGTTATGTAATGATAATTAGAGTTGATGTTACTTAAGACTTATTTGTTTATGTTTCCGCACAGATGATTTAAGGTTAGAGTAACCTGGGATTTATTTATTTTGTAGTTGATGTAACCCATAAGGGAGATTTATTATTATTTCTATTTATTGCATGGTTTGCATTTATTTATGGGTAGATAGATGGATGATGTTTGTACAGTGAACACCAAATCCTGTGGAAATGGAAGTACCAGATTTGGGGGTGTCACAAGTATAGGGTAGCCCGCGTATACAGGTTATTCCAACCGAATAATAAATAATGGAATAACTGAAGTTCTCTTCATGAATACAAAAGAAATAATACCCCTTAAGTAAAAAAAGCTGGATATAAGAGTAGGAAGTAGCAGAATACTTTTCTATAGTTTCTCTATAATTTTCTCTCTCTAGAGTTTCAGTGAATTCGTAAGAAATAATGAAGGAATGAGCTTTATTTATAGAAGAATGGACTGCATAGTAACTAATTCATGAACGGTCCAGATTGATTTACTTTTAATCGGACGGTCCATAATTAAAGTAAAATCTTTTAAATAAAATATAATATATTATATATATAACATGTGCAAGAAAAAAAATCATGGGTGGAAGATCCGTGAATTCATCTTACTCCCTCTGTCCATTTTTTCAAACTTATATATATATATACATAATAATACTCCTCCCGTCCACCCTAATTTTACCCCCCCCCCACCCACTTTTCATTAACAATATATATATATATATATATATGTATATATAATACTTATATATATATATATATATATATATATATATATATATGTATTCATATATAAAAAATGAAAACCGAGATAACTTCTACCGATAATTTTTTAAAATGGGAAAGTGGGGATCCAAAGAATAAGTAAAATTTACATCAAATACTTCATAAAATCCCCTTAATATTTTTAACAACATTTATCATCATTATTATAATTCACAATATTAATCGACTGTGTCGTTCCTCAGAAAGAGGGTGCTTTCAATAAGGATTTCTCCTCATCATGGCAATAATTAGGTGATCAAACCTCTCCTTGTGTAACTTCTAGACATCGTTAATATAACAAATAATAATATTAATAACTTTATCATCTCAATTATTGATTATAAAATATTGACAATAATTGAATCAAATAACGTGAGATCTTGCAAAGAATTCTTGTAATAATAATTGAACAAAACTGAGTGACTTCTCACGTAAGCATCAATAATCAATATTGTGTGCTATTGTGCAACTACGCGTATTACTGTACTTTTAACACCGGGTGATTCAACAGTTAACGGTAAAACTTCCGCCGTTATTTTCATAAAGTATTTTTATCGTTTTTTCAATCCGACAATAATTCCGTTGTGGGTTCCACCAATGATTGTGCCGTTGTACGAATATTCCCTGTTAAAATGAATATTCCCCGACCAATCGAATATTATATAACAACTTGCGTACTTTGCAAAATTTATAAATATTACCGACAACTATAACATTATATCAAATTCATTCAATATTATTCAAAAATGATATTTATAGAAAATTCATCTTTATTCATAAAAGTTGGGGTCTTACAACCTCCCCTTCTTATGAAATTTCGCCCTCGAAATTAGGGTACGTACCTGGTATGTCGAAGAGGTAAGGATACATTGATTTCATTTTAGATTCTAACTCCCAAGTCATTTCCTCAACATCGTGGTTTCTCCACAAAACTTTGACTTGAGGTATAACCTTGGAGCGTAGAATATGTTCCTTCTTATCCAAGATTTGAACAGGAACCTCTTCATACGCCAAATCTTCCGCTATTTAAATGCGGTTCTAACTCAATAATGTGGTTCGGGTCTTCCACATATTTACGTAATATGAATATGTGAAAACGTTATGAACACGAGACATACTTGGCGGAAAGCGAGTCATATAGGCTACGGTTCCTACTCGATCGAGGATTAAAATGGGTCGATGAATCGAGGATTGAGCTTTCTCTCTTTCCAAATCTCGTAACTCTTTTCCTTGGAGCAACACGTAATAAACACATGATCTCCTATATCGAATTCCACATCCTTTCGATGAAGATCGGATAACTCTTTTGTCGATCTTGTGAGGTTTTTATACGTTGTCGATCGTTTGAATCTTTTCCGTAGTCATACGCGTACCAACTCCGGCCCCCAACAACGTTGCTTCACCCACCTCATCCCAAAGATTTCGGAGAACGACACTTTCTTCCATACAATGCCTCAAATGGAGCCATGCCAATACTTGCTTGATAACTGTTGTTGTAGGAAAACTCCACCAATGGTAAGAACTTATCCCAACTTCCCTTGAAGTCAAGGACACAGAGTCTTAATAAATCTATAAGAGTTTGAATAGTCCTCTTCGACTGCCCGTCCGTCTGAGGATGATATGCCGAGCTAAATCATAAATTTGTGCCCATAGCTTTCTGCAAACTAACCCAAAATCGTGAAGTGAATCTTGGGTCTCGATCAGAAACTATGGATACTGGCATACCATGCAGTCTTACAATCTCGTTTATGTACATACGAGCAAGATGTTCAAGTGTATAAGTTTCTCGTATCGGTAAGAAATGAGCAGACTTGGTCAATCTATCAACAATGACCCAAATCGCATCTATACCTTAAGAAATCTTAGGAAGATTGGTAATGAAATCCATGGTAATGTGCTCCCACTTCCATTCTGGAATTTCAAGTGGTTGCAATGGACCTTTTGGTACTTGATGCTCCGCTTTAACTCGTTGACAAGTTAGACACCTTGAGATAAACAGCGCTATCTCTCTCTTCATATTGCTCCACCAAAATGTATGACGAATATCATGATACATTTTGGTATTCTCAGGATGGATTGCAAACGGTGTGTTGTGCACCTCCATCATGATTTTATACTTTAAATCAGGGTCGTTAGGAACACAAAGTCTGGAGTTGACTCGAAGTATTCCTTCTTCATCGATTCTTGCTTCGGCAGATAGCACCTTCTTGCACTTTCTTCCTCATACGCATCACCCGTGTCTATAGCTTGAGCGAGCTTTAATTTTATCAATTAAAGTCGATTACGCTTTCAGATATTCGCCATCATCACATGGGTCCACAGAGTCTTTAACTCTATCTCCATCCTTTGCAAGTCACACAAAATGGGCTCATGCGTTGACAATATCGCACTTTCGTGCTTGCATATGATCTTCTACTCAATGCATCACTACCACGTTCCCTTTTCCAGATGGTATTGGATGGTATGATCATAATCTTTCAAAGTAGATTCAAGCCAACGTCGTTGTCGCATGTTGAGTTCCTTTTGAGTGACGAAATATTTGAGGCTTTTATGATCCGTAAAGATCTCCACTTTCTCTTCATACAAGTAATGCCTCCAAACTTTAAGTGCGAAGACAACAGCTGTCAACTCTAGATCATGAGTAGGATAATTCCTCTCATATTCTTTGAGTTGTCTTGAGGCATAGGCTATGACTTTCCCATGTTGCATGAGAACACATCCTAACCCTTTGCCCGAATCATCACTGTAGATGACAAATCCCTCCGAGCCAGATGGTATTGTTAGAACAGGTGCTGAAATGAGTCTCATCTTGAGTTCTTGAAAACTCTTCTCACATTCTTCGCTCCAACCGAACTTTGTATCTTTCCTAGTCAGCTGGGTTAATGGAGTAGCGATTCGAGAAAATCCTTCCACGAATCTCCGATAATAACCAGCTAAGCCGAGAAAACTACGTACTTCGGTCACTGATTTGGGTTGCTCCCAGCTTTGAATAGCTTCAATCTTTGTCGGGTCAACAGATATTCCATGACTTGATACTACGTGCCCAAGGAATGCTACTTCCTCAAGCCAGAACTCGCATTTCTTCAACTTGGCATAAAGCTTGAATATAACTAAGTGACTTCTCACGTAAGCATCAATTTTAATATCGTGTGCTACTATGCAACCACGCGTATTACTGTACTTTTAACACCGGATATTTCAACAGTTAACGGTAAAACTTTCGCCGTTATTTTTATAAAAATATATTTTTGTCGTTTTCTCACTCCAACAATAATTCTGTTGTGGGGTCCACCAATGATTGTGTCGTCGTACGATTATTCCCTGTTAAAACGAATATTCCCTGACCAATCGAATATTTTATGACGACTTGCATACTTTATAAAATTTATAAATATTACCCACAACTATAACATTATATTAAATCCACACCATAATATTCAAAAATGATATTTCTAGTAAAATTCATCTTTATTCATAAAAGTTGGGGTCTTAAAATATTAGTAGAATATACTTAAAATTTGCACTTCATCTAGTATCTTTTCATGAAAATATTATTCTGAGCATTCTTTGTAACGACCCCAAAATAGGTCCATTCCATCCAACCCATTCTGAGTCGCCAAATATATGGTACGGAAAACAACTACAACTTTATTACAATAATTGTCGTGCAAAATACAACAACACATATGCTGTGAGTTTGGATACAAATATATACCAACTGTAGCATGTCACAATGACACCTTACATAAAGGTATAGTCAAAAACTGTTTTAGAAATTAGAATCTTTGGGAAGTGCTCAAGGAAACCTTCGTACATGGGAGGCCATGCTTTTAGGTTATGGAAGATAGCATATGGCCACAGAATTATCCTTGGTTGACCCAATAGACCCAAAGAAAAACGAGAAGATTACTATCATATTCTTCCCAATGGTGAGTCTTCTCTTGACATATCATTATCTCCACTGTCTCTAATTGGGTATTATACTCCAAACAAACACCAAGATTATATAGGTAGTGCTTGTAAATATACTCAGCAAGTGGATGAGCACAACCATGTCTTATGATGACACGAGATTGTATGTCATTAGACATCTTGTATGATAGTGGCAAAACACCCTTCCAAGTTAAATTCACCTCACCCTCAACATCTATAGACCACCATTCTATTCCCTCGCTATCCCCCGCTCGACCCAGCTACACTTTTATTACCTGAAAGGAATTGTGAAACAAAAGGATGAGCACAACTAGCTCAGTAAAGAATATTATGACTAAAGATAAATAAATTATCAATAGTCTTCATCAGTAATAAATCAGAGATTTAGAACATGTGGTAGATGATAAAACTTTTCAACCATAGTTGCAGCGGAATGAGCAATCCATTAGAAGAGTCAAATAGACCATAAAATCTATTATCTTCTCCATATTAAAAGTCCACCGACAATGTTTTATCCCTTTAACATCAATCAACAATTCCTGTCCACAATCACATGTATAACTCATAATCATAATTGTAGTTCTAAATTCCTCTTCTTATCCAGGACGAAGATAATTTTCATCACCTGTCTTTACCTGAAACATCAAAGATCATGGTTATACCAAATCACATTTTTTATTTATAATCATACTAATAAATTCATCTTTGCACTACGGGCCAAAGATATTCATCAACAGTTCATCTTTACACTACAGGCTAAAGATATTCAACAACAGGTCATCTTTGCATTACGAGCCAAAGATATTCATCAATAATGCATCTTTGCACCTCTGTGCTAAAGATATTCAACAACAAGGTCATCTTTACACTACGGCCAAAGATATTCATATCTCAAATAAATACATAATCATTTCAGAAGTTATATAACAATAATTATAACCATGTTGATCAATTCACCTTTGCACTTAAGCTAAAAATATTCAATTATAAATTCAATGGTCATGATCATACCAGTCAACAATTCAACTTTTGCACTACTGGCCAAAGAGAACCTATAGTCACGATCATACCAATAATCTACTCATCTTTACACTCAAGCCAAAGAGAAATATCATCATTAGGGTTATAAGAATGTTATATAAAAACAATATAATCAAAACATGGTTTTAATTTTAAAAGTAAGATTCATAAATTAACAATAATTTGGTCAGAGAAGAAACCAATTTGTCGTGAATAGTACTTCGTATTAAATATATAGTACCGTGAGTATCGTGCATAGTAACTTCGACACGAAAAGATAAAGTTTCATAATAAAATTCATATCCATATTTATAACACCTTAATCCAAGTATTATAAATCACTTAGAAATCTCATAATCTAATATTATTAATATTACAACAATATTTTAATCATTTCTTAAACTTATAAATAATTTAATCCAATTATTTACACTTTAATAATTAATGCATTTAATCATCTAAAATGCCAAACTCATAAGATTTCATCATCATTAACCAATACCCTCATAAAAATCAGATATACCTCATATATGATTCTCAAGCCAATAAATCATATTTTCCAATTTTCTTACTTCACATAACATATTTAATTTATTTACTCATAACTAGAACATTTTCATGAAAAATACCAAATCAGCCCAAAAATATTTACTTTTTGAGATTTAGAAGAATATAATCCCATATTGAATATATATTTTCTCGAATTTTTAAAATTCATTTACTATTTTCCATATGGCCAAAACTACCGAATAGTTAGACATTTATCATAAATTGTACTTTTGTCCAAAAATTCCGAAATTAATACGGTATACTGATATTATATAGATGTTCTCCCAATAAAAATTTCATCAATTTTGGAGTTAACCACAAGGAGTTATAAGCGGTTACTTTTAAAATAGTCTTTTCTCATAAAATCCATAACTCCTAATCTGTACATCCAAAAATCGACATTTTTGGACACAATCTAAACAACTCATCAAAATATCATTTCAAATTTTTCCAGAATTTTTGAAGGTTCAGAAAAATTTCAAAACTAAAAAAACATAATAACACTTAAAATCTCTTACTATCCCTTACCTCAAAAGAGCAGTACTGGAATGTCGAATATAACGTTGAACGAACTTGCACCGCATAGCAATACTCAAAGTATACTCAAATTACTCACAAGAATACGCTCGATAATATAGAGAGAGAAAACTTCAGTTTCTGGTATGATTTTCAATTCTAACCTAAGCACCCTATTTATAAGAAAATGCTTAGAACACCAAAGCAGAAAATTTATTAAAATATAATATATATTATAAATTCTCTACGCCCATCTAGACAATTTGATCTCAGCCATCAACACATGTTTAAGATGCCCACAAACAATTAAAAAATGTTTTTCTTATTTAAATTATTTTAAACTTCCAAAAATCAATTATTTCGGAGCTTCGGAACTTCAATAATTCATAATAAATAGCCATTTTATCAGAAAATTTGAGTCTCGCAACTTTTTATAGGAAATTCAATTCTCTACAACTTTACAGAAGAAAGTTTTTTCAAATTCCAAATGTAAATTAATAGAAATCCACAAAACAAGCGATTTTACAAGCTATAATCAAATTTCTACTAATAATTGTGTCCACCAACACACAAAATATGTGTTAAACATTTAATGCCACAAAAATACTCTTCCTCCTCATATACTCATATATCTCACATTCATTATAAAAATATCACCAATTAATATATTATTAAAATAATATATTTAAATGAATTATTTTATCGAAAAAGATAAAATATTAATTTTCAACAATTGTCACTTTAAAAATTTTCTCCATCTATATCCACATAAAATGAATATTTTCCTTATCATATTAATCAATAATTAATTATTCACAAATAATATTACGTAATCACAATAATGATAACAAAAGCAGTTCCTGTGAAAGAGGGGCTTTCCAATAAAGATTTCTCCTTCTTTGGCGGCGCAATTAGGTGACCAAACCTCTCCTTAGACAGTAACTTTCTAGACATTGCCAATAATGTTATCTAATAATATTATTCGAGATAATATGAATTATTGCTTCGATAATGAAAAATCTTTAGCGTGAATGACAATTATTGAAACAACAAAGAATGTAAATATCAACAACGCCGCAATTATTAAATCAATAAAATAAAATAATTTGAATAAAGTAATTATTGTGTAACCATTATTGAGTAGTGCCTTCACGTAAGAATCAATAATTGGTGCAATATCGTGTTATTCTTGTGTTTTAACCGGCGTAGTATATTTTAATAATTGATTATGCTGTAACAACTACGGCGTTATTTTTAAACAACTTATATTTATCGTTTTCTTCATCCAATCTTTTTTCGTTATGGGGCCCACAAAAGCTCAAGGTAGCCATCATACTGAATATTCCCGAAAAGATCTGAATATTCCACGACCAAACGAATATTCCCCGACAATAATGAATATTTTATAACCACTTGCTTATTTTGAAAAAATTATATATATCACCCTTAACTTTAACTTTTATCAATTTATCCATTTACTAAATAATAATTATAAGAAAAAATACTTTTATTTCATAAAATCCGGGGTCTTACAATCTCCTCCTTATGAAATTTCATCCCGAAATCGAGCGTACACGGTATTTCAAAAAGTTGAGAATACCTTGCTTTCATTTTTGATTCCATTTTTTTCCTGTCCTCATAATTTCTCCATTGCTCATCTCCTTAATTCAGGATATCATTCTAGAATACGGCTTCAAAATAAGGGTTAATTGAATAAATTAACATATCACATAATATCCCGATATTATGACTGACCAACAAATAAGCTTAGGTAGGACACACTAGCGAAGGATTTACTCATCTCTCCCCTCCTAGTTCTAATCCCGATCTCCTCCAGAGATCATATCCCTAAGCTCTGATACCAAATGTAACGACCCCAAGATAGGTCCATTCCATCCAACCCATTCTGAGTCGCCAAATATATGGTACGGAAAACAACTACAACTTTATTACAACAATTGTCGTGCAAAATACAACAACACATATCTTTGTGAGTTTGGATACAAATATATACCAATCAGAAGACGCCACAATGACACCTAACATAGAGGTAGAGTCAAAAACTGTTTTAGAAATTAGAATCTTTGGGAAGTGCTCAAGGAAACCTTCGTACATGGGAGGCCATGCTTTTAGGTTATGGTAGATATCATATGGCCATAGAATTATCCTTGGTTGATTAATAGACCCCAAAGAAAAACGAGAAGATTACTATCATATTCTTCCCAATGGTGAGTCTTCTATTGACATATCATTATCTCCAATTGTCTCTAATTGGGTATTATACTCCGCACAAACACCAAGATTATATAGGTAGTGCTTGTAAAATATACTCAAGAAGTGGATGAGCACAACCATGTCTTATGATGACACGAGATTGTATGTCATTAGACATCTTGTATGATAGTGGCAAAACACCCTTCCAAGTTAAATTCACCTCACCCTCAACATCTATAGACCACCATTCTATTCCCTCGCTATCCCCCGCTCGACCTAGCTACACTTTTATTACCTGAAAGGAATTGTGAAACAAAAGGGTGAGCACAACTAGCTCAGTAAAGAATATTATGACTAAAGATAAATAAATTATCAATAGTCTTCATCAGTAATAAATCAAAGATTTAGAACATATGGTAGATGATAAAACTTTTCAACCATAGTTGCAGCGGAATGAGTAATCCATTAGAAGAGTCAAATAGACCATAAAATCTATTATCTTCTTCATATTAAAAGTCCACCGACAATGTTTTATCCCTGTAACATCAATCAACAATTCCTGTCCACAATCACATGTATAACTCATAATCATAATTGTAGTTCTAAATTCCTCTTCTTATCCAAGACGAAGATAATTTTCATCACCTGTCTTTACCTGAAACATCAAAGATCATGGTTATACCAAATCACATTTTCTGTTTATAATCATACTAATAAATTCATCTTTGCACTATGGGCCAAAGATATTCATCAACAGTTCATCTTTACACTACAGGCTAAAGATATTCAACAACAGGTCATCTTTGCATTACGAGCCAAAGATATTCATCAATAATGCATCTTTGCACTACAGGCTAAAGATATTCAACAACAGGTCATCTTTACACTACGGGCCAAAGATATTCATATCTCAAATAAATACATAATCATTTCAGAAGTTATATAACAATAATTATAACCATGTTGATCAATTCACCTTTGCACTTAAGCTAAAATTATTCAATTGTAAATTCAATGGTCATGATCATACCAGTCAACAATTCAACTTTTGCACTACTGGCCAAAGAGAACCTATAGTCACGATCATACCAATAATCTACTCATCTTTACACTCAAGTCAAAGAGAAATATCATCATTAGGGTTATAAGAATGTTATATAAAAATAATATAATCAAAACATGGTTTTAATTTCAAAAGTAAGATTCATAAATTAACGATAATTTGGTCAGAGAAGAAACCAATTTGTCGTGAATAGTACCCCGTATTCGTACATAGTACCGTATACGTGCATAGTAACCTCGACACGAAAAGATAAAGTTTCATAATAAAATTCATATCCATATTTATAACACCTTAATCCAAATGTTATATGTGACGCCCCCAAAATAGGTATACATCACCCATTCTGAGTTGTCAATACATGGTACAGAAACAACTACAACTTTATTATTACAACAGTAAAACTGTGAGTTTAAATACAAATATTATCTTCTAGACAATATTTATACTCAAATAAATCCTCATCACATTTATTGATACATTATTTTACAAAAATGGTGAGGACTACTAAACAATCCTTTCTAAAACCTTCATTCCATACTCCCAGGCTTCGTACTTCATTTATATTCTCGCCTCTTGAGAAGAATGGAACAAAAAGGAAAAGGGTGAGCTCAACTAGCTCAAGAAAGAATATTATGACTAAGATAATATACAACAAATTATCGTTAGTCTTCAATGAGGGAAAAATTTAATAGAATACAATAGACAACAAATTTTAAATCAATATTTAATGAAATAATAATTCATTAGAAGAGTTAAGTAGAGAATGCAAACTACTATCTTCTATGTATGAATTTAAAAGTTCATCGTCTATCTTTTATCCCCTGTAACAACAATCAATATACATCTACCGAATCAAATATTCATCTTTGCACTCACAGCCAAAGATATTCATCGATTGGTCATGTTCATTTAAACACTGTTCATCTTTGCACTACAAGGCCAAAGATATTAATCGATCGGTCATGTTCATCTCAACACTGTTCATCTTTGCACTATGTGCCAAAGATATTCAATAATATCATCATTTAAGACCGAGGATGATGAAAAATATTTTTAAAAAAGCGAATCGAAAGTGAAACAAAATGACAAGGATTAAGGATTAAGGATTCGTACTTGGTTTTATCCACGTCCAAAAATACCTCAAAAATAATCATAGTGGTGTAAAATTCAAGAATGATCAAAACATGGATACAATCAGAGTTAGTATCCAGAATAGATGTTTTGGACGAAAAGAAGACATTTTATTTTTCTATGAATAGTACAAGTATACGTGAATAAGGTCAGATCGTGAATAAAGCTTAGTATCGTGAATAGTAACTCGACACCAAAAGATAGAAATTCCACAAAAAACATCTTCACGCTTCATGAATAGTACTCGTGAATAGTAACTCGTGAATAGTAACTCATGAATAGTAACCCCGAGCATGAAAAAGTTCCAAATTTGATAAAACTTCAGATCAACATTTCAAAGATAATGATATTGAAGAAATAATATCATTATGAAAAAAAATAATATCCCTTACCTCAAAAAATCGATTGCCGGAAGGAAAGGTCGGAAGTGATCTTTGAATGAAACTTGTCTTTGAACAAAGAACTCTCAAAGTATCTAAATACTCACAAAATACGCTCAATAATATAGAGAGAGAAAGAGAGAAAATTTTGTTTTACGGTGTGATTTTCAATTCTAACTTAGCCCTCTATTTATAGGAAAATGTTAGCTTACCAAAGCAGACTTGACTGCTACACGATGGCTTTACACCGCTACTATTGCCACCCACCACATTTGAAATAAAATTCAGCACATTTCTTCACCAACCACAAGTGGGGCCCACTCAATTCTAGAATTTTCCACCAAAATCAATTATAACCCTAATTCCGAATCAGACACCTCTTAAAATTCATAACAAATCATTCGTGCATTTTTAACGGTTCAAAATTTGTGGATATATACTCAACTTATGTATGTATAACATACCCAAAAATTACCACAATCCAACGGTCGGATTAAAAATTATAACCCCATGATATATCTCAAAAACCCACGATTTAATTTTTAATACCTCCAATCGGTAAAATCTTGATAAAACACCTCAACAATAATTTCTTCATTTATAACCACATAAATAAATCCATCATTTATATCCACATAAAATAAATATCTCTTTATCATATGAATCAATAATTAATTATTCACAAATAATATTACAGAATCACAATTATGACAACCAGTAGTTTCTGGGAAAGAGGGGCTTTCGATAAGGATTTCTCCTTCTTGGTAGCGCAATTAGGTGACCAAACCTCTCCTTGACAGAACTTTCTAGACATGCCAATAATAATGCTATCTAATAATATTATTCAAATAATATGAATTATTGATCCGATAATGGAAATAATGTGCGGTGACAATTATTGAACAACAATAATATAAAATATCAACGCAAGCAATTATTGAATCAATAAAATAAAATATTGAGCAAGAATTAACTCTTGTGAAAATTATTGAGTAGTGCCCTTTACGTAAGGATCAATAATTCAACAAATCATGTAATACTGGTGTACTTTCTCTTTGTGCAACCACGCCGTATTATTATATTTTAACCCCGGGTATTCCAATGATCTTAACTTGGTAACAACTACTGGTTATTTTTAACCAACTTATATTTGTCGTTTCTTCATCCAATCGCTTTAGTTATGGGGCCCACACACATGCATTTTGCTGCCGTCGTCATACGAATATATTCTCGACAGCAGATTTAATATTCCACGACCAAACGAATATTCCCCGTCAAAAATGAATATTTTATAACCACTTGCTTATTTTGAAATATTTATGTATTTAACCCTTAACTATCCACATTAATCAAATCAACCCTTACTATTTCAAAATAATAAATAAAGGAAATTCCTTTTATTTAAAAAAATTAGGGTCTTACAACCTCCCTCCTTATGAAATTTCGTCCTCGAAATTGACGACGACACACTGGTGTTTGAAAAGGTGAGGATACCTCGCTTTCATTTCCGTTTCCAATTCCTGTGTCATTTCCTCTATTGATTCCTCCACAAAACTTTAACTTGTGGTATGACCTTTCTTGGCGTAGGACATGCTCCTTCCTATCCAAGATCTTGACGTGTACCTCCTCATACGTTAAGTCTTCTACTATCTCGTCCGGTTCTAACTCAATAACGTGGTTCGGGTCTTTCACATATTTACTGAAATATGAGATATGTGAAACACATTATGAACACGAGACATACTCTTTGAGGTAACGCAAGTCATAGGCTACATTTCCTACTCGGTCAAGAATTTGAAATGGACCAATAAATCGTGGATTGAGCTTTCCTCTCTTCCCAAATCTTGTAACTCCCTTCCATGGAGCAACTCATGCAACAATACATGATCCCTACATTAAATTCCACGTCCTTTCGATGAAGATCCGCATAACTCTTTTGTCGATCTTGTCCGCTTTGTATCGTTGTCGAATCATTTGGATCTTTTCGGTGAGTCATACGCATTTAACTTTCGGGTCCCAACAATGTTGCTTCACCCACCTCATCCCAACATATTGGAGAACGACATTTTCGGTCCATATAATGCTTGAATGGAACCATGCCTATATTTGTTTAATAACTATTGTTGTATGAGAATTCCACCAATGGCAAGTACTTATCCCAACTTCCTTTGAAATCTAGGACACAGAGTTTTAATATATCTTCAAGAGTTTGAGTAGTTCTTTCTGATTGCCCATCCGTTTGAGGATGGTATGCCAAACTAAATCGCAAATCCGTGCCCATAGCTTTTTGCAAGCTAACCCAAAATCTTGAAGTGAATCTTGGGTCACGATCCGAAACTATGGATACAGGCATGCCATGCAACCTCACAATCTCATTTACGTACATACTAGCAAGACGTTCAAGGGAATAAGTCTCTCGTATCGGCAAGAAATGAGCAGACTTGGTTAATCTATCAACAATAACCCAAATAGCATTGATGCCTTGAGAAACCGTAGGAAGACCCGTAACGAAATCCATGGTAATGTGTTCCCACTTCCATTTCGGAATCTCAAGTGGTTGCAACGGACCCTTAGGTACAAGATGCTCTCGCCTTTACACGTTAGCAAGTTAAACACATCGAGATAAACTTTGCAACCTCTCTCTTCATATTGTTCCACCAAAATGTATGTCAAGATCACGATACATTTTAGTACTTCGTGATGGATTGCAAATGGTGTATTGTGTGCCTCCATCATAATCTTGTACTTCAAATCGAGAGTCGTTAGGAACACAAAGTCTAGAGTGGACTCAAGTATTCCTTCTTCATCAATTCTCGCCCTAATAGCTCCTTCTTGTACTTTCTTCTTCATATGCATCATTCCCGGCCTTGGCTCGAGCAACCTTAACTTTTTCTATTAAAGTTGGCTCTGTCGTATACTTGACACATCGCTTTTCGTTCCGCATATGATCTTCTACTCAACGCGTCTACTACCACGTTCGCTTTTCAGGATGGCATGGTCGTAACATGTCTTTGAAATGAGTCTCCTCTTGAGTTCTTGAAGCTCTTCCCACAATCCTTGCTCCATTCGAATTTTGTATCTCTACGAGTCAGTCATTGCGTTAATGGAATAGCGATTCGAGAATATCCTTCAAATGAATCTCCGATAATAACCAACTAAGCCTAGAAAGCTACGTCTTTCGATAACCGACTTAGGTTGCTCTCAAGCGTGACTCATATCCCAATATTGGATAAGACGTCACAATGACACCTATCGATTTACTATCGCATCTAATATGGCGCCCCTACAGAGAGTTCGCTTAGGTGAATTCCACAAAGGAAGTCACAAGATAAAGGCTCAGTACCAAATTTTATAGTTGAATTTTTAACTCACGAAGTTCAATAGAGCCATTCGATATGAGATTTTAGAAATGAGTTTTGTACGGGTTCAAAGTCGATACAAAATTTAATATCGAGCTTTGGGAGTAAGCCAAGAAATTCTTCGAAAATCGTCGGGAAAAATCAATAACAACAAGAATATTATTCAAATCGACGTGTCTTTATTCAAATCCATAACATGGACTAAGAAAACTTGACATCCGTAATAAACGAATGACTTCATGGCTTGATATGAAAATGTTTGATTACAATGGTTTGATTGCTTGAATTGAATAATGAGTTGCTTAGGAATATGAAAACTAACAACCTTACGAAAGTAATCAATTTTGGCATGATGAGTAGTTAACCTTAAAATCACATCAAAAGCAAATATCTCTATAGAAATAAGGTTAATGGGTAATGTGATAGTGCCAACTTGAATCAAGCAAGATTTCTAAACAACAGATGTAATGAAAGTTTCTCTAACTGGATTCTCCATAAATAGGTCAAAGTCTAATTTCTCCAGTAGTCAAGTTCAAACGTTGAGCGCAAGCAAAGAGATAAAAGAATGGGTAGAACCGTAGATCTAGTAAGGTATAAACTTCGCAAGAATTTATAATTAACTAACCCGTGCTAACTTCGTTTGAGTTCTTCAGATTTTGACCGGTCACGACAAACGCTTCTTCGAGAATCGTTGACTTTGACTTTTCTCAGATCCGCCTCTGGTGCCAACGTCCCAATTGGACTTGATTTCGCTATAGGACAAAAATCGAGCTATGTGACCATCTTTTCCACAACTAAAACATACCTTGGAAGGCTTTTGAGCAGTTTGACCTTATATGTCCCTCCTCTCCACATCTCAGTAGCATCTAAGCTGGCGATCGTTCTCTTCCCTAGAATTTGTTGATGGTCTTCGATCTTTCACTTCCGACGTCTTTCCGTCATCGTTAAATCTTCTCTTTTTAGATTGGACATCTCTTTCCATAATATCAACGCGTCGATGCGGCTTTTACCCATGCATCACTCATTCTCACTCGTTCAGTTATTTCTTCTTTCATTTCGTGATTCCGACTTTATCATCTTATACTCGCCAAAGAGTGCTTCTGTTCAAGCATCACGTATCGGGTAACACAAGCTTGAATCGTTGCATCCTTTTGCTCCACGACTGCCTGCAATTCTTCAGCCTGCTCTTCTAACTCATGAATACGATTTTGCAATTCTACATTTTGATCATAAAATACCTCTAATAAACTCTCTTCAGGTACCTCTTCTTCCTCTTCTTCCTCACTCTCAGCTGTTACCTCTGCGACTATCTGGGGTGCAACTATCAATTCTTCACTCACCACATGGATATCTCTAATTCCTTCTTCGCCTGACATCACATTATCCTGTTTGGCGATTAGAGGTGTCTCCACGATCTCATTCACTCCATTGTTAACGTTCTCGTGACCATTCTTAAAACTATCATAAAACAAGGGTTAATTAAATAAATTAACAAATCACATAATACCCTATATTATGACCAACCAACAAATAAGCTTAGGTAGGACACACTAGCGAAGGATTTACTCGTCTCTCCCTCCTAGTTCTATTCCCCGATCTCGCCAGAGATCATATCCTAAGCTCGATACCAACCGTGACGCCCCCAAAATAGGTATACATCACCCATTACGAGTTGTCAATACATGGTGTAAACAACTACAACTTTATTATTACAATAGTAAAGCGTGAGTTTAAATACAAATATTATCTTCTAGACAATATTTATACTCAAATAAATCCTCATCACATTTATTGATACATTATTTTACAAAATGGTGAGGACTACTAAACAATCCTTTCTAAAACCTTCATTCCATACCCCACTGCGTACTCGCTATATTCTCGCCTCCACGAGAAGAATGGAACAAAAAGGAAAAGGGTGAGCTCAACTAGCTCAAGAAAGAATATTATGACTAAGATAATATACAACAAATTATCGTTAGTCTTCAACAGGAAAAATTTAATAGAATACTGATAGACAACAAATTTTAAATCAATATTCGCAATGAAATAATAATTCATTAGAAGAGTTAAGTAGAGAATGCAAACTACTATCTTCTATGTATGAATTTAAAAGTTCATCGCTCATCTTTTATCCCCCGTAACAACAATCAATATACATCCGAATCAAATATTCATCTTTGCACTCTGAGGCCAAAGATATTCATCGATTGGTCGTGTTCATTTAAACACTGTTCATCTTTGCACTCTGGGCCAAAGATATTAATCATTCAGTCATGTTCATCTCAACACTGTTCATCTTTGCACTATCTGCCAAAGATATTCAATAATATCATCATTTAAGACCGAGGATGATGAAAAATATTTTAAAGAAGCGAATCCAAAGTGAAACAAAATGACAAGGATTAAGGATTAAGGATTAAGGATTCGTACTTGGTTTTATCCACGCCCAAAAATACCTCAAAATAATCATAGTGGTGTAAAATTCAAGAATGATCAAAACATGGATACAATCGAGTTAGTATCCGAATAGATGTTTTGGACGAAAAGAAGACATTTTATTTTTCTATTGAATAGTAACAGTATACGTGAATAGTCAGATATCGTGAATAGTCTTAGTATCGTGAATAGTAACTCAGACACCAAAAGATAGAAATTCCACAAAAAACATCTTCACGCTTCATGAATAGTACTCGTGAATAGTAACTCGTGAATAGTAACTCATGAATAGTAACTCGTGAATAGTAACTCATGAATAGTAACCCCGACATGAAAAGTTCCAAATTTGATAAAAACTTCAGATCAACATTTCAGCATAATGATATTGAAGAAATAATATCATTACGAAAAAAAAAATAATATCCCTTACCTCAAAGAATCAGTACTTCGGAAGGAAAGGTCGGAAGTGATGCTGAATGAAACTTGTACTGAACAGCAACTCTCAAAGTATCTAAATACTCACAAAATACGCTCAATAATAGAGAGAGAAAGAGAAAACATTGTTTCGGTGTGATTTTCAATTCTAACTTAGCCCCTCTATTTATAGGAAAATGTTAGCCCGCCAAGCAGACTTAACGACTGCTACTTTTGATGGCTTTTTACTCGCTACTATTGCCACCCACCACATTTGAAATAAAATTCAGCACATTTCTTCACCAACCACAAGTGGGGCCCACTCAATTCTAGAATTTTCCACCAAAATCAATTATAACCCTAATTTAGAATCGGACACCTCTTAAAATTCATAACAAATCATTCGTGCATTTTAACGGTTCAAAATTTGTGGATATATACTCAACTTATGTATGTATAACATACCCAAAATTACCACAATCCAACGGTCGGATTAAAAATTATAACCCCGCAATATATCTCAAAACCCCGATTTAATTTTTAATACCTCCAATGCGGTAAAATCTTGATAAAACACCTCAACAATAATTTCTTCATTTATAACCACATAAATAAATCCATCATTTATATCCACATAAAATAAATATCTCTTTATCATATGAATCAATAATTAATTATTCACAAATAATATTACAGAATCACAATTATGACAACCAGGCCGTTCCCAGGAAAGAGGGGCTTTCCGATAAGGATTTCTCCTTACTGGCGCGCAATTAGGTGACCAAACCTCTCCTTGACAGAACTTTCTAGACATTGCCAATAATGCTATCTAATAATATTATTCAAATAATATGAATTATTGATCCGATAATGGAAATAATAATGCGGTGACAATTATTGAACAACAATAATATAAAATATCAACGCAAAGAATTATTGAATCAATAAAATAAAATATTGAGCAAGAATTCATCGTGAAAATTATTGAGTAGTGCCTTCTTACGTAAGGATCAATAATTCAACAATCACATGTAATCACAGTGTATCTATCTGGCAAGAACCACGCGTATTACTATATTTTAACCACCGGTATTCCAAATGATCTTAACTCAGAATAACTACGCCAAGTTATTTTTAACCAACTTATATTTGTCGTTTTTCTTCATCCAATCGCTTTTAGTTATGGGGCCCTACATGGTCGCTTTTTTTGGTCGATACGAATATTCCGACAAAGCATCGAATATTCCACGACCAAACGAATATTCCCCGTCAAAATGAATATTTTATAACCACTTGCTTATTTTGAAATATTTGCGTATTTAACCCTTAACTATCCACATTAATCAAATCAACCCTTACTATTTTAAAATAATAAATAAAGGAAATTCCTTTTATTTAAAAAAAATTAGGGGTCTTACATTATAAATCACTTAGAAATCTCATAATCTAATATTATTAATATTACAACAATATTTTAATCATTTCTTAAACTTATAAATAATTTAATCCAATTATTTACACTTTAATAATTAATGCATTTAATCATCTAAAAATGCCAAACTCATAAGATTTCATCATCATTAACCAAAACCCTCATAAAAATCAGCATATACCTCTATATATATGATTCTCAAGCCAATAAATCATATTTTCCAATTTTCTTACTTCACATAACATATTTAATTCATTTACTCATAACTAGAACATTTTCATGAAAAATATCAAATCAGTTCTAAAAATATTTATTTTCCGAGATTAAGAAGAATATAGTCCCATATTGAATATATATTTTCTCGAGAATTTTTAAAATTCATTTACTATTTTCCATATAGCCAAAACTACCTAGAATAGTTAGACATTTATCATAAATTGTACTTTTGTCCAAAAATTCCGAAATTAATAGGGTATACTGATATTATATAGATGTACTTCTAATAAAAATTTAATCAATTTTGGAGTTAACCACAAGGAGTTATAAGCGGTTACTTTTAAAATAGTCTTTTCTCATAAAATCCATAACTCCAAATCTATACATCCAAAAATCGCCAATTTTGGACACAATCTACAAAACTCATCAAAATATCATTTCAAAGTTTTCCAGAATTTTTGATGGTTTAGAAAAATTTCGAAACTAAAAAAACATAATAACCCTTAAAATCCCTTACTATCCCTTACCTCAAAAAAAGCGATCTTTGGAATGTTCGGATATAATTACCGAAACGAACAAATAGTATAGCAATACTCAAAGTATACTCAAAATACTCACAAGAATACGCTCAATAATATAGAGAGAGAAAACTTCAGTTTCTGGTATGATTTTCAATTCTAACCTAAGCACCCTATTTATAGGAAAATGGTTAGAATAACCAAAGCGAAAATTTATTAAAATATATATATATATATATATATATATATATTATAAATTCTCACGCCCATCTAGACAATCTGATCTCAAACCATCAACACATGTTAAAGATGCCCACAAACATTTAAAAACGTTTTTCTTATTTAAATTATTTTAAACTTCCAAAAATCAATTATTTTGAACTTGAAACTTCAATAATTCATAATAAATAGCCATTTTATCAAAAAATTCAAATCTCGCGACTTTCTATAGGAAATTCAATTTTCTACAACTTTTCGGAAGAAAGTTTTTCAAATTCCAAACAGAAATTGACCGAAATCCACAAAGCGGACGATTTTTACATTTATAATCAAATTTTGGCCAATAATTGTGTCCACCAACACACAAAATATGTGTTAAACATTTAATGCCACAAAAATACTCTTCCTCCTCATATACTCATATATCCCACATTCATTATAAAATATCACCAAGTTAATATATTATTAAAATAATATATTTAAATGAATTATTTTATCATAAAAGATAAAATATTAATTTTCAACAATTGTCACTTTAAAATTTTCTCCATCTATATCCACATAAAATGAATATTTTCCTTATCATATTAATCAATAATTAATTATTCATAAATAATATTATGTAATCACAATAATGACAATCGATAGTTCACAGAAAGAGGGGCTTTCAATAAAGATTTCTCTCATCGACGCCAATTAATTAGGTGACCAAACCTCTCCTTTAGCAGAACTTTCTAGACATTGCCAATAATGTTATCTAATAATATTATTCAGATAATATGAATTATTGCTCGATAATAAAAAATATGCGTAATGACAATTATTGAAACAACAAAGAATATAAAATATCAACACAAAGAATTATTAAATCAATAAAATAAAATCTTTAATAAAGTAATTATCGTAACCATTATTGAGTAGTGCCTTCTTACGTAATAATCAATAATTGGTGCAATACCGTGTGCTATGTGTGTTTTAACCACGAGTATTTTTAAAGATTAATTGATAATAACTACGCTTTTATTTTTAAACAACTTATATTTGTCATTTTCTTCATCCAAATACCGCTTTTAGTTATGGGGCCCATAAAAGATCGCTACTGGCCGTCGTACAAATATTCCCGACGATATTGAATATTCCACGACCAAACGAATATTCCCAAAATAATAATGAATATTTTATAACCACTTGCTTATTTTGAAAAAATTATATATATCACCCTTAACTTTAACTTTTATCAATTTAACCATTTACTAAATAATAATTATAAGAAAAAATACTTTTATTTCATAAAATCCAAGGGTCTTACAATCTCCCTCCTTATGAAATTTCATCCCCGAAATCGACGCGTACACGGTATTTCAAAAAGTTGAGAATACCTTGCTTTCATTTCAGATTCCATTTTTCCTGTCCTCATAATTTCTCCATTGCTCATCTCCTATAATTCAGATATCATTCTAGAATACAGCTTCAAAATAAGGGTTAATTGAATAAATTAACATATCACATAATATCCCGATATTATGACTGACCAACAAATAAGCTTAGGTAGGACACACTAGCGAAGGATTTACTCATCTCTCCCCTCCTAGTTCTAATCCCGATCTCCTCTAGAGATCATATCTCTAATCTCTGATACCAAATGTAACGACCCCAAGATAGGTCCATTCCATCCAACCCATTCTGAGTCGCCAAATATATGGTACGGAAAACAACTACAACTTTATTACAACAATTGTCGTGCAAAATACAACAACACATATCATATTTGTGAGTTTGGATACAAATATATACCAATCAGAAGTACGTCACAATGACACCTAACATAAAGGTAGAGTCAAAAACTGTTTTAGAAATTAGAATCTTTGGGAAGTGCTCAAGGAAACCTTCGTACATGGGAGGCCATGCTTTTAGGTTATGGTAGATATCATATGGCCATAGAATTATCCTTGGTTGACCCAATAGACCCCAAAGAAAAACGAGAAGATTACTATCATATTCTTCCCAATGGTGAGTCTTCTATTGACATATCATTATATCCACTGTCTCTAATTGGGTATTATACTCCAGACAAACACCAAGATTATATAGGTAGTGCTTGTAAATATACTCAGCAAGTGGATGAGCACAACCATGTCTTATGATGACACGAGATTGTATGTCATTATACATCTTGTATGATAGTGGCAAAACACCCTTCCAAGTTAAATTCACCTCACCCTCAACATCTATAGACCACCATTCTATTCCCTCGCTATCCCCCGCTCAACCCAGCTACACTTTTATTACCTGAAAGGAATTGTGAAATAAAAGGGTGAGCACAACTAGTTCAGTTAAGAATATTATGACTAAAGATAAATAAATTATCAATAGTCTTCATCAGTAATAAATCAGAGATTTAGAACATATGGTAGATGATAAAACTTTTCAACCATAGTTGCAGCGGAATGAGTAATCCATTAGAAGAGTCAAATAGACCATAAAATCTATTATCTTCTCCATGTTAAAAGTCCACCAACAATGTTTTATCCCTGTAACATCAATAAACAATTCCTGTCCACAATCACATGTATAACTCATAATCATAATTGTAGTTCTAAATTCCTCTTCTTATCCAGGACGAAGATAATTTTCATCACCTGTCTTTACCTGAAACATCAAAGATCATGGTTATACCAAATCACATTTTCTATTTATAATCATTCTAATAAATTCATCTTTGCACTACGGGCCAAAGATATTCATCAACAGTTCATCTTTACACTACAGGCTAAAGATATTCAACAACAGGTCATCTTTGCATTACGAGCCAAAGATATTCATCAATAATGCATCTTTTTTACTCACAAAGCTAAAGATATTCAACAACAGTCATCTTTGCACTACGGGCCAAAGATATTCATATCTCAAATAAATACATAATCATTTCAGAAGTTATATAACAATAATTATAACCATGTTGATCAATTCACCTTTGCACTTAAGCTAAAATTATTCAATTGTAAATTCAATGGTCATGATCATACCAAATCAACAATTCAACTTTTGCACCATCGGCCAAAGAGAACCTATAGTCACGATCATACCAATAATCTACTCATTTTTACACTCAAGTCAAAAAGAGAAATATCATCATTAGGGTTATAAGAATGTTATATAAAACAATATAATCAAAACATGGTTTTAATTTCAAAAGTAAGATTCATAAATTAACGATAATTTGGTCGAGAAGAAACCAATTTGTCGTGAATACTACCCGTGATTCATACATAGTACCGTGAGTATCGTGCATAGTAACCTCGGTACACGAAAAGATAAAGTTTCATAATAAAATTCATATCCATATTTATAACACCTTAATCCAAATGTTATAAATCACTTAGAAATCTCATAATCTAATATTATTAATATTACAACAATATTTTAATCATTTCTTAAACTTATAAATAATTTAATCCAATTATTTACACTTTAATAATTAATGCACTTAATCATCTAAAATGCCAAATTCATAAGATTTCATCATCATTAACCAAAACCCTCATAAAAATCAGCATATACCTCATATATGATTCTCAAGCTAATAAATCATATTTTCCAATTTTCTTACTTCACATAACATATTTAATTCATTTACTCATAACTAGAACATTTTCATGAAAAATACCAAATCAGTTCCACAAATATTTATTTTCTGGGATTTAGAATAATATAGTCCCATATTGAATATATATTTTTCTCAGAATTTTTAAAATTCATTTACTATTTTCCATATAGCCAAAACTACCGAATAGTTAGACATTTATCATAAATTATAATTTTGTCCAAAAATTCCGAAATTAATAAGGTATACTGATATTATATAGATGTACTCCCAATAAAAATTTCATCAATTTTGGAGTTAACCACAAGGAGTTATAAGTGGTTACTTTTAAAATAGTCTTTTCTCATAAAATCCATAACTCCTAATCTATACATCCAAAAATCGCCAATTTTGGACACAATCTACAAAACTCATCAAAATTTCATTTCAAATTTTTCCAGAATTTTTGAAGGTTCAGAAATATTTTGAAACTAAAAAAACATAATTACCCTTAAAATCCCTTATTATCCCTTACCTCAAAAGAGCAGTACTAGAATGTCGGATATAACGCTGAACGAACTTGTACAGTATAGCAATACTCAAAGTATACTTAAAATACTCACAAGAATACACTCGATAATATAGAGAGAGAAAACTTCAGTTTCTGGTATGATTTTCAATTCTAACCTAAGCACCCTATTTATAGGAAAATGCTTAGAACACCAAAGCAGAAAATTTATTAAAATATAATATATATTATAAATTCTCTACGCCCATCTAGACAATCTGATCTCAGCCATCAACACATATTAAAGATGCCCACAAACATTTAAAAAACGTTTTTCTTATTTAAATTATTTTAAACTTCCAAAAATCAATTATTTCGGAGTTTCGGAACTTCAATAATTCATAATAAATAACCATTTTATCAGAAAATTCAAATCTCGCTGCTTTTTATAGGAAATTCAATTCTCTGCAACTTTGCAGAAGAAAGTTTTTCCAAATTCCAAATAGAAATTGACCGAAATCCACAAAGCAGACGATTTTCTGCTATAATCAAATTTTATCAATAATTATGTCCACCAACACACAAAATATGTGTTAAACATTTAATGCCACAAAAAATACTCTTCCTCCTCATATACTCATATATCCCACATTCATTATAAAATATCACTAGTTAATATATTATTAAAATAATATATTTAAATGAATTATTTTATCGAAAAAGATAAAATATTAATTTTCAACAATTGTCACTTTAAAAATTTCTCCATCTATATCCACATAAAATGAATATTTTTCTTATCATATTAATCAATAATTAATTATTCACAAATATTATTACGTAATCACAATAATGACAACCAGTGCGGTTCCCAAGAAAGAGGGGCTTTCAATAAAGATTTTTCCTTCTTTGCACGCAATTAGGTGACCAAACCTCTCCTTGATGAGAACTTTCTAGACATTGCCAATAATGTTATCTAATAATATTATTCAGATAATATAAATTATTGCTTCGATAATGAAAAAATTGTGTAATGACAATTATTGAAATAATAAAGAATATAAAATATCAACGCAAACAATTATTAAATCAATAAAATAAAATATCTTTGAAGAATTATCGTAACCATTATTGAGTAGTGTCTTCTTACGTAAGAATCAATAATTGGTGCAATACCGGTGTTATCTTGTGTTTTAACCGCACGAGTATTTTTACAAGTATTAATCGTAATAACTACGCCAGTTATTTTTAAACAACTTATATTTGTCATTTTCTTCATCCAATCGCTTTCAGTTATGGGGCCCATAAAAGCTCGCTACTGTCGTACAAATATTCCCGACGAAGCATTTGAATATTCCACGACCAAACGAATATTCCCCGACAATAATGAATATTTTATAACCACTTGCTTATTTTGAAAAAATTATATAAATCACCCTTAACTTTAACTTTTATCAATTTAACCATTTACTAAATAATAATTATAAGAAAAATTGAATACTTTTATTTCATAAAATTCGGGGTCTTACATTCTTGATAAAGTTTAATTTTTTTATGTCGGAGTACTATTCCCGAAGTACTATTTATGGGGCACTATTCACTCAAGTACTATTCACCCGGGATACTATTCATGACAAAAAATTGATTTCTTTTCAATCCAAATCATTTTTGGTACTATATTATTCTTGAATTTTACTCCAAAAAGTAGTATCATGTTTACAAGTTGGACGTTTTTGAGTTCTGGATAAATTAAATTATAAATCTTTAAAATTTATCATTTGTTTTCATTTAATTGAATTCTTATATCATTGTCATCATCCTCATGCTTATAGTGTTATGAAAGTCATCTTTGGCCCGTAGTGCATAGACGGACTGTTGATCGGTATGATTATGATCAGGGATCATTCGGTATAATCATGACCTGTAATGTTATAAATGATGTGGTAAAAGTCCTCATTGGCCCGTAGTACATTGATGGACAGTTGTTGGCATGATCATGAGTATTAGTGAAAACACGAATATCCTTGGCCCGTAGTGCATGGATAATTCGTGGTTGTGATACTAATGAAAATCATTGGCATGTAGTCCGGGGATGATTCGATGATGTGGTTTATTTATTAAGCTGAGTCTCAGCGATAAAATTGATGATAAACTTTTTAAAACATAGAAGATAGTAGATATCACGCTCTACTTGACTCTTCTAACGATAATTTATTCTGCATTATCTTGGTCATAATATTTTTTACTAGGCTAGTTGAGCTCACCCTTTTACCTTCATTGTTCTCTTCAGGAAATGAGAACTTAGCCGGGACTAGTTGGGGAATGTAGTGACGGTCCGAGATGGTTGTTTTAGTAGTCCTCACTATTTAGTGTGATAATAAATGTAATGAGGATTGAATTTAAGTTTAGATACTGTCTATGAGACAATATTCGTGTAAAAACTCAGCTATATTTTGTCGTATTTTACACGAAAGTTGTATTAAATAATTTTATATTTTAATTTTGTACCATATATTTGGCGACTCAGAATGGGTTATGTATACCTATTTTGGGGGCTTCACATTAGCTACTACGTTCACTTTTCCAAGATAGTATTAGATGGTATGATCGTAATCTTTCAACAGCTCGAGCCAACGTCGTTGCCGCATGTTAAGTTCGTTTTTGGTAAAGAAATATTTGAGGCTTTTATAATCTGTATAGATCTCCACTTTCTATCCATACAGGTAGTGTATCCAGATCTTCAACGCGAAAATGACTGCTGCCAACTGAAAGTAGTATGCACACAAGCCAATCATATTTGATGATAAAGCATATACTTTGTAACGATCTTATTCATTTATTAATAAAAAGTATTAATTTATTAAAGGCTTTTAATTATCTACATGATGTTGTTTTATAATATGTGATAAACCCATAGTTTTAAGCAATGCTTTTAGAATAATGATGATGATCATTCTAATGAGATCTAAATTCTTAGAAAGCTTAAAACTAAAATAGTTCCCAATCGCTGGATTACTAAATTGGAGATTAGTGAGTCCGGATAGATTGGTACATACGTTGTGTAAGACCCCAACTTTTATGAATAAAGAATAATTTTCTCAAAATATATTTTTGAATATTATGGTGTGGATTTGATATAATGTTATAGTTGTGGATAATATTTACAAATTTTGCAAAGTAAGCAAGTGGTTATATAATATTTGATTGGTCGGGGAATATTCGTTTTAAAAGGGAATATTCGTACGACGGCACAATCATTGGTGGACCCCACAACGGAAGTATTGTCGTAGTTAGAAAATGACAAAATTATCTTTTTATAAAAATAACAACGAAAAGTGTTACTGAATTAAAGCTGTTGAACTACCCGGTAGTAAAAGTACGATGTCTGGCGTGGTTGCGTAGTAGCACACGATATTGATTATTGATGCTTATGAGAAGTCACTTAGTTATACTCAATTATTGCTCTGATGAATTGCGCGCATCATATCTCTCATATTATTGATTCAATTATTGTCATAAGATCATCCGCATAATATGTTATATTATTAAATCAATAATTGAGACGATAAAGTTATTCATATTATTATTTGCAATATTGACAATGTCAGAAGTTACATCGAGGAGAGGTTTGGTCACCTAATTGCGCGCATCAATAAGGAAAAATCCTTATCGGAAAGCCCCTATTTCTTCGGGCGACGACACGGGTTGTTAAATATTGTGAGTTATAATATTAATGATGAATAAGTTCGTGTTGATTAAAGATGAAATTGATAGTTCCATTGTGTGGGAATTATTAGTGTTAGTGAAAATCGACATTTATTTCGATAATAATTAATGTTTGGAGGTTATATTGACCATTCAGGTAATTCACCGGATAAATGAGCAATTAATTGTTATTAATTCACATGCTTATAACTATGTGTTCACATGTGTGTACTATTGATACACATGATTTACTATTAGGGGAATTGGTGCAAGATTGATAATACTTGCATGACTAAATTAAAAATGGAGGTATATATAAAGGTACTCTACTGTAATTAGTTTTTTTCACATGATTATACTATTAAGTCACATGAATGAACTATTAATTCACATTATTTACTATTAGGGGAGGTGGTGCAAGTTTGATAATACTTGCAGGACTAAATTAAAAATGAAGAAAAAGAGGAATATATTATACTTAATATTTCGAGCCCAAAAACGTGCACTTATCGAAACTATATTTTTCTATAAATAGAATCTCATTCTTCTTTCATTCTCACCAATTCACTAAGTCTCACAAGAGCAATTATTATAGAGAGAAATTATAGAGAAAGAAGAAGAGAAGTCCACACCTCACTATTCCAAATTATCCAGTTTCTTCTAAGGTAAGGGTATTATTTCATTCGTATTCATGAAGAGAGTTATTTTCTTTCAATACCGTAAGGGTTGTTATTCCATTCTTTATTATTCTCGTTGGAATAACACATGCAATCTTGATCTCATCGCATGATCGGGTGAATTCTTTCGTTATTTCATTCTTTATTATTCCGTTGGAATAACTTTCATCTGTCTTGATCTATCGTATGCACGGTGAATTCTTACATTATTCCATTCTTTATTATTCATTGGAATAACATATCATCAAGATATCTATCGCATGCATTGTGAATGATCCTTCGTATTCATTCCTTATTAAATTGTGGAAATGATCTGTCTACGTGGATTACCGCATGGCGGACAAAAATCAATTTGCAGTTTCATATATTCTATTATACTCGGTTGGTTAAAATTTTGGCTTCTATACTCCATGAAATTAGTAGAATATCTTGGATATTTGTGCTTCATCTAGTATCTTTTCATGAAAATATTCTTCTAAGCATTCTTGAATTTTACTCCACAAAGCAGTATCATGTTTACAATTTGGACGTTACTGATTTCTGGATAAATTAAATTATAAATCTTTAAAATTTATCTTGAACTTGTTTTATTGAATTATTATGTCATTGTCATCATCCTCATGGTTATATTGTGATGAAAGTCATCTTTGGCTTATGTGCATAGATGGACTTGGTATGATTATGACGAGGGATTATTTGCTATAATCATAACCGTAATGTGACGAATGATGTGGTGAAAGTCCTCATTTGTGAGACCCCGAATTTTATGAAATAAAAGTATTCAATTTTCTTATAATTATTCTATTTAGTAAATGGTTAAATTGATAAAAGGTTAAAGTTAAGGGTGATATATGAAAATTTTTCAAAGTAAACAAGTTGTCATAAAATAACCGATAGTAAAAGTACAGTAATACACGTGGTTGCATAGTAACACATGGTATTGTAGAGTATCTTTGATTATTGATGCTTACGTGAGAAGTCACTCAGCTATACTCAATTATTACTGCAGTGATTGCTGCGTAATATCTGTCATATTATTGACTCAATTATTGTCACAGTATCATTTGTATAATATTTAATATTATTAAATCAATAATTGAGACGACAAAGTTATTCATTTTATTATTTGCAATATTGACAATGTTTAGAAGTTCTGTTAATGAGAGGTTTGGTCACCTAATTGCGCGCCAATAAGGAGAAATCCTTATCGAAAAGCCCCCTTTTTCCTGGGAATGACCTGGTTGTTAAATATTATGAGTTATAATATTAATGATGAATAAGTTCGTGTTGATTAAAGATGAAATTGATAGTTCCATTGTGTTGGAATTATTAGTGTTAGTGAAAATCGACATTTATTTCGATTTTAATTGATGTCTAGAAGTTATACTGACCAATAGGGTAATTAATCGAATAAATGAGCAATTAATTACTATTAATTCACATGCTTATAACTATGTGTTCACATGTGTGTACTATTGATTCACATGATTTACTATTAGGGGAGTTGGTGCAAGATTGATAATACTTACATGACTAAGTTAAAAATGGAGGTATAGATGGAGGTACTATACTGTAATTAGTTTTTTCACATGATTATACTATTAAGTCACATGATTATACTATTAATTCACATGATTTACTATTAGGGGAGGTGGTGCAAGTTTGATAATACTTGCAGGACTAAATTAAAAATGAAGGAAAAGATGAAGGTATTATACCGTAATATTTCGAGCCCCAAAACGTGCAATTATCGAAACTATATTTTCCTATAAATAGAAGATCATTCTTCCTTCATTTCTCACCAATTCACTAAGACTCATAAGAGTAATTATAGAGAGAGAAGCTATAGAGAGAAAGAAGAAGAGAAATCTGCTACCTCACTATTCCAGTATCCAGTTTTCTTCTGAGGTAAGGGATATTATTATAATAAGGGGTATTATTTCTTTCGTATTCATGAAGAGAGTTATTTTCTTTTAATATTCGTAAGGGTTGTTATTCCATTCTTTATTATTATGTTGGAATAACATGTCTATGCGAAGTACCGCATACATGGTGAAATTCTTCTATTATTCCATTCTTTATTATTACATTGGAATATCACATGCATGCGGATTACGCATGACCTGGTTCTATTCTTTATTATTCTGTTGGAATATCCTGTCTGTGCGGATTACGCATGACCTGGTTTCGTTCTTTATTATTCTGTTGGAATATCATGTTTGTGTGGATTACACATGACCTGGTTCCCTTCTTTATTATTCTGTTGGAATATCCTGTCTGTGGGGATTAGGCATGACCTGGTTCCATTCTTTATTATTCTGTTGGAATAACCTATCTGTGCGGTCTATCGCATGCTTGGTGAAGTCTGTTTTTATTCCATTCTTTATAATTCTGTTAGAATAACCTGTTTGTGTGGACTACCGCATGCATGGTGAATGATCCTTTGTATTCATTCCTTATTAAATTTTGGAAATGATCTGTCTACGTGGATTATCTCATGGCGGGTGAAAATCCATTTGCAATTTCGTATATTCTATTATACTCGTATGAGATATCATTTTTTTTGTACTCGTCATGAAATATCATTTTATTTGGTATTTTATTTACGAGTTACAATTCACGGGTTACTATTCACCCAGTTACTATTCACTCTAGTATTATTCACTCGGGTATTCGGAGCACTTTTCGTGTCGGAGTACTATTCACGAGTTACTAGTCACAGGTTACTATTCACCCAAATATTATTCACTCGGGTATTTGGGATACTTTTCATGTCGGGGTACTATTCACGAGGTACTATTCTCAAAGTACTATTTATAGGGTACTATTCATAGGGTACTATTCACAGGGTACTATTCACCCAAAAAATACATTTCTTTTCTGTCCAAATTATTTTTGGTACATGAATATTATTCTTGAATTTTACTCCACAAAGCAGTATCATGTTGACAATTTGGATATTTTTAAACTCTGGATAAATTTAAAGTCTTTAATATTTATCCTTGATTTCATTTGATTAATGCTTATATCTTGTCATCATCCTCATGCTTATATTGTGATGAAAGTCATCTTTGGCTTACGTGCATAGATGGACTGTTGATTATTGGTTTTCTGATTGTATATCTTTGGCTTACGTGCATAGATGGAATTGCGATTATTGGTTTCTGATTGTATATTTTTGACTTATGTGCAAAGATGGACTGTTGCTTATTGGTTTTATAGTTGTATATCTTTGGCTTATGTGCAAAGATGAACTGTTGATTGATAGCTTTGGCCCGTAGTGCAAAGATGGACAGGTGTATGACATGATTATGACCACTGGTGATAATAACGAATATCCTTGGCCCGTAGTGCATGGATAATTCGATGATCGATTAGCGGGATCATGACCATTAGTTAACAGTTGAATGTCTTTGGTCGTAAAAGCAATCGACAGTAATTGATTGGTATGATCATGACCATTGGTTTTATAGTTGAATATCTTTAGGTCGTAGTGCAAAGATAGACAACTGATTGGTATGATCATTGTTATTACATTTGAATATCTTTAGCCTTTGGGGTAAGGATATTGAGTAAACGTTCTATTAAGCCTTTGTGGGAAAGAGAAACTGTTGATTTACATGATTATAAATATGAATTGTGGATTTAACTATAATCTTTGCTGGTTTAGGTGAAGAAAGGTGATGATAGTTCTTTTTGTCTTAGGTATAACAAAGAACTGTTGTTGAGTATTACAAGAATGAAATATTAACGAAGAACTTTTAATCTAGAAGAGATAGTAGACATTATGTTCTACTTGACTCTTCTAATGGATTGCTTATTCCGCTGCAGTTAAACTTGATGTTTATTGTATTTTATCAGTTTAACACTATTGAAGGTTAAGGATAATTTTATTCTATATTAGTCATAATATTTCTTATTAGGCTAGTTAAGCTCACCCTTTATTTTCATTGTTCTCTTCAGGAAATGAGAATATAGTTGGGACTAGTCGGGGAACGGAGTGACGGTCCAGATGTTTGCATTAGTAGTCCTCACTATTCAATGAAATAGTGTGATAATAATTGTAATGAAAACTTTATTTGAGTTTGGATATTCTCTACGAGACATTATCCGTGTTGAAACTCTCAGCTACGTTTTGTCGTACTGTATAAAAGAAGTTTGTATTTGATTTATGTACCATGTAAGTGGCGACCCAAGATGGGTGGTGTATACCTATTTTGGGGGCGTCACATCATTGACCTGTAGTTCATTGATGGACAGTTGTTGGTATGATTATGACCAGGGATTATTCGGTATAATCATGACCATTGATGATTACATGAATATCATTGGCCGTGATGCAGGGATGATTCGATTTTATTTATTAAGTTGAGTCTCAGCGATAAAGTTGATGAAAAACTTTTTAAATCATAGAAGATAGTTGATTTTATGCTCTACTTGACTCTTCTAATGGATTGCATATTCCGCTGTAGTTGTTGATCTAAAACTTGTTCTCTATTATATTCTATCAGTTGTTATACTGTTGAAAGCTAAGGATAATTTATTCTGCATTATCTTAGTCATAATATTTCTTACTAGGCTAGTTGAGCTCACCCTTTCTTTCACTGTTCTCTTCAGGAAATGAGAATATAGCTGGGATGAGTCGGGGAACAGATTGATGTCCAGATGTTTGCATTAGTAGTCCTCACTATTTTGTGAAGTAGTGTGACAATAAATGTAATGAGGACTCCATTGAGTGTGGATATTGTCTAGATGACAATATTCTTATTAAAACTCTTAGATTATGTTTTGTCGTATTTTACACGACTGTTGTATAATTAAGTTGTATTTGAATTTTGTACCATGTATTTGGTGACTCAAGATGGGTGATGTATACCTATTTTGGGGGCGTCACACGTTACTTGCTCATTGGATGAGGATGATTGATCTCATGATCATTTGTGTGGAGACACTAAAATAAGTATGTAGGTTCTTATTAGAGAATAAGTTCACTGAAAGTGGCTCGTTAAGGAATACATAATGGAGTTTTACTTGCATGTCAATAGGAATTCCTGTAGTGATAGTAGTACAAGTGATCCTTGGACTTGAGATCATCACAGTATCTTTTGTATGATGAGTTATACTTTGACTTGTTCCTTAAGACCCTTAGGGTATATCAAATGGTATGCTTGGGTATAATAAGTTGTACATGGAGATAATGTATGATCAATAAAGAATCTACCACTTCTAGTAAAAGAAGAGAAATGTCCTATGTGATTCGATAAATGACAACCTAGTAGTCCTTGGTCAAGGCAGAATGAAATTAGAAAGGAGTTTCTAATTTACATTATTTGGAGTTGTGCATTTAAGAGTCGAAATACATATAATTAAATAAAATAAGACTTGATGAGTAATTCCATGTCTTATATTTAATTGGGACATCAGTATGGTGGAAGGATTGAATCATACGGTAACTATTTACTCAAAGGTTTTTTTATGATTAATGTTGAAATCTATATTATCCGGAAAGTCATTAATATTTAGGAGGCTTATCCCTATTGTAGAATAAATATTATTTATTTAAATAAATTAATAATTTGATTTATTTATTTAAATAAGATTAGAATTGTTCTAATTGATTTATTCAATAATCGGTTTAATATGGAGAACCTAAAGGATCACACCATAAAAGGAAGAATAATTATTTAAGAAGTTAATGGCATAATCGTAATAATATGTTAATTGTATTTAATTTAATCTATGGTGATAAAATAAATTAAATAGCTTAATATTAATTATTTAATATTTTGAAAATATTAAATATAAATTAATAAGAAGAGTCTTATTATTATTATTACTATTATTATTATTATTTAATTCCTAAAGGAATTTGAGAATTAATTAATAAAAGTACTCTTATATATTCTAATAAGATTAGGAGGCTAATTAATTAAAAGAGTTTATGTGACGCCCCCAAAATAGGTATACATCACCCATCTTGGGTCACCGATACAAGTAATCGAATACAAATACAACTTAATTATACAAACAATGTGTAAAATATTTAACAAAACATAAAGTCATGAGTTTTAATACAAATATTGTCATCTCAGACAATATCCACACTCAATGGGGTCCTCATTACATTTATTATCACACTATTTCATAGAATAGTGAGGACTACTAATGCACCATCTAGGACCATCACTCGTTCCCGACTAGTCCCAAATTTACGTTCTCATTTCTCAAGAGAATAGTGAAAGAAAGGGTGAGCTCAACTAGCCCTAAAGAAGAAATATTATGACTAAGATAATGCGAATAAATTATCAATAGCCTTCAACAAGATAACAACCGATAGAACATAATAGACAACAAGTTTTAGATCAAAACTCTGCAGAGAATAAGCAATCCATTAGAAGAGTCAAGTAAAGTATAAAATGTAATCGTCTTCTATGATTTAAAAAGTTTTTTATCAACTTTATCGCTGAGACTCAGCTTAATAAATAAAATCGAATCATCCCTGCTCCACAACCAAGGATATTCATGTAATCATCAATGGTCATGACTATACCGAATAATCCCTGGTCATAATCATACCAACAACTGTCCACCAATGAACTACAGGCCAATGAGGACTTTTACCACATCATTCGTCACATTACGGTCATGATTATACCGAATAATCCCTGGTCATAATCATACCAAGTCCATCTATGCACGTAAGCCAAAGATGACTTTCAACATAATATAAGCATGAGGATGATGACACTTCAATAAAAGCAGTTCAAGAATAAATTTTAAAGATTTATAAATTAATTTATCACGAACTCAATAACGCCCAAATTGTCAAATTGATCATCGCTTTGTGAAGTAAAATTCAAGAATGCTCAGAAGAATATTTCCATGAAAAGATACTGGATGAAGCGCAAATATCAAGGATATTCCACTAATTTCATGGAGTATAGAAGCCAAAGCTTTAACCAACTGAGTATAATATAATATATGAAGCTGCAAATGAATTTTCACCGCCATGCAGTAATCCACGATATCTGGATCATTTCCACAATTTAATAAGGAATGAATACACGGGATCATTCACCATGCATGTGGTAATCCACATAGGCAAAAGTTATTCCAATGAATAATAAAGAATGGAATAATGAAGGATTCACCATGCATGCGATAAGTATTACATGTGTTATTCCCAAAAGAATAATAAATAATGGAACCAGTCCGGCGTAAAAAGCTCGAGACGGGATATTCGGCGGAATAATAAATAATGGAACCAGTCGGTGTAAACGCACGAGACATGTGATATTCCGGCGTAATAATAAATAATAGAACCAAGTCCCAAGCAGAACGCTTACGTATGTGATATTTCGACGTAATAATAAAGAACGAAATATTAGAAGAATTTCACCATGTATGCGGTGCCAGATAAGCAAAGTTATTCAATGTAATAATAAGAATGGAATAATGTAAGAATTTCACCAAGTATAGGGTATCCAGCGTATCTGAGTTATTCAATGTAATTATAAAGAATGGAATAATGAAGTTCTCTTCACAAATAAGAAAGAAAGAATACCCCTTATGAGTACAACAAATAATATTCCCTACCTTAGAAAAGCGAATCTTCAAGTAGTGAAGAAAGAATAATTTTTTCTTTCTCTCTATAGTTTTCTCTCTAGAGTTTCGGTGAATTTGTAAGAAATAATGAAGGAATGAGCTTCTATTTATAGGAGAATGGGTGAATAGTAACTAATTCATGAACGGTCAGATTGATTTACTTTTTAAAGCAGACGGTCCATATTGGTTTACTATTAAAACTTAAAGCAACGGTCCATACCGATTTACTATTAAAACTTTAAACCAAATGATCCATATTGATTTCTATTATTATACTTTACACCGGCCGGTCCATATTGATTTACTATTATATCTTCAACCAACGGTCTGAAAAATTAGCACATCTCCTCATGGAATAATATTGTACCCAAAATAATTTGGACCGAAAAGAAATATATCTTACGGGTGAATAGTACCCCATGAATAGTAACTCGTGAATAGTAACTCGTGAATAGTAACTCATGAATAGTAACTCGTGAATAGTAACTCATGAATAATAACTCGTGAATAGTAACTCGTGAATAGTACTCCGACACGAAAAGTGTCCCGAATACCCAATTGAACAATATAACCTCCAGACATTAATTATACTAACACAAATAAGTCCAACATAATGGAACTATAAAATTTATCTTTAATCAACACGAACTTATTCATCATTAATATTATAATTCACAATATTTAACAACCAGATCGTTCCCAGGAAAGAGGGGGCTTTCCGATAAGGATTTCTCCTTATTGGCGTGCAATTAGGTGACCAAACCTCTCCTTGACATAACTTCTAGACATTGTCAATATTGCAAATAATAATATGAATAACTTTATCGTCTCAATTATTGATTTAATAATATATCATATTATGTAGATGATACTGTAACAATAATTGAATCAATAATATGAGAAACATGATGCAGTAATTACTGTAGCAATAATTGAGTATAACTAAGTAACTTCTCACGTAAGCATCAATAATCAATACCGTGTGCTACTATGTAACCATTATTATGACATCGTACTTTTTACTACCGTAGTTCAATGCAGTTTTAACGGTAACACCTCTGCCGTTATTTTTATAGAAAGATAATTTTGTCATTTTCTAACTACGACAATACTTCCGTTGTGGGGTCCACCAATGATTGTGTCGTCATACGAATATTCCCTGTTAAAACGAATATTCCCCAACCAATCGAATAATATATAACCACTTGCTTACTTTGCAAAATTTGTAAATATTACCCACAACTATAACATTATATCAAATCCACACCATAATATTCAAAAATATATTTCGAGAAAATTATTCTTTATTTATAAAAGTTGGGGTCTTACAGTTTAATTAATTATTCCTAATAAGATTGGGAGCCTAATTAATTAAAAGAGTTTAATTAATTAAAATAAAACCTAATTCCTTAATTGTTAAGGCGTGTTGCCTACATCTATAAATAAGAGGAGTCTTATTATGGGTGTAGAGTTGTTGTTGACTTTTTCACAACAGACGTTATTTCAATAGTTGGGAGAGTACACCTTTTTCTATGAGAGATAGAAAAACTAAGGTTTTGCCAAATACACATCTTCTTGAATCATTCTTCTTCCTTGGTGGATCACCTCTAGAGGCCAAATACTTGGGTGGCTAACGTTGATTAAAGGAAGGAACCAAACCCGGTGGATTCAAGATGAACGCAAAAAAGATTTGGAGGTGAATTTGTACCTGAGGAAGCTCGAATCTTCAAGGGTATGATTCTTTATCTTTTCGTTTAATTAATAATTGTGGATAAAGGATGATGCGGGTATATGGTTTGTAAAATTTTAAAACTCTAATTTTCCATGCTTCCGCTTATTTTGTGCAATTTGATTGCGTTCATGAATATTACAAATCTAACAAACTCCAGATCATGAGTAGGATAATTCCTCTCATATTCTTTGAGTTGTCGCAAGGCATAGGTTATGACTTTCTCATGTTGCATGAGAACACATCCTAACCCTTTGCCCGAAGCATCGTTGTAGATAACAAATCCATCCGAACCAGATGGTATTGTCAAAACAGGTGCCGAAATGAGTCACCTCTTGAGTTCTTGGAAACTCTTCTCGCATTCCTCGCTCTATACGAATTTTGTATCTTTCCGAGTCAGCTGAGTTAACGGAGTAGCGAATCGAGAAACTCCTTCCATGAATCTCCGATAATAACCAGCTAAGCCCAGAAAGCTACATACTTTGGTCACCGACTTCGGTTGCTCCCAACTTTGTATTGCTTCAATCTTCGCCGGGTCAACAGATACTCCATGTTTTGACACCACGTGACCAAGGAATGCTACTTTCTCAAGCCAGAACTCGCATTTCTTCAGCTTGGCATATAGCTTATTCTCATGAAGCCTTTGAAGTACCAGCTTCAAATGGCACTCATGATCTTCATGGCTTTTGGAATAGATGAGGATGTCATCAATAAAGACGACAACGAACTGATCCAAATATTCTTTGAACACACGGTTCATCATATCTATGAAAGCAGCAGGAACATTAGTCAATCCAAAAGACATGACTAAGAATTCATAATGCCCGTACCTAGTTCTGAAGGCAGTCTTTGAAATATCCTCGCTTTTAATCTTCATTGATGATATCCGTAAGCTAAGATCGATCTTTAAAAAGAATTGTGCTCCTTTAGAATCGGTCGAGCAGGTCATCAATGCGAGGTAGCGGATACCTATTCTTGATGGTGACATGGTTCAATTCCGTTAGTCAATACAAAGTCGCATAGTCCCGCTCTTTCTTCTTTACGAATAAAACAGGAGCACCCCAAGGAGATGTACTAGGACGAATGAAACCGATGTCTAACAACTCCTGTAGTTGGGTTTTTAACTCCTGAATGTCAATAGGAGCCATTCGTTATGGGGTTTTAGAAATTGGTTTTGTACCAGGTTCAAGGTCAATAAAGAATTCAACTTCACGTTCTGGGGGTAGACCGGGAAGTTCTTCAGGAAATAAGTCAGGAAATTCACTAACAATAGAAATATTATTCAAATTTGACATATTTTTGTTCAAGTCCATGACATGGGCTAAGAAAGCTTGACATCCATTTTTCAATAAACGAATGGCTTTATGGCTTGATATGACAGTGATTAACTTTAGTGGTTTGGTTGCTTGAATTCGCATAATAGGTTGGTTAGGAATATGAAAACTAACATCCTTACAAAAATAATCAATTTTAGCATGATGAGTGGTTAACCAATCAATCCTTAAAATCACATCAAATGCAAGTATTTTCAAAGAAATAAGATCGACAGGTAATGTGATGGTCCCAACTTGAATCAAGAAAGATTTATAAATAGTGGATGTAATGAAAGTTTCTCCTAACGGAGTCTCAACAAATAAGTCAAAGTCTAATTTCTCCGGAGTCAAGTTCAAACGTTGAGCACAAACAGGAGAGATAAAAGAATGGGTTGAACAGGTATCTAGTAAGGTATAAACTTCGTAAGAGTTTATGATTAGCTTACCCGTGATAACCTCGTTCGGGTTCCTCGCGTTTTGGGCAGTCACGACAAACGTTCTTCCAGGAACCACTGACTTTGACTTGTTCGGGATAGCCTTTGGAGTCACCATTCCCGCTGGACTTGGTTTCGCTATAGGACAATCTCTAGCTATATAACTTTCAGTTATAACATACCTTGGATTGTTGTGCACAGTTTGGGCTGATGTGTCCCTCTTTCCCGCATTTATAACATACGACCGGTGGTCGTTCTCCTCCCCTAGGAACAGTTGATGCTGGTGATGACGTCTTCACGTTATCATTATTTTATTTTCTCTTTTCGAAATCTCCCCCCGACTCAATTCTTCTACTATCATGGCCACGATTACCACCAGAGTGGTTACCGCTTTTGTTCGGATATTTTCCTCCCCGCTGGTTGTCATTGCTCTGATGACTTTGCCACCGGTATGACCCTGGTTGTGGTCCCTCGGTTGAACATACTCATTATCTCGCTCTAATAATTGATCCTTGCTCACAACATTTGAATATAGAGAAAATTTGTGAGAAATAAGATATTGTCGAATTTCTGGTTTCAGACCTCTCAGAAATATCCGCGTCATACGTTCCTCTTTCTCTACCAAATGAGGTGCAAACCTGGATAACTCTGCGAACTTAGTCTCATACTGGGACACAATCACGTTGTTCTGTTCCAGTCTAATAAAATCTACCTCCTTCATATGACGAATACTTTCAGGAAAGTACTTGTCATTGAATAGTTTCTGAAATGTTTCCCAAGACATGTTGAGTGCGGCAGGCTGGGTACGCTTCACAGATTCCCACCAGTAATCTGTCTCACCATGGAACATAAAGGTGGCGAATGGAACCTTCTATTCCTCCGTGCATCCCAAGACATCAAATATCTTGGTAATTTGTTTAACCCACGTTTTCACCTTGATCGAATTCATCTTTCCCAAAAATTCTGGTGGTCCCAACTCTTTGAACTATTTGGTTGTGATAAGCCGCGCGTTGCTATTATTTCCACCCGTATTTTGTACACGAGTCTCCCTCGTCTGATTTTGCATGAACTGCAAAAACTTCTAAACATCACATCATTCATCGTTTGATTGGTGGTGTTGTTTACGGGAGGAACATTGCCGTCCTGTTAAACGTTCTCCTGGTTGGTGATTAAAGGTGTCTCCACAGTCTCATTCACTCTATTGTTAACATTTTCAGCTGTCATTCTCAAATACTGCCATAAAACAAGGGTTAACTAAAGAAATTGACATACCATATATTATCCCTATATTCTGACCGACCAATTAAATACCAAATAAGCTTAGGTAGGACACACTAGCGAAGGATTTTCTCGTCTCTCCCCTCCTAGTTTTATTCCCCGATCTCCGCATATGTAACCATATTCCTAAGTTTATATCAACCTGTGGACGCCCCCAAAATAGGTTCACACAACCCATTCTGAGTCGCCAAATATATGGTACAGAAAACAACTACAACTTCATTATTACAATTGTCATGCAAAATATTGTCTTCTGGACAGTATTCAAACTCAAATAAGTCCTCATTACAATTATTGATACACTATTTTATAAAATAGTGAGGACCGCTAAAACAACTGACACTCCACACCCCGACTAGTTCCCGCTATATTCTCGCCTCTTGAGAAGAAAATGGAACAAAAAGGAAAGGGTGAGCTCAACTAGCCCAGTAAAGAATATTATGACTAAGAAAATGTATAACAAATTATTGTTAGCCTTCAATAAATCAGATAAAATATAATTGACAACAAGTTTTAGATCAATATTCGCAGCGGAAATAATAATTTATTAGAAGAGTTAAGTAGAGAATGAAATCTACTATCTTCTATGATTTAAAAGTCCATCATCAATATTTTATCCATGTAACATCAATCCATACACATCTTGAATCAAATATTCATCTTTGCACTAAGGGCCAAAGATATTCATTCGTATCACCAGTTGGTCATGTTCATCTCAACACCTGTTCATCTTTGCACTACGGGCCAAAGATATTCATCAGATAATCATTCATCTTTGCACTACAGGCCAAAGATATTCAGTTATATCATCATTTAGGACTGATGATGATGAAAAATATTTTAGAAAAACGAATCTAGTGAGATAAAAGGACAAATATTAGGGATTCGTACTTTAGATAATCCAAGTTCAAAAATACTCTGTAATAAACCATAGTGGAGTAAAATTCAAGAATGAAGATCAAAACATCGATACAATCAAAGATAGTAACCATAATATACATCTTGGACAAAGAAGAGAAAATTTCATTTTTCTATGAATAGTGTCGTATTTGTGAATAGTGTCGTATACGTGAATAGTAACCCCAACACGAAAAGGTAAAAATTTCACAAGAAAAATCATACTTCGTGAATAGTACCGTATTCGTAAATAGTATCGTATACGTGAATAGTGTTATATACGTGAATAGTAACCTCGACATAAAAAGGTAAAAATTTCATAATAAAATTCATACTAATATTTTGGCATAATGATATTGAACGAAATAACATCATTTATGAAAAAATAACATCCCTTACCTCAAAAGAACAGTAGTTTTGATTGAAATATCGGATATAATGCTGAAGGAACTTGCACTAAATAGCAACTCTCAAAGTATCTAAATACTCACAAAAATACGCTTGATATTATAGAGAGAGAAAACTTCTGATTCTGGTGTGATTTTCAATTCTAACTAAGCACCCTATTTATAAGAAAATGTCAGAATGCCAAAGCAGACTAAAATTTAATAAATTAATATTTTATTACAAATTCTCACGCACGCCATACTTGAAATCAAACTTTGAAATTTCTCAGCACTCCACAAGGACAAGATTGGGACCCATCCTTCTAGAAAATCCCACCAAAATGTTATAAATTTAAACAATATCCAGAAACATCAATAATTCATAATAAATAGCCCTTTTATCAGAAAAATATGAATTTTATGTCTTTATCATAGGAAATTTAATTCTCTACAACTTTGTAAAAGAAAGTTTTTCCAAATTCCAAACAGAAAATGACTGAAATCCATATACGAATGATTTTTAATACCTCCATTCTGACAAAATACTGATAAAACTCCTCAACATTAATTCCTTCATTTATATCCACATAAAAATAAATATTTCTTTATCATATAAATCAATAATTAATTATTCACAAATAATATTACAAAATCACAATAATGACAACCAGGTCGTTCCTAGGAAAGGGGGAGCTTTCCGATAAGGATTTCTCCTTATTAGCGCACAATTAGGTGACCAAACTCCTTTCCTAGACAGAACTTTCTTAGACATTGCCAATAATGCTATCTAATAATATTATTCAAATAATATGAATTATTAATCTGATAATGGAAAATATTGTGTAGTGACAATTATTGAAACAACAATAATATAAAATATCAACGTAGCAATTATCGACTCAATAAAATAAAATATGAGAATAAGAATTATCGTAACAATTATTGAGTGTAGTAGTGCCTTCTTACATAAGAATCAATAATCAAAAAAATATTGTGCAATACCGTATTGCTCTTTTATGCAACCACGCCAGACATCTTGTATTTTAACCACCGGGTATTCCAACAGTGTTAACGGTAACAATTACGCCGTTATTTAAAAAACTCAAACTTGTCGTAGATACGCCCGAGGGGATTGTCTCTACACCTAGCGCCCTAAGGTCTTAATGGTCTGTGAGTCGTTGGTCGAAAACTCGCTAAGGGGTAGTACTTTTAACTTAATGGAATGAGACATTGCACAGTCATGGAAAAAAATAATAATCAATAAACACCGCGAGAAAGTGCGAAAATCGCCCTCGTGAGTAAAAATAAAGCAGAATAAACCCGTTGTTGAACCGTAGCTTGTACTGATGTGTTGGAGTAGTTGTTGATTCATGTTTATGCATAGCTCTTGATTTGAAACCTCAGTTTTCTGTCTTAAGTAGTATGGCATGTGGAATCTTCACCTTTATCAAGCTTATCTGCGAACACAATACACACACACACAACATCTCTATAGCAGGTTGAGATTGTCTGATTGTATGTCATTATGCCTTTAGCTTAGATTGATGCTTTGTTCTTGGATCTTGATATTTCTCTGAGGCATATCGTATTGGAATTCTCAGCATGGCTGGAAATCTTGGGATTCATTTGCATAGTAGTGTAGCTTACATAGCATATAGATTTCATTATATTGTGTTGCTTGGGGACAAGCAACAGTTTAAGTTTGGGGGTATTCAAAAACTTGTTGGTCGTTTTACTGATCAATATATGCGTGCAAGTATACACGGTCAACAAGTAATAAAGAGTAAATAAAGTATCGTTCGCACGGAGAATTAACTAATAAAGTTCACCAAGCACTAGCCCATAACCATTTTAGTCTTATTTAAACGAATGATTTAATCTTTATAAATTTAACTATAAAAGTAAATAAATCTAATTATCCCTAGAGTGAGACTAGATAATGAAAACCTGAGATTACAATTTCATTTATTGAATCGTTTAAATAAACACACTCCTTGTTAAGCCAAATTATTTGCACTGGATTGCTAGTCGAGAACACGAAAGTAAAGTACAACCATATTTCAATGTACCATACTCATATCACATATAATCCATAATTGATAGAATACACATGAACACCCACATTACCTAAACCACTATATGTCTATGTGATTTACAAATAATTAGGGTTTAAGCCCAAATTCTCAAATGACTACGAGCGATGCCTTGGTATATGTCTATCCTAAGCACGGATCATACATTCCATCACCATGTAGAACATACAAACACAAGCTATCAAGATCAAATCTAAACCCATACCCCGTCTTTCAAGTTCATATGGGTTATCACATTAATTGATGGACAATCAACTAAGCAAATAAGCATGAATCTTAATAGACAATCCCATAGCAATCAATGAGGTAACAATGGAGTATATCAGATTAAACTAAGCACTAGAATCCATTGCAATCCCAAAATAAAGTTTAACTCATAGTTGAATCAAACCCACCATCCACATATTGAATAAACATCATAAAATTACAAATAGGAATCAAATAGAGGTTAAGTGTAAAGAATTGAAATGCAAATTTGTTCTCCTTCTCCAAGATGGAATCTCTGATGCTTTTCAATTGCTTCAAGTCTTCAATTTAATCAAATCTAGAAATAACTACTCTGCCCTACTCTATTCTAATATGGAAATTAAAGAGAAGAAAGCAATATTAGCTACGTGATCCCCCAAGGGGTGGAATCCCCTTTACATCTGATATATGTCTCCTCTTTATATAAGCCCTAATTGAACCCTCCTCCAAATTACGGTTTAATTGCCTTTGTTTAGTGAAAAAAGTCACCGTCAACATCAAGTGGCGCGACCAAGACCGGAAATGGCTCGAGTCAGGCGTGCCCGCTCAAGTAGTGAGATGACATTTTTTGCTCCAGTATTATTAGCGCGCTGCCACAGAAATGCACTAGAAATTAAATGCGCGCCGTGCCATTGGTTTTGTGTTGCAGTGTTCTCTGGTAAAACGGCCATAACTTTTGATCCGGGAGGAGTTACGGGGCCTGCCACCTATCAAATCTAAGCTCTCGACGAGCTCTACAACTTTTATTCTTTGATAATTGAGAAATAATGGACAGATGAAGGCTGAAACTGGGTTGTAAGTGACAGCTATGCAAATGACCGCCCAAAACATTGAAGTTTAACGTCTGTTGGTACAGAGGTCATAACTCTTGCATCCGAACTCCGATTGGAATGATTCAAGATGTTCCGGAAAGCTAAGAAAAAGCTCTACAACATAATCCAAGTTCCAAGCCAAGAACATGAAATGAACATGAAAGCCCAAACGATGTCCGGATTACTTTTCCTTGCGTTTTCATACCAATAGTCGCCCACACAGCTCCCAATCATATGATCTACAAAATGAACACAAAATGCATGAAAAGTAACTAAGTAACATGAGTTTAAGCAACTAATTCAAGTAACAGATACCGAATAAGTAGGTATAAAACCTACTTATCATGGTTCTAGTTAAATTCTAGGTTTAAAAAATATTTTGGTAGTAGTTAATAAAATAAAATTAGGAGAAAAATAATTTGTTACATGATATATCATTGCTAAATATGTAATTAGTACTAATTATATATTTAACAATGATTCGTAGATGTTTTAATTTAGACTTATGAGAATCAATATTAGTAAAGAACTTCTATAAGAAATAAAATTATAATAAAATAATAAGTTACTCTAAAGTTTTTCGGGATCATAAATAATATTTTGGTTCTAATTAAATTTTAGGTTTAAATAGTGTTTTAGTAGTAGTTAATAATAAAATCAAGAAATTTTAAAAAGTATTTTAATAGTAGCTAAATTATAGTCTCATACCAAAAATAAATGACAAAAAACTTAATTTTGTTATCTATATATGTATTATAAAATGGCTATGGACCGTTTGATATAACTATGTCACACTATTTTTTTCTTCATTTTTTGTCCGTTTAGTTACATTACTATAGTCTTTTTATATATATATTTTAATCTTTTTAATTTAATTTTTTAAATTTCATAAATTTTTATTTTATTCCAAACACTCAGACGCGATAAACGGATTTTTACTAAAAGCGCCTGATTTTCTTTAGATTAAAAATCTAAAATTAAAAGTTCTTGCCATGATTTGGTGGCCGGAGACCAATTTGTACCTCTATTATATACTATTTTTTGAGTTTGACCCAAACGTGGCTGAAAGTAGATGTATGGTCGAGCCAAAGACGAATGGTACTAAATAATTTCGGATTTTCTTTAATAAAAACTACTACAGTTTCAAACCCGAATTCTTTTACTGTGGGCAAGGAATTCATGTTTGTCAAGTCTACACACACCCCAACACGTGGGCCTCCGAATACTATTATTAATAAGAAAATTGATATTTTTATATTATTTTTTAATAATTTTATACGAAAAGTCCACATATTTACTGATATAGCTAATTTTTATCGATTAATATGAAAATATCATTTTCCTATTAATAAATGTAGACACTATCGGGACTAGTGGAAATTAGAGCGGAGCGCAATTTCTTATTCACTTCCTTCTCGGGTCTTTGATTTCCCCGTCAACTTAATCTTGCTAACCACGTTATCCCGCGCGCAAGGAAAAACCTACCTTTGACTCGCTCATCTCCCTCTTGGACTCTAGTGAGTGTTAAATGGCTGTATCTATCATTTTTCAAAACCCACTCATTTCTCTCTCCTTCTATATATACAAACAACTTCTGGAAGCCTTCAGATTCAAACCAACAAAAAAGGTCTCTGCCCCCTTTTCACTTCTCTTATCATCATCCCCAAAACCTTCACAAAAGGTGGGAACATCATCAAATTTAACATGGGTATGTCGATTCTTTCAGTATCTAATTCAAATACATATGGAATTGATTTTCTCCTTAAGCCCATTTTCTTACATGGGTTTTCTGGTTCATTGCATTTAGTTTTGTTACTTGTTTTATTTTTCTCGTGGGTCTGCAACAAAGTTAGGAGTAATCGCAATGAGGGTCAAAAACAGGGTTTTGGGGGCATTAGGTTATCCTATTATAGAATGGTCTTGTTTTGTAGTTTGGGTTTGTCAGTTCTTAATCTTGCTCTTTGTTTATTGAACAATTTTTATTGGTATAGAAATGGGTGGTCTGAAGAAAAGATTGTAGTAGTTTTGGATTCAGTAATCAAAGCGCTTGCTTGGTTAGCTGTTTCTATTTATTTGCACAGTCAAGTCTCTAACTCGGGAGAAGTTAAGTACCCATTTGTGTTGAGGGTGTGGTGGTGTTTTTTTTTCTCATTTTTTTGTTATTGTCTTGGTATAGATTATGTCTATTACAAAAAGTACCAAAATTTTCTTGTTCAAGTAGTGGTATCTGATGCCATTTATTCGGTTATGGGGTTGTTCTTCTGTTTTGTGGGGATTTTCAGTAAAAGTGAGGCTGCTAATAATACCCTTCTTCAGGAACCCCTTATAAGTGCTAATTCTAGTAGTTTAAGTAATGGGGAAGAGTCTAAGAAGTCCAAAGAGGGTGAAACTGTGACCCCTTATGCTAGTGCTAATGTTTTTAGTATCCTTACTTTTTCTTGGATTGGTCCTTTGGTTGCCCTTGGCTACAAGAAGCCTTTAGACCTTGAGGATGTTCCTCAACTGGCCAGTATTGATAGTGTCAAAGGAGCCTTTCCAATTTTAAGAAGTAAGCTAGAGTTCCAACCTGGCAACAGTAGAGGAGTGACCACACTTAAGCTTGTGAAAGCACTGATTTTCACCACATGGAGGGAAGTTCTGTTAACAGCATTCCTTGCGATGACAAACACATTGGCTTCGTACGTCGGCCCCTACCTCATTGATACATTTGTTCAATACCTTTATGGACATCGAGACTTCAAAAATGAAGGCTATCTTTTGGTTTCCGCATTTGTTGTTGCGAAGCTTGTTGAATGTTTGGCACAAAGACACTGGTTCTTTAAGTTGCAACAGATTGGAACCAGGGCCAAGGCAGCCTTGATTTCCTTGATCTATCATAAGGGTTTGACCTTGTCTTGCCAATCAAAGCAGGGCCACACCAGTGGGGAGATCATAAATTTCATGACTGTGGATGCTGAGAGAATTGGTGACTTTAGCTGGTACCTGCATGATCCATGGATGGTGTTCGTTCAGGTTGCTTTGGCATTGGCTATCCTATATAAAAATCTTGGGGTTGCTTCCATTGCTACTTTTGTTGCTACTGTAATTGTCATGTTGGCAAACTTTCCGTTGGGGAAATTGCAAGAGAATTTTCAAACAAAGCTAATGAAATCTAAGGATCAAAGGATGAAGGCAACGTCTGAAATTTTGAGGAACATGAGGATTCTCAAGCTTCAAGGATGGGAAATGAAGTTTTTGTCTAAAATTGTTGAGCTTAGAAATGTTGAGGCAGGATGGTTGAAAAAGTATGTGTACACCAATGCTATGACCACTTTTGTCTTCTGGGGTACTCCTACATTTGTGGCTGTGGTAACTTTTGGTACATGTATGCTTCTTGGGATCCCACTTGAATCCGGAAAGATACTGTCTGCTCTTGCAACATTTAGAATACTGCAAGAGCCTATTTACAGTCTTCCCGATACAATTTCAATGATAATTCAGACTAAAGTTTCACTTGACAGAATTTCGTCATTCCTTCGGCTTGATGACCTGCAGACAGATGTCATTGAGAGGCTTCCAAGAGGTAGTTCTGACACTGCTATTGAGGTAGTTGATGGAATATTCTCTTGGGATGTATCCTCCCCCAATCCAACTCTAAAAGATATAAATTTCAAAGTGTCTCATGGCATGAGGGTAGCTGTCTGTGGAATGGTTGGCTCGGGCAAGTCGAGCCTGCTGTCCTGTATCCTTGGAGAAATGCCGAAAATCTCAGGGGCCATTAAAATGAGTGGAACAAAGGCCTATGTTGCTCAGACACCCTGGATACAGAGCGGAAAAATTGAAGAGAATATACTGTTTGGTAAGGAGATGGACAGAGAAAGGTATGAAAAGGTTCTTGAAGCATGTTCCTTGAAAAAGGACCTTGAAATTCTTTCCTTTGGAGATCAGACAATAATAGGTGAGAGGGGAATCAATTTGAGTGGCGGTCAGAAGCAGAGAATACAAATTGCACGTGCTCTATACCAAGATGCTGATATATATCTGTTTGATGATCCATTTAGCGCTGTGGATGCTCACACTGGAAGTCATCTCTTCAAGGTAACTTTTTGAGCACCTCTATATTCCTAACTGTTTTAGCAATATGCTACAATTTTAAGCAGAATTCAGTCGGTTAGTTTTTTTTATTTTATAGCATATAAAATGGAAATGTATTTCTATAGTGATGGTGAGAACATGACTGATAATCAATGATTGATAAGTCTTGTTATGTTCATATGATCAAATTCTAATTCCTTCTCATAAAAGAAGAAACATAATTAGGCCTCGTTTTTATGTTCTCAACACCGTTTCATTTTGTTCTTTTTTGTTGTTAGTCTTTTTCATATATTTCTTTTATTTTGAAAAAATTGTTAGGTAATTAATCTGTTGTATCACTTGATATTTTGTTTAACAGGAGTGTTTACTGGGACTTCTGGAGTCGAAGACAGTGATTTACGTTACTCATCAAGTAGAGTTTCTACCTGTCGCAGACCTCATCCTGGTGAGCTAGGGTGTTTTAATGTCTCTCCTTCCTTTCTATAAATGTAAAAATACATCGTGCTGATAATGCCTTCTTTATTAGGTGATGAAAGATGGCCGGATTACACAAGCAGGAAAATACGGTGACATACTCAATTCAGGGAGTGAGTTTATGGAACTTGTGGGTGCGCATAAGAAAGCTTTATCGTCACTTGATTCCATAGAGGCCGAGTCATCCTCTAAAGAATTGAATACTGGTGAGGATGGGGGTATGGGGAATATTAAGGTCTCAGAAGAAACCAGAGATGTTCAGAATAATAAACCACAAGATGATATTGTGGGCCCAAAAGAACAGCTTGTTCATGAAGAAGAAAGAGAGAAAGGCAGAGTTGGTTTTTCCGTCTACTGGAAATATATTACAACGGCATATGGGGGGGCCCTAGTGCCCTTCATATTGTTGGCACAAATTCTCTTTCAGGTACTTCAAATTGGAAGCAATTACTGGATGGCCTGGGCAACTCCTGCTACAGAGAGTGTGGCCCCTCCCGTTGAAGGTTCTACCCTCATAATTGTTTATGTAGCGTTGGCAATTGGAAGTTCGTTTTGCATCCTTGGCCGGGCCATGGCTCTTGCAACTGCTGGATACAAGACAGCCACACTGCTCTTCAATAAAATGCATTTGTGCATTTTCCGTGCTCCAATGTCATTCTTCGATTCCACCCCAAGCGGGCGCATCCTAAATAGAGTAAGTGAATGTATCTTCTTTTTGTGTTGTACTCGTATTGTTATCATTTTTGTCATCTTACAGAGGAAGATCAATGATTTTGAAAAGTTCTGACTTCAGAATCTGCTTCCACTCATCTTGCAGGCATCTACAGACCAAAGCACAGTGGATTTGAACATTCCATATCTAGTTGGCGCTTTTGCCTTTTCAATTATACAACTCCTTGGAATTATTGCTGTTATGTCACAGGTGGCATGGCAGGTCTTCCTAGTTTTTGTTCCTGTGGTTATAATGTGTATTTGGTTGCAGGTATCTTCTATAGTCTTTTCTCATACATTAGTTTACAAATCATATTTGTTAAATAAATGATTATAAGTATAGCATCAGCGGGCTCAAAAAAATGTCTTATTTTCGATTTATTACTCTGAGTGATTTTATAGGAAACCCTTGATTTTTAATTTTATTTTATTAATCCCTCAAAAGAGAACTCCTAAAAAAAGCATGCAATCCATATGAGTATCCATACCTATGCGATCTTGTTTTGTATCTTTTTCTTTTGTTCCTTTTATTATGTCTTGCCAAAAGAAAAGGCTCAGTATGGGTCTTGAGTGGATGATAAAATTATTGGAACGTCTTTACTTATCGGTAACTTAAAACGAAAGAAGATTGCTGCCTTTAAAGTTTTTTTGTGTGGATCTTTTGGGGTTTAGCGAGGTGGGCAATCATCCACCTTAACTTTTAAGGGAAATTAGATTATTAGATTTTGAAACATAATATTTATCAAAACATTAGGCACAAGTTTAAATGTGACTGTATTCTGCTAAAAAAAAACATGTAGTTATAAACATGTTACTCTTGTTTTCATAGTAGTTAGATGGCGTGCTAGATAACAAAACAATGAATATAAAATGATGAAATACTCAAAATATGAGATGTGCTAAAAATTGCTTTATTAAATTATCTTTTGTATATCTTAACCTGTATGCTATTATGATAATTTCAGCAATATTACATACCTTCAGCTCGTGAACTAGCACGCTTAATTGGTGTGTGTAAAGCTCCAGTTATACAGCATTTTGCTGAAACCATCTCAGGATCAACTACAATTAGGAGCTTTGATCAAGAATGCAGATTTCGGGAGACAAGTATGAAATTGATTGACGGCAACTCTAGGCCAAAGTTTCACACTGCTGGTGTAATGGAGTGGCTATGCTTCCGCTTGGATATGTTGTCTTCTCTTACATTTACTTTCTCTTTGGTTTTCCTGATCTCTGTTCCTAGGGGAACAATTGATCCAAGTAAGTGTTTTTATGTATCATTATTATCAACGATTCTTCTTCTTTATTTTTTTACTTTTTTCTTCTCTATTTTTTTTTTGTCTCTGGTTTTTTGATTTTTAGTTTTTTCCCTCTTTTCTTTTTTCTCTTCTTTTAACCTGTTTCATTCATGTATGGTGTCATATTGGTTTGTAGGCATAGCAGGCTTAGCGGTTACATATGGGCTTAATCTGAATATGTTACAAGCTTGGGTTATATGGAATCTTTGCACTCTGGAGAATAAAATTATATCAGTTGAAAGAATACTTCAATACACTACTATTGCTAGTGAGCCTCCTCTAGTCATAGAATCCAATATACCTGACAATCAATGGCCAACATGTGGTGAAGTTGAGATCCGTGATTTACAGGTACTTCAAATTTTCAGTCGACTTCAAGGCTGCATTGTCCATCCCTCATGTCTTTTGTTGAAGTAACTGTGTTGACTTTGCCGTAGGTTCGATATGCTCCGCATATGCCACTTGTTTTGCGAGGTATTACTTGTACCTTCCATGGAGGAAAGAAGACTGGAATTGTAGGGAGAACTGGCAGTGGTAAGTCAACTCTTATACAAACCATATTTCGTATCGTGGAACCATCGGCTGGGCAAATTTTAATAGATGGTATCAACATCTCCTTAATTGGATTGCATGATTTACGATCAAGATTAAGCATAATTCCCCAAGATCCAACCATGTTTGAGGGGACAGTTCGAAGCAACCTGGACCCACTTGAAGAGTATGCAGATGAGCAAATTTGGGAGGTGGGTTGGTGACATTTTGATGCTATGCTAGTGTTTTGAATACACGAGTGGCTTACTATATCATTTATATATTTATAATGTATGTGGATTGCTTTAAATGGTTATCGCGATGTTCAGGTTCTCGACAAGTGCCAATTAGGAGATGAAGTTAGGAAGAAGGAAGGAAAGCTTGATTCAACAGGTTCTCTACATCTGCCATTACAACATAAAGTTTTCTGAACCTCAAACCAAATATAGAGTTACTAGTGTGTGCAGCTTTTATAGTGGTAGTGTTTGATGCGTTTGTGCTGAACGCAGCATACCATTTTTGGTGTGATGCGTTTGTGAGTTAAATAAACTGCGTTTGAAGTAAGATTCTTTTAGGCAAATAAGATTTTAGAGTGCGTTCAAACTTCCAAACGCACCAAATGCCCTCAAACCAAACAAGCACATAATCTGATTTTTAGTATTTTTACAATTGTGCAGTTTCAGAGAATGGAGAGAATTGGAGTGTGGGTCAAAGGCAATTGGTCTGTCTTGGTCGCGTATTACTCAAGAAAAGCAAGGTCTTGATCCTCGATGAGGCTACTGCATCCGTCGATACAGCTACTGATAATATGATTCAGCAAACATTGAGGCAACACTTCACCGACTCTACAGTCATAACTATTGCACATAGGATAACATCTGTGCTTGATAGTGATATGGCCCTAGTGTTAGATCATGGTTTGTAACTTCTCTTTATCAAAATTTTATTCCAAGGGTTGAGCTGTAAACGAACCGGGCAGCTCACGAGCCCAGCCCAGCTCTACTTGGCTCGTTTAACTTGTAAACAAGTTCAAGCCAAGCTAAATCCCAGCTTGGCTCGGCTTGTTTACAGTCTACGGTTGCTTGTTGGTGTTAATTATTAATTTTGTTCTAATCATGCAGGGCTTGTCGAAGAATATGACTCCCCTACAAAGTTACTAGAGAATAAATCATCTTCATTCGCGAAGCTCGTAGCAGAGTACAGTGCGAGGTCAAATTCTAGTTTTGATAACTCGAGTAAACTTTGAAGGCAAGATGGTGATGAAAATGAGTAGTGGTTTTATTGTTTAATGTATAATTTTTGCTGTAATGTAAAATTTACCCTTATTAGTCGAGTGATATGGGGAACTTGTTTAGGTTGTCATATATTTAGTACAAGAGTGAATCTGGATACGACTGTATAGTATCGGTATTGTAATAGTTTAAATAAACCTACTGTTTAAACTTTAAAGTGAACAATCACTTGCTTTGGCATGTTTTATTAGTTGAAAAGAAATTTTGCAAGTTGAAAACTACAAGTCCGTTCTGAAGTGAGTCTCTATCTTCACTTTTGACTATTTTTGTTCAGCCATATTGATGGGTTTAAATGCCAAAACTAATGAAATATCCATCGTAGTTTACATGTTTTATTGATTATATCATTAAAATTTTAATTTCTTAAATTATTTTATTAAATTAATTATTATTTTGAAATTAGGTCGGTCATTTCGTTAAAAAAAAATAGACGTTAATTTTTTATTGGGCAAAACTAATGAAATAGCCATTGTAGTTGGCACGTGTTACTGATTACGCCATTGAATTTTTAATTTTTCAAATTATTCTATTAAACTAATTATTATTTTGAAATTGGGTAATTCTATTAAAAAAATAAAATAAACGGACGTTAATTTTTTATCGACAAAACTAATGAATTATCCACTGTAGTTAACACGTTTTACTGATTACACCATTGAACTTTTAATTTTTTAAATTACCCCAATAAACTAATTATTATTTTGAAATTGGGTACTCTAATTTCAGATGTTTATTGATAGAACAAATTTCCTCGCGAATGAAACGCAATGCATCAGCGGTAGAAATGAAAACGCGGTAATTGACAACAACATTATTTTGCATCTGCCTCTGAATTATGTACGCATTCATCCGTAAAAACTCAATCTCCTATCAAATTATAAATACAATCCCAACAAAATTAATTTCACACATACACACACACACATATATATACACACACACACACACACACACACACACACACACACACATACACAGAGACATAGATATATAGAGGGATTAGAGAAATGAGTGGACCTTGTAGAGGCGATCAAGAGTGAATGAGAGGAGTTCGGAGACAGAAGGCTGCTGATAATTGGAGGTGAGAGTGAGGAAACCTACTGCAACACCATTTACTTCATCTGTTGTTGTTGTTTGGATTCAAACTCTATTGTTATATTTAATGATGAACTTTGAAACTCAATTCAATGTTTTGGGTATTCGGATCTAGGAATTTTAATAGATTTTAGAAAGAGAAAATACGCAGATCTATTTGATCTAGAAGAAGGGGGAGAAGAGAATGAGAGGAGAGGAGAGAAGAGAGAGAATAAATCAAATTTGTTTATTTTTCTTTTTCATGTCCACGTAGGATAAAAACTGAAACGATTTAACACTCGTGATACAAATATAACAGAATGACCCAATTTTAAAATATTAATTATTTTAATGGGATAATTTAAAAAATTAAAAGTTCAATGGTGTAATCAGTAAAACATGTCAACTACAACGGGTAATTCCTTAGTTTTGTTAATAAAAAATTAACATCCGTTTATTTTTTTTAACGGAATGACTCAATTTCAAAATAATAATTAGTTTAGTGGGGTAATTTAAAAAAATTAAAAGTTCAATGGTGTAATCAGTAAAACGTGTCAACTACAGTGTATATTTCATTAGTTTTGCCGTTTTTATTTTATACACTCATAGAATGTTATTAATATTTTTAGTGTTTTATTCCTAATATATTATTAATAGTATATTCTATCAAAGATTGTTCAAAAGTTTATATTTAATTTTTCATAGATAACATTGTTTATTTATAATCAAATAATAAATTTGTTCATAATGATCTAAAAGGTTAAAATAAAAAAAATATACGTATTCAAATATTTTAGATAAACAATTATCAAACATATCATTTCGTTTCATATTCAAAATTTCGACTCCATTCAGTTTATTTAGATTCTCTTATACATTCAAAAATTTTCATTCAATTTTATTAAACAACCCTATAATGTTTTTCCCCCTTCATTTCTTGTTGTTTTGTTTCCAATTAACATATTTTAGTTTAGGAAACTGATATTTTCATATGATTTTTTGATATTTTCATATGAAAACTGTCGTTATAGATCCTATAGCGACGGTTTTTATCGTCGCTATACATCTATAATGACACTTTTTATGTGAAAATATCAAAAATTCATTTGAAAAATCAATATTTTTTTTATAGTTTATACTAAATTAATATTAATAAAATTAGTGAAAAGTTCTACTGTGTCTATGACATACAAATACTTAAAAAAAAAGGTTAACAAAGTATTTACTTTTCTTTCATTAAGAAAATAACAATTGTAGACACTCGAAATTTTCTGCACACCTGTCACTAACATTGAAGGAGGACAGATTCGTCTTTCAAGAGGGAATCCTGGAAGACAGTCCATATCCATTTCGGATACTGTCGAAGTTCAGCATCAACCCCGGAACACACATCGGGCGTAACAATTCCAACCTCGGAGATAACCCCGAGGCGTGCAGATCCAATACCGGAACACACACCGGAGAAGACCGATTAATCTCGGAGATAACTCCGAGGTATCCAGTCTCAGTCCCAATCATGGGAATAGCTACTAACCTTGGTGATAACCCCAAGGAATGCAGTTTCGGAGATAATCCCGGAAATGCTTGTTTCAAATGCAATCATCTTGAATCTCGGCGCTCACAATGAGATACTCAGTACCAACCCGGAGATAACACCGGGAGGACAGGCACACCTCAGAGATGACACTGAGGACCTTCAACAATTGCGGTAGAGTCAATCTCGGCGAAGCCTCGAAAGCAACGTCGCATGATCGGCCCGAATCCCGTGATAACCCGGTGAGGGGCAACATCGTCATCTCGCCAACACGATGCCACATCACGTCATCTCAACATCATATTTCTACACAACGACGTCCCACAAGAGCCAAGAAAAATCAATCCCGAGTGACTATTGCGCAGGATAACGGATATAATTTGAAGCTGAAGACCGGAGGGCACCGTCCCATCTTCATGACTTCGTACAACCTCTAATCCCGTGACATTGAGTAACTCTCGACAACGACGGTCTGAAATAGGTCCTATATACCTCAGTCGGATGCCCGGATTGCAATTCTAAAAGTTCGAGCGGACATTGCAGTGTCTGAGTGCACGTACTTCGAGACGACGGAACCCGAGAAACCCGGGTAGCCTCTGGTACACCTGCGGTCCACCCTCTATAAATAGAGGGCTTGGGGTGGCCATTTTGAAAGAGAAAACGACGAGGAAGCCCTGCCCAATTTGCTCCGTACTCACCCTATACTGAGTGCTTCTCATTTTAAACACATGTGAGCTCATATATAGCTACTTTTGTACCGGCGGGAGCTGAGTTTCATCCACTTTGAAGATATAGAAGCCTTCTTTGGCAGCCCACTGTAAGCCTTCTCACACATTTTAAAGCCTTTCTCTTCATCTCTGCACACACCCTTCTTCACGTTGAGAGTCGTGTTGCGTGTGTTTGCCCGAACTTCGGTCCGTGGTTTTATTTCAGTTTGTATATACATATATATATATATATTTACATATATGGAATAACATTATCGAGTTATGCCTCGATTGAGCCTGAACTTGATGCAGGCGTTTATTTGTATATATATATATATATATATATATATATATATATATATATATATATATATATAGCGTGTGTCGAACTTTGTTCGATGAGCATGAATTTTGATGCGGAGCATTTACTACTATATATATATATATATATATATATATACATTTATATATATTAAGCGTGTGTCGACTTTGTTCGATGAGCTGGATTTTACATCCGGAGCGTTTACTCGCTTTTATATATATATATATATATATATATATATACTTATATATAGGAATATACTTATATATAGGAACTGTTGTCGAACTCTGTTCGATGAGCCTGGATTTTACATCCGGAGCGTTTACTCGCTTATATATATATATATATATATATATATACTTATATATATGAACTGTTGTCGAACACTGTTCGATGAGCTTGGATTTTACATTCGGTGCGTTTATCGCTTTTATATATATATATATTTTTTTCGTCTCACCTGGAGTTTACTTCGTGGTGGTTGATCGCTTTTACAGCTTTCTTTACGTTTCGTCCGCACGGAGTTCACTTTGTGGCGAGTTGATTGCTTTGTCTGCTTTTATTTACATTTGTCACTTGGGAGTTTCTCCGTGGCGGTTGATAGCTTTTACAACTTTATTTACATTTTCTCGATCCCCATGGAGGTGCTTTCGTGGTGGTGATCATATGCGTATATATATATTTCTGACTTTTATATATATACTGCCATCGCTTTCATACAAATTACGGTATCATGTGCGCCTAGGAATCATGTGATCACAGATTTAGCCTATTGCATCTAAATTCGGTTCCCGTGATGGACATTTTCAGCTGTAAGCAGCTTGTAAATTATTCTGCGGTGTCTGAATTTCCTCAGATGCTTTTCATACCCACGAAGAAATCAGCATTATTTTGTATATTATTTTTTTCGTATGGATGCCTCACATCTGTAAAATAAAATCAATCCAGCCGTACACTTAATAAAATGGAAGTGTAAAAAGTCTCAATTACTATTGAGCATCAGGGTTTGAAAAACCTTTTTTATAAAACATCATTGCTATATCTTGCTAAAAACTGAATTTTGACATAAATTCAAACCCTGTGTATATAGGTACGAACGAGGCCTCGCACCACTTCCAAATAACAGCACATTGACCCACCCACACACACATTCAGATAATAGTTTCTTGAAAAAAGGCGGTCACCGTGGTAACACGGATGTCGGGGGGTGCCTAACACCTTCCCTCCGCATAATCAAGTTCCCGGACCCTAATGAATCTTGGTTTCACCGTCCCGTTTAGCAGTGTCACATCACTGGGTCAATGTGCAAACCTTTTCTCGGTTGTGTTGGTACAACCATTTAAAAACCAATGGCGACTCTTAACGATCCATCGTCGACATTATACATATCGGACCTTTTTCACTTATTTTTTCAAACAAATCTCACCTAAAATGAGAACACCAAAGAACAAATGTGAAAGGGACATTTAAAAATCCGGCGTCGACGGTGGCGACTCTCTTTGGGGACACGAAGAAGAGAACTTAAGCCGCTATTACAATCTTTTCAAAACTGTTATCTACTTGTGTGTGGATGTTGCATTTACATTTATGATGAATGTGTAAAAATGCATTTACTTAGTGCACTTAGTGCTTCGCACCATATCTGCTTGTGATATTAGTGCTTCACACATGTCATCATTTTCATACGGTGAGACGCGATGTATGTGAATGTATGTTGTGTGGTCTCTCCACCAGGAGGCTATCCTGTCGGTGTTTGATTACTGGACTCGCGGGAAGACTAATTTCCCGAGGCTCGGGAAAGACACCACCCAAATTCGCTCCAGTTGAAAGACCGGATTAACTTCCCGTTGAGTAAATTGCGATGATTTGGGAACCTTCATGCCAAAAAGCCGCGAGAGTAACCTAAGATAGGTCAGCCTCTGATAAACCCAAAACGGAGGAAAGTCTCTTCATGCTCTTTCATTTCAATTACTTGTAAACACAATTACTTGTAATTACATTCCATATCTATCTCCATGTAATGAGAAATATAAAGAAATGTGTACACATACATAACATGCTATCTTGTATTACAAAACTGTTGACATCCGTTTTGCAGGATAAAATTCCTAAAATGGACACATCACATAGCATGTTATTATACACACATTCCCTAAAGACTAAACTATGCAAGTCTTTCGCAGGGAACTAATTGGACCTACTACCCGGTCAAAATCCAAAAAGGCTGCAAGCCTACAGTCAATCATGTCGTCATCCGACCAGACTGACCTTAATCCAGTTTCTCATAAAGAATTTAACTGATTAAGTAAACAAATTACAGATTTGGCTGTTCTACTCAAAGAACTACACCAGTCTACTCAGGGTCCAAAAATACCCATACATGCTGAATCCTCTACACAAGGGGGAAACCAGGTCATCACAATACCTGAACTGTAGTTGGATACGACAAACAAAACTCATGATGCTGCCCATCCCACTGGAGATCTAGACACCGGTGACATCAAAAAGAAAGTCCTCCAAATGGAAGAGACCCTTCGTGCTATCAAAGGAATTGGAGCACACGGGAGTGTTTCATATGCTGACCTTTGTATATTCCCTGGTGTTTATTATCCAGAAAAGTTTAAGACTCCTGACTTTGAAAAATATGACGGATTAGGAGATCCTTACACACATTTAAAGGCGTTTATTGGAGAACTTGAATCTTATGCAGAGGACGAGAAGCTCAGAATGCAGCTGTTCCAGAAGAGTCTAATTGGAGAAGCCCGTTCGTTGTACACCAGATTAGACAACTCAAAGATCCATAGCTGGGAAGAGCTAGCACACGCCTTCCTCACTCAATACAACTTTCAGTCTCAGATGGCTCCTGATCGGTATCAAATTACCAAGATCAAGAAATAGTCTAACGAGTCTTTCAGAGAGTATGCTCAAAGGTGGAGACGCCTGGCTGCCCAAGTTATTCCTTCCATGACAGAATTAGAGATAGTCATGACTTTCATAGACATACAAGAAGCTCCTTTCTATGAAAGAGTTTTAGCCGGCATCGGTAAACCATTTTCTGAAATGGTCAAGCATGGGGAGATGGCTGAGATGGGATTGAAGCCAGGAAAGATTCAAGACCTACCTGCCCTTAAAGCTGTCGCTGAGCACATCCAATCTGGAAATCATGGAAACAACCCCCGAAGGGTTCATAAGAAGAAAGAGGAAGATGTTTTCCTGATACTACAGGGTCAAAAAGGCAATCAGAACATGCCTATTTAAAGGAGAAACTACACTCTCTTTTAAGCACAATCTTTGAATCCTCCAATACCAAAAGGTGGAGAAGTTAGACGCCCGCGAGTGTTCGCACCCTTAGGGGACTCACTCGAGAATATTCTCACACTTCTGATAACACAAAAGAAAATCATGCATCTTTTTCCACCAGCCAGCCCTAATAGACGGGGTTTCAATGCTACTAAGAAATGTGCATATCATGTTGGGGCACCTGGACATGATACTCAGGATTGTTGGGCCTTGAAACACAAAATCCAAGACTTGATAGACAACGGGGAGATCGTGATCACCAAACCAGATCAGCCTCATGTTCAAGACAACCCTCTTCCTCAACACAAGGAAGAAGAGGTCAACATAATTAATTGGAGCAATGGAGATAGTTCCAATTTCAATTGTGAATCCTCCCAGACCCTCAAAGACGGTGTTGACAAATGGGATTATGCCAAGTTCCAGTTCACAATGGAACGAAAGATGAAAGCTCTATGCAAGCAAATTGAGCAATTGGTAGAACTGGTGATGTATCAACATCAAGTGACATGCCAGTTAGTCAGCCAAGAGCATGCCTGTCTCCTACCTCTTGTCATGAATATTCCCTCGTCACTTTCAGAAAATGAAATGCTGGAAGACAAAGTGACAAAGAGAGCAAATGCCAAAGCCCGCCGAAATTCAGTTGGAGTAATTGAACTGCCAATCGAAATTGGTCCCCATACATTCTTCGTATCTTTCCACGTACTCAAGATAGATTCGGGATACAACCTGCTCTTGGGACAACCATGGATTCATATGGCAGGGGCAGTCCCCTCCACCATTCATCAATAGTTGAAATACATTATCAACAATAGCCTAGTCACGGTCAATGTTGAACTAGAGTGTCCTCAACACGGGGACATGCCATTCATCAATGCAAATGCAGATGTTGAACCGGTCAGTTTTTATGCCTTGGAAGTAAGCAATACCCAATACCATGCTATTGGAACGCCATTTCCCGAACCCAAGATTTTTACCGAGGTAATATCGGCTACTCAAGAAATGATGTCATTGGGTCATAAGTCGGGACAAGGGCTGGGTAAAGATCGACAAGGTATCAAGTACCCAATTCAATTAACCAAGCAAATTGGAACAGCTGGACTAGGTTATTTTGCCAGTTCTAGTCATAGGAATCCTCATAAGCATCAGCAGATTCCTTCAGCTTCAACCATGTGGCATTTATCTTCGCCTGCAAACTCTGAGTCCGCACAACCTCCTGTAAAGGTGCCAGCCAATGTAATGGCTATGTTATTTCCCAAGCCGGTACCGGTAAAGGAGAAAGAAGTCTTTGTTTCAAACCCCGCAGTGGAAGAGGAGAAACAAAGAATTAAGCAAGACGTCATCCGAATGATGTCAGGCATACGCATCATCGTTCATGATGAACATACCAACAGATACACCCCAGACGATGATTGCCCAGACGTAATGGCCATCATTCGGGATAGGGAGGACGATGAGTACCCCTCCATCACTGCGGTCCACCCGGACTTTGCCCTTGCCAATTGGAACAACACTCCTTGCATTGGTCGACAAGGGTAAAACGGGTAGAAACTCTTTCTGCCCTATAGATATAATAACTGCTTACTTTTCTGTACAGTATTAGCAATTTATTTTGCCAGTATATGCTAACATTGTGTATGATCAAAACGTTTCATATATACTAAGTGAACGCATATTTTGTTTTAGGACCCTGAATTTAGATGTGCCTGTACTTGCTGATACGGTGCCTCTTCTCCACAAGGTTTGTACCTTTGATGTAGAGATGAATTCATCCTTGATGGATATACATGAGGACATTGAGGTGCCTCCTGAAATTCAAGAATGGATCAAAGACAAACCTAAACCCAACCTTGATCAAACCACTTCTTTCAATCTTAGAACCTTAGAAAGCCCTAAGTTAATCCAGATTGGTTCAGACCTTACCCCAAACCAAAGGAATGACATGGTTACGCTATTAACCCAATTCTAAGATGTGTTTTCATGGTCTCATGAAGACATGGTGGGTTTGTCCACTGACATTGTCCTTCATCGCCTTCCCATTAAAGAGGGATTTAAGCCAGTCAAGCAAAAGCTCAGGAGATTGAAACCTGGGTGGAGTTTAAAGGTAAAAGAAGAAATTATGAAACAATTTCAAGCTGGCATTATCATGGTGTCTACATATCCTGAGTGGATATCCAACATTGTGCCCGTGCCTAAACCTGGAGGAAAGGTACGAGTTTGCGTGGATTACCGGGACTTAAAAAAAGCTTGCCTAAAGGATAGCTTTCCCGTGCCATTTATCCACATTCTCATTGACGATACTACTCAATATGACATGTACTCCTTTACGGATTGCTTTGCGGGGTACCATCAAATCATGGTTGCTGAGGAAGGTCGTGAGAAAACTGTTTTCATCACGCCTTGGGGAACCTTTTGCTATAGACGGTTGTCATTCAGCCTCATCAATGCCAAAGCCACCTACCAGCGAGCTATGATGGCTCTCTTCCATGACTTAATGCACAAAGAGATCGAGATCTACGTGGATGACATCATTGTCAAATCCCAGAAGGAGGATGACCATCTAGACCATCTCAGAAAGTTGTTCAACAGGTTGCGTAAGTACAACTTGAAGTTGAATCCAGCCAAGTGCGCCTTTGGAGTTAAATCAACCAAGTTGCTAGGATTTCTAGTCAGCCACAAAGGTATTGAGCTGGATCCTACCAAAATTCAGGCCATCATGGAAATGCCCATTCCTCAAACATAAAAGGAAATACGGGGATTTTTGGAAAGAATCAACTTCATTAGCCGGTTTATCTTTTAACTCACAGCAGCCTGTGAGCCAATCTTCAAGCTATTAAGGAAGAACTCCTCCATGAAATGGAATGATGAGTGCCAAAATGCTTTCCTCACAATTAAAGAACAGCTAGTCAAAGCTCTCGTGTTGGTACCACCCAGGGATGATGTTCCCCTGTTCATGTACCTGTCTATAAGTGACAATGCCATGGACTGCATGCTGGGACATAAAGATGATAGAGGCTAAGAACGAGCTATCTATTACCTCAGCAAAGATTCAGCAGCAGTGAACACACGTACACTCTAATTGAGAAAACGTGTTGTGCTTTAGCATGGGCTTCCATGAGGTTACAGCATTATCTCCATGGTCACACAACCCATCTCATATCCCGCGTGGATCCTCTCAAGTACGTGTTCAATAAACCCATGTTAAATTGTCGGCTGTCCAGATGGCAATTGATTCTACAACAATTTGACATCGTATATGTGACTCAAAAGTCCATCAAAGGTCAAGGAATTGCGGATCAATTGCCCGCCGCACCCTCAGGGGATTTCAAACCCTTGGAGACATACTTCCCCGATATGGGACTAATGACAGTTTAGCAACACCATCAGTACGATACACGCTAAGCATGGAAGATGTATTTTGATGGAGTTGTTAATATGGAAGGTTCTGGAGCTAGAGTAGTTCTAGTATCTGGTATGGGGGAGCAGTATCCCGTCGTCGTCAAATTGTAGTTTGTCAGCACCAACAATACAGCTGAGTATGAAGGCTGTCTCATGGGGCTAAAACTTGCACATTCAATGGGCATCAGGTGGTTAACTGTCTTTGGAGATTCGGAGTTAGTGGTCAGACAATCCACATGAATCTATCAAACCAAAGAGCTACATTTGCTGCCTTACCATCGGCAGGTTTTGAAGATAGCTTTGGAGTTCGAAGAAATCTCCTTTCTACACATTCCTCGTAATAGGAATGATTTTGCGGATGCATTAGCAACTTTGGCCTCCTTGATACACATACCTGACAAGGGACACTTGCCAAACGTCACAATTTCCATGCACAAGGCCCCAGCCTATGGGAATTATGTTGGAGAAGTATCGGATGAGCTACCTCCCATCCAGCATCCTTGGTATCAACATATCAAGGATTATCTACGAGATGGATCTACACCCGTAGAGGCGAACTCGTCTGAGAGAAGGCGGATCCATCGAATTGCTATGAAATTCTACCTGAGTGGAGATGCGCTCTAAAAAAGAGATGCATGACTAGGTCTCCTTAGATGTTTAGACAGAGATCAAGCTCAAAGGCTCATGGATGAAATCCATGGTGGAGTCTGTGGCCCACACATGAGTGGCCCCCTTCTTGTCAAGAAGATCCTCAGGACAAGACATTATTGGCTATCTCTCAAAGCTGACTGCCATGACCACGTCAGGAGATGTTATCAATGCCAAATTCATGGGAATGCTATCCACGCCCCTCCACAACATGAGTTCACCTTGGCCCTTCTCAATGTGGGGAATGGACGTTATCGGTCCCATTGAGCCTAAAGCCAGTAATGGACATCGATTTATCTTCACCATGATCGACTACTTCACCAAGTGGGTAGAGGCAGCCTCCTTCCCCAGGGTTACCAAAGAAGTCATCATTGCTTTCATCAGAAACAATGTCATTTATCGATATGGACAACCAGAGGTGATTGTGTCAGACAATGCTAAGAACCTCAACAACAAGATGATGGAGGAATTATGCAGTAAATTCCACATCAAACATCTTAACTCCGTCATCTACCGTCCAAAGATGAATGGTGTTGTTGAAGCGGCTAACAAAAACATCAAGAAGATTATGCAAAAGATGTCTGCCAACCACAAGGATTGGCCTGACTTATTGCCTCTTACTTTGTTAGCCTACAGAACCTCAGTGCGCACTTCCACTGGGGCAACCCCCTATGCATTAACCTATGGGATGGAAGCAGTGCTACCCATAGAAGTTGAAATGGAATCCCTTAGAGTGTTGATAGACGCTTAGCTGGATGAAGACCAATGGGTACAAGACAGGTATCACCAATTGTCTCTAATAGACGAAAGGCGAACCGCGGCTATCTTCCATGGTCAGTTATATCAGCAAAGGATCGCCAGATCCTATAACAAAAAAGTCCGGCTACGGCAGTTTAAACAACATGACTTGGTTTTAAAGAAGATCCTTGACAACCAAGATCAATCTAAGGGAAATTCGCTCCTAACTGGGAAGGCCCATTTGTTGTTAAAGAAGTATTGGCAGGAGGCGCTCTCAGATTGCAAGAAATGGACGGTGATGAATTTCCACAACTCATCAACTCGGACACAGTGAAGCGGTACTATGTCTGAACTTGCCATCAAGCAAACATCCTGGTGTTAGATCATCATATCACCAGTCATTCCAGTTCTTTAACCCTTTACCACATACAACTCTTCCACACTTTGCCCCTCAGGGAAACATACTTTTCAAGCCAGCAGCCTGGCTTCTCTATGTTCCTACAACTTAGGTCATCCCACCATGGATTGAACCTCTCGCGTTTGCAGTTTGGCTACCCATACATGGGATCAAACTTCTCACACCTACAGTTTATCCTCAAACTAGGATTAAACTTTCTCCTCCCCATAATCGGCTTTGAACATGGGATCACACGTTTCACCTCGCCCTGAGGGGCGAACTACGTCGACCTGATCTCCTCTTCAATAGGAGTACGTAGGCAACCATTTCATATGGTCCGGTCGCAATAAAACAAAAACAACAAAAACATTTCTACCCTCTTTTCCTTACAAAAATAAAAACAAATTCCTACACCATTTTTGCCATATACAGCGTTGAACCTCTTACACCAGGTTCGAACTACGCAGACCTGATCTCCTCTTCAATAGGAGTACGTAGGCAGCAATTTATGGTGCAGTCTTACCCCCTACCAAAACACAAACCCTTGTCAACTGGTACTGGGATCATCCTTCAATCCACTACATTTCATTCGGCTTCAGACCAAAGGGATGGAATTACCTGAACTCCTCCCAAATAGGAGATTCGACGACCATCTAAGCTACGGTCATACCCTGAAGAGCAACACCAATCCATAAGAGATGGAATTAACTAGGCTTCTCCTAAATAGAAGTACTGGCGACCATCTGTGGTGTGGTCAATCTCAGAGAGGAAAGCCAAATTCCTCTCTACATTTCCATACAGAAACTAGTCCCAAGACACCAAAGATGGTAGGGATACATACAGATCGATGATCCATTCTGAACTGTCCAGAGACATCTCAATGTCCATCCATCAAGGAGGAATTCAGAATACATCAAGATCACAAACCCTGAAGTAGCAGGCAAAATATTAAGCAAGTAGCAAAGCATATCTAAAAGGGAAGTGATTAAAAATATATTTCCCTACTATATATATAACGCTGTTTGATATACACAATGTAAACTGTACATGACAAAATGGCTAAGCTAGTCTATGCAGGGGAATGCAAATCCATCTACAAGTCAGGGTATATGCGAGCTAACAAGCCCAACATGGCATCCCTCTCAGAAGAAGGAGGTGAAGCTGTGGTCTCCTGTACAAGAATATCCACACGACCCAACAAATCTGCATCCATCTGCATGGTGACCATATGATCATCAATGTTAGCACTCATCTCTGCGATCATACCAGTGGTAAGGGACCTCACTGCAGTACTATCTGTAATGGATACATCCCGAGCAGATATGGCACTATCCCGCTCAACTATCACTGCATCTATGGCTGATCTAGCCTCATCCCGCTCAACAACAGCGACATCTCTGTGAGCTAATGCCTCGTCTCTCTCTAACAGAGTTGCCTCTCTCCCATCAAGGGCATTCAACATCAAGGATCGAGCCTGATCTCTCTCGAAGGTCATCAGATGAAGACTCTGCTCAAAGTATCGTGTTTGAATATTTGAATCACAATAATAATCGGTCATTGGGAGAATCTAGAAGAGATGCTGGAAATCCAGCACCTAGTCCCTCCTCGATGTGGGAATCGATGTCCTCCATGGGCTCTACATCATCTGACTCACTATCCGGTATTGTGGATACTACCGCAGCCAATAAAATCTCTGTTTCCATCCATGCGGAATACTCTGCAGAACAACCTGGACGACTAACCGAAAAATTAGCTATCTCACGCTGATCCCAACATGCATACACACGGGATCAGTCCTCTGCTGAAAGATAGTGAGAGGCTGAACGCTAACCTATCGCCCCCTCAAAAGGATGAAAGTCCTGAAACTGGTCAAACTGCGACATCACGGCCAGTGGGTGATAAGTAGTCACGCCCCTCAAACCAGCCAGAGGGAGATAGTCCATGCCCAGAGCATGAGTAATAAAGCTGTATGGTGAGCTGAGCCCCGAGCACGGCAATATGACAAATGGATCTCTGATATCTGCCAAGAATGTGGACTAAGACGTAACATCTATGCATTCTGATGACTGAAAGGAGTATGACATGGCTATATCGTGGGTGAACTAGTACCCATGCCGTCTAAAAGTGCCAATCGGTCTCAAGTGTGACATAAACCATACATATAGCATGACCGAGCTGCCCGTGAACACTCCTGTCGGATAAGTGCAGCAGTAGGTGGCTGACCGCAGGGTCTCTGCTATGATCATAGGTATAATGGTATGACCCTCCCTGAGAGCTCTCACTGCCATGATGACTCCGATGTCTATCTCATCCATGTACCATGGCATATAGACATACAAAAATATGCACAACAGCAGTACATCAACCCGGGCTAGACGCCAATGATCCTCCGGTGCGGTAAAATCCCCGGAATGTCGTAAATAACTATCCTCAGAGCCAAATCTGTCAAACAAAAAATGCTGGGATATAACGTGGCTCGATGTAAGCTCATCCTGCACCACTCTGCGCCTCAATCCAGTGAGGGTCATGAACCGTCGACTCATATTCCCCAAAGCCATATGCACGCAAGGTCTGTCCAGCGGCAGCATCGTCAACCATGCATACTCCTCCAGATTAGGAGTCAACTAATGGGTCCCAAATCGGAAAACCTGCCTATCCGATACCTAATGCTCTAGCATGCCATCCACAAATCCTATGGGAACCTGAAACATCAACAGGGTCATAATGTGCTGCAACAAATGATCTACGGTCACCCTGTCTGATGGTGACATGCTATCATACCACGATCGCATACCCGATGCCACCAATGATGGTGGGGTATGATCAATACGGCTAACGGTCGAAGAAGACATCTGTACTGGCCATGTCATATGACCATTCAGGGGTCAATGCTGAATATCTTTGGACATACATACATATGCATAACATGATACATGCATTGCAGATAATAGATGGCAATATGATATAGGGAATAAAAAATTGTGCATACATTCCTAAGTATATCATCATCTAATATATCATCTCTCATGACAAACTATAAATGTGGAAATGGGGCATGACGCCTACTACTAACAGAGGCCTATCAAAAGATACAGCGAGAATGGGGCACAGCCACCCAATAGCTAACAGAGGCCTATCAAAAGAGATAACGAGAATACACATCAGAAGAAGACAATGGTGTCGATGTCCATATCATCAATCCTGTCCACCTGATGTAACTCCTCCTGAGTCACTGGATCTCTATCAACAGGGATGCCAGGCCTATACAAAGGAGGACCTGCGCCGACAAAACCGAATGGGTCATCTGAGGGGCCAGCGCCTGAGCTGGAAGGATCAAACGAACCTACCTCTGCCGGATCTCTGCCCAAATGCCGGATAAATATATGTGCCTGATCCAACTACTAGGTCAAACTATCAATCTGTGTCATATGAGTCGGATCTCGAACACAGGCTATCCAATCCGTCATCATCACGGATCCTGGAACCATATCCCCCATGAACTGAGTGGCGCGAGACTGGGGTCTAATAGTACGAGGCAACCACCAACGCTGGAACGTCTCCTGAGTACATGGACCCTCTGATAATGCAAAACCGTCAACCCCCAACAATGTTATATCAGTGACGGGTGACTGCGATACATGCCAATAACGCTTGGCAGGAGGCAAGATTGGTATACGAATATCCCCTGTGGTGCGCCTAATAGCACGCTCTCCTAAATAGAGCTCTCAGCCTCCATCTGTGAAGAGAGGAACTCTCCTGGTGGAAATCACGTGCTCGACTCCAGTCGGGTATCCATCCTCAAAACCAATGGCCAAATGTTCCCCAGAATAGGGAATCCATGTGATAATCTCAGTTGTCAACAACTCCAGTTGCAAGCGGCAGTGAGTGAAACCCTCAGCTACATGGACCTCTGCCAATATAGAATGATGTCATCGTCGTCCTCGTGGATTGGTATCTAAACCTAACACACTCATAGGACGCAAGCATGAGAGTCTTTCATAGGCCCAAAACTGCCAACACAATGGCAGAACATCTGCGGTCAGTAAATACTCTTAACCTATAAATGGGAAATGATAAGAGAAATACTCATAAGCAGAAATGGGTAAAATCCTAGCCAAGCCTTAGTCAAACCCTGTGAGTGCATACGCATTCCCCGGAGGAAATATGCGACGGTGTAAAAGCCCCAATCATACTCTCCAATACGGTCCACATGACGCGTGGCGCTGATCAAAGCGAACGACACCGTAGAGGAATTATCTGCTATGAAGCAGCCCCTAATGATCATCAGGAACAATCGCCGAAGAATGCGATCCCGACTCGACATCATCGGCATGGGCTCGCTCAATGACCACTCATAAAGCATCTACACTCAAAGGCCTCGAACGACGACCCCTACCTCGAAGCGCCCACCAAAACTCCTAACAAGGATCTGACAGCAGTAGGGGTAATATTCGTCATGCAAGGCACTGGCTCCCCTCCAAACTCCATACCTGTGATAAATCGCTAATCCATTGGCGTCATCATCACCTCACAGTCCAGCAGATGGAGTGACTGAGTCTGATAAAACCATCGCTCAGACAATGCCCTGAGCTAACCCTAGGGACAACGACGGGGAAGGATTGAGAAGAATGCCTCGAATCCCCAATCATGCACTACCGCTCTATAGTTGGGATGAAGAGCCTGATACATGGAGTGTATGCTAAACCAATTCCCTCGAGGCTATGTGAAGCCGGGAACCTGCATGAAATGCAGATCAATATCAAAATCCTTTACTCCTCGTCAATAGGAAAGAAGGAAGATCAAGATCTAACGTCATACCTCGTTAGCATGCAAGTACATCGAGGGATGTCTGCTCAAGTCACCCAGAAGCTCTGGGTTTACTACCTGAATACAAGGGAGCTCCCTACAGGGAACATGCAAAGCGCAAGAGCGGGTCCTCAATCGTAATGTCCTCATCCTCGCCCCTCGATGTTCGCACATCGCCCCGGATCGGACGATCACCGCCTCCACCAATCGACGAGGTCGCCTAATGGAATCGGGTCGAGGCACTTCAGAATCCCTCCTCCGTACACCAGAAGTGGTCCTATAGGAACTACTCGGCTGATCCGGATCCATAATATCTGGACAATAAGTCTCCAAATCACCTCAGAAAGGGTGTGGTATTTCCTTACTTGGAGCTTTTCTAAATGCATCTTATGACTACATGCATGCATGCATTTACTTTAACACACAGTGGAGTTAAAATTGCATGACTAATTAAATGCCTACATTTTAGAAAATTTTTGCCATAGTCCCCTTTGAAAATAGGACTATCCACATGCACATTGGCATGACTAGGTGGCCATTCAGTAGCACACCTGCCCCAAAGTCATATACAAAATATATGCATTAAAAATCAAAACCATCACACATAAGGTTAACCTCAATGCCAGGAGTACTTTGCCTTCTCACCTTATGCTCATATGTCCTCAAATAGGATAAAAATAGCAGAAAAAAGGTGCCAATTTGACTGTCTCAGAAGATAATTTTTTTCACATCATTATGTTCAGCATGGTTTAATACTAACATTTACTATGTTGAATATTTTTTATCAAGTCATTTGTGCATACATAATCACTACTATGTGTTTAGATGCATTTCATGCGATAAGTCATTTTCCAAAGGACAAAAATTGGAAAAAATACATGCATACGTTACCAGGATAATGTAGAACACTTGTACGGTGGCAGAATTGGCAGAAAATCGCCCGAACTCAGCAGATCTAAAGGAGGCTCTCGGATTTTTCTTTGCAAGACAAGATGAAAATGACTTATGAGACCAACCTGCTGGATTATAGCATCCACGGTTGGCCCGCAGTCCATCTCATGGTGAAGGTGTGTACTATGGCACCCACATGTGGGGGCCACACACCCTCCGCTTTCGGCCCAGTTTGAGTTGCAAAAGGAGTTCTTGCGGACTGAAAAAGTCAAAACGGGAATAAAAATGCTACGCGATTGAGCAAAGCAGCCTACCATCATGGTCTTCTCAGATGGAACTTTGAGTCTATACATCACTCATTGGTAGTCACCCGAACACAAGGTACACCCTGCCAATGATCTCATTTGTTACAAATCACATCCGGCAATACCTTGTACAGGTCCAATGCCGCCAACTCCGGGTCATTACCCTAAAGATCAACGTGGATCCCCGACGGGGGTTACAACGTGGATCCCCGACGGGGGTTACAACATGAAGCCCCGACAGGGGATTACAATGCATATTCAGCCTTTGACACATATATCAACGAAGGTCAAGCAGCCTTGACGTTATCTCAGCCGATGGCGATGAAACCTATCGAAGCTCGAGAGCTATTCGAGGATTTCATACTCGATTACTCAGATTCCCCAGCGGATCCCTAGCGAGGGTTACAACGCATTTTGCCATTGATTCACACGTCAGCGAAGGTCAAGCAGCCTTGACAATGTTCCCCACAGGGTGTTCATACTTTGATTCACATGTCGGTGAAGTACACGTCAACGAAGGTCAGCAACATCCGACAAAGATTTGTCGTTAGCGAGAAAATCCAATGTAACCGACATGTTCTGACGATAAAAGCCAGGAGAACGTCGTCAAGGAGGATCGATGATGGAATATGTTATACACATCCTCAAACAGATAAAGCTTTATCCCCACAGATCTCTTATACATAAGAATTACATCTTCAAGATTAAGTCGTTATCAAGGATCCAGGAATTTGGTGATAACCCCAACATCAACATCCTAATAGATTTGGACTACACATCAAATTTGGTCATCATTTCCAATCCCCAGTTGAAGCAACAGGGAGCCAGCAACAAGGAGCCAGCAATACCCCTCATCATGTTGGGCAACAACCCCGTACACATGTATAATATATTTACATCATGTTGCTACATATAGTATCATGTTTGTCTTGTTGCATTTCAAGCGTCTAGGATTCTTTATCCTACCCATGCATTGCATTGCATGAGTATGATAAAGAGGGGCATCTGTAGACACTCAAAATTTTCTGCACACCTGTCACTAACATTGCAGGAGGACAGATTCGTCTTACAAGAGGGAACCCTGGAAGACAGTCCATATCCATTCCGGATACTACCGGAAGTTCGGCATCAACCCCAGAACACACATCAGGAGTAACAATTCCAACCTCGGAGATAACCCCGAGGCGTGCAGATCCAATATCGGAACACACACCGGAGAAGACCGATTAATCTCGAAGATAACCCTGAGGTATCCAGTCTCAGTCCTAATCATGGGAATAGCTACCAACCTTGGTGATAACCCCAAGGAATGCAGTTTCGGAGATAACCCCGAAAATGCTTGTTTTAAATGCAATCAACTTCAATCTCGGTGCTCACAACGAGATACTCAGTACCAACCCGAAGATAACATCAGGAGGACAGGCACACCTCAGAGATGACACTGAGGACCTTCAACAATTGCAGCAGTCCAATCTCAGCGAAGCCTCGAAAGCAACGCTCGCTTTATGACAAATTTAAACCATGATAACCTCGGTAAGGGGAAACATCGTCATCTCGCCAACGCGATACCACGTCACATCGTCTCAACATCATATTTCTACACAACGACGTCCCACAAGAGCCAAGGAAAATCAATCTCGAGTGACTATTGCACATGATAACAGATAGAATTTGAAGCTGAAGACCGGAGGGCACCGTCCCATCTTAATGACTTTGCACAACCTCTAATCCCGTGACATTGCATAACTCTCAACAACGGTGGTCCGAAATAGGTCCTATATACCTCAGTCAGATGCCCGGATTGCAATTCAGAAAGTTCGAGCGGACATTGCAGTGCCTGAGTGCACGTACTTCGAGACGACAAAACCCGAGAAACCCGGGGCAACCCGGGTAGCCTCTGGTACACCTGCAGCCCAGCCGCAGGTACACATTCAGCTCCACCCTCTATAAATAGAGGGCTTGGGGTGGCCATTTTGAAAGAGGAAATGGCGAGGAAGCCCTGCCCAATTTGCTCCGTACTCACCCTATACTGAGTGTTTTCTCATTTTAAACACACGTGAGCTCATATATAGCTACTTTTGTACCAGCGGAAGCCGAGTTTTATCCACTTTAAAGATATAGAAGCCTTCTTTGGCAGCCCACTGTAAGCCTTCTCACACACTTTAAAGCCTTTCTCTTCATCTCTGCACACACCCTTCTTCACGTTGAGAGTCGTGTCAGATGTGTTTGCCGGACTTGATTTAAAGTGGTTTTATTTCGATTTGTATATACATATATATTTATATAAATATATTTACATATATGGACTAACATTATCGAAGTTATGCCTCGATTGAGCTGAGACTTGATGCAAGCGTTTATTTGCTTATATATATATATATATATATATATATATATATATATATATATATAATATATGTGTTGAACTTTGTTCGATGAGCCTAGACTTCAAAGTTGAGGCGTTCTTGCTTTTATATATATATATATATATATACATTTATATATTAAGTGTGTGTCGGACTTTATTCGATGAGCCTAAATTTTACATCCGGAGCGTTTACTCGCTTATATATATATATTACTTATATATATGAACTGTTGTCGAACTCTATTCGATGAGCCTGAATTTTACATCCAGAGCGTTTACTCGCTTATATATATATATATACTTATATATATGAACTATTGTCGAACTCTATTCGATGAGCCTGGATTTTACATCAGGTGCATTTACTCGCTTTTATATATATATATATATATATATATATATATATATAAACTGTTGTCGAACTCATTCGATGAGCTCGATTTTACATCCGGATATGCGTTTATCGCTTATATATATATATATATTCGTCCCCATTGGAGTTTACTTACGTGGTGGTTTATCGCTTCTGACTTTCTTTACGTTTTCGTCATGCTCGGAGTTCACTTCGTGGCGCGTTGATTGCTTTATACTGACTTTATTTACATTTTGTCCCTTTCGAGTTTCCTCCGTGGCGGTTGATAGCTTTTTATGACTTTATTTACATTTTTCGATCCCCATGGAGGTGCTTCGTGGTTGGTGATCATGTCTCAGATATATATATTTACTGACTTTTATATATATACATGTTTATCGCTTTTATACAAATTACGGATTATCATATGCTTTAGGAATCATGTGATCATAGATTCAAATTTTCGATCTAGATTCGGTTCTCGTGATGGACATTTCAAATTGTAGCGACTTTGTAAATTATTTTACGGTGTCTGAATTTCCTTAGATGGTTTTCATACCCACGAGGAAATCGACATTATTTTGTATATTATTTTTTCGTACGGATGCCTCGCATCTGTAAAATAAAATCAATCCAGTCGTACACTTAATAAAATGGAAGTGTAAAAGGTCTCAATTACTATTGAGCATCTGGGTTTGAAAAACCTTTTTTTATAAAACATCATTGCTATATCTTGCTAAAAACTGAATTTTGACATAAATTCAAACCCTGTGTATATAGGTGCGAACGAGGCCTCGCACCACTTCCAAATAATAGCACATTGACCCACACACACACACATTCAGATAATAGTTTCTTGAAAAGAGGCGGTCACCATGGTAACACGGATGTCGGGGGGTGCCTAACACCTTCCCTCCGCATAATCAAGTCCCCGGACCCTAATGAATCTCGGTTTCACCGAATTCGCTTTGATGTCACATCACTGGGTCAATGTGCAAACCTTTTCTCGATTGTGTTGGTACAACCATTTAAAAAACCAACTGGCGACTCTTAACAGTTCATCGTCGATATTATACATGTCGGACCTTTTTCACTTGTTTTTTCAAACAAATCTCACCTAAAATGAGAACACCAAAGAATAAGTAAAGGAAAGGGACATTTAAAAATCCCGACGTCGACAACAATTTTATATGATATATTTCAACCTTCATTTACTGATATGGATGCTCATATAGGTTCGAGGTAGCATTCCTTATTTTAGTTAAATTAAGATAACATTCTTATACCTACCAATTTATTTATTTATCAACTATAGATTTATTTGAGCATTTTTCTCATATTTTGATTTGAAGGGATACCATCTTTGGGCAAAGGTGCAATAATACCATTGATGTTTATCCCGATGTCCCACTTGCACCTTGAACTTTTTTTTTCCAAAAATACACTTAACGTTGTAAAACGTAGCTCAACTATGGCCCTCCCGTTAAAAAATTCCAAATTGGACAAGCAGCGTTAGTGGCAATCGACACATGGCAAAAAATAAAATTTAATAATATTTTTTTATTATTTTATCTTTCTTCTCCAACTTTTCTCTCTCTTTCTTCTACCTTTTTTCTTCCTCTGTTTCCTCTTTTCCCACCCTAATCGACGAATTCCCAACAGAAATTTTAACCATCTATAATCTGTAATCCATCTATTTTGCTCAGTTGGATTTGGGTTCTGAATAAATCCATCCTCAAGTCATAGTTTTTGGCTATTAAAATTTTATGATTCCCCTTTTCACTGTTCAACCCAATCGGCCAAACAACCCAATTTCGGTTTTTGATGGTTCCTCAATTTCATTATATGCTTTAATAGATCCACTCTAATGGGTATTTTTTGACAAAGAAATTGGCAGTACAACCACACAAGATCATCGTGAAAAAGCGATCTAGAAACAAAAAGCAACATATTAATATCGGATGTTAAAATTTCAAAAAGAGAGAGAGCTACAGCGCCTGTGTAATTGCCATAATTCCAAAGGAATCAATCGCCATCTTCGGATCAGGTTAAGGGTGCTTAATCACTTTAGTCACTTTAGATGGATTACAAATTATAGATGGTTAAAATTTCTATTGGGAATTCGTCGATTAATGGGTGAGAAAAGAGGAAACAGAGGAAGAAGAAAGGAGATAGAAAAAAGGTAGAAGAAAGAGAGAGAAAAGTTGGAGAAGAAAGATAAAATAATAAAAAAATATTATTAAATTTTATTTTTGCCACGTGTCAGTTGCCACTAATGCCCGTTTGTCCAGCTGGAATTTTTTTAACGGGAGGGGCATAGTTGAGCTACGTTTTACAACGTTAAGTGTATTTTTGGAAGAAAAAAAAAGTTCAAGGTGCAAGTGGGACATCGGGGTAAACATCAAGGGTATTTTTGCACCTTTACCTTACCATCTTTACGCTATTTATTACGAGTCATGATAGTATCTGATTACCGGTAATAGAAAATGATTATTATTGGCCTACGTATTTTATATAATGAGTTGTTTGAATTGACCTCTATTCCAGACCATTATATCTTAAGCGTCCGTATAAACTCTTAAATCTAATAGACTTGGGTCATTACCTTGTCAACTAAGGCACCATGTAGTTACCATATCCAATATTAACTCTTGTATGATACTTACGTTTCTCAATAAGATCTCTCTATACAATTCCATTTAAGAATTGTAACCCTATTGAGATAGTGTAGCTAAACTATAAAAACAGGTTAACAATATTAGTAAACACACACATTCTAGCCTACTAAATAATAACTCTTCCATTGTTATCCCATCTTGAAACTTGTTCTTACTCTTACACGGAGGTATCTACTGACAACACAAGTCGTCAAGTACTTTCTAATAGTTTTTTCTGTGCAAGTACATGTCCAAGCCATGTAGGAAACAATTTCCAAAAAAAAAATTTCTAATAATTTTTACTTTAAAAAAATTATTATCTCAAGATCTTTCTCATAATTTAGCATACCTAGTATTATATTACATACCTAGTGCTTTGTTGTAGCACAATGGAGAATTTTTTGTTTATTCTGATAAAGGCTTTTCCTCCCTCCTGATCTTCCTCTGTATGACTCTTATTTTGATATTACGTACTTTTCTGAGTGTTGGCTCAAAATACTGCAGATTGATATAATATATAGAGTTCTCAACTCCCTGATATTTTTCAGGATAATTTGAAAACTTTTCTGATATATTTTATCCTGCTATTTTGTTATATCTTAATAAGGGTTAGAGTGGGGATCAAGTAGGAATCTACAATTCTAGTTCCAATATAATACTAATTTCTGATTAACTCTTTAATCAATTAGAATTATATTAATTATAACTAATTCTACTAAATAGTTATTGTAACACCCCGAACCCGATATAGGCCCAAAGTTCTACACGCCGCAAGCCCATAGGCTCGCAAGACAATAATATCAATAACACGCAGCCCAAACAAAATAACTTAACATTAATCTTAACTTAAAACCCAACAATAAATATACTTTAAATCAATCCAAATGAAATACAAATAAATACCACATTCAAATAATGGAGACTTGACTCCTCTAAACTAAGAGTTTTATCAAAATTCATCAACAAAAGAATAACATCTAAAACTAAACTCCAATTTATTCCAAGCGATCAAATAAGTGCTCAAATTTTCAACGATGGGACTCAAAAATCAGTAAGGGGTGAGCGATGAAGCCTAGCAAGTAGCAATCCTCTCTATCTAGCCGAATCAAGTACAATTTGCAAAATACTTTTTCGAAATAACTTTTTTTTTTTATTATTATAACAATAGTATAAAAACTTTTAAAACTAAACAATTCAAAAATAATTTCAATGTATATTATATCTCTTTAAATCCACAGCCTTAGCGACTAAGGTTACAATAGCCCTGTAACACGGCCCAAAAGTTCGATAACGTTATGATACGCACCCTACTAAGGTATCTATAAAATGCACGCGCTCCACGAAGGGCATCTAAAAGGTGCGCCTTTAGAGGTCCTATATTAGCTTCAAACTAAACGTAATCAATAACGGAATCTATACATAGTCAGACTGAAGATTTCAAAAACTTTTCTCAATATTATCGATAATATAAACGATACTTTTTCACAGTTCAAAATCATATAATCTCATTCACAGTTCGAAAATAAATACTTGATCCGAATTTTGAAATAAAAGAACATAACAATTTAATTTAAATGGAAGCCTTAAATAAAAAAATAATGAATTTTGAAACTGTACATTTAGGAATCCGAATAATTAATAAGACATACTTAAAAGTAACGATAATCTTAAAAACACTAAATAGCTCGGAAAACCACTTACTTGATATTGCGAAACACGAAATTAAAAGTGAACTAATTCTTTGAGTTTTCTTCTTTTCTTCTCTGTTCTGCAGTACTCCAAGCCAAATAGTTTTTACGTTCTTTTCTTTCTTTCTAGTTGTTTAAATATATATAATTCCTTTGAAAAATAGGTTATTAAGTAAAAGAGTCATTTTAAAATTAAAAGTTTGTTACAGTCTAACTGACTTATCCTAATAGGTTTTAGATATGTATAAATAATTATTAGTTACACTTCTATTATCTAATTATATTATTTTATTATCTTTTATCTTTTTTTTAAACCGGGTATTACATTCTACCCACCTTAAAAGAATTTGGTCCTCCAAATTACAAAAATAACATCTAAAGAAAAATACAAATTTGACATAATCAAGAAATTCATTATCTAATTACTAAATGCAATTAATAAAAGAGTTTCATACATTATTCTCTATTTAATTTTAAAATCATTAAATTTAGTCAATACTCTTACCCACAGCTAACTCCCAAAATCACTCCCTAGGAAATATGTAGATTTTTCAACCTAACACATTGCGAGGGGCCACCGCTTTGATACCACCTCTGTAACATTTCGAACCCGATATATAGGCCTTAAAGTTCTACACACCAGAAACCATAGGCCCGCAAGGCAACAATATCAATAACGCGCAACCCAAACAAAATAACTTAACATTAATCTTAACTTAAAACCCAACAATAAATATACTTTAAATCAATCCAAATGAAATACTAATAAATACCATATTCAAATAATGGAGACGCAGCTCCTCGAAACTAAGAGTTTTATCAAAATTCATCAACAAAAGAATAACATCTAAAACTAAACTCCAGCTATTCCAAGCGTATCAAATAAGTGCTCAGCTTTCAACGATGGGACCTGTAAAAATCTGTAAGGGGGTGAGCGATGAAGCCCAGCAAGTAGCAATCCTCTCTATCTAGCCGAATCAAATACAATTTGCAAAATACTTTTTCAAAATAACTTTTTTTTTATTATTATAACAATAGTACAAAAACTTTTTAAAACTAAACAATTCAAAAATAATTTCAATGTATATTATATCTCTTTAATCCCACGTTTTAGCGATTAAGGTTACAATAGCCCCAGAATACGCATCAAAAGTTCATTAACGTTATGATACGCACCCTACTAAGGTATCTATAAAATGCACGCCCTCAAGGGCATCTAAAAGGTGCGCTTTAAGTAGGTCCTATATTAGCTCTTAACTAAACGTAATCAATAACGGGTTCTATACATAGTCAGACTGAAGATTTCAAAAACTTTTCTCAATATTATCGATAATATAAACGATACTTTTTCACAGTTCAAAATCATATAATCTCATTCACAGTTCGAAAATAAATACTTGATCCGAATTTTGAAATAAAAGAACATAACAATTTAATTTAAATGGAAGTCTTAAATAAAAAATAACGAATTTTGAAACTGTACATTTAGGCATCCGAATAATTAATAAGACATACTTAAAAGTAACGATAATCTTAAAAACACTAAATAGCTTAGGAAAACCACTTACTTGATATTGCTAAACACGTAAATTAAAAGTGAACTAATTCTTTGAGTTTTCTTCTTTTCTTCTATGTTCTGCAGTACTCCAAGCCAAATAGTTTTTACGTTCTTTTCTTTCTTTCTAGTTGTTTAAATATATGTAATTCCTTTGAAAAATAGGTTATTAAGTAAAAGAGTCATTTTAAAATTAAAAGTTTGTTACTGATCTAACCGACTTATCCTAATAGGTTTTAGATATGTATAAATAATTATTAGTTACACTTCTATTATCTAATTATATTATTTTATTATCTTTTATCTTTTTTTAAAACGGGTATTACAGTTATAATTGCACTCTAGAATTAATAGAATTAAAATTAATTAATTAAATCCTTCCACTTTTAGTATCTTGCAAAATACTCCTCTACAATAATATCTATAAACGCGTGTAGGAATAAAACTGTTAACCCAATACGTTTATTACTTATATCTTTGACTACATAATTTATACACTTTTGATCACACATTAATTTAATAAATTAAATTAATACTTTAGTAATTTGAATTACTAAAATACTTGGCCAAGATTTTGGTGATCAACCAATAAATTATATAAAGGGGATATTATAATTTAATTGTAGAATTCCATCTTGAAAAATGCATGTTCGTAATCTCGTAACATATATCACCCAACATATTGAGGTATTGATTGTATTTAAAATCTCACTCTTTAATATATTAAAGTGACATACATCATAAAATTAAGTTCATTATTATCTCGGGATTAAGAGTAATTGCACATTAATAGTAATTGAAAAATTATTTATAATAATAGTATTTAACAAACAATTTTTCAGTTCTATGTATTTCAAAAATACACCAATACACTAGATTAAAGTCTTCACTTTACATGACTAAGACAAATCATCCAATCAAGTGTATTACAATCTACTAGAATGGTTTGTCCATTTCCAATTAAGATTAAGAACAATATATTTCTTTAATTATACATAACATATAATTTATGTCATCTGTATATGACACTTCTTCATATACATAAATTATAAAATGTATAACTATAGACAAAATTTATGACACATTTAATTATGCAAAATGAAATTAAATTTTATTATTAAAATAATAAAATAAATATCAACATTGGATTTTTCTGGGCTTAAAACCTTACAATCTCCCACTAGCCCTAAACCCAATCTACCATATGTTTAATACCCATTCCCTCAAGATGAAAATCAAAAACATTAGAAGACAATGTCTTCGTAAAAGGATCAACCAAATTTTGTGCAGAAGCTATCTTTGAAACTATCACATCTCCTTGTTGAACTATATCTCAGATGAGGTGATATTTTCTTTCAATGTGTTTGCCTTTCTTGAGGTTTTGAGTCTCCTTTGATTGTCCAATCGCCCTATTATTGTCACAAAATAGCACAATAGGAGATGATACTGAAGGTACCATTCCTATTTCTAACAAGAACTTCTTGAGCCATACAGCCTCTTTTGCAGCTTCGAAAGCAACAATGTATTCAACTTCCATGGTGGAGTCAGCTAGACAAGACTTGTAGCATCCCCAAATCTGGGTACTTTTTACCACTGTTCTGGTACATCATTTCTATAACTATTGCGGAAGATATAAACATAAATTGTTTATACATTAAACTTTTACAACATAAACTTCAAGGTCTACAACCTTAACTTATTACATACCTTCAATATCTTAAAGGTTTACAATGTTGTTTTCGTCAGAAAATTTAATAGATCTAACTGCAATATAATTTAATCTTGCACTTTGTCTTTGCTTCTGTCTTTACTCGAGCTTTCAACTTAATCTGAAATTTTTTATCATGATATAGCAAGGGTGAGCATCAAATTTGCCCAGCAAGTTTAAATTTATTTGAGGATATATCATGATTGAAAAGAATGAATAAGCTTTCAAGTTTTCAACAATATAATAATTGTGAAATAACATGAATCAAGTTTCAATAATTGCATGACTGAATCAATAATGTTTTGAGGTCAACAATGACCATGCACAATTTAACTGAACCTTATGGTAATGAAGGTGATCAGCCTTTCATACCTGATGAACATATACAACATGCACTAACTACAAATCAATAATCAGTATAGATGTGAATAATCAACAATAATTATTCACCAACATGCTTTAAGCATACAACTCAAGTTTGAGTTAAGGAAACTTGCCTGATTCGTTGACTACTGCTACGCAATTTTAGTTAACTTCTTTTTGTAAGACCTATCATTAATAAGATTGGTCTTTTAATCAGCATCTCATACTTTATATCATAATACACTCACTTTATCAATCAATTATCTAACACTTAATCACATAATTAAATATTAGATAACACCTTACAACATTAGCATTATTATCATCATTTGATAATTCTTTAATCACTTTATCATATCCATTATGATTTAACGCTCGCTTTTTCATTTTATAAGTTATTCTTTAACATCTAATAAGTTAAATACTAATCCAGCAACCTGGATTCTAAATCTAGCAAACCGGATTCTAAATCCAAAGAATCTCTAAAAGCGCAATCCAAATTTAATCGGATTCTAAATCTAACAACTAGATTGCAATCCAACAAGCCTGAATTTACCAATCCATCAATCCAGCAACCTGGATTCTAAATCCTTCAATTCAAGAGCTTTTTTCAATCCAAAGAAGTTGGATTCATCGATTTTCCAATCCAAATAAGTCGGATTCCATATCTCATTAACGAAAATACCAAATTAACTTATTATTTTTCTATCTTTTGGCCATGCATATATACATATATTTCATACATAAAAAGTATTTTTCCATAATTTTCCAACTTCCTTTGGTATTTTTCAAAAATCATTTTTAGTTAATTCCTTAAGAAATTAGCTACCTCGTGCTTAACTCCAAAAATTCCCATCTCTTGGCACAATCTTATACGTGTTAACGTGAGCCTACAGTTTAAATTTCGTGGCCATCAGAGTTATAGAACTCCGGTTATAGCAATTTTAGTCCAAAAATCACAAAAATTGAAATGGTCATAACTTGGTCATTTTAAGTCGGAATGCTCTCATTTTTGGAAAGGAGGTACTTTATACCATAAATCTTCATGTCCAAAAAGGCCGGAATTTTTCTCACAAATTAAGTGGCCAAAAATGCCCTTTTAAAAGTTTGGGCAGAAGCTAATTGGCGTTTTGCAGTTTTTCGTGTTTTGTAAAAAAATATTCCATACGGAAATCTACAACTCCTTTTTCAGTGATTCCACTTGGAGATGTTAGAAAACTTATCATATTATGCTCCCAAAATTTTCTAGAATTTTTGAATACCAGAAAAATGAGGAAACTACCCCTGGCTTTGACTGTTCATAAATAGTCTATTTTTCTCAAAATACACAAAATTATTTTTGCTAAAACAGTTACTACGACTTGTGTACTCAACATTTTTGTGTGCGACCACTTGGGTTTAGTAGTTAACTTACATATCTAGCACCTCTCTTTGTCAGATCGCAAAAAGAAGGTGTAGATCAAAAACGGTGAAAATCCAAAGTACATAGAAATTTATGGTTTATAAACTACAAAATCACTTTTCTTTACTTTTGATTTCCAACTAAAATAACACCCAATATGGGTAAATCTAAACATGAAACACTCATTAACATGTATATACATGATTTTTGAGTTTAAAAACATAAATTTAAGATTTGATTTATAATAATCAAAAATTACATAACAAAAGGTATTTATACCTTTGATTACCATGCTCTCCTTCTTCTTCTTCTTCTTCTTCTTCTTCTTCTTCTTTTTCCATGGATGGCTATGGAGTTAGGAGAATTTGAAGAAAACTCTCCCTCCTCCCCCTCTATGGCTGCCGAAGCCTCACTTCCCCCCCCCCTCTCTATTTGGTTCATTTGGTTAGAAAAATAAAAGAGATGAAAGAGAAACAAAATAGGATAGATTAGATATAGATATATTACACTATCTCATTCCTCCTCCTTTTCTCTCCCATAAGTCATCCGGCCATGTGGCCTTCAATTGCTCCCACTAATTCTCTCTCTTTCTTACTTACCAAGAGATTACTTGTAAGCTTGCACAAAGATGTTGGATAAATAAAAAAATGACACATGGAAGGAGTTGTTAAGAGTTGGTAAGGAAAATGATTATATCACATGCCCCTTCTTTTTCCTTCCTCTCTATATCCGGCGAAGTGGCCATTTCTTCTCCAAGTCTTGCTTTCCTTTAATGTAATATCTAGTATACATAATGTCCAAAGTGCCCTTTCTTCAATTGGGCTCCAAGTTTGGGCTCCTATTCTTTTAATTCTTTTGGGCTTCTAAATTAATTTCTTGGGCCATGAAAATAAATTAGCTCCAATACTATTAATATTCTCATTCCCTAAGTATTTAATTAGGGTTTTCATTTCCTCAATTATAACATAATTCCTTACTCATGCAGATTTATTTTCTTAACCCAATTAGACTTGTTATAATTCGTTTATAAAATTAATTAACCAAGAGATGTATAAAATAAATCTCTTAGAATTAGTATATATTTTATATAATAACATTCTCCGTATCATAACCATTAAGTTATTCAACTTTTCATTCCTAATTTATAATTAGGTTACCTTAGCTTCTCTTATTTGTTTTATAACAAACAAATAAAAACAAACATATATTATTCATATGCAATTACTCACACATAATTAAATAAATTGTGACATGCTCCACAATTCTCTTAGATTAGGACACTAGTATATGTTTTATTACTAGGACCACTAAATAACAATAACCATTTAGGTCATTTAATTCTCATACCATAATTAAATAACTTATTCAAGTTATATATTGTATAATTAAATTTAATTTCCTCCTCCTCTCCATAAATTGTTTTCAAACAATTTATTTATATATTAAATATATAATTTAATATATTCAATCATATATTCTAATATAAATTTAATTTACTAACTAGTTGATACCAATATACATATTTGCACATTGAATCTCCTCTCATATTTTTACTTCTCACGCTAATTTTGACTTTTCTCTATAAAAGTCAACTGTTGACTTTGACCAAAAGTCAACCTTTACACATTTTGTGTTTACTGTCCATTCTGACTAAACTTGACGTCCCGGACGCAACCGAGCAGTCCATGCTTCAAAATTCTATCTCTAACTCAAATTTTTGAGTTTTAAATTACTCCCTTCTTATTTTTAATCGTATTAACTAACGACTTTATACTTATTCAAATTTTTATTTGACAGTCAAGGCTAACGATCAAGCTATGTTAATTACTAACATAGTTTTATCTTGATCCTTATATCATTAACTTAATTCATCATTCCTCTTGCTAAAATATATATAGCACATTACTAAGTATATATATATTTCTATACATATACTCATCTTCGTTTAACCTTATAACATCTCTTCATGTGAAATCCTATCTCCTTAATAAAATTTTCATATGTACTTATATAACATTTCTTAGACTATTCAGTTCATATTGAATTTATAGGTATCGTAATACCTTATTCTCGATATTTCTTCAAGTACATATTAATTCATTTCTAGGGTTTTAAAATTTTGTAACCCATATTTCTTTATTCTCATTCGAATAGCAAACCATGTAGGTTTTACTTGAAAATTTTAAATAAATCCTCAAATTCTCTTCTAGGTTTTATTCTTTAACCTTTATTCTAATCATTCAAGATTTTATAAATTTTCGGGTTGTCACAAGACTGTTTAAAACTCCCCCAACTGACAGCTCCACCTCCAAGAGTAAACACATAACCAGATGTTGACTTTCTAGAATCTCTATCTAACTGAAAATCCGAATCTGTATATCCTTTCGGAACAAGATCATCACTAGAATAAACAAGCATATAATCTCTTGTTTGCTGTAGATACTTAAGTATATGCTTTACTGCTATCCAATGTTCGAGTCCAGGGTTAGACTGATATCTGCTGACCAGGCCTACTGCAAAATAAATATCTGGTCTAGTACACAACATTGCATACATAAGACTTCTCACCACTGAAGCATAAGGGTTTGTCTTCATGCGCTCTTGCTCTTGAGGTGTCTTAGGACACTGCTCCTTAGTAAGAGGAATTCCATGTCTGATAGGAAGTAGTCCTTTCTTGGAATTCTGCATGTTGGACCTAGCCAAAATTGTATCTATGTACGTAGCTTGGGATAGGCCCAACATTTTATTCTTGCGATCACGCCAAAGCTTCCCTAGAATTTAATTAGCCTCTTCTAGGTCATTCATCTCAAAATTACTAGACAACCAAATTTTAACGCTAGATAGTACTCCCACATCATTACCAATAAGCAATATATCATCCACATAAAGAACTAAGAATACCACCACCCCATCTTTATTCTTCTTGTACACACAAGATTCTTCTGAATTTTGTTCAAAACCATAAGATTTGATTGCTTGATCAAACTTTATATTCCAAGACCTTGATGTTTGCTTAAGTCCATAAATGGACTTTTTCAACGTGCATACCATATTTTCTTGGCCTTTAACTATGAAACCATCAGGCTGTTTCATATAGATTTTGTAATACCCGTAAATTTTAATAAATTATAATATTCAGAATAAAGATTGTTTTCATATTTATTGAATATAAATATATATAGTATCGGCATGTGTTGTGATAATTAAACAATGTAGTAGAAGTGATGAGAAGCTTAGTAAACTTGTGGAATTATGCCTAGTGTGGCAAAGTGGTGGAATGAGAAAGTACTAATTTATTAATGATGAAATGGATTAAATTAATTAGTACTATAAATAAATAAATAATTTCATTGACTAATTGCTATTCATTAATTATCATGAATAATAGCATGTAAGGAGAAATCACATACGATAAGGTTTTTCATTCAATATAAGATGAGGTGTGACATTAGAATTATTATATAAAACTATATGATAAAAGTAAGCTTAACTTATGTAATTTATTAAGTTGGGTGAAAAAGACTTATGTGACATCAAGATGTGTGTGGGAGTAATTACCTGGGTATTTTAAACCTATGAGAGAAATTGACTTTGATTAAACAAATAAGCAATATTAAATGATTATTTTAATATCTATGTAGAATTGGAATCATGAGTACTATGGAAAGTTATATTGGTACCCAACCAAGGTATATACTAGTCTAATGTAAATATTATTTGAAATAAATCAATGTTCATGGATTATATGATTTTATGTGTAATGTATGAGTGGGTGTATATGTATGCTCATTTGTGGACAAACTGTAAAATAAACCTAAGTGTGCTAATAGTAATACAAAATGCAGAGTACTATACCAGTGTCCCAAAATGAGTGTCTTTCTTCTATTTCTTCTTCACGTAATAGGCCATTGGCCTAGTCCCTCATTACCAAACACAAAGCTAGCAAATCATGAGAAGGGGAGTGGTCTACATGGTACTCTTCTACAAAATCCTTCCAACCCATCAGCTCCTTCTCCATTCCAATGGTTTAATTCATTGAGTAAAGCTTAAATTGGTCACAAGCTTTCCTATAAATGGTGCCCTTCTCATTCACAGCCATTTTGCTAATTCTCTGTTAACAATTCAAGTTGTGTGTGAGTGTGGTTGGGTTGAGCTTATACAATCTGCAAAGTGAATCTAGAGTAGCAATTCAACTCCACAAAAGGTAATATTCCTCTATATGTTCTTACATTCAAGTTTTGCAAAGTTCTTAGAAAAGTACAAAAATACTTGTTTTAAGTTGAAATGTTTATGGATGAAGCATGATAGAATGTGTCAATTGATGCTAGATATTATTAATATGGTTAAATACGAAATCAACGAAAGTTAAACGAAGTAATTTGGTCAAGTAACGAATCTGTAGTGAAGCGAATTGCTAAATGTGTGAAACTTTGGAAAAAAATGGCATAAATCTTGAATTGATCCATGAATTTGATTGTTTGTATGTTTGGAATTGTTAGAATCATGCTAGGGATGTTTAGTAGTAAGTTTATATCAATTATGTATCATTACATTGTTGTTGGATGGGAGTTTGGCATGTTAGCTCGTAGCAGGGGAATACCAGTGTTCTAGCTGCGAGAGTCACGCCACATACTAACTGGGTCATGCAATATATAAGGCTCGCCTTACATTTGAAGTCTTTGTAAGTAACTTAAAATTTTGTTTTAATTGTTGCTACAAGAAGACTTAAACTAACTTAACTTAACTTAAAGAGCATACATAATCCTTAAACATGTATCAATGCATGTTTGCAAGATGTTCTAGTAGGTTTAGAGTTGAATTATAACCTTTTGAAAGAAAAGTTAAAAGACGAAAACCAAGTTTATAAAACCTTACGCCTTTTTGAATCTAACCTTGTGAGCATATGTTTATAGCTTAGTTAGTCTTGTAAATACACATGAAATATGGACTCAACGTACTTTGCATGTATAGATTGTTAGTCATGACATCTTAATAATTGAAAACCAATTGAGTTGAAAACTCTATGACTTGTATTGTGAACTTTTGAATAAATATGATAGGATGTTTTATGCCTCTAGAGATAACCGATATGTTCACACATTTAGTTAGACACTTTATAAACTATGCAAGCATGAACTAAAAGAGTTTCTAAATAATACGCAAGCACGAACTCAAAGGGGTTGTTTGGAAATGTTATGTGGTTAACGAATACTATGGTTATTGGTTGATATAATGAGCTCTTTTAACTTTGTAAAATTGAATTTATGAGTAAATATAACAAAGGACCAAACTTAGCCTAAAGGTTCTTCAACATGTATGAGTAACATAGGTAATGTTTCACATATGATGTGAGTATAAGAGAACTAAAAATGTTTCTAAAGATTTTAAAGGTATATACAATGTGAATTATGCATCTATGAGTTTGAATGTGTGTAGCCTAAATGGATTTAGATATGTGTGATGAAAGTATGGAAATATGTATATCAAGTGTGTGTGACTAATGAATACCTATACATACATAAATAGGATAACATAGTTCATTGAAGTGATTTTACGCTATAAGCGGTAATCAATGCTAAAGGCAAATCTCCTAACTCACACAACTTTAGATTTTGTGCGAGTTCTCTAATTTCGTTTGATTCTCATATTGAATGCAAGTTTTCTAAATTCTTTACATTGTATATTGTATAATCCGAATTGTTGCCATACTTATATCGAACAAATATCTATTACTATTCGGAAATCATTTGTACGCCTTAGCATTGTTGTGACGATTTGATTGTTTGAATTGTGATTCTGAGGACAGAATCCTTGTAAGGAGGGAATGATGTAACATTCCAGAATTTTAATTGTAATGTTTAAATATTTATTGAATTATATAAATATTTAATGGAGGTGTTTATCGTTGAATAAATATTTATTTAATTGATTTTATTTTATTTGATTAATTATTTGTTAAATAAATAATTAATGAGTTAAGGAAATTACTATTATATTGATATTTCAATTTGATAGTTAATTATTTGTATTGAGTATGTGATTAAATAATTTATTTAATTAATTATTATTTAAATTAATTAAATTAAATATAAAAGCTTGATTAAATATAGTGTGACAAATAGCTATATTATAAGGATTTATTAAAATAAATTAAAGTAGTTTAATTTAGTTTTACCCAAACAATGCTTAAGGATATGAACTCTTTAATTTTAAATGATTTGCCAAACAAAGCCTTATGGCTTTTGATTTCTAATTTTGAATTTAAATAAAATAAATTCAAATAATAAATATAATATATTTATAATATATACGTTATATGTTTGGTAACTGATATTTTTAATAAGGTCATTAGTAGGCGTATTATTATTTTTTACATTGGCTAGCCTATCAGTTAGTTTACGCTTAGTAGCTTAACTCTTATACTGAGAAGAGATAAGAGAAGAGAGCTTGACAGAGAGAATTGAGAAAGGAGCTTGAGAGAATTTGAGAGAGAACGTAAGCAATTCCCATCAATTTTAGCAAGGATTTCAAATAAATTGAAGGTATTTTATCTAAACCTTAGTATTATTATATATATATATATATACATATATATGTTCTACGGTAAACTTTTATATATTCTATGAATTATAAACTTGTTGAATTGTTGCCATACAATGATGATTATATGTGTTGGAGATGCCAGAGTATGTTTAAACAAGTAAATTGCATGCTAATTTCGGATAATTTCGGTTTACAGTAGAAGAAAATTTTCGACAATGTATGTTTGTATGTATTTTTTCATATGGCTCATGTAAGTACCAATTTTGATGGTCAATTCATATGTTAAACTGTAAATTGAGTCTTGTATATGTTAGTTCATTAAGAAACGAGCATAATGTAATTTGAACGAAGTAATTTGGCCAAGTATAGAGAATACAATGTTCATTTTTGTGAAGAAACTCAAAAATGGAGTTTTTGTATGAAAATATGAAATTTGAGAAATTAAAATAGTTAGAAGTGTTGTTAAATTGTGATAAGTGGTTGACTATGTTAGCAATCATGTTTATGATATTGTTATATTTATTTTACGTGTTAATTTCATTGTTTGGTGGGTGAAATTCATATCAGTTAGGCTAAACACGGCTATTGTTCATCTTGGGTTTGCCTTCTGTGCATAACCAAACAGTAATTGCTATTTAGTGCCAAGGCTAAAATTGCATAAATCGCATAATACATTGATATAAGGCGAGGAAGATGCATTGCTTCTTCTGCGATTTTGGGATAGCGACATACATTGGTCTAATGATGTGTTAGTATAATAAACATGTAATAATATAACTAAAACAGAATCGTGCTATGTGGTTAGTAGATTCAAAGTTTGAATGATTAGTAATTGATGAACGTGGTATATTAGAACGTAGTGAGCATGGTGAATAGTAAACATGTGTTGTGAAGGTTAACACTTATAAATTCTGATATTTGCATGATATCTTAAGACTTATGCTCAAATAGTAAGTCTAACTAGAAATACGTGTAATGTTGGAACGTGAATGTTAGTATATCTAATAGATGATGGTTCTAAACTTATATGTAAGTGAACGTGAGTTTAATATTATAGCTTACGCTCGAGGCAAGTTTCTAAACCTATCTTTTTAAATTGTGCAAGTTTTCTAATTCTACTTTTACAATTGAGCAAGCTTTCTAACTCTACACTTTCGTGGAGCTAGTTTATTTATTGTCATGCAAGTTTACTTCCAACTGTAATTTCGCAAGCTCTTGTATCTAGTTTGTTCATGATGATGCAAGTTTTTTCTAAACCTTAGTTTGTATGTTAAGCAAGTTATTTTTGTATTTAACTTGTCAAATAGCATGCAAGTTTATATAATCTAATGTACTGTTGTTGAATAGTGGTTATTGTTCAAATTACTATTCGTTATGCATGCTTAGTGTGACGCCCCCAAAATAGGTATACATCACCCGTCTTGAGTCGCCAAATACATGAAACAAAATTCAAATACAACTTAATAATACAACTGTCATGTAAAATATGACAAAACATAAACTAAGAGTTTTAATACGAATATTGTCTTCTAGACAGTATTCAACTCAAATGGAGTCCTCAATACATTTATTATCACACTATTTCATAGAATAGTGAGGACTACTAATGCTATCATCTGGACCGTCACTCCATTCCCCGACTAGTCCCAGCTACGTTCTCATTTCCTGAAGAGAACAATGAAAGCAAAAGGGTGAGCTCAACTAGCCCAGTAAGAAATATTATGACTAAGATAATGCAGAATAATTTATCGTTAGCCTTCAACAGTGTTAAACTGATAAAATATAACAAACATCAAGTTTAGCTGCAGCGGAACAAGCAATCCATTAGAAGAGTTAAGTAAAGCATAAAATCTACTATCTTCTATGATTTAAAAGATTTTTCATCACTTTTATCGCTGAGACTCAACTTAATAAATAATCCACATCATCGAATCACCCCTACACTACGGCCAAGGATATTCTTTAGTATCACGACCATAAATTATCCATGCACTACATGCCAAGGATATTCGTGTATTCATCAATGGTCATGATCATGCCAACAACTATCCATCAATGAACTACGGGCCAATGAGGACTTTTACCACATCATTTGTAACATTACGATCATGATTATACCGAATAATCCCTGGTCATAATCATACCAAGTCCATCTATGCACTACAGGCCACGGATGACTTTCAACATAATATAAACATGAGGATGATGAAATATTTGAGGCTTTTATGATCCGTAAAGATCTCCACTTTCTCCCACTTCCATGTATTTTGGAATTTCAAGTGGTTGCAATGGACCTTTTGGCACTTGATGCTCCGCCTTGACTCGTTGACAAGTTAGACACCTTGAGATAAACCCCGCTATCTCTCTATTCATATTGCTCCACCAAAATGTATGTCGAAGATCACGATACATTTTGGTATCCCCAGGATGGATGGCAAACGGTGTGTTGTGCGCCTCCATCATGATTTTATACTTCAAGTCAGAATCGTTAGGAACACAAAGTCTGGAGTTGACTCGAAGTATTCCTTCTTCATCGATTCTTGCTTCCGAAATAGCACCTTCTTGCACTTTCTTCCTCATACGCATCAGCTCCAGGTCTGTAGCTTGAGAAGCTTTAACTTTATCGATTAAAGTCTGTTCTACTCGTATATTCTCCATCATCACATGGGTCCCTGGAGTCTTTAACTCTATCTCCATCCTTTGTAAGTCATACAAAATGGGCTTTTGCGTTGACAATATCAAACTCGTACCCACATATGATCTTCTACTCAATGCATCAGCTACTACGTTCGCTTTTCCAGGATGGTATTGAATGGTATGATGGTAATCTTTCAATAGCTTAAGTCATCGTCGTTGCCGCATGTTGAGTTCCTTTTGAGTGAAGAAATATTTGAGGCTTTTATGATCCGTATAGATCTCCACCTTCTCTCCATACAGGTAATGCCTCCAAATCTTAAGCGCAAAAACGACAGCTGCCAACTCTAGATCATGAGTAGGATAATTCCTCGCATATTCTTTGAGTTGTCATGAGGTATAGGCTATGACTTTCCCATGTTGCATGAGAAAACACCCTAAACCTTTGCCTGAAGCATCATTTGATATGACAAATCCTCTCGAACCAATTTGGTATTGTCAAAAGCAGTCTTTGAAATGAGCCTCCTCTTGAGTTCTTGAAAACTCTTCTCACATTCCTCGCTCCAACCAAATTTTGTATCTTTTCGAGTCAGCTAAGTTAATGGAGTAGTGATTCGAGACCACGAACCTCCGATAATAACCAGCTAAGCTGAGAAAGCTACGTACTTCAGTCACTGACTTAGGTTCCTCCCAGCTTTGAATTGCTTCAATCTTTTCCGGGTCAACATATATTCTGTGATTTGATATTAAGTGCCCAAGGAATGCTACTTCCTTAAGCCAAAACTCGCATTTCTTCAACTAAGCATATAATTTGTTTTCACGAAGCTTTTGGAGTATCAGCCTCAGGTATTGCTCATGATCTTCACGGCTTTTGGAGTAAATGAGGATGTCATCAATAAAGACGACCACAAAGTGATCCAAATATTCCTTGAATACTCTGTTCATCATATCCATGAAGGCACCAGGAGTATTAGTCAATCCAAAAGACATGACTAGGAATTCGTAATGCCTGTACCGAGTTCTGAAAGCAGTCTTTGGAATGTCATAAGTTTTAATCTTCAACTGATGATATCCAGAACGAAGATCGATCTTTGAAATGAATTTGGCGCCTTGCAACTGGTCAAACAGGTCATCAATGTGAGGTAACGGGTACCTATTTTTGATGGTGACATGATTCAACTCCCGATAATCAATACAAAGTCGCATACGTCCATCTTTCTACTTCATGAATAGAACAGGAGCACCCCAAGGAGACGTACTAGGTCGAATGAAACTGATGTCTAACAATTCCTGTAGTTGGGTTTTAAACTCCTGAAGTTCAATAAGAGCCATTCGATATGGGGCTTTAGAAATGGGTTTTGTACCGGGTTCAAGGTTGATACCAAACTCGATTTCACGCTCCGGGGGTAGGCCAGGAAGTTCTTCAGGGAATACGTCAGGAAATTTATTAACAATAGAAATATCATTCAAAACTGACGTATTTTTATTTAAATCTGTGACATGAGCTAAGAAAGCTTGACATCCATTTTTCAATAAACGAATAGCTTTATGGCGTGAGATGACAGTGATTGATTTTAATGGTTTGGTTGCTTAAATTCGCATAATAGGTTGGTTAGGAATATGAAAGCTAACAACCTTATGAAAATAATCAATTTTTGCATGATGAGTAGTTAACCAATCATTCCCTATAATTACATCAAATGCAAGTATTTTCAATGAAATAAGATTGACAGGTAATTTGAGGGTACCGATTTGAACCAAACAAGACTTATAAATAGTGGATGTAATAAAGGTTTCTCCCAACGGAGTTTCAACAGATAAGTCAAAATCTAATTTCTCCGAAGTCAAATTTAAACGTTGAGTGCAAGTAGGAGAAATAAAAGAATGGGTAGAACCGGTATCAAATAAGGTATATACTTCGCAAGAGTTTATGATAAGCTTACCCGTGATGACCTTGTTCAAGTTCCTTGCTTTCTGGGAGGTCATAACAAACGCTCTCCCTTGAACTACTGGTTTTGACTTGTCTGGGATGGCATTTGGTGTCACCGTTCCAACTGGACTTGGCTTTGATGCGACCAAATCTAGCTAGGTGACCTTCTTCCACAATTGTAACACGTTTTGGACTGCTGCGCATAGTTTGGACTAATGTGTCCCTCCCCTCCGCATTTGAAGCATATGATAGGTGGTCGTTCTCCTTCCTTAACAACGGGTGCTGGTGATGACGTCTTTCTATCATTATTGAATCTCCTCTTCTTGAAATGTCCACTTTTATTGTCTTGGCCATGATTACCACTGAAGTGGTTACCATTTCTGGCATGTTGATTCCCTCCACATTTGTTGTCATCGCTTCGATGACTGTTACCACTGGTATTATCATTTTGCCGGTTGCTTTCTCTTGGTTGGGTTGACTCGTTATTGCGCTCTAATAATTGAGCCCTATTTACAACATCTGAATACAAACACAGTTTGTGAGAAATTAAGTATTGACGTATCTCGGGTTTCAAACCTCTTAGAAACATCCCCGTCATTCTCTCCTCATTATCAACCAAGTGGGACGCAAACCATGACAACTTGGCAAACTTAGCTTCGTACTGTGACACGGTCATATTGTTCTGCTCCAGCTTGATGAACTCTACCTCCTTCATGTGACGAATACTTTCAAGAAAGTACTTGTCGTTGAATAGTTCTTGGAACTTCTCCCAAGACATCTTGGTCTGGCAAGAGTTGAGTATGCTTTACCGATTCCCACCAAAGAGTCCGCCTCTCCTCGCAACATAAAGGTGGCAAAGGGAACCTTTTGCTCCTGAGCATCCCAAGACATCAAATATCTTGGTGATCGCTTTATCCACGTCTCCGCCTTAAGTGGTTTTGGCTCTCCAATAACTCTCGGTTGTCCCAGCTCCATGAATCTGCTTAGCGGTGACCGGTCGAGAGTTGCCAGTGTTTCCACCTGCATTTTGAACAGGAGTCATTCTCGCCTGATGTTGCATGAATTGGATAAAGCCTCTAAACATCCCATCGTTCATCATTTCGTCGGCGTTGTTGTTTTCTCGAGGATTATTGCCATCCCGATGGACATTATCACGGTATTGATCGTTGGTGACTCAGCGGGCCTCATGTGCTTCATTGCTTATCTCAACATTTTGGATGCCATTTTCAAATCATCGCCACAAAACAAGGGTTAATTAACATGTCACATATTATTATATACTCGACCTACCAATTAAATACCAAATAAACTTAGGTAGGTCATACTAGCGAAGGAATTCCCCGTCTCTCCCCTCCTAGTTCTTGTCTCACATCTCAGCTAGGGATCATATCCCTAAAGCTTTGATACCAATTGTGATGCCCCCAAAATAGGTATACATCACCCATCTTGAGTCGCCAAATACATGGTACAAAATTCAAATACAACTTAATAATACAACTGTCGTGTAAAATATGACAAAATATAAACTGAGAATTTTAATACGAATATTGTCTTCTAGACAGTATTCAACTCAAATGGAGTCCTAAATACATTTATTATCACATTATTTTATAGAATAGTGAGGACTACTAATGCTATCATCTGGACCGTCACTCCGTTCCCCGACTAGTCCCAGCTACATTCTCATTTTCGAAAGAGAACAATGAAAGCAAAAGGGTGAGCTCAACTAGCCCATTAAGAAATATTATGACTAAGATAATGCAGAATAATTTATCGTTAGCCTTCAACAGTGTTAAACTGATAAAATATAACAAACATCAAGTTTAACTCCAGTGGAACAAGCAATCCATTAGAAGAGTCAAGTAGAGCATAAAATCTACTATCTTATATGATTTAAAAGAATTTTCATCACTTTTATCGCTGAGACTCAGCTTAATAAATAATCCACATCATCGAATCACCACTGCACTACGACCAAGGATATTCTTTAGTATCACGACCACAAATTATCCATGCACTACATGCCAAGGATATTCGTGTATTCATCAATGGTCATGATCATGCCAACAACTATCCATCAATGAACTACGGGCCAATGAGGACTTTTACCACATCATTTGTAACATTACGGACATGATTATACCGAATAATCCCTGGTCATAATCATACCAAGTCCATCTATGCATTACAGGCCACGGATGACTTTCAACATAATATAAACATGAGGATGATGAAATATTTGAGGCTTTTATGATCCGTAAAAATCTCCAATTTCTCCCCATACAAGTAATGCCTCTAAATCTGTAGTGCGAAGACAACAGCTGCCAACTCTAGATCATGAGTAGGATAATTTCTCTCATATTCTTTGAGTTGTCGTGAGGCATAGACTATGACTTTCCCATGTTGCATGAGAACACATCCTAACCCTTTGCCCAAAGCATCACTGTAGATGACAAATTCGTCCGAACCAGATGGTATTTTCAGAACTGGTGCTGAAATGAGTCTCCTCTTGAGTTCTTGAAAACCCTTCTCATATTCCTCGCTCCAACCGAACTTTGTATCTTTCCGAGTCAGCTGAGTTAGTGGAGTAGTGATCCAAGAAAACCCTTCTACGAATCTCCGATAATAACCAGCTAAGTCGAGAAAGCTACGATTTGATTATTAATTTAGGTTGCTCCCCACTTTGAATAGCTTCAATCTTTCTTTGGGTCAATGGATATTCCATGACTTGATACCACGTGCCCAAGGAATGCTACTTCATCAAGCCAGAACTCGCATTTCTTCAACTTGGCATAAAGCTTGTATTCACAAAGCTTTTGGAGTATCAGCCTCAAGTGTTGCTCATGATCTTCACGGCTTTTGGAATAAATAAGGATGTCATCAATAAAGATGACCACAAAGTGATCTAAATATTCCTTGAATACTCTGTTCATCATATCCATAAAGGCAGCAGGAGCATTAGTCAATCCAAAGGACATGACTAGGAATTCATAATGCCCGTACCGAGTTATGAAAGCCGTCTTTGGAATGTCATCGGTTCTAATCTTCAATTGGTGATATCCGAAACGAAGATCAATCTTTGAAAAGAATTTGGCTCCTTGCAACTGGTCAAATAGGTCATCAATACGTGGCAATGGGTACCTATTTTTGATGGTGACATGATTCAACTCCCGATAATCAATACAAAGTCGCATACTCCCATCTTTCTTTTTCACGAATAGAACAGGAGCACCCCAAGGAGAAATACTAGGACGAATAAAACCGATGTCTAACAATTCCTGTAGTTGGGTCTTTAACTCCTGAAGTTTAATAGGAGCCATTCGATATTGGGCTTTGGAAATAGGTTTTGTACCAGGTTCAAGGTAGATACAAAATTTAATTTCACGCTCTGGGGGTAGGCCAGGAAGTTCTTCAGGGAATACGTCCAAGAAATTCATTAACAATAGAAATATCATTCAAAACTGACGTATTTTTGTTTAGATCCGTGACATGAGCTAAAAAAGCTTGACATCCATTTTTCAATAAATGAATAGCTTTATGGCTTGAGATGACAGTGATTGATTTTAATGGTTTGGTGGCTTGAATTCCCATAACAGATTGGTTAGGAATATGAAAGCTAACAACCTTACAAAAATAATCAATTTTTGCATAATGAGTAGTTAACCAATCAATCCCTAGAATTACGTCAAATGCAAGTATTTTTAATGAAATAAGATCGACAGGTAATGTGAGGGTACCGATTTGAACCAAACAAGACTTATAAATAGTGGATGTAATGAAGGTTTCTCCCAATGGAGTTTCTACAGATAAGTCAAAGTCTAATTTCTCCGGAGTCAAATTTAATCGTTGAGCGCAAGTAGGAGAAATAAAAGAATGGGTAGAACCGGTATCAAATAAGGTATAGACTTTGCTAGAGTTTATGATAAGCTTACCCGTGATGACCTCATTCGGGTTCCTTACTTTCTGGGAGGTCACAACAAACGCTCTCCCTTGCACTACCGACTTTGACTTTTCTGGGACGGCCTTTGGTGCCTCCATCCTGGCTGAACTTGTCTTCGGTGAACGACAAAATCGGGCTAAGTGACCTTCTTTTCCATAATTATAACAAGCTTTGGACGGCATCGCGCAGTTTGGAATGATGTGTCCCTCCCCTCCGCATTTGAAGCATATGATAGGTGGTCGTTCTCCTTCCTTAACAACGGGTGCTGGTGCTGACGTCCTTCCATCATTGTTGAATCTACTTTTCTTGAAATGTCCATTTTTACTGTCTTAGCCATGATTACCACCGAAGTGGTTACCATTTCTGGCATGTTGATTCCCTCCACGTTTGTTGTCACCGTTTTGATGACTGATACCACTTGTATTTTCATGCTTCCGGCTGCTTTCTCTTGGTTGCGTTGACTCATTACCGCGCTCTAATAACTGAGCCCTATTTACAACATCTGAGTACAAACACAGTTTATGAGAAATAAGATATTGACGTATCTCCGGTTTCAAACCTCTTAAAAACATTCACGTCATTCACTCCTCATTATCGACCAAATGCGATGCAAACCGGGATAACTCCGGAAATTTAGCCTCGTATTGCGACACGGTCATATTGTTTTGTTCCAATTTGATAAACTCCACTTCTTTCATGTGACGAATACTCTCGAGAAAGTACTTGTCGTTGAATAGCTCTTGGAACTTCTCCCAAGACATCTTGAAAAGGCCAGTCGGGTACGAGTTTTTCTGATTCCCACCGATGAATCCGCCTCTTCACACAAAATGAAGGTGGCGAAGGAACCTTTTGCTCCTCTGAGCATTCCAAGAAATCAAATATCTTGGTGATCTCGCTTTATCCATGCTTCCGCCTTTTAGTGGTTTTGGCTCTCCAATAAACTCCGGTGGTCCCAGCTCCTTGAACCCATTTAGCGATGACCGTCCGAGAGTTTCCAAAGATGTTTCCACCTACATTTTGGATAGGAGCCGCCTCACCGATGTTGCATGAATTGCATAAAAAGCCTCCGAACAATCCATCATTCATCATTTGGTCCGTGTTGTTGTTTGCATGAGGATCGTTGCCTTCCTGATGCACATTATCCTGATTATTGATATGTGGAGATTCAACGGTCTCTTGTGCTCCATGGCTATTCTCAACATTCTCGGATGTCATTTTCAGATACTGCCACAAAACAAAGGTTAATTAACATATAACACATTATCCCTATACTTTGACCGACCAATAAAATACCAAATAAACTTAGGTAGGTCATACTAGCGAAGGAATTCCACGTCTCTCCCCTCCTAGTTCTAGTCTCACATCTTAGCCAGGGATCATATCCCTAAGCTTTGATACCAACTGTGACGCCCCCAAAATTAGGTATACGTCACCCATCTTGAGTTGCCAGATACATGGTATAGAATTCAAATACAACTTAATAATACAATTGTCGTGTACAATACGACAAAACATAAACTGTGAGTTTGAATACAAATATTGTCTACTAGAGAGTATACAAACTCAAAAAAGAGTCCTCATTACAATTATTATCACACTATTTCACAGAATAGTTAGGACTACTAATACACCATCTAGGACCATCACTCTGTTTCCCGACTCATCCCAGCTATATTCTCATTTCCTGAAGAGAACAGTGAAAGAAAGGTTGAGCTCAACTAGCCCAGTAAGAAATATTATGACTAAGATAATGCAGAATAAATTATCATTAGCCTTAAACAGTGTTAAACTGATACAATTTAACAAACATCAAGTTTAACTGCAGCGGAACAAACAATCCATTAAAAGAGTCAAGTAGAGAATAAAATCTACTATCTTTTATGATTTAAAATGTTTTTCATCACTTTTATCACATCGATTCAAACTTAATAAATAATCCACATCATCGAATCACCCCCGCACTACTACGGCCAAGGATATTCTTTAGTATCACGACCACAATTATCCATGCACTACGGGCCAAGAATATTTGTGTATTCATTAATGGTCATGATCATGCCAACAACTGCCCATCAATGCACTACGGGCCAATGAGGACTTTTACCACATCATTTGTAACATTACGGTCATGATTACATCGAATAATCCCTGGTCATAATCATACCAAGTCCATCTATGCACTACAGGCCACAGATGACTTTCAAAAAAATATAAACATGAAGATGATGACAATGATATAAGAATTCAATAAAACAAGTTCAAGAATTAATTTATACATGAACTAATAATGTCCAAATTGTCAACATGATACTGCTTTGTAGAGTAAAATTCAAGATTGCTCAGAAGAATATTTCCATGAAAAGATATTGGATGAAGCGCAAATATCAAGGATATTCCACTAATTTCATGGAGTATAGAAGTCAAAACTTTAACCAACTAAGTATAATAAAGAATGGAATAACAAAAGAAATCACCACGCATGTGGTACTTTCAGATATGAAACGAGTTATTCCAATGAATACTAAATAACGGAACCAGTCAAGCGAAATTGCGACCAAGCTGGGATGTTCCAATGTAACAATAAAGAATGGAATAACAATGTAAATCAACATGCATGTGGTACTTCAGATGTAGGCAAAGTTATTCCAATGAATACTAATAAGGACGGAATCGGTCCCCGTAAAACGCATGCATGCGAGGATATTCCAATGATAATAATAAAAAGCGGAACCAGTCCCACAGTAAAATGCATGCATGACAGGATATTCCAATGTAATAATAAAGACGGAATCAGTCCGGTAGAAACGCATGCGTGGATATTCCAATGTAATAATAAAGACGGAATAATAAAAGAATGTCACCAAGTATAGGGTAGCCACAGATACAAAGTTATTCCAATGTAATAATAAAGAATGGAATAACATAAGTTCTCTTCATGAATACAAAAGAATAACACCCTTACAGTACAACAAATAATATTTCCTACCTTAAGAAGAAGAAAGTCTTTGGATATATAAGTAGTGAAGTAGCAAAATACTTTCTTCTTTTCTCTCTATAGTTTATCTCTCTAGAGTTTCAAAGTGAATTGTAAGAAAATAATAAAGGAATGAGCTTCTATTTATAGAAAAATGAACAAAGATAGTAACTAACTCATGAACGGTCCAGATTGATTTACTTTTAATCGACGGTCCATATTTAAAGCAAAATCTTTTAAATAAAATATAATATATTATATTTATAATCTAATTAAACTAATAACTTTATAAAAGATTTTACTATGCAAACACTATCGCGAGCACTATGCAAACACTATGCATAATAAAATATAATATATTCTAATTATTGTCTAATAAAATAGATAACTTTATAAAAGTATTCTCTTTAATATAAAAAGATTTTACTATGCGAAAACACTATGCATACACTACGCACACACTATGCATAATAGAATATAATATATTCTATTTATAGAATAACTTTATAAAAGTATTACATTTTATATAAAAGATTTTTTGTATTATTACATTAATAATACCAACAAAACTGAGTGACTTATCACGTAAGCATCAATAATTAATACTGTGTGCTACTATGCAACCACGCGTATTACTTTTAACACCGGGTGTTTCAACAGTTAACGGTAAAACTTCCGCCGTTATTTTCATAAAGTATTTTTGTCGTTTTCTCAATCCGACAATAATTCTGTTGTGGGGTCCACCAATGATTGTGCTGTTGTTACGATATTCCCCGACCAATCGAATATTATATAACAACTTGCGTACTTTGTAAAATTTATAAATATTACCCACAACTATAACATTATATCAATTTCACTCCATAATATTCAAAAATAATATTTATAGAAAATTCATCTTTATTCAAAAAGTTGGAGTTTTACAACCTCCCCTTCTTATGAAATTTCACCCTCAAAATTAGGGTACGTACCTGGTATATCGAAGAGGTAAGGATACCTTGATTTCATTTCAGATTCTAACTCCCAAGTCATTTCCTCAACATCGTGGTTTCTCCACAAAACTTTAACTTGAGGTATAACCTTGAAGCGTAGAATATGTTCCTTCTTATCCAAGATTTGAACAGGAACCTCTTCATACGTCAAATCTTCCGCTATTTCATCCGGTTCTAACTCAATAATGTGGTTCGGGTCTTCCACATATTTACGTAACATGGATATGTGAAAAACGTAATGAACACGAGACATACTTGGCGGTAAAGCGAGTCTATAGGCCACAGTTCCTACTCGATCGAGGATTAAAAATGGGCCGATGAATCGAGGATTGAGCTTTCCACTCTTTCCAAATCTCATAACTCCTTTCCACGGAGCAACTCGTAATAACACATGATCTCCTATATCAAATTCCACGTCCTTTCGATGAAGATCAACATAACTCTTTTGTCGATCTTGCGAGGTCTTTATACGTTGTCGGATTGTTTGAATCTTTTCCGTAGTCATACGTACCAACTCCGGTCCCAACAATGTTGCTACACCCACCTCATCCCAGCATACTGGAGAACGACACTTTCTTCTATATAACGCCTCGAATGGAGCCATGCCAATACTTGATTGATAACTGTTGGTGTAGGAAAACTCCACCAACGGTAAGAACTTGTCCCAACTTCTCTTGAAGTCAAGGACACAGAGTCTTAATAAATCTTCAAGAGTTTGAATAGTCCTCTCTAATTGTCCATCCGTCTGAGGATGATATGCCGAACTAAATCGTAAATCCGTGCCCATAGCTTTTTATAAACTAACCCAAAATCGTGAAGTGAATCTTGGGTCTCGATCAGAAACTATGGATACTGGCATACCATGCAGTCTTACAATCTCGTTTATGTACATACGAGCAAGACGTTTAAATGTATAAGTTTCTCGTATTGGTAAGAAATGAGCAGATTTGGTCAATCTATCAACAATGGCCCAAATTGCATCAATGCCTTGAGAAACCTTGGGAAGACCAGTAACGAAATCCATGGCAATGTGCTCCCACTACCATTCTAGAATTTCAAGTGGTTGCAATGGATCTTTTGGTACTTGATGCTCCGCCTTGACTCGTTGACAAGTTAGACACCTTGAGATAAACAGCGATATCTCTCTCTTCATATTGCTCCACCAAAATGTATGACGAAGATCACAATACATTTTGGTACTCCCAGGATGGATTGCAAACGGTGTGTTGTGCACCTCCATCATGATTTTATACTTTAACTCAGGATCGTTAGGAACACAAAGTCTGGAGTTGACTCGAAGTATTCCTTCATCATCGATTCTTGCTTCCGGCATCGCACCTTCTTGCACTTTCTTCCTCATATGCATCAGCTCCGGATCTGTAACTTGAGCAGCTTTAATTTTATCAATTAAAGTCGGTTCTACTCGTATATTCGCCATCATCACGTGAGTCCCTGGAGTCTTTATCTCTATCTCCATCCTTTGCAAGTCATACAAAATGGGCCTTTGCGTTGACAATATTGCACTCGTACTCGCATATGATCTTCTACTCAATACGTCAGCTACCACGTTCGCTTTTCCAGGATGGTATTGGATGGTATGATCATAATCTTTCAACAGTTCAAGCCAACGTCGTTGTCGCATGTTGAGTTCCTTTTGAGTGAAGAAATATTTGAGGCTTTTATGATCCGTAAAGATCTCCACTTTCTCCCCATACAAGTAATGCCTCCAAATCTTTAATGCGAAGACAACAGCTGCCAACTCTAGATCATGAGTAGGATAATTCTTCTCATATTCTTTGAGTTGTCGTGAGGCATAGGCTATTGTGACGACCCAGAAATTCGGGTTGTCCAGAATTTAAGTTTAAAGAATTAGTTATTAATAAAATGAATTTTTATTAATATTATTATGTGCTATGTGTTTATTAATCGTTCTATAACCTAGGATGATTATAAATCGGGAGTATTCTGGCCTACGAGCTAGATTGAGCGAATAAGAATTTTCAAGACGAAAATAGAAGTTTTAAAGAACAAAATATTTTCGGGAAAAAAGACGAAATAGGCACTATTCATCCGATTTACGCTCGGAGATTTATTTTGAAATTCGAGAAGTCAGTAGATTACGTTTAATTTTGAGACGTGATGGAATATTCAATAATATTTCGATTATGGCAAAACGAAGTTTTCGCTACGGACTCAAAACCCAAGGGTTAGGAAAAGTGAGTTCGAGAATTTTATGATCACGTATAATAATTAGGGTTATTATGCGTGAGCGATATGAGTATGATACAAATTATTATAACAGTATAGTATGCGAAGATTATTACGACATATAATACGAATATCGCATTTCGAACAATATACGAATAGATTACGAGAATCCGAGAATAGAATGCGTAGAATATGATTAGTCTTAATGGACTTTGAGTTCATGGACTTTGTAGAATCTAATTGGACTTGGATTATGTCAAGCCCAACGCTTTGTGAAATCAAGCCCAAGTTAGGCCCAATAAGAATTATGGTTAAGGCCCAAACCAAGAAAAGAAACCGCGGATCGAACCGATGGGTAAACGGATGGGTAATAACCAATGGGGCAACCCATGGGGTGACCCATGGGGCAAGAGGGGCGGCCACTTGGCCACCAAGTAAACTTGGTGGCTAAGTCTTGGAGGAGGTGGGAATAGTAAGGAGGTGGGGGGCGAAATGACCAAATTTCCCCTAATTGGAAAATCTATAAATAGTAAGCTCATTTCATTGTTTTGTGATTTTGAAAATCCTAGACATTTGAGAGAGAGAGAGAACTCGGATGGGGGGGAGAAGGAAGAGCATGAGCATGAATGATCGGATCGAAAGTGTTCGTGAAATAGAAAAGCTTGTAAATCGCCAGCTTTGTCTAGCGGAAGAAAAATAAGAAGAAGAAGTAATCTAAAACCTAGTTTCTTCTAATATTTTTCTTTAAGATGTCTATGTCAAAAACATAGCTTAGTGAGATTAAGGAATAAAAGAAGATTGGAATGATTTCATATGGTTGAAATCATAAGAAAATGAAGAAATAAGAATTAGAAATTTAGTTTATAAATTTCTTAAGGAAGTATAAGATTCGTAATGAATTAGAGCGATCCGAATGGATTATATGAATAAGTAGGTGAAATAAGTAAGGAATAATGTTCTATAACATCAAATTCTAATAAAAAGCGGAATCGTAATCCAAAATATCGATTAAAATGAAGAACGAACGAAGAACGCGAAGAACACGCGAAGAACACGAAGAACGTTGTTGATGGACAAATTTAAAATCATCGTAGTGTAATTGTTGTTGATGGACAAGTTTAAAACCATCGCGTATAAGTTAGATGTGTATTGTTTGGTTAGGAACGGTAGAAACGTTCATGAAGAACGGATTGAAACTTAGCTATAACGAAGTTATGGTAAAATTTCGTAAAAGACGAACGAGAATTAGAAAGTTAGTAAACGAACCCGAACGTGTAGGGTTTCATAAGAAAGTAATAGAACGTAGAAAACGTGAGTCATAGACTCAGGAACGAACAAGTTCCGAGTTCGAATGATCAAACTACAGACGAACAAACGAAGAGCGTTAAAAACGTAAAAATGAACAAAGGGTGAAGATCAAGCCAATCGAATGGCATGTTAACAGATTCAGAATGAAGTTCTATCCAAGGGGTATTGAAGTACGTAAGATAAGGAAGAGAATGGCTTTGGAACGACCTCATTCCGAGTTATAACGAAGGAGTTATGAGATCGGGAAGTGAGCATCTCAAAATTTATTTAACACTTAGAGAAATTTTCTAGGGTTAGGGCTTAAGCCATGGGCAAGGTCATGCCTTAGTCAGAGTGGTAGCAACGCACGCACCGAGGCCTGAAAATCGCAAACTCACACCGCGGCACAAGAGATAACAAAGGGAGGGAGTGGCCATGGCTGATGTTGAGGAAAAACCAGAGATGATATTTTAACTGCTCAGCTCTTGGGGGAAATGTAAGGGACGATAAAGAATATAATATTCAACTAATGTAACACTTAATCAAGTGATGTAAACCTTTATTAAAGGTTGAACGTAAAGATTAAACGTGATTAAATAACAAAGAATATAATCACGAGTTACGTAACCGATGTCCGGGGACCGTAGTCAGGATGAACGGACGTGAGGAATTGCTATGGTTGTGATTCCTTAGACGTTGAGTGACAAGGGTAATGAATAACATTTCGATGTTATATCATGATAATGAGAGATAAGTGTGAAGCGTATAGACGCTGTGAACGCAACGTCGTTGCGATGGACGCTTGGTCTTAGCATACAATGATCGGTATGGCTTTGACACTCAGAACGAGTAATGAACATGGGGTTCATATTATGGATAACGAAAGTATTAAATAGTATATGAATTATCAAGAAAGCCGTAACAAATGGTAATAAGATTAATGAAAGTCGAATGTGATTCGACAAAGAATGAATCCGGAGGGATGACATTTAGTTGTCAGAAAGCCGTAAGGAATAAGAAATTGATTTAATCGAACATTATAGTTTAATAGTTCGTATAAGTTAAGAGAAGTTAGGTTGTGGTACAATTGTAACCTTTGATGGTTGACATATGGGAGCTGGGCTAAACAATTCCTTCAGAGAGCGAAGGTATATACAAAACTGGCAACCGATCTAACTCACTGTGATGGCAGTGTAGATGAGACGGGAACTTATTTGTTGGTTGTTTGTGGGAAACCACTCAGAGTACCATATGGACTACTAGCAGAGACGCGATGTGTGCTGAGTCCTAGAGAAGTTATAAGAATAAGATAATAATATAAATCATCCAAGATGATGAACGTTTTGAGTAAGACATCTCCGTGTGTCATAAAGCCGTAAATTGGTAAAAGAAGTTAGTCGCGTAAACTTATATTGCAAGAACGCGAACCCTAAGAAGTAAAGTTAAGTAAACCAATGCGTAAGTTCAATATATGACTAATTGGTGTTTATGTTTTCTCCATATGTGTGATATAGGAATTGAAATGAGCAGATCAGCGTAAGCTGTAGCTGGGCGTAAGGCAAGTTTCCTAACTTCATTCATATTACATGAATGCTAGTTTCTTAAACTTCTCAGATGTTGTACTTGAGAAGTTACGTCGTATCTTGAATGTGTGATATTTGTACAAGGTGTTAGAATGTATGAGGCCTTGAGGCTCAATTTGAACACTTCGGCGTTTCTATGATATGCATTGTTCTGTAATTGAGCTGTTCAATACAAGTATGTTCTGTTTATACATGAACCGTTATTATTAAGTCTGTGCTAATGATTCTAGCCAGATAGGATGTGTATGAAAAAGGTAGAAGCATGAAAGTATTTCAAAGTGAAAATAATTGATGTTTTAAGATGATAGGAATCGAGACTATTCCTATTATTCAAGCTGCTTCATAACCTTTGTTCGGTTATAGAAGTTCTAAAGAAATGTTTTAATTCTGAAGTTGTTTGTTCAACTGTTATGACTTGCTGGGCAATTGAATGCTCACACTTGCTTTAAATGAAAACAATTTTCAAATGAAACAAGGTTAGAAGAACTAAAGGATCCCGTAAAGATCAAGCTGACGGTCTCCAGATGAATTGTCATTCAGAGTGTGAAGGTAGCGAGAAGATCAAGTGAAGACTTGTAATTTAGAAAGATGAATTGAACTCTAGACTAGTTTAAGGAACTGTTATGTATCCTTGGTGGCGGATAAAAGTCACTCTTGTAAGATGAAATGAATAATGTATTTATTATTATTTGTAATGAAAAAGGTTATAAGGTTTCCAGAACCTGGGATTTAAGAGTGTATGTCGTTATATTTCAGTATATAATGATGTATGTTGGATGAATGATGTACTCCTGACGTACGGAATCCGGGTGTGAAGATAGACCGGATTTCGGGGCATTACAGCTATGACTTTCCCATGTTGCATGAGAACACATTTGCCCGAAGCATCACTGTAGATGACAAATCCCTCCGAACCAGATGGTATTGTCAGAACATGTGCTGAAATGAGTCTCCTCTTGAGTTCTTGAAAACCCTTCTCACATTTCTCACTCCAACCGAACTTTGTATCTTTCCGAGTCAGCTGAGTTAGTGGAGTAGCGATTCGAGAAAACCCTTCTACGAATCTCCAATAATAACCAACTAAGGCGAAAGCTACGTACTTTGAGTCACATCGATTTAGGTTGCTCTCGACTTTGAATAGCTTCAATCTTTCTTTGGGTCAACGGATATTCCATGACTTGATACCGCGCCCAAGGAATGCTACTTCCTCAAGCCAGAACTCGCATTTCTTCAACTTGGCATAAAGCTTGTATTCACGAAGCTTTTGGAGTATCAGCCTCAAGTGTTGCTCATGATCTTCACGATTTTTGGAATAAATAAGGAAGTCATCAATAAAGACGACCAAAAAGTGAACCAAATATTCCTTGAATACTCGGTTCATCATATCCATGAAGGCAGCAGGAGCATTAGTCAATCCAAAGGACATGACTAGGAATTCATAATGCCCGTGCCGAGTTTTGAAAGCCGTCTTTGGAATGACATCGGTTCTAATCTTCAATTGGTGATATCCGGAACGAAGATTAATCTTTGAAAAGAATTTGGCTCCTTGCAACTGGTCAAACAGGTCATCAATACGTGGCAATGGGTACCTATTTTTGATGGTGACATGATTCAACTCCCGATAATCAATACAAAGTCGCATACTCCCATCTTTCTTTTTCACGAATAGAACAGGAGCACCCCAAGGAGAAGTACTAGGATGAATGAAACCGATATCAAACAATTCCTATAGTTGGGTCTTTAACTCCTGAAGTTCAATAGGAGCCATTCGATATGGGGCTTTGGAAATAGGTTTTGTACCAGGTTCAAGGTCGATACAAAATTCAATTTCATGCTCTTGGGGTAGGCAGGGAAGTTCTTTGTGGAATCGTCGGAAACTTATTAACAATAGAAATATCATTCAAAACCGACGTATTTTGTTTAGATCCGTGAGATGAGCTAAGAAAGCTCGACATCCGCTTTTCAATAAACGAATAGCTTTATGGCTTGGGGACGACGGTGATTGATTTTAATGGTTTGGTGGCTTGAATTCGCGATAATGATTGGTTAGGAATATGAAAGCTAACAACCTTATGAAAATAATCATTTTTTTGCATAATGAGTAGTTAACCAATCAATCCCTAAATTACGTCCAAATGCAAGTATTTTTAATGAAATAAGATCGACAGTAATGTGAGGGTCGATTTGAACCAAACAAGACTTATAAGCAAATGGATGTAATGAAGGTTTCTCCCAACGGAGTTTCTACAGATAAGTCAAAGTCTAATTTCTCTAGAGTCAAATTTAATCGTTGAGCGCAAGTAGGAGAAATAAAAGAATGGGTAGAACCAATATTAAATAAGGTATTGACTTCGCTAGAGTTTATGATAAGCTTACCCGTGATGACCTCATTCAGGTTCCTTACTTTTGGGAGGTCACAACAAACGCTCTCCTTTGCACTACCGCCTTTGACTTTTCTGGGACGGCCTTTGGTGCCTCCATCCTGGCTGAACTTGTCTTCGGTGAACGACAAAATTGGGCTAAGTGACCTTCTCTTCCATAATTATAACATGCTTTGGACGGCATCGCGCAGTTTAGACTGATGTGTCCCTTCCGTCCGCATTTGAAGCATATGATAGGTGGTCGTTCTCCTTCCATAACAACGGGTGCTGGTGCTGACGTCCTTCCATCATTGTTGAATCTTCTTTTTTTGAAATGTCCATTTTTACTGTCTTGGCCATGATTACCACCGAAGTGGTTACCATTTCTGGCATGTTGATTCCCTCCACGTTTGTTGTAACCGTTTCGATGACTGATACCACTGGTATTTTCATGCTGCCGGCTGCTTTCTCTTGGTTGTGTTGACTCGTTACCGCGCTCCAATAACTGAGCCATATTTACAACATCTGAGTACAAACACAGTTTATGAGAAATAAGATATTGACGTATCTCCGGTTTCAAACCTCTTAAAAACATTCACGTCATTCGCTCCTCATTATCGACCAAATGGGATGTAAACCGGGATAACTCCGCAAATTTAGCCTCGTATTGCGACACGGTCATATTATTTTGTTCCAATTTGATAAATTCCACTTCTTTCATGTGACGAATACTCTCGAGAAAGTACTTGTCGTTGAATAGCTCTTGGAACTTCTCCCAAGACATCTTGAGTGCGTCAGGCTGGGTACGTTTTACAGATTCCCACCAGTAATCTTCCTCTTCACGCAACATGAAGGTGGCGAAGGGAACCTTTTGCTCCTTGGAGCATCCCAAGACATCAAATATCTTGGTGATCTGCTTTATCCATGCTTCCGCCTTTAGTGGTTTTGGCTCTCCAATAAACTCCGGTGGTCCCAGCTCCTTGAACTGTTTAGCGATGACCGTCCGAGAGTTTCCAGTGTTTCCACCTACATTTTGGATAGGAGCCGCTCTCGCCTGATGTTGCATGAATTGCATAAAGCCTCTGAACAATCCATCATTCATCATTTGGTCCGTGTTGTTGTTTGCATGAGGATCGTCGCCTTCCTGATGCACATTATCCTGATTATTGATATGTGGAGACTCAACGGTCTCTTGTGCTCCATGGCTATTCTCAACATTCTCGGATGTCATTTTCAGATACTGCCATAAAACAAAGGTTAATTAACATATAACACATTATCCCTATACTTTGACCGACCAATAAAATACCAAATAAACTTAGGTAGGTCATACTATCGAAACTAATTCCCGTCTCTCCTCCTAGTTTTAGTCTCACATCTTAGCAGGATCATATCCCTAAGCTTTGATACCAACCGTGACGCCCCAAAATTAGGTATATCGTCACCCATCTTGAGTCGCTTGGATACATGATATGTAATTCAAATACAACTTAATAATACAATGCTGTCATGTATAATACGACAAAACATAAACCGTGAGTTTGAATACAAATATTGTCTACTAGAGAGTATACAAACTCAAAAAGAGTCCTCATTACAATTATTATCACACTATTTCACGTAATAGTTAGGACTACTAATGCACCATCTAGGACCATCACTCCGTTCCCAGACTCGTCCGCCTATATTCTCATTTTCAAGAGAGAAACGATGAAAGAAAGGTTGAGCTCAACTAGCCCAAAGAAGAAATATTATGACTAAGATAATGCGAATAAATTATCATTAGCCTTAAGCAATGTTAAAGCGATACAATATAACAAACATCAAGTTTAAGCGCCGCGGAACAAGCAATCCATTAAAAGAGTCAAGTAGAGAATAAAATCTACTATCTTTTATGATTTAAAAGGTTTTCATCATTTTATCATTGGATTCAATTTTTAATAAATAATCCACATCATCAAATCACCCCGCACTTACTACCACGGATATTCTTTAGTATCACGACCACAATTATCCATGCACTACAGGCCAAGAATATTTGTGTATTCATTAATGGTCATGATCATGCCAACAACTGTCCATCAATGCACTACGGGCCAATGAGGACTTTTACCACATCATTTGTAACATTACGGTCATGATTACACCGAATAATCCCTGGTCATAATTATACCAATTCCATCTATGCACTACAGGCCACAGATGACTTTCAAAAAAAATATAAACATGAGGATGATGACAATGATATAAGAATTCAATAAAATAATTTCAAGAATTAATTTATACAGGAACTAATAATGTCGAAATTGTCAACATGATACTGCTTTATAGAGTAAAATTCAAGAATGCTCAGAAGAACATTTCAATGAAAAGATACTGGATGAAGCGCAAATATCAAGGATATTCCACTAATTTCATGGAGTATAGAAGTCAAAACTTTAACCAACTGAGTATAATAAAGAATGGAATAACAAAAGAAATCACCATGCATGCGGTACTTAGATGACAAAGTTATTCCAATAGAATACTAAATAACGGAACTGTGTCAAAGTGAAATTACGCACCGGCTGGATGTTCCATCGTAATAATAAAAGAATGGAATAACAATGAAATCACCATGCATACGGTAATTCGCGTGATGACAAAGTTATTCCAATGAATACTAATAAGGACGGAATCAGTCCCAGCGTAAAATGCATGCATGACGGATATTCCAATGAATAATAATAAAAGGCGGAACGTGTCCGACGTAAAACACCGCAGAAAGTATATTCCAATGAGAATAATAAAAAGACGGAATCAGTCCGCGTAAAACGCATGCATGTGATATTCAATGTAATAATAAAGAATGAATAATAGAAGAATGTCACCAAGTATAAGGTAGCTCAGCGTATACAAAGTTATTCCAATGTAATAATAAAGAATGAAATAACATAAGTTCTCTTCATGAATACAAAAGAATAACACCCTTTACTACAGTACATCAAATAATATTTCCTACCTTAAGAAGAAGAAATCTTTGGATATATAAGTAATCAAGTAAAAGTATACTTTCTTCTTTTCTCTATAGTTTATCTCTAGAGTTTCAAAGTGAATTCGTAAGAAAATAATGAAGGAATGAGCTTCTATTTATAGAAAATGGATCAGATATAGTAACTAACTCATGAATCGGTTCAGATTGATTTACTTTAATCGACGGTCCATATTTAAAGAAAAATCTTTTAAAAAAATATAATATATTCTATTTATAATCTAATAAAACGAATAACTTTATAAAAGATTTTACTATGCAAAACACTATGCAGTACCTTATGAAAACACTACGCATAATAAAATATAATATATTTTAATTATTATCTAATAAAATAGATAACTTTATAAAAGTATTCTTTTATATAAAAAGATTTACTATACAAAATACTATGCAGACATTACGCAACACTACGCATAATAGAATATAATATATTCTATTTATAGAATAACTTTATAAAAGTATTCTTTTTATATAAAAGATTTTTCAGTATTATTACATTAATAATACCAACATAATCGAAAGTGACTTATCATGTAAGCATCAATAATTAATACCTGAGTGATACTACGCAACCACGCCAGTATTCATTTCTTTTAACACCGGGTGTTTCAACAGCTTAACGGTAAAACTTCCGCCGTTATTTTCATAAAGCATTTTTGTCGTTTTCTCAATCCGACAAAAATTTTGTTGTGGGGTCCACCAATGATTGTGCCGTTGTACGAATATTCCCTGATGAATCAAATATTATATAACAACTTGCGTACTTTGCAAAATTTATAAATATTACCCACAACTATAACATTATATCAATTTCACTCCATAATATTCAAAAATAATATTTATAGAAAATTCATCTTTATTCAAAAAGTTGGGGTTTTACAGTCAACATAATACTGCTTTGTGGAGTAAAATTTAAGAATGATAATGTATCAAAAATGATTTGGACCGAAAAGAAATCAATTTTTGTTATGATAGTACTCCAGGTGAATAGTACCCGAGTGAATAGTACCCCGTGAATAGTATTTCGAGAATAGTACTCTGTGAATAGTACTCATGAATAGTACTTTGTGAATAGTACCCGTGAATAGTACTTTTGTGAATAGTACCGTATAAATGGATAGTACTCATGGACAGTACTCCGGCATGAAAAGCTTAAAATTTAACAAGAATGTGCAGAAAATATCCTTGTGAAGCGATACTAGATGAAGCGCAAATTTTAAGGATATTCTACTAATTTTACGGAATATAAAAGCAATACTTTAACCGAATGATGGTATAATCAGGAATACGAGACGAAATAATACTACTCACATACTACAGAGTATGGAAGAAAATATTATTCCTATGAATACTGAACAAAATAATATCCCTTACCTCGTAAGAAGATGGATCTTTGGAATAGTGAGGTAGCAGACTTCTCTTCTACTTTCTCTCTAAAGCTTCTCTCTCTGTAAATGCTCTTATGAGTCTTAGTGAATTGGTGAGAATGAAAGAAGAATGAGCTTCTATTTATAGGAAAATATAGTTTCGATAATTGCACGTTTTGGGGCTTAAAATATTACAGTATAATACCTTCATCTTTTTGTTCATTTTTAATTTAGACATGCAAGTATTATCAATCTTGCACCACCTCCCCTAATAGTACATGTATATGAATCAATAGTACACACATGTGAACACATAGTTATAAGCATGTGAATTAATAGCAATTAATTGCTCATTTATCCGATTAATTACCCGATTGGTCAATATAACCTCCAGACATCAATTATGATTGAAATAGATGTCCATTTCCATTAACACTAATAATCCCAACACAATGAAAATAACAATTTCATCATTAATCAACATGAACTTATTCATCATTAATATTATAACTCACAATATTTAACAACCAGATCATTCCCAGGAAAGAGGGGGCTTTTTGATAAGGATTTCTCCCTATTGGCGTGCAATTAGGTGACCAAACCTCTCCTTGTCAGAACTTTCTAGACATTGTCAATATTGCAAATAATAATATGAATAACTTTATCATCTCAATTATTGATTTAAGGGTTAAGTTCAGATGACCACCTGGGGTTTGAGCGGTTTCCCACTTAACCACCTATAGTCAGTAAAGCTACATTTAAACACTCGAATTTTTGAGTTGAAGTGAAAAATTGCTTTCTGTCATAACTCTGTTACTTAAGTTGGATAAAGACTTAATTACCCTCGTTCACACTTAGAAACTAAGCAATTTGACTATGTTACTACAAGAAGACATGAAATCACCAGAGCTTCTACTTGTAATATCACAAACCTTAAGATTTTCCCAATGCACGTAGTGAACCAAAAATAGCATGCCAAAATATGTACAATTGTAATACCACAGAGACACAAACTTTCCCATCACCGATGACCCAAACAGTTTCTTCTGAACCTCATCCCTAGCTCTTAAAATTGCCTTCCAAATTGAAACATTGGTGGAATTAGAAGTAGCTTCCCAAATGGAATTAATGATGAGGAAAATAATACTTGGATTTAAAAACACAAACCCACCACACCAAATTCATAGTGAAGTAGACTTACTTTTCCCCATCTGTTTGATTCCTAAAGCACCAGAGCTTAAGCAATTCTATCAAAACTCTTTTCACACTTAGAAACTAAGCAATTCTATAAAATCTAATACTAATTGAATAGCTCTATGGTATAGTCAATTACCCTTCTGATAAGAAATTATATCCCAAATATGTCTCTATTTATTAGCAGTGATGAACATTAGAGATAGGTAAAAGAGAAGAAGATGGATCAATTTAGGTGGCAGATATATCTAGAGATAAAAAGTTACCAAAAGTGAAGAAAGAAAAGCTAATTCGTCCTTTTTGCTCAGAGAATCAGGTTCTTCACAAAATAAAGCACTTGTTACTCTGTGTGTACTAGAGAGAGAAAAACAGGGCATGCAAGAAATTCAAAACAAAGAAACAAAAGCTGAAGAAAAAAGGTTTGAGATCAAACATACAGTTGATCCTTTCAATAAAAATTACTTGCTAAATAAAAATACCCAATTTCTCATGAAATTTCTAGAACAAACCACATATTTTAGAAACCAATTTTTATATAATACCCACACAAACGTCTTATAATATTCCCATATCAGATAGAACTTAGAAGAACTGTTCATTCTTCAGATCTTAGAAGAGCCAAACAGAGTGGATTCAGAGTAGTTAGGGCTTGGATCCAAGCCGAATCCATAAAGAACGGAACTGTCAACGGAGTGAGAAACGTGGATTCAGAGTATGTCGTCGAAACCGTAGTCGTCATCGAGAGGATGGGATCGTTGAATCTTCGTCGTCGATGCTGAATGTATCGAACGATGACGACATTCTCTCTCTTCTCGCTTTGTGTTACCTGGGCAGCAACTCAATCAGCTTTGAATCAGCCACAATCTTAGTGTTTATAACTACCGCACGGATCTCCATTTTCTTCCAAGAAATCTCTGTGAATCTTTTGCTTGAAATGAGAGAGAAATGAGAGAGAGAGAAAGCACGTTTTGAGTGAGAAATGATTGAGAAGATTATGGTTTGAGGAAGAAGAAGGGTATATTAGACATTTTCTAGTTTTTTTTTACTGTTACACTCTCTTTTCACGCGTTTTTGGCGTCTGACATGCACGCACCATTAATTTGGATGGAAAAGGTAACGTTTTCACTTCAACTCAAAAGTCGAGTGTTTAAATGTAGCTTTACTGACTATAGGTGGTTAAGTGGGAAACCGCTCAAACCCCAGGTGGTCATCTGAACTTAACCCTTGATTTAATAATATAAAATATTATGCAGATGATACTGTGAGAATTATTGAATCAATAATATGAAAGATATTATGCAGCAATTACTGTAGCAATAATTGAGTATAACTGAGTGACTTCTCACGTAAGCATCAATAATCAATACCGTGTGCTACTATGCAACCACGCGTATTACTATACTTTTATCACCAGGTAGTTCAACAGTTTAACGGTAAAACTTTCGTCGTTATTTTTATAAAAAGATTATTCTATCGTTTTCTAACTACGACAATACTTTCGTTGTGGGGTCCACCAATGATTGTGCTGTCGTACGAATATTCCCTGTTAAAACGAATATTCCCCGACCAATCGAATATTATATAACCACTTGCTTACCTTGTAAAATTTGTAAATAATACCCACAACTATAACATTATATCAAATTCACACCATAATATTCAAAAATATATTTTGAGAAAAAATTAATCTTTATTCATAAAAGTTTGGGTCTTACACTTAGTATTCAATTCTAAATAACCTTGGCTTAATATTGTTCAAGCAAGGTATGTGATAGTTATTCAGTATTTATGCTGTTAAATTATTCCTAAAGCATAACGTTAATATACATTGTTAATTCACTTATGATTTATTCCATAGCATAATGTGATTTCATTTATATTCAACTAATCCTTAGTTGATGTTCGTTGAATTCCAAATTACCTTGAAATGTATCCAAACCAGACTTACTTTGGTGCAGACTTGTAATCTAAATACTGAGATGAACAACCCTATTGTTAGGGGTTTACGCTTAGCGTTGAAATGGTTGTGCACAATACATTGTACGAAGGGCTGATCCCCCTAAGTACGTGGAGTCCTTATAGTCTTATGACTGTTAAAGTTAAAGTTGAAAGATTACTTATAACTGTGGACATGGTTCATGGTCATTAGACCCTCAGTAGTATATATCAGAATGTTAATAGAAAATATATCATTCAGTTCTATTAAGCCTATTATTTAGCAAATATGGTAAAGTTTATTCATTCTTATTTCAAGTGAGCTTTGTTTGCTCACTCTTGCTTATATATCTATTACAGCTAAGGATGAGAAGGTAGATGTACCTAGCACCAGTAAAGGAAAAGGGAAGATGAACAAGTATTGAAGACTTGTAATATATTGACAGTTATTTATCAAACTTTAATTTAATTGATGTAATGAAGTATTTACTTAATTTCTGCATTTGAATGATTGTATTTAAAGGTTAGATAACCTGGGAGATTTTATTTATTAATGTAATCCTGTATGGGCAGGTTTTATTATTCAATTTTATTATGATTGGGTAGTTAGATATGAATGTTTTCACAATACTAGTTAATTATAACACAACTCGTGTCATAAGTTCATTCTCTTTTGTCTAAACTCTGATTATAATTATACTAATCAAATTACAACACTTGTTTTCACATAATATTAGACTTCACGAACGACAAGCTAATTACTCGTTTGACAAATCAATTAACATGCAAGAACATCATTGACATGTAAAGAATCTGTTTTAACATCACATTATATGTTTAATACATTTTTATGTTCATTAGATTAGGTTACAATTATATTTCCTGGACTTGAACAATTAAAAATCTCATTTCTGGGCAAAACTGCCAAGTGACGCTGCAGCTCACCATTTGAACTAAATCTGGCACTGCAGCTCCACCAATTAAGCTAAGACTGGCGTTGCAGCGCAGCAGGCGTTGCAGCTCGGACTATAGGCTTAAGTCTAGCACTGCAGCTCGGCTAGTATTGCATCTCGGATTTTAAGCTTGGATCTGGTGCTGCAGCGCAATCGACACGCCAGTTCCAGAATCTGAAGTTCGCAAAAAAACACAGAACATGGCCAAAACTTCATTCAAACAATGAATTCAAACGCACCCATGAGTTCTAAACTTAACATAAACATTTAATGATACTTCTAGCATGTTTTTAACACCTTAAATCATACAATTACTTAAATCAAATCACATAATTTCACTGTTCTTGGTGTTTTTATGAAAGTTTTGAAAGAAAACAGGAAATTTGACGTCACGGGTTCGTTATAAGTCTTAATCTATCCGTCCAAAGTTTTTATTTTCGTTTTAACATGTATTATCATAATCTACTATCAAATTTAAGTTAAACAAATAGTTTATGGCATGCAATTGTTCGTAAGGGTCATTTATACCTTATTTATACTCTATAACTTCAAAAAATCTAATTACGACATATTTATATGAAATTGATGGTTTGAAAACCTACATAGATGGTAGAAAACATGTTATGATTATATATTATCATGTATATACACATAAATCATCAATTCATGCATTGATCATACAATAGTTGTTTTACAGAGAACTCAAAACACCCGTTAATGGAAAAACTCTGATTCTAGCATGTTTTTAGTGAAATCAATTACTCTAATCACATGAATATATGATATAAACATATTGTAAACATATGCTAACATATATAACATCATATACTCATCAATTAAAAATCTCTTCAATCACATAGGACCTTGAAATAGTTTTTCACAAAATATAAGAACGTAAATTAAAGTTTGGGTTGAAGAGATTACCCTGCTAGTTTGTGTAGATTAGTATGAGATGATAGCAACTCCTTTGATCCCTCAATTTATTCTTCAATCTCAAAATTTCTCTCAATTTTCTCTCTAAACACTCTCTGAGCTTGTTTTCCAGACTTGTAAAATAATGAACTAAATAAAAGACGTATAATATAACTGACGTTGTTGTGGTCAGTTAATCCCTTAGTGGGTTAACTGGCCAACTCCTCTTAGGGCCATGTTTGGCTTGTTTTAAAATCCTTATTCTAACTTATTTTAATTAAATTATTTATTATATAGTTTATTTGTCACACTTTTAATTAATCAAATAATATTATTTAATTTTAATTAAATAAAAGATAATATTACTCATTAAATCACATCATCACATAATTAAAATTCTCATTTATTAAATATAATATATAATTTATATTCTCAATAAATCTTCAATTAATAAATCAATTAATTAGAACAACATTAAAATTATTTAACAACCCATTTAATTTAATTATCTCAATTAAATTCTCACTTTGATCAATAAAATTATTCTACATTAATTTAATCAATGTGGCACAGTTAATTAAATTAATCTACCACAATTCCATCAAATAATTATTTAAATCAATAAATAGATAAACAAAATATTTATTTAATTTACTAAATATTTTTAAAAAATTAATTACAAAATTCTTGTTCGTCACAGTCGCAATCCTAATCAAGTTATGAAACAGTGTGACATAATAATTATACTGAGAACTTAAAATGTGTGTGACATTTTATACATCATTTAATATTTAATTTTAGTGAACAACAATAGGGTGAGGCTAACTCAAATTTGGAAGCGTCAAAAATGCACTCCATTAGAATGAGGAGGACTTCTCATATTCCTTTGAGGACTTGAAATATTTGTTGTTGTATTTTATATGGCATTGTAATAATTTGAGTATGAATATTGCCGTATTATATACGCTACAAAATTTGTATTGAAACTCAGAGTGTAAGACCCCGAATTTTATGAAATGAAATTATTCAATTTCCTTATAATTATTATTTTATTTCGTAAATGGTTAAATTGATAAAAGTTTAAAGTTAAGGGTGATATGTGAAAATTTTTGCAAAATAAGCAAGTGGTTATAAAATATTCGTTTGGTCGGGGACTATTCTTTTTGTCGGGAAATATCCGTACGACGGCACAATCATTGGTGGACCCCACAACGGAACTATTGTCGTAGTAAGAAAATGACAGAATTATCTTTTTATGAAGATAACGGCGGAAGTTTTACCGTTAACTGTTGAAACACCCGGTGTTAAAAGTACAGTAATACGCGTGGTTGCATAGTAGCATACGGTATTGATTATTGATGTCTTGCGTGAGAAGTCACCCGCTTTTGTTCAATTATTGCTACGAAGAATTCTTTGATAGTATCTCACGTTATTTGATTCAATTATTGTCAATATTTTATATATTATTAAATCAATAATTGAGACGACAAAGTTATTAATATTTTTATTTGCAATATTAACGATGTCTAGAAGTTCTGTCAATGAGAGGTTTGGTCACCTAATTGCGCGCCAATAGGGAGAAATCCTTATTGGAAAGCCCCGTCTTTCCTGGGAACGAGCTGGTTGTTAATATTGTGAGTTCTAATAATATTAATAAATGTTGTTAAAAATATTGAGGTGATTTTTATGAGGTATTTGTTGTATTTTTGGACCCCTCATTTATCTATTTTCAAAATAATCGGTAGAAAATTTTTCAGTATTTTAGTGGGGCCCACATGTGGGGCCCACGTGTGACTTTGGAAATCTGATCATTTGAGGGGAGTCACGGGAGAGTATATATATATATATATATATATATTATATATAAATTTTGTTTTATTATTATTATAAATGTGAGACCCCAGATTTTATGAATAAATATTTAATTTTCTCGAAATAATTTTTTGAATATTATGGTGTGGATTTGATATAGTGTTATAGTTGTGGGTAGTATTTATAAATTTTGAAAAGTATGCAAGTTGTTGTATAATATTCGATTGATCGGGGAATATTCTTTTTGTCAGGAAAATATCCGTACGACGATACAATCATTGGTGGACCGCACAACGGAATTATTGTCTGATTGAGAAAACGACAAAAATATTTTATGAAAATAATGGCGAAAGTTTTACCGTTAATACTGTTGAACTACTCGGTAGTAAAAGTAGAGTAATACGCGTGGTTGTATAGTAGCACACGGTATTGATTATTGATGCTTACGTGATAAGTCACTCAGTTTTGTTTTATTAGTATTATTAATGTAATAAAACAGAAAAGCTTTTTATATAAAACAGAATACTTTTATAAAGTTATTCGTTTTATTAGACTATAAATAGAATATATTATATTCTATTATGCATAGTGTTTTTCATAGTAAAATCTTTTTATATAAAATGTAATACTTTTATAAAGTTATTTATTTTATTAGACTATAAATAGAATATATTATATTTTATTATGCATAGTGTTACATAAAGTATTCTGATAGTGTTGCATATAGTGCTCGTGATAGTATTTTGTATAGTAAAATCTTTTTATATAAAACAAAATACTTTTATAAAGTTATTCGTTTTATTAGATTATAAATAGAATATATTATATTTTATTTAAAAGATTTTGCTTTAAATATGGACCATCCGATTAAAAGTAAATCAACTGGACAGTTCATGAATTAGTTACTATCGTAGTCCATTCTTCTATAAATAGAAGCTCATTCTTCATTATTTCTTTTAAATTCTTTGAAACTAGAGAGAGAAACTATAGAGAGAGTTCTTCTTCTATAATCTTCAGCGTATTTCTTTAAAGTTTAATAAAGCTTTGAGCGTAGTATAAGTTTTCTTCGAGTATATCCTCGCCCTACCAGTCGGAATACTCTTCTTTTACGGTAAGGGATATTATTTGTTATACTCGTAAGGAGTATTGTTTCTTTCTTATTCATGAAGAGAACTTCTGTTATTCCATTCTTTATTATTCTGTTGGAATAACCTGTATACGCGGGATACCCAATACTTGGTGAAATTCTTCTGTTATTCCATTCTTTATCATTATGTTGGAATAACCTATTTATGCGAAGTACCGCATACATGGTGAAATTCTTCTGTTATTTCAATCTTTATTATTCTGTTGGAATATCTTGTCGGTGCATTTACGCATGACCTGGTTCCGTTCTTTATCATTCTGTTGGAACATCTTGTCTGTGCTTTACGCATGACCTGGTTCCGTTATTTATTATTCTGTTGGAATAACCTGTCTGTGCGGTCTATCAAATGCCTGGTGATTTCTTTTGTAATTCCATTCTTTATTATACTCAGTTGGTTAAAGTTTTGATTTCTATACTCCATGAAATTAGTAGAATATCCTTGATATTTACTTTTCATCCAGTATCTTTTCATGGAAATATTCTTCTGAGCATTCTTGAATTTTACTCTACAAAGAAGTATCATGTTGACAATTTGGACGTTATTGGTTCCTAGATAAATTAATTCTTGAACTTGTTTTATTGAATTATTATGTCATTGTCATCATCCTCATGTTTATATTATGTTGAAAGTCATCTGTGGCCTGTAGTACATAGATGGATCTGGTATGATTATGACCAGGGATTATGTGGTGTAATCATGACCGTAATGTTACAAATGATGTGGAAAAAGATCTTCATTGGCCCGTAGTGCATTGATGGACAGTTTTTGGTATGATTATGGCTTTGGATTCTCTTCGGCCAAGGGTGCAAAGATGAATTGTTTTATGGCATGATCAGGACCATTGATGAAAACATGATTATCTTTGGCCCGTAGTGCATTGATAATTCGTGGTCGTGATACTAAAGAATATCCTTGGCCTGTAGTGCAGGGATGATTTGATGATGTGGATTATTTATTAAGCTGAGTCTCAGCGATAAAAGTGATGAAAAACATTTTAAATCATAGAAGATAGTAGATTTTATTCTCTACTTGACTCTTCTAATGGATTGCTTGTTCCACTGCAGTTAAACTTGATGTTTATTATATTTTATCAGTTTAACACCGTTGAAGGCTAACGATAATTTATTCTGCATTATCTTAGTCATAATATTTCTTACTGGGCTAGTTGAGCATACCCTTTTGCTTTCATTGTTCTCTTCAGGAAATGAAAACGTAGCAAGGACTAGTCGGGGAACAGAGTGATGGTCCTAGATGGTGCATTAGTAGTTCTCACTATTCTGTGAAATAGTGTGATAATAAATGTAATAAGGACCCCATTGAGTTTGTATATTGTCTAGATGACAATATTTGTATTAAAACCCACAGCATATGTTTAGTCGTATTTTACACGACTGTTGTATAATTAAGTTGTATTTGAATTTTGTACCATGTATCTGGCGACTCAAGATGGGTGATGCGTACCTGTTTTGGGGGCGTCACAGTTGGTATCAAAGCTTAGGGATATGATCCCTGGCTGAGATGTGAGACAAGAACTAGGAGGGGAGAGACGGGGAATTCCTTCGCTAGTATGACCTACCTAAGTTTATTTGATATTTAATTGGTCGGACAGAGTATATGGATAATATGTTACATGTCAATTAACCTTTGTTTTGTGGCAGTATTTGCAAATGACATCCGAAAATGTTGAGATAAGTAATGAAGCATATGAGACCGTTGAGACACCTTTAATCACTAACCAGGTTAATGTGATGTCAGACGAAGAAGAAATTAGAGATATCTACGTGGTGCGTGAAGAACTAATAGTTGCACCCGAGTTAGTTGCAGAGGTAGCAGCTGAGAGTGAGGAAGAAGAGGAAGAAGAGGAACCTGAGGAGAATTTATTAGAAGAATTTTATGATCAAAATGTAGCATTACAAAATCGTATTCATGAGTTAGAAGAGCAGTCAAGAACTAAGCGGCGGTCGTGGAGCAAAAGAGATGCAACCATTCAAAATTGTGTTACACGAGGTGTGCGATGCTTGAATGAAGCACTCTTTGCGCGAGTATAAGATATTAGAGTCGAATCGGGAATGCTATGATCAAAGTTCGATGAAAGCGTAAACAATCGAACGAAGGAGAATAGATGACGCATGGGTAAAAGCCGCACGACGTGTAGATATTGTAGAAAAAGATGTCCGATCCAATAAAGCCAAAATAGATGAAATGGATATTTCTTTTTGGACAACAATTGGGAGAAACCAACATCGAATTCAATTACCCACGTGCATAGCACAACCCCAATTCGATATGGATCGGAGAATAATGATTCAAATCATGGATCAGAATGTGATGAAGCACTTAAGGGTGGAATGTACCTATAAAGAAAGTCAAATCCGAGAGTTTAAGTGAGAGCGTTTGTCGAGGAACCCGAACAAAGTTATTACGGTAAGTTAATGATAAACTCTTGCGAAGTTTATAACTTATTAGATACCGATTACCCACTCTTTTATTTCACCTAGTTGTGTTCAATGTTTGAATTTAACTCTGGAGAAGTTAGATTTTGATTTATCTATTGAAACTCAGTTGGGAGAAACCTTCGTTACATCCACTATTTATAACTCTTGTTTAATTCAAATTGACACTTTCACGTTACCTGTCAATCTTATCTCTTTGAAAATACTTGCCTTTGATGCGATTTTAGGAATCAATTGGTTAACTACTCATCATGCTTTTCGTAAGGTTGTTAGCTTTCATATTCCTAATCAACCTATTATGCGAATTCAAGCAACAAAACCAATAAAGTCAATCATTATCATATCAAGCCATAAGTAAAGAGCCCCGATCCTTTCGTTGTTGACTTCCTTGTGTGGAATGCACCGAAGCCAGACTTTCCGTAGGAGACGTTGTGAATGACGATGGCAAGTTTATAGGTATCAATGTGACATGTTATCCAAGTCTTGGATGAGAGTCACAGTTTTGAATGATATTTCTATTTTTAATAAATTTCTTGATGTATTCTCGAAGAACTTCTTAGCCTACCCCTAGAGCGTGAAATCGAATTTTATATTGACCCTAGTACAAAACCCATTTCTAAAACTCTTAAATATTTCTTCAACTAAAGCGAACGTAACATGCGCCAAAGACGTTGGCTCGAGCTGTTAAAGATTATGATCGTACCATTCACTACCATCGTGGGAAAGCGAACGTGGTAGCTGACGCGTTGAGTAGAAGATCGTATGCGTTTACGAATGCGATGTTGTTAACACAAAGACCCATTTCGTACGACTTACAAATGATGAAGATAGAGTTAAAGACTCTAGGAACCCACGTGAAGATAACAAATATACGATTAGAATCGACTTTAATCGATAAAGTTAAAGTCGCTCAAGCTACATACTCAGAGCTGATGAATGTGAAGAAGAAGGTTCAAGAGTGCGTTATTGTAAGACCCCAACTTATTATAAATAAAATTGAATTTCCTCTAATTATTATTGTGAATAATAAGGTATTAATTTGATATAATTCTCTGGTTACGGGTGAAATGTGCAAATTTTGCAAAATAAGCAAGTGGTTATAAAATAATCATTGTTGTCGGTGAATATTCGTTTGGTCGTGGAATATTCTTGTTGTCGGGGAATATTCATACGACGGCACAATCATTTATGGGTCCCATAACAGAATAACTGTCGGATGAAGAAAACGACAAGTTTGAGTTGTTATAAATAAAGGCGTAGTTATTCTTTATTAACCTTTGTTGGAATACCGGTGGTTAAAATACAATGTCTGGCGTGGATGCATGAGATTGATGAATTATTGATTCTTACGTAAGAAGGCACTACTCAATAATTGTTACGGTAATTACTGTTTAATATTTTATTTTATTGATTCAATAATTGATGCGTTGATATTTTATATTATTGTTGTTTCAATAATTATCATCGCACATGAGATTTCTATTATCAGATCAATAATTCATATTATTTGAATAATATTATTAGATAGCATTATTGGCAATGTCTAGAAAGTTCTGTCCAAGAGAGGTTTGGTCACCTAATTGCACGCCAGTAAGGAGAAATTCTTATTGAAAGCCCCTCTTTCCGAGAATTTTGGTTGTCATAAATGTGATTCTGTAATATTATTTGTGAATAATTAATTATTGATTCATATGATAAGGAAATATTTATTTTATGTGGATATATATGATGGATATATTTATTTTTATGTGAATAAAAATGAAGGAATTAATGCTAAGGTGTTTTATCAGTATTTTGTCGGTGTAGAGGTATTAAAAATTATCCGTTTGTGGATTTCGGGTATTTTCTGATTAGAATTTGGAAAAAAATTCTTCTACGAAGTTGTAGAGAATTAAATTTCCTATGAAAACATGCGAGTTTAGAATTTTTCTGATAACCGGGCTATTTTCTATGAATTACTGAAGTTTCAAAAAATAAAATGATATTTATTAAATTATAGGGTGGGACCCACTTTGGTTGGTGTTAATAACATGTGGGCTGCTGGAAAATTTTTAGAATTGGCATGCCTTGACAAGTCTTGGTCTTGGCATGCGTAAAGAAAATAAGAAATAATATATTTTATTATTTTAGTCTCCTATGGCGTTCTAGCATTTTCCTATAAATAGACGTTTAGGTTAGAATTGAAAATCACACCAGAAACAAGTTTTCTTTCTCTCTATATTGTCGAGCGTATTTTAGTGAGTATTTATATACTTTGAGAGAGTTGTTTGATACATAAGTTTTCTTGACTTCTATCCGATATTCCGATCGGAAATCTTGATATTTTGAGGTAAGGGATGTTATTTTCTTCTTAAATGATATTATTTTCTTCAATATCATTATCGCCAAATATTGGTGAACGTTTGTATCAAATTTGGAACTTTTTGTGTCTGGGGTTACTATTCACGATACGACAATTATTCACGATATCTGACTATTCATCAAAAATTGAAATTTTCTTCTTTTGTCCAAGATGTCAATTATGGTTACTATCTTTGATTGTATCCATGTTTTGATCTTTATTTTGAATTACGCTTCAAAATTGGTATTTATGAAGTATTATTGATCTTGGATAAACCTGTTATACGAATCCTACTATTTGTCCTTCCATCTCTCATTGGATTCGTTTTCTTTAAAATATTTTTCATCATCCTCGGTCCTAAATGATGATATTACTAAATATCTTTTGGCCCAGTGCAAAGATGAATGATTAATCGATGAATATCTTTGACCCAGTGCAAAGATGAACAGTGTTGAGATGAATGTTGGGTAAAATCTAATTACGCACAACATGGAGTATCATTGATCCGTGAAGATTAAAGCGATACAAAGTTGGGAGCAATCAAGTGGGACATCAAGTCTGTGACTTTACGGGCTTATTTGGTTATTATCGAAGATTCGTGGAAGAATTTTCTCGAATCGCTACTCGATTAACTCAAATTTGACTCGAAAGATACAAAATTCGTATGGAGCGAGGAATGCGAGAAGAGTTTCCAAGAGCTCAAGAGGAGACTCATTTCAAGCACTGCTCGCAATACCATCCGGATGCGGATGGATTTGTTATCTCTGACGATGCTTCGTGCAAAGGGTTAGGATGTGTTTCTCATACAACATGGGAAAGTCATAGCTTTATGCCTCACGACAACTCAAAGAATATGAGAGGAATTATCCTACTTATGATCTAGAGTTGGCGTGATCGTTTAAGCGTTGAAAATCTGGAGACACTACGTATAGGAGAAAGTGGAGATCTATACGGATCATAAAAGTCTCAAATATTTCTTCACCCAAAAGGAACTCAACATGCGGCAACGACGTTGGCTCGAGCTGTTGAAAGATTACAATCACACTATTCAATATCATCCTGGAAAAGCGAACGTAGTAGCTAACGCATTGAGTAGAAGATCATATGCGAGTACGAGTGCGATATTGTCAATGCAAAGGCCCATTCTGTATAACTTGCAAAGGATGGAGGTAGAATTAAAGACTCCAGGGACCCACATGATGATGGCGAATATACGAGTAGAACCAACTTTAATAGATAAAGTTAAAGCTGCTCAAGCTACGGACCTGGAGCTGATACGTATGAAGAAGAAAGTGCAAAAAGGAGCTAATCCAAAAGTGAGAATCGATGAAGAAGGAATACTTAGATTCAACTCCAGACTTTGTGTTCCTAACGATTCTGACTTGAAGCATAGAATCATGATGGAGGCACACAACACACCATTTGCAATCCATCTTGGGAGTACCAAAATGTATCATGATATTCGACACACATTTTGGTGGAACAATATGAAGAGAGAGATAGCGGAGTTTATCTCGAGGTGTTTAACTTGTCAACGTGTAAAGGCGGAGCATCAAGTGCCAAAGGGTCCATTACAACCACTTGAGATTCTGAAATGGAAGTGGGAACACATTACTATGGATTTCGTTACAGGTCTTCCCAAAGTTTTTCAAGGCATAGATGCGATTTGGGTTATTGTTGATAGATTAACCAAGTCTGCCCATTTCTTACCGATACGTGAGACTTATTCCCTTGAACGTCTTGCTCGTATGTACATGAATGAGATTGTGCAATTGCATGGCATGTCAGTATCCATAGTTTCGGATCGTGACCCAAGATTCACTTCAAGATTTTGGGTTAGCTTGCAGAAAGCTATGGGCACGGATTTATGATTCAGCTCGGCATACCATCCTCAAACGGACGGGCAATCAGAGAGGACTATTCAAACTCTTAAAGATCTATTAAGACTTTGTGTCCTAGATTTTAAAGGAAGCTGGGATAAGTACTTGCCACTGGTGGAATTCTCCTACAACAACAGTTATCAGGCAAGTATAGGTGTGGCTCCATTTGAAGCATTGTATGGACGAAAGTGTCGCTCTCCAGTATGCTGGGACGAGGTGGGAGAAGCAACGTTGTTGGGATCAGAGTTAGTATGCATGACTATAGAAAAGATCCAAATGATTCGACAACGTATTCAAACCTCACAAGATCGACAAAAGAGTTATACTGATCTTCATAGAAAGGACGTGGAGTTTAATATTGGAGATCATGTATTGTTACGTGTTGCTCCATGGAAGGGAGTTACAAGATTTGGAAAGAGAGGAAAGCTCAATCCACGATTTGTTGGTCCATTTAAGATTCTTAACCGAATAGGAAATGTGGCCTATAGACTCGCATTACCTCCAAACATGTCTCGTGTTCATAATATTTTTCACGTATCTATGCTTCGTAAATATGTGAAAGACCCGAACCATATTATTGAGTTAGAACCAGACGAGATAGCCGAAGATTTAACATACGAGGAGATACCTGTTAAGATCTTGGATAGGAAGGAGCATGTCCTACACACGAAGGTTATACTACAAGTTAAGGTTTTGTGGAGAAACTATGCTATTGAAGAAATGACCTGGGAGTTGGAATCAGAAATAAAAGCGAGGTATCCTCACCTTTTCGAAACACCAGGTACGTACGTCAATTTCGAGGACGAAATTTCATAAGGAGAGGAGGTTGTAAGACCCCAACTTATTATAAATAAAATTGAATTTCCTCTAATTATTATTGTGAATAATAAGATATTAATTTGATATAATTCTCTGGTTATGGGTGAAATGTTCAAATTTTATAAAATAAGCAAGTGGTTATAAAATAATCATTGTTGTCGGGGAATATTCGTTTGGTCGTGGAATATTCTTGTTGTCGGGGAATATTCGTATTTATGGACGGCGCAGTCATTTGTGGGCCCCATAACAAAATAACTGTCGGATGAAGAAAACGACAAGTTTCAGTTGTTATAAATAACGGCGTAGTTGTTACCGTTAACACTGTTGGAATACCCGGTGGTTAAAATACAATAATACGCATGGATGCACAGTATTGATGAATTATTGATTCTTACGTAAGAAGGCACTACTCAATAATTGTTACATTAATTACTGTTCAATATTTTATTTTATTGATTCAATAATTGATGTTTTGATATTTTATATTATTGTTGTTTCAATAATTATTATCGCATGATATTTCTATTATCGGATCAATAATTCATATTATTAGAATAATATTATTAGATAGCATTATTGGCAATGTCTAGAAAGTTCTACAAGGAGAGGTTTGGTCACCTAATTGCGGCGCCGAAGAAGGAGAAATTCTTATTGGAAAGCCCCTCTTTCCAGGAGCGGCTGGTTATCATAAATGTGATTCTGTAATATTATTTGTGAATAATTAATTATTGATTCATATGATAAGGAAATATTTATTTTATGTGGATATAAATGATGGATATATTTATTTTTATGTGGATAAAAATGAAGGAATTAATGTTGAGGTGTTTTATCAGTATTTTGTCGGTGTAGAGGTATTAAAAATTATCCGTTTATGGATTTCGGGTATTTTCTTATTGGAATTTGGAAAAACTTTCTTCTATAAAGTTGTAGAGAATTAAATTTCCTATTGGAACACGTGCATTTTGAATTTTTCTGATAATCGAGCTATTTTCTTTGAATTACTGAAGTTTCAGAAAATAAAATGATTTTTATTAAATTATAGGGTGGGACCCACTTTGGTTGGTGTTAATAACATGTGGGCTGCTGGAAAAATTTCAGAATTGGCATGCCTTGACAAGTCTTGGTCTTGGCATGTGTAAAGAAAATAAGAAATAATATATTTTATTATTTTAGTCTCTATGGCATTCTAAAGCATTTTCCTATAAATAGGCGCTTAGGTTAGAATTGAAAATCACACCGAAACAAGTTTTCTTTCTCTTTATATTGTCGAGCGTATTTTAGTGAGTATTTATATACTTTGAGAGTTCTTTGTTGGTCACAAGTTTTCTTACTTTCTATCCGATATTCCGATCGGAAATGCTTCGATATTTTGAGGTAAGGGATGTTATTTTCTTCTTAAATGATATTATTTTCTTCAATATCATTATGTAGAAATATTGGTGAACGCTTGTATCAAATTTGGAACTTTTTGTGTTCGGAGTTACTTATTCACGATATCGACACTATTCACGATATCAAGACTATTCATCAAAAATTGAAATTTTTTCTTTTTGTCCAAGATGTCAATTATGGTTACTATCTTTGATTGATCCATGTTTTGATCTTTATTTTTGAATTTCGCTTCAAAATTGGTATTTATGAAGTATTATTGATCTTGGATAAACCGTTATACTAATCCCTACTATTTGTCCTCCTTCCGTCTCAATGGATTCGTTTTCTTTAAAATATTTTCATCATCCTCGGTCCTAAATGATGATATTACTAAATATCTTTGGCAGTAAAAAAAGATGAATGATTAATCGATGAATATCTTTGACCAGAAAGTGCAAAGATGAACAGGTGTTGAGATGAATGTTGGGTAAAATCTAATTACGCACAACACGCAAGTATACGTGGTCAACAAGTAATAAAGTGATAAGTTGAGTATCGTTCCCTCAGAGAATTATTTAATTAAAATCACCAAGTATTAACCCATGACCAATTTAATCTTATTTAAACAAATGATTTAATAATTTAATTTAAAATAATTAAATAAACTATTACTAACTATCCCTAGAATGAAACAAGATATTGAAGGCTTGAGATTACAATTTCACTTATTGTTACATTTAAATCAACACACTTCCTGTTAAGCCAAATTATTTATACTGGATTGTTAATCAAGAACACGAAAGTGAAATATGGCCATCTCTCAATGCACCATACTCATATCAAATCAAATCCATAGATGATAGAATCAATTTGAACACCCTAATTAACTAACCCACTATATCTCTATGTGAATTACAATTAAAAAGGGTTTAAGTTCAAGTTCTTATTAGACTACATATGGGCGTAAAGGCATATCTACATCCTAAACACAAATCATGAATTCCATCTATGCAGAAATCACAAACACATGCTATCATGATCAGATCTAAATCTATACTTCATCTCTCGAGTTCATATAGATTATCACGGTAATTGTTAGCTAGGCAATTAAGAAATTCATTACAAATCATAATAGACAATCCAAATATAGCTAATAAGACTAACAAAGAAGCATATCAAAGTAAACTACACAATAAGATCCATAGTAATCTCAAAATAGAGTTTAATTCATAAATAAACTAGAATTCATCATCCACAATTGATTAAGCATTAAAAAGATACAAATAAATAAGAAAAGAAATTAGAATTGAGATAAACAAATCTGCATTCTCTTTCTTCCAATCTGATTCTCCAATGATAATCAATAGCTTCAATCTTCAATTCTAATCTAATCTAGGGTTCCTAATCTAAGAAAGAAAGTAAAGAATTCCATTATTGAAATATATCCCAAGAGGGATTTTATAGAGTCTTAGAACTAGCCTCCCAATCCAAGTTAAACTCAAGTATTTAGAGTTCTAATGGACATCCTAGCAAGTAAGGCAACTAAGAATCCTATTCTAGCTCAATTTGGACATCAAATAACACATTTTTACTCCTTTCCCGCCGCCTAGCGCAGTCAGCGCTGTGCCTAAGCCTTTCTGGGCGCAGTCCGCGCTATAAGGGTAGTAGCTGCTGCTGGCCTAGCGCAGTCCGAGCTAGGCGTAGCGCAATCCGCGCTACTCTGTTTTCTGCTACGACGTCCTTTGGTAAAACAGGCATAACTTTTGATCCGCTTGGAGTTACGGAGCCTGCCACCTATAAAATCGAAGATAACGACGAGATCTACAACTTTCAGTCTTTGAGATTTGACAAATTCGAATTCGATCAAGGCGGAAATCGGGCTTGAAGTAGATGCTATGTAAATGGCAAACATGACAACTCTTAGCTTTGATCTTCGTTGATAAAAAGGTAATAACTCTCACATCCGAGCTCCGATTGAGACGATTCAAAATGTTACGAAAAGCTAAGAAGTAGAGCTAGCATAAAATCCAAGTTCCAAGCCAAGAACATGCATTTAACTTGGTGTTAAAAGTCCTTCAATATTCCCTTATTGCACTTGCTTGCATATTTTAGTCCAAAAGATGTCCGAATTGCTTTCCCTTGCTTCTTCATGCCAATGTCATGTCATAGCCTACAAAATAACATAAAATGTATGAAAAGTAACTAAGAACATGAATATAAGCAACTAATTCAAGTAACAGATACCGGATAAGTAGGTATAAAACCTACTTATCAATGAACATGACCAACTGGTGATACAAATGAATATCTTTGGCCTGTAGTGCAAAGATGAATATTGATTAAAGATGTATATTGATTGTTGTTACAGGGATAAAATATTGATGATGGACTTTTAAATCTTAGAAGATAGTAGAACTCATTCTCTACTTGACTCTTCTAATGGATTGTTGTTTCATTGCATTGTTGATCTAAAACTTGTTGTCTATTATATTTTATCAGATTTTTCCCTGTTGAAAACTAATGATAGTTTGTTGTATATTATCTTAGTCATAATATTCTTTATTGGGCTAGTTGAGCTCACCCTTTTCCTTTTTGTTCCATTTTTCTTCTCGGGAGGTGAGAACATACAAGAGGATCTAGTGGGTATGGAGTGATGGTTCTAGAAAGATGTTTTAGCAGTCCTCACTATTTCTGTAAAATAGTATTTGAATAAATTCTAATGAGGACTTATTTGAGTGTGGATATTGTCTAGAAGACAATATTTGTATTTAAACTCACAGTATGTGTTGTCGTATTTTGCACGACAATTGTATTATTCAAGTTGTAGTTTGCTTTATGTACCATGTATTTGGCGACTCAGAATGGGTGTTGTATACCTATTTTGGGGGCGTCACAGTTATTCTGGAAGCAAGAATCGACGAAGAGAAGAAATCTCAACCCTCGATTTAATTGGCCCATTTAAAAGCCTCGATCGAGTAGGAACTATGGCTTATATACTCGTTTTACCGCCAAGTATGTCGCGTGTTCATAATTTTTTTAACGTATCGATGTTACATAAATATGTGGACGAACCGAACCACATTATTAAATTAGAACTAAACGATATAGCAGAAGATTTAACGTATGAGGAGATACATGTAAAATCTTGGATAGTATTCAACACCCAAAGGTTATACCTCAAGAATTAGAATCTGAAATGAAGTCAAGGTATCCTCACCTCTTCGACATACCAGGTACGTACGTAAATTTCGAGGGCAAAATTCCATAAGGAGGGGAGATTGTGAGACCCCAGATTTTATGAATAAATATTTAATTTTTTCGAAATAATTTTTTGAATATTATGGTGTGGATTTGATATAGTGTTATGGTTGTGGGTAGTATTTATAAATTTTGAAAAGTATGCAAGTTGTTGTATAATATTCGATTGGTCGGAGAATATTCTTTTTGTCGAAAAAATATCCGCATTTAATGCATACAATCATTGGTGGATCGCATAACGGAATTATTATTATCGATCGAGAAAACGACAAAAATATTTTTATGAAAATAACGGCGGAAGTTTTACCAATTATCTTGTTGAACTACTCGGTAGTAAAATACGATGAATACGCTTGGTTGTAAGTAAAGCGGTATTGATTGATTATTGATGCTTACGTGATAAGTCACTCAATTTTATTTTATTAGTATTATTAATGTAATAAAACAGAAAAGCTTTTTATATAAAACAGAATACTTTTATAAAGTTATTTATTTTATTAGACTATAAATAGAATATATTATATTCTATTATACATAGTGTTTTGCATAGTAAAATCTTTTTTATATAAAACAAAATACTTTTTATAAAGTTATTTGTTTTATTAGACTATAAATAGAATATATTATATTTTATTATGCATAGTGTTGCATAGAGCCTGCATAGTGTTTTTTGCATAGTAAAATCTTTTATATATAAAATGCAGAATAATTTTATAAAGTTATTCGTTTTATTAGATTATAAATAGAATATATTATATTTTATTTAAAAGATTTTGCTTTAAATATGGATCGTCCAATTAAAATTAAATCAATCTGGACCGTTCATGAATTAGTTACTATGCAGTCCATTCTTCTATAAATAGAAGCTCATTCCTTCATTATTTCTTACGAATTCACTGAAACTCTAGAGAGAGAAACTATAGAGAGAATTCTTCTTCTATAATCTTGAGCGTATTTCTTTATAGTTTAAGAAAGTTTTGAGCGTAGTACAAGTTTTCTTCGAGTATATCCTCGCCCTACCAGTCGGAATACTCTTCTTTTACGGTAAGGGATATTATTTGTTATACTCGTAAGGAGTATTCTTTCTTTCTTATTCGTGAAGAGAACTTCTGTTATTCCATTCTTTATTATTACATTGGAATACTTTTGTATACATGCTGAATACCCTATACTTGGTGAAATTCTTCATTATTCCATTCTTTATCATTATGTTGGAATAACATGTTTTATCACAATCCGCATACATTGTGAAATTCTTACGTTATTCCATTCTTTATTATTCATTGGAATATCACATAGAATGCGTTACGCGTGACCTGAGTTCTCATTCTTTATCATTACATTGGAACATCCTGTATGCGCTTTACGCATGACCTAGTTCCGTTATTTATTATTCTGTTGGAATAACCTATCTATGCGGTCTATCGCATGCCTGGTGATTTCTTTTGTTATTCCATTCTTTATTATACTCAGTTGGTTAAAGTTTTGACTTCTATACTCCATGAAATTAGTAGAATATCCTTGATATTTGCGCTTCATCCAGTATCTTTTCATGGAAATATTCTTCTGAGCATTCTTGAATTTTACTCTACAAAGAAGTATCATGTTGACAATTTGGATGTTATTGGTTCCTAGATAAATTAATTCTTGAACTTGTTTTATTGAATTATTATTTCATTGTCATCATCCTCATGTTTATATTATGTTGAAAGTCATCTGTGGCCTGTAGTGCATAGATGGACTTGGTATGATTATGACCAGGGATTATGCGGTGTAATTATCACCGTAATGTTACAAATGATGTGGAAAAAAGTCTTCATTGGCCCGTAGTGTATTGATGGACAGTTTTTGGTATGATTATGGCTATGGATTCTCTTCGGCCAAGGGTGCAAAGATGAATTATTTTATGGCATGATCAGGACCATTGATGAAAACATGATTATCTTTGGCCCATAGTGCATGGATAATTCGTGGTCGTGATACTAAAGAATATCCTTGGCCTGTAGTGCAGGAATGATTTGATGATGTGGATTATTTATTAAGCTGAGTCTCAGCGATAAAAGTGATAAAAAAACATTTTAAATCATAGAAGATAGTAGATTTTATTCTCTACTTAACTCTTCTAATGGATTGCTTGTTCCACTGCAGTTAAACTTGATGTTTATTATATTTTATCTGTTTAACACCGTTTAAGGCTAACGATAATTTATTCTGCATTATCTTAGTCATAATATTTCTTACTGGGCTAGTTGAGCTCACCCTTTTCCTTTCATTGTTCTCTTCAGGAAATGAGAACGTAGCAGGGACTAGTCGGGGAACAGAGTGATGGTCCTAAATGGTGCATTAGTAGTCCTCACTATTCTGTGAAATAGTGTGATAATAAATGTAGTAAGGACCCCATTGAGTTTGTATATTGTCTAGATGACAATATTTGTATTAAAACTCACAAAGATATGTTTAGTAAGTATTTTACACATTGTTGTATAATTAAGTTGTATTTGAATTTTTTGTACCATGTATCCGGCAACTCAAGATGGGTGATGTGTACTGTTTTGGGGCGTCCTTTGTTGGTATCAAAGCTTAGGGATATGATCCCCTGGTGAGATGTGAGACAAGAACTAGGAGGGAGAGGCGGGAATTCCTTCGCTAGTATGACCTACCTAAGTTTATTTGATATTTAATTGGTCGGACAGAGTATATGGATAATATAATACATGTCAATTAACCTTTGTTTTGTGGCAGTATTTGCAAATGGCATTCGAAAATGTTGAGATAAGCAATGAAGCATATGAGACCGTTGAGGCACCTTTAATCACTAACCAGGTTAATGTGATGTCAGACGAAGAAGAAATTAGAGATATCTACGTGGTGCGTGAAGAACTAATAGTTTCACCCGAGCTAGTTGCAGAGGTAGCAGCAGAGAGTGAGGAAGAAGAGGAAGAAGAGGAACCTGAGGTGTGACACCCCCAAAATTAGGTATACATCACCCATCTTGAGTCGCCAGATACATGGTACAGAATTCAAATACAACTTAATAATACAACTGTCGTGTACAATACGACAAAACATAAACTGTGAGTTTGAATACAAATATTGTCTACTAGAGAGTATACAAACTCAAAAGGAGTCCTCATTACAATTATTATCACACTATTTCATGTAATAATAGTGAGGACTACTAATGCACCATCTAGACCATCACTGCTCCTCGACTAGTCCCCAACTACTTTCTCATTTCCTCAAGAGAATAAAGGAAAGAAAGGGTGAGCTCAACTAGCCCAAAGAAGAAATATTATGACTAAGATAATGCGTAATAAATTATCATCGTTAGCCTTCAACAATGTTAAACCGATAAAATATAACAAACATCAAGTTTAATCATAAATGAACAAGCAATCCATTAAAAGAGTCAAGTAGAGAATAAAATCTACTATCTTTTATGATTTAAAAGGTTTTTCATCACTTTTATCACTGGACTCACTTAATAAATAATCCACATCATCGAATCATCCCCCGCACTACTACCAAGGATATTCTTTAAGATCACACCACTACTTAATTATCCATGCACTACGCTAAAGATAATCATGTTTTCATCAACGGCCCTGATCATGCCATAAAACAATTCATTGCACTACTACCAAAGAGAATCCATAGCCATAATCATACCTTTGCCCATCAATGCACTACGGGCCAACGAGGACTTTTTCCACATCATTTGTAATTATTACTATTATGATTATACCCAATAATCCCTCGGTCATAATCATACCAAGTCCATCTATGCACTACTAAGCCACGATGACTTTCAACATAATATAAACATGAGGATGATGACAATGATATAAGAATTCAATAAAACAAGTTCAAGAATTAATTTATCTAGAACCGATAACGCCCAAATTGTCAACATGACATCGCTTTTAGAGAGTAAAAATTCAAGAATGCTCGTAAGAATATTTCCATGAAAAGATATTGGATGAAGCGCAAATATCAAGGATATTCCACTAATTTCATGGAGTATAGAAGTCAAAATTTTAACCAACCGAGTATAATAAAGAATGGAATAACAAAAGAAATCAACATGCATGCGATAGATCAAGTGACAAAAGTTATTCCAATGTAATAATAAATAACAGAATCAGTCTTGCAGAAACGCATGCATGTGATATTTCAATGTAATAATAAAGAAAAGTCCCACAGAAATGCACCGGCCAGGATATTCCAATGTAATAATAAATAATATTCCAGTCCCACAGAAAAACGCATGCATGTGATATTCCAAATGTAATAATAAATAACGGAACTAGGTCCCACAGAAAACGCATGCATGATATTCCAAATGTAATAATAAAGAATGGAATATTAGAAGAATTTCACCATGTATGCAAAGATTTTGCATGTAGACAAAAGTTATTCCAACATAATAATAAAGAATGGAATAATAGAAGAATTTCACCAAGTATAGGTAGCTCACAGATACAAAAGTTATTCCAATGTAATAATAAAGAATGGAATAATGTAAGTTCTCTTCATAAATAAGAAAGAAAGAGTACCCCTTACTTAGTACAACAAATAATATTCCCTACCTTAAAAAAAATCGGATATCTTTGGAATAGTGAGGTAGCGTACTTCTTCTTCTTTCTCTCTATAGTTTCTCTCTATAATAATTGCTCTAAAGCTTTTGTGAATTGGTGAGAAATGAAGGAAGAATGAGCTTCTATTTATAGAAAAATATAGTTTCGATAATTGCACGTTTTGGGGCTCAAAATATTACAGTATAATACCTTCCTCTTTTTCTTCATTTTTAATTTAGTCCTGCAAGTATTATCAAACTTGCACCAACTCCCATAATAGTAAATAATGTGAATCAATAGTAAATCATGTGACTCAATAGTTCTAATCATGTGATAAAAATAATTACAGTATAGTACCTCCATCTATACCTCCATTTTTAACTTAGTCATGCAAGTATTATCAATTTTGCACCAACTCCCCTAATAGTACAAGAATGTGATTCAATAGTACACACATGTGAACAAATAGTTATAATCATGTGAATTAATAGCAATCAATTGCTCATTTATCCGGTTAAATACCCGATTTATCAATATAACCCCCAGACATCAATTATCATCGGAATAGATGTCGATTTTCACTAACACAAATAATTCCAACATAATGAAACTATTTTCATCAACAATATAAATTTTGAAATTTTGAAGTTTGACTTTTCCTTAAAAAGTCAATTGTTGACTTTTTGACCAAATAGTGAATCCCGTAAAATTTTATGTTTATAGACTATTTTTACTAATTTCATCGTTCCGGACTCAAATAACATGTCCACGTCTCCAAATTCAACTCCAAACACAACTTTAATTTTAATAACATTCATCATTAATATTATAACTCACAATATTTAACAACCAGGTCGTTCCCAGGAAAGTGGGGGCTTTCCGATAAGGATTTCCCTTTATTGGCGCGCAATTAGGTGACCAAACCTCTCCTTGACAAAACTTCTAGACATTGTTAATATTGCAAATAATAATATGAATAACTTTGCCGTCTCAATCATTGATTTAATAATATATCATATTATGCAGATGATACTGTAACAATAATTGAATCAATAATATGAAAGATATGATGCAGCAATTACTGTAGCAATAATTGAGTATAACTGAGTGACTTCTCACGTAAGCATCAATAATCAATACCGTGTGCTACTATGCAACCACGCCAGACATCGTACTTTTAACACCGGATGTTTCAACAGCTTAACGATAAAACTTCCGCCGTTATTTTCATAAAGTATTTTGTCGCTTTTTCAATCCGACAATAATTCCGCTTCTTGGGGTCCACTAATGATTGTACGTCATCGTACGGATATTCTCCAACAAAAAGAATATTCCCCACCAATAGAATATTATATAACAACTCATGTACTTTACAAAATTTATAAATATAACCCACAACTATAACATTATATCAAATCCACACCATAATATTTAAAAAATTATTTTGAGAAAATTAAATATTTATTCATAAAACTGGGTCTCACAATCTCCCTTCCTTATGGAATTTCGCCCTCAAAATTTACGTACGTACTTGGTATACTGAACAGGTGAGGATACCTCGACTTCATTTCAAATTCTAACTCTTGAGGTATAACCTTTGAGTGTTGAATACGATTCTTCTTATCCAAGATTTTAACACGTATCTCCTCAAACGTTAAATCAGCCGTTATCTCGTCCGGTTCTAAATTAATAATGTGGTTCGGGTCGTCCACATATTTACGTAACATCGATACGTTAAAAACGTTATGAACACGCAACATACTTGGTGGTAAAATGAGTCTATAGGCCACAGTTCCTACTTCATCGAGGATTTCAAATGGACCAATTAAATCGAGGGTTGAGATTTCTCTCTTCGTCGATTCTTGCTTCTAGAATAACGCCTCTTGAACCTTCTTCTTCACATTTATCACCCGGTGTGTAGCTTGAGCGACTTTTAACTTTATCGATTAAAGTCGATTCTACTCGTATATTCGTTATCTTCACTTGGGTTCCTAGAGTCTTTAACTCTATCTTCATCATTTGTAAGTCGTACGAAATGGGCCTTTGTGTTAACAACATCGCACTCAGAACGACACGATCTTCTACTCAACGCCGCCTACCACGCTCGCTTTCCCACAATGGTATTGAATGGTACGATCGTAATCTTCAAATACTCGAGCCAACGCTTTGGGCGCATATTACGTTCGTTTTTTAAGTAAAGAAATATTTGAGGGTTTAAGAAATGGGTTTCAGATCGTGGTCAATACAAAATTTGATTTCACGCTCTAGGGGTAGGCTAAGAAGACTTCAAGAATACATCAGGAAATTTATTAACAATAGAAATATCATTCAAAATCGTGACTCTCATCCAAGACTTGGATAACACGTCACATTGATACCTATCAACTTGCCATCGCATTCACGACGTTGCTTCTGTAAAGTCGGCTTCGGTGCATTCCACACAAGAAAGTCAACAACGAAAGGACCGGGGCTCTTTACTTATGGCTTTATATGACAATGATTGACTTTAGTGGTTTGGTTGCTTGAATTCGCATAACATGTTGGTTAGGAATATGAAAGCTAACAACCTTATGAAAAGCATGATGAGTAGTTAACTAATCGATTTCTAAAAATTGCATCAAAGGCAAGTATTTTCAAAGAGATAAGATTGACAGGTAACGTGAAAGTGTCGATTTGAATCAACAAGATTTATAAATAGTGGAGGTAACGAAGGTTTCTACTAACGAAGTTTCAACCAATAAGTCAAAGTCTAACTTCTCCGGAGTTAAATTTAAACGTTGAGCACAAGCAAGAGAGATAAAAGAATATGTAGAACCGGTATCGAATAAGGTATTAGACTTCACAAGAATTTATAATTAACTAACCCATGATAACTTTGTTCGATTCGTCGTCACGAAAAACGCTCTCCCTTAAACTACCGAATCTGACTTGTTCGTATCCGCCTTTGGTGCTACCGTTCCAGCTGGACTTGACTTCACTATACGACAAAATCGAGCTAAATGACCTTCTCTTCTTGAAATTTCCACTTTTATTATCTTGGTCATGATTACCACCGAAGTGGTTACCATTCTTGGCATGATAATTTTCCCCACGATGGTTATCGTTGTTCCGATAGCCTTTGCCACCGGTATGATTTTTATCGTGTTGTTGCTCGTTACCTTTTGGTTGAGCTAACTCAACGGTCTCATGTGCTTCATTACTTATCTCAGCATTTTCAGATGTCATTTTCAAACACTGTCACAAAATAATGGTTAATTAACATATCACATATTATCCCTATACTCTGACCGACCAATTAAATACCAAATAAACTTAGGTAGGTCATACTAGCGAAGGAATTCCCCATCTCTCCCCTCCTAGTTCTTGTCTCACATCTTAGTCAGGGATCATATTCCTAAGCTTTGATACCAACTGTGAAACCCCCAAAATTAGGTATACATCACTCATCTTGAGTCGCCAGATACATGGTACAGAATTCAAATACAACTTAATAATACAAATCGTCATGTATAATACGACAAAACATAAACCGTGAGTTTGAATACAAATATTGTCTACTAGAGAGTATACAAACTCAAAAGGAGTCCTCATTATAATTATTATCACACTATTTCACTGTAATAGTGAGGACTACTAATGCACCATCTAGGACCATCACTGCTCCCCGACTAGTCCCAACTACGTTCTCATTTTCAAGAGAATAAGTGAAAGAAAGGGTGAGCTCAACTAGCCCAAGAAGAAATATTATGACTAAGATAATGCGTAATAAATTATCATTAGCCTTCAACAATGTTAAACCGATAAAATATAACAAACATCAAGTTTAATGCATGAACAAGCAATCCATTAAAAGAGTCAAGTAGAGAATAAAATCTACTATCTTTTATGATTTAAAAGGTTTTTCATCACTTTTATCATTGGGACTCAAACTTAATAAATAATCCACATCATCGAATCACCCCCGCACTACGGCCAAGGATATTCTTTAGTATCACGACCATTTAATTATCCATACACTACGGCTAAAGATAATCATGTTTTCATCAACGATCCCGATCATGCCATAAAACAATTCATCTTCAGACTACTACCAAAGAGAATCCATAGCCATAATCATACCAAAAACCGCCCATCAATGCACTACGGACCAATGAGGACTTTTTCCACATCATTTGTAACATTACGGTTATGATTATACCGAATAATCCCTCGGTCATAATCATACCAAGTCCATCTATGCACTACAAAGCCATGTATGACTTTCAACATAATATAAACATGAGGATGATGACAATGATATAAGAATTCAATAAAACAAGTTCAAGAATTAATTTATCTAGAACCGATAACGCCCAAATTATCAACACGATATCGCTTTGTAGAGTAAAATTCAAGAATGCTCGTAAGAATATTTCCATGAAAAGATATCGGATGAAGCTTAAATATCAAGGATATTCCACTAATTTCATGGAGTATATAGAAGTCAAAATTTTAACCAACCGAGTATAATAAAGAATGGAATAACAAAAGAAATCAACATGCATGCGATAGATCAAGACAGCAAAAGTTATTCCAAATGTAATAATAAATAATCAACCAGTGCCGCGTAAAATGCATGCATGTGATATTTCAATGTAATAATAAAGAATGGAAACTGTGTTCGTAGTAAAACGCACCGGCGAGGATATTCCAATGTAATAATAAATAACGGAATCAGTCCCACAAAACGCATGCACATGTGATATTCCAATGTAATAATAAATAAATAACTGGGTCCCAAGTGCCAGAAAACGCATGCATGTGATATTCCAATGTAATAATAAAGAATGGAATATTAGAAGAATTTCACCATGTATGCAAAGATTTAGATGACAAAGTTATTCCAACATAATAATAAAGAATGGAATAATGTAAGAATTTCACCAAGTATAGGGTAGTTCACAGATATAAAAGTTATTCCAATGTAATAATAAAGAATGGAATAATGAAGTTCTCTTCATAAATAAGAAAGAAAGAGTACCCCTTACGAGTACAACAAATAATATTCCCTACCTTAAAAAAAACTAGATACTGGAATAGTGAGGTAGCAGACTTCTCTTTTTCTTTCTCTCTATAGTTTCTCTCTATAATAATTGCTCTAAAGCTTTTGTGAATTGGTGAGAAATGAAGGAAGAATGAGCTTCTATTTATAGGAAAATATAGTTTCGATAATTGCACGTTTTGGGGCTCGAGATATTACAGTATAATACCTTCCTCTTTTTCTTCATTTTCAATTTAGTCCTACAAGTATTATCAAACTTACACCAACTCCCCTAATAGTAAATAATGTGAATCAATAGTAAATCATGTGACTCAATAGTTCTAATCATGTGATAAAAATTATTACAGTATAGTACCTCCATCTATACCTCCATTTTTAACTTAGTCATGCAAGTATTATCAATTTTACACCAACTCCCCTAATAGTACAAGAATGTGATTCAATAGTACACACATGTGAACAAATAGTTATAATCATGTGAATTAATAGCAATCAATTGCTCATTTATCCGGTTAATTACCCGATTTATCAATATAACCCCCAGACATTAATTATCATCGGAATAGATGTCGATTTTCACTAACACAAATAATTCCAACATAATGAAACTATTTTTATCAACAATATAAATTTTGAAATTTTGAATTTTGACTTTTCCTGAAAAAGTCAACTGTTGACTTTTTGACCAAATAGTGAATCCCAGAAAATTTTATGTTTATAGACTATTTTTACTAATTTCATCGTTCCGGACTCAAATATCACATCCGCGTCTCCAAATTCAACTCCGAACACAACTTTAATTTTAATAACATTCATCATTAATATTATAACTCACAATATTTAACAACCGTGTCGCTCCTGTGAAAGAGGGGATTTAGATAAGGATTTCTCTTTATCATGCCGCAATTAGGGTGACCAAACCTCTCCTCGATGTAACTTCTAGACATTGTCAATATTGCAAATAATAATATGAATAACTTTGTCATCTCAATCATTGATTTAATAATATATCATATTATGCAGATGATATCGTAACAATAATTGAATCAATAATATGAAAGATATGATGCAAAGAATTACTATAGCAATAATCGAGTATAATCGAGTGACTTTCACGTAAGCATCAATATCAATCAATACCGTGTGCTACTATGCAACCACGCCAGACATCGTATTTCTTTAACACCGTGTGTTTCAACAGCTTAATCAGTGAAAACTTCCGCCGTTATTTTCATAAAGTATTTTTGTCGTTTTCTCAATCCGATAATAATTCCGATTCATGGGTCCACCAATGATTGTACCGTCGTACGGATATTCCCCGACAAAAAGAATATTCCCCGATCAATCGAATATTATATAACAACTTGCGTACTTCGCAAAATTAATAAATATAACCCACAACTATAACATTATATTAAATCCACACCATAATATTTAAAAAATTATTTTGAGAAAATTAAATATTTATTCATAAAATCTAGGGTCTCACATGAGGAGAATTTATTAGAAGAATTTTATGATCAAAATTTTATGTACCCTATAGCAAAGTCAAATCCAGTAGTTTAAGTAAGAGCGTTTGTCGAGGAACCCGAACAAAGTTATTACGGGTAAGTTAATGATAAACTCTTGCGAAGTTTATAACTTATTATATACCAGTTCTACCCACTCTTTTATTTCACCTAGTTGTGTTCAATGTTTGAATTTAACTCTGGAGAAGTTAGATTTTGATTTATCTGTTGAAACTCAGTTGGGAGAAACCTTCGTTACATCCACTATTTATAAATCTTGTTTAATTCAAATTGACACTTTCACGTTACCTGTCAATCTTATCTCTTTGAAAATATTTGCCTTTGATGCAATTTTAGGAATCGATTGGTTAACTACTCATCATGCTTTTCGTAAGGTTGTTAGCTTTCATATTCCTAATCAACCTGTTATGCGAATTCAAGCAACCAAACCAATAAAGTCAATCATTATCATATCAAGCCATAAGTAAAGAGCCCCGATCCTTTCGTTGTTGACTTCCTTGTGTGGAATGCACCGAAGCCAGACTTTCCGTATGAGACGTTGTGAATGACGATGGCAAGTTTATAGGTATCAATGTGACATGTTATCCAAGTCTTGGATGAGAGTCACAGTTTTGAATGATATTTCTATTTTTAATAAATTTCTTGACGTATTCTCGAAGAACTTCTTAGCCTACCCCTAGAGCGTGAAATCGAATTTTGTATTGACCCCAGTACAAAACCCATTTCTAAAACCCTTAAATATTTCTTCAACTAAAGCGAACGTAACATGTGCCAAAGACATTGGCTCGAGCTGTTGAAGATTACGATCGTACGATTATAAACAACTTTAATCGATAAAGTTAAAGCCGCTCAAGCTACATACTCAGAGCTGATGAATGTGAAGAAGAAGGTTCAAGAGGGCGTTATTCTAGAAGCAAGAATTGACGAAGAGAGGAAATCTCAACCCTCGATTTAATTGGCCCATTTAAAAGCCTCGATCGAGTAGGAACTATGGCTTATAGACTCGTTTTACCACCAAGTATGTCGCGTGTTCATAACGTTTTTAACGTATCAATGTTACGTAAATATGTGGACGACCCGAACCACATTATTAAATTAGAACTAAACGATATAGCAGAAGATTTAACGTATGAGGAGATACGTGTTAAAATCTTGGATAGTATTCAACACCCAAAGGTTATACCTCAAGAATCAGAATCTGAAATGAAGAAGGTATCCTCACCTCTTCGGCATACCAGGTACGTACGTAAATTTCGAGGGCGAAATTCCATAAGGAGGGGAGATTATGAGACCCCAGATTTTATGAATAAATATTTAATTTTCTCGAAATAATTTTTTGACTATTATGGTGTGGATTTGATATAGTGTTATAGTTGTGGGTAGTATTTATAAATTTTGTAAAGTATGCAAGTTATTGTATAATATTCGATTGGTCAGGGAATATTCTTTTTGTCGGGAAAATATCCCAGTATTTGATGACAATCATTGGTGGATGACTAAACGAAATTATTATACGATTGAGAAAATGACAAAAATATTTTATGAAAAAATAACGGCGGAAGTTTTACCGTTAATCTTGAACTACTCTCGGAAGAAAAATACGAAGAATACGTGTGGTTGTATAGTAGCATACGGTATTGATTATTGATGCTTATGTGATAAGTCACTCAATTTTGTTTTATTAGTATTATTAATGTAATAAAATGAAAAGCTTTTTTATATAAAAATGAATACTTTTATAAAGTTATTCATTTTATTAGACTATAAATAGAATATATTATATTCTATTATGCATAGTGTTTTCAGATAGTAAAATCTTTTTATATAAAATGAATACTTTTATAAAGTTATTTATTTTATTATAATATAAATAGAATATATTATATTTTATTATGCATAGTGTATCAGATAGTGTTGTATAGTTACTGATAGTATTTTGCATAGTAAAATCTTTTTATATAAAAGCGTAATAAGTTTTTAAAGTTATTCGTTTTATTAGATTATAAATAGAATATATTATATTTTATTTAAAAGATTTTGCTTTAAATATGGACCGTTCGATTAAAAGTAAATCAACTGGACCGTTCATGAATTAGTTATTATGTGATCCATTCTTCTATAAATAGAAGCTCATTCCTTCATTATTTCTTACGAATTCACTGAAACTCTAGAGAGAGAAACTATAGAGAGAGTTCTTCTTCTATAATCTTGAGCGTATTTCTTTAGAGTTTAAGAAAGCTTTGAGCGTAGAAAATAGTGCAAGTTTTCTTCAAGTATATCCCCGCCCTACCGTCGGAATACTCTTCTTTTTAAGGTAAAGGATATTATTATTATAGTAAGGGGTATTATTTCTTTCATATTCATGAAGAGAACTATTGTTATTCCATTCCTTATTATTACATTTGGAATAACTTCAGATATGCGACTACCGTATACATGGTGAAATTCTTCTGTTATTCCATTCTTTATTATTCTATTGGAATAACTCGTCTGCGTAAGGCTTATCGCATGCACCGTGAATTCTGTTGTTATTCCATTCTTTATTATTCTGTTGGAACATCCTGTATGTGTGGATTACGTATGACTGGTTCCATTCTTTGTTATTCTGTTGGAACATCACATGCATGCGGATTACGCATGAATCTGGTTCCATTCTTTATTATTCTCATTGGAATATCTGTTTGTTGTGTGTAATTACGCACGACCGATTCCATTCTTTATTACTCTGTTGGAATAACATGTCTATGTGGATTACCGCATGCATAGTGAATGATCCTTTGTATTCATTCCTTAGTAACTTGTGGAAATGATTTGTCTACGTGGATTACCGCATGGCGGGCAAAAATCCATTTGCAGTTTTATATATTCTATTATACTCAGTTGGTTAAAGTTTTGGCTTCTATACTCCATGAAATTAGTAGAATATCACGGATATTTGCGCTTCATCCAAAGATCTTTTCATGGAAATATTCTTACGAGCATTCTTGAATTTTACTCCACAAAACAGTATCATGTTGACAATTTGGACGTTATTAATTTCTGGATAAATTAAATTATAAATCTTTAAAATTTATTCTTTAACTTGTTTTATTGAATTGTCATCATTCTCATGCTTATATTATGTTGAAAGTCATATGTGGCCTGTAGTGCATAGATGGACTTGGTATGATTATGACCAGGGATTATTCGGTATAATCATGACCGTAATGTTACAAATGATGTGGAAAAAGTCCTCATTGGCCCGTAGTGCATTGATGGACAGTTTTTGGTATGATTATGGTTATGGATTCTCTTCGGCCAAGGGTGCAAAGATGAATTGTTTTATGGCATGATCGTAACAGATTGATGAAAAACACGATTATCTTTGGCCCGTAGTGCATGGATAATTCATGGTCGTGATACTAATGAATATCATTGGCCTGTAGTGCAGGGATGATTAGATGATGTGGATTAATTATTGAGCTAGGTCTCAGCGATGAAATATTAATTCACGGATGTGATAATAATGAATATCCTTGGCCGTAGTGCATGGATAATTCATGGATGTTGTAAGACTCCAACTTATTATGAATAAAATCGAATTTCCTCTATTTATTATCTTGAAATAATAAGGAATTAATTTGATATAATGCTCTGGTTGTGGGTGAAATGTGCAAATTTTGTAAAATAAGCAAGTGGTTATAAAATAATCATTGTTGTCGGGGAATATTCGTTTGGTCGTGGAATATTCTTTTTTGTGCGGAATATCTGTATAACCTGGTAGCAGATCATTTGTGGGCCCCATAACTGGAATAAGCGTCGGATGAAAAAATAACAAAGTTTGAGTTTTTATAAATAACGGCGTAATTGTTATCAAGTATTAACTTTGTTGAATACCGGTGATTAAAATTCGAGAATCGCGTGGTTGCACAAGATACACTGATGATTGCATGATGATTGTTGAATTATTGATTCTTACGTAGAAGAAGGCACTACTCAATAATTGTTACAAAGAATTATTGTTCAATATTTTATTTTATTGATTCAATAATTCTTTGCGTTTATACTTTTATATAATTGTTGTTTCAATAATTGTCATCGCACAAGATTTCCCATTATCGAACAATAATTCATATTATTTGAATAATATTATTAGATAGCATTATTGGCAATGTCTAGAAAGTTTCATCAAGGAGAGGTTTGGTCACCTAATTGCACGCCAAGAGAAGAGAGAAATCCTTATTGAAAGCCCCTCTTTCCGCGAACTACTGGTTGTCATAATTGTAATTCTGTAATATTATTTGTGAATAATTAATTATTTATTTATATGATAAGGAAATATTTATTTGATATGGATATAAATGATGGATTTATTTATTTTATGTGGTTATAAATGAAGGAATTAATGCTGAGGTATTTTATCAGTAATTTGTCGGAATGGAGGTATTAAAAATCATCCGTTGGTGGATTTCGGATATTTTCTGTTTGGAATTTAGAAAAACTCAAAGCTACAAAGTTGTAGAGAATTCGATTTCGCGTGGAATGGACATAAAATTCGTATTTTTCTAATAAACAGGCTATTTTCTATGAATTACTGAAGTTTCAGAAAATAAAATGATTTTTATTAAATTATAGATGGGACCCACTTTTGTTTTAACATGTGGGCTGCTGGGATTTTTTTAAGAATGGCATGCTAGATGGTCTGATATTGCATGCGTAGAAGAAATGTATATAAATAATATTATTTTATTATTTTAGTCTCCTATGGCGTTCTAGCATTTTCCTATAAATAAACGCTTAGGTTAGAATTGAAAATCACACCAGAAAAAAGTTTTCATTCTCTCTAGATTATCGAGCGTATTTTTGTGAATATTTTGATACTTTGAGAGTTGTTATTCGGTCTGCAAGTTTACAAGACTATATCCCAAATTCAATGTAAATACTGAGTTATTTTGAGGTAAGGGATGTTATTTTCTTCGTAAATGATATTATTTCTTTCAATTTCATTATGCCGAAATATTGGTCCGAACTTTTATCAAATTTGGAACTTTTTTGTGTAGGGTTACTATTCACGATCGACCATTATTCACGATACTAAGACTATTCATAGAAAAATGAAATTTTTCTTTTTGTCCAAGATGTCTATTATGGTTACTATCTTTGATTGTATCCATGTTTTGATCTTTATTTTTGAATTCTGCTTCACAATTGGTTATTATGGAGTATAATTGAACTTGGATAAACTGTAATACGAATCCCTAATATTTGTTTTTTTATCTCACTGAATTCGTTTTCTTTAAGATATTTTTCATCATCCTCAGTCCTAAATGATGATATTACTGAATATCTTTGGCCTGTAGTGCAAAGATGAATGATTAACTGATGAATATATTTGGCCCGTAGTGCAAAGATGAACATATGTTAATATGAACATGACCAACTAGTGATACAAATGAATATCTTTGGCCTGTAGTGCAAAGATGAACATTTGATTAAAGATGTATATTGATTGATGTTGCAGGGATAAAATATTGATGATGGACTTTTAAATCTTAGAAGATAGTAGAATTCTTTCTCCACTTGACTCTTCTATTGGATTGTTGTTTCCGCTGCAGTTGTTGATCTAAAACTTGTTGTCTATTATATTTTATCATATTTTTCCCTGTTGAAGACTAGTGATAATTTGTTGTATATTATCTTAGTCATAATATTCTTTACTGGGCTAGTTGAGCTCACCCTTTTCCTTTTGTTCCATTTTTCTTCTCGGGAGGTTAGAAACATATGAGGATCTAGTGGGGTATGGAGTGATGGTTCTAGAAAGATGTTTTTATAGATCCTCACTATTTTATAAAATAGTGTATGAATAATTGTAATGAGGACTTATTTGAGTGTGGATATGTCTAGCAGATAATATTTGTATTTAAACTCACGGTATGTGTTGTCGTATTTTGCACGACAATTGTATTATTGAAGTTGTAGTTTGCTTTCTGTACCATGTATTTGGTGACTCAGAATGGGTGTTGTATACCTATTTTGGGGGCGTCACAGTTGGTATCAAAGCTTAGGGATATGGTCTCTGGCGGAGATCGGGGAATAGAACTAGGAGGGGAGAGATGAGTAAATCTTTCGCTAGTATGTCCTACATAAGCTTATTTGTTGGTCGGTCATAATATAGGGATATTATGTGATATGTTAATTTGTTTAATTAACCTTTGTTTTATGGCAGTATTTAAGAATGGCTGCTGAGAACGTTAACAATGGAGTGTATGAGACTGTGGAACAACCTTTAGTCACAAACTAGGAGAACGTACAACAGGAAGGCAATATTCCTCCTGTAAACAACACTACCGAGCAAACGATGAATGATGGAATGTTTAGGAGCTTTTTGCAGTTCATGCAAAATCAGACGAGGGAGACTCGTGTACAAAATACGGGTGGAAGTGATAGCAACGCTATGATCACACATGTACCAAGCGCTTCAAGGAGTTGGGACCACCGAATTTATAGGAAAGCGGATCCGATCAAGGTAAAACGTGGGTCAAGCAAATTACCAAGATATTCGATGTCTTGGGATGCACGGACGAACTGAAGTTTCCATTCGCCACCTTTATGTTCCGGGTGAGGCGAGGACTCATTGGTGGGAAGCGTATACACCGCCAGACTCAACATGTCTTGGGAAACATTTCAGAAACTATTCAATGACAAGTACTTTCCTAAAAGTATTCATCGTATATGAAGGAGGTAGAGTTTATCGACCGAACAAAACAACATGGCGGTGTGTCCAAAGATGAGGCGAAGTTCATTTGAGTTATCTAGGTTTGCACCTCATTTGGTAGAGAATGAGGAACGAATGACAAGGATGTTTCTGAGAGGTCTAAAACCCGAGATTCGGCAATATCTTATCTCTCATAAATTTTCTTTATATTCAGATTTTGTAAATAGGGTTCAATTATTAGAGCGAGATAATGAGTATGTTCAACCGAGGAACACAACGAGGTCATCACTGGGTGGCGGCCATCGCCGTCATCGAGTAATGAAAACGTGAGAGGAGGAAAATATTTGGACAAAAGCAGTAACTACTCTGGTGGTAATCGTGGCCGTGATAATAAAAGGAGCGAGTCGGGGGGAGATTTCAAAAAAAGAAGGTACAACAATGATAACGTGAAGACGTCAACACAAACATCAACTCTTTCTAGGGGAAGAGAACGAGCACAGGTCATTTGTTACAAATGCGGGAAAGAGGGACACATCAGCCCAAACTGCCCATAATAATCCAAGGTATGTTATAACTGTGGAAAGGAGGGCCATATAGCTTGAGACTATTCTGTAGCAAAACCAAGTTCAGCCGGGATGGTAACTCCAAAGGCTGTCCCGGATAAGTTAAAATCAGCGGTTCCTGGAAGAGCGTTTGTCGTGACTGGCCAAAACGCGAGAAACCTGAACGAGGTGATCACGGGTAAGCTTATCATAAACTCTTGCAAAGTTTATACCTTACTAGATACCGGTTCTACACATTATTTTATCTCCTCTGCTTGTGCTCAACGTTTAAACTTGACTCCGGAGAAATTAGACTTTGATTTATCAGTGGAGACTCCGTTAGGAGAAACTTTCGTTACGTCCACTGTTTATAAATCTTGCTTAATCCAAATTGGCACCATCACATTACCTGTGGATCTTATCTCTTTAAAGATACTTTATTTTGATGTGATTTTAGGGATTGATTGGTTAACCACTCATCATGCCAAAATTGATATTTTTCGTAAGGTTGTTAGTTTTCATATTCCTAACCAACCTATTATGCGAATTTAAGCAACTAAACCACTAAAATCAGTCACTGTCACATCAAGCCATAAAGCTATTCGTTTATTGAAAAATGGATGTCAAGCTTTCTTAGCCCATGTTATGGATTTGAACAAAGATAAGTCAGATTTGAATTATATTTCTGTTGTTAGTGAATTTCCTGATGTATTTCCTGAAGAACTTCCCGGTCTACCCACAGAATGTTATGTTGAATTATTTATTGACCTCGAACCAGGTACAAAACCTATATCGAATGGCTCCTATTGAACTTCAGGAGTTAAAAGCCCAACTACAGGAATTGTTAGACATCGGTTTCATTCGTCCTAGTACATCTCCTTGGGGTGCTCCTGTTTTATTCGTAAAGAAGAAAGACGGGAGTATGCGACTTTGTATTGACTACCGAGAATTGAACCATGTCACCATCAAGAATAAGTATCCGCTACCTCGCATTGATGACCTGTTTGACCGGTTGCAAGGAGCACAATTCTTTTCAAAGATCGACCTTCGTTCTGGATATCATCAGCTGAAGATTAAAACTGAGGATATTCCAAAGACTGCCTTCAGAACTCGGTAAGGGCATTATGAATTCTTAGTCATGTCTTTTGGATTGACTAATGCTCCTGCTACTTTCATGGATATGATGAACTGTGTATTCAAGGAATATTTGGATCAGTTCGTTGTTGTCTTTATTGATGACATCCTCATCTATTTCAAAAGTCGTGAAGATCATGAGCACCATTTGAAGTTGATACTTGAAAGGCTTCGTGAAAATAAGCTATATGCCAAGCTGAAGAAATGCGAGTTCTGGCTTGAGGAAGTAGCATTCCTTGGGCACGTGGTGTCAAAATATGGAGTATTTGTTAACCCGGCGAAGATTGAAGAAATACAAATTTGGGAGCAACCGAAGTTGGTGACCGAAGTGCGTAGCTTTCTAGGCTTAGCTGGTTATTATCGAAGATTCGTGAAAGGATTTTCTCAAACCGCTACTCCGTTAACTCAGTTGACTCAGAAGGATACAAAATTTGTATGGAGCGAGGAATGCGAGAAGAGTTTCCAAGAGCTCAAGAGGAGACTCATTTCGGAATCTGTTCTGGCAATACCATCTGGTTCGGATGGATTTTTTATATATAGCGATGCTTGCAACATGGGAAAGTCATAGCCTATGCCTCACGACAACTCAAAGAATATGAGAGGAATAATCATACTCATGATCTAGAGTTGGCAGCAGTCGTTTTTGCGTTGAAAATCTGGAGACACTACCTGTATGGGGAGAAAGTGGAGATCTATACGGATCATAAAAGCCTCAAATACTTCTTCACCCAAAAGGAACTCAACATGCGGTAACGACGTTGGCTCGAGCTATTAAAAGATTACGAGTATACCATTCAATACCAACCTGGAAAAGCAAACGTAGTAGCTTACGCTTTGAGTAGAAGATCGTATGTGGGTACGAGTGTGATGTTGTTAACACAAAGACCCCTTTTGTAAAATTTAAAAAGGATGGAGATTGAGTTAAAGATTCCAGGGACCCATGTGATGATGGCGAATATACGAGTAGAACCGACTTTAATCGATAAAGTTAAAGCTGCTCAAGCTACAGACCTGGGGCTGATGCGTATGAAGAAGAAAGTGCAAGATGGTGTTATTCCAGAAGCAAGAATCGATGAAGAAGGAATACTTCGAGTCAACTCTAGACTTTGCGTTCCTAACGATTCTGACTTGAAGCATAGAATCATGATGGAGGCACACAACACCCCATTTGCAATCCATCCTGGGAGTACCAAAATGTATCATAATGTTCGACATACATTTTGGTGGAACAATATGAAGAGAGAGATCGCGGAGATTATCTCGAGGTGTTTAACATGTCAACGTGTAAAGGCGGAGCATCAAGTGCCAAAGGGTCCATTGCAACCACTTGAGATTCCGAAATGGAAGTGGGGACACATTACCATGGATTTCGTTACAGGTCTTCCCAAAGTTTCTCAAGGCATAGATGCGATTTGGGTTATTGTTGATAGATTAACCAAGTCTGCTCATTTCTTGCCGATACGCGAGACTTATTCCCTTGAACGTCTTGCTCGTATGTACGTGAATGAGATTATGAGATTGTATGGCATGCCAGTATCCATAGTTTCGGATCGTGACCCAAGATTCACTTCAAGATTTTGGGTTAGCTTATAGAAAGCTATGGGCATGGATTTACGATTCAGTTCAGCATACCATCCTCAAATGCACGGGCAATCAAAAAGGATTATTCAAACCCTTGAAGATCTATTAAGACTCTGTGTCCTAGATTTCAAAGGAAGTTGGGATAAGTACTTGCCACTGGTGGAATTCTCCTACAAGAACAGTTATCAAGCAAGTATATGCATGGCTCCATTCCAGGCGTTGTATGGATGAAAGTGTCGATTCTCTCAAAGATCTTTGGGGACGAGGTAGGAGAAGCAACGTTGTTGGGACCAGAATTAGTACGCATGACTACAGAAAAGATCCAAATGATTCGACAACGTATTCAAACCTCACAAGATCCACAAAAGAGTTATGCTGATCTTCATCGAATGGACGTGAAATTTAATATCGGAGATCATGTACTGTTACGTATTGCTCCATGGAAGGGAGTTACAAGATTTGGGAAGAGAGGAAAGCTCAATCCATGATTTGTTGGTCCATTTGAGATTCTTGACCGAATAGGAAATGTGGCATATACACTCGCATTACCTCCAAGTATGTCTCGTGTTCATAATATTTTTCACATATATATGCTTCGTAAATATGTGAAAGACCCAAACCATATTATTGCGTTAGAACCAGACGAGATAGCCGAAGATTTAACGTACAAAGAGGTACCTGTTAAGATCTTGGATAGGAAATAGCATGTCCTACACAGCAAGGTTATACCACAAGTTAAGGTTTTGTGGAGGAACCATGCTATTGAGGAAATGACCTGGGAGTTGGAATCGGAAATGAAAGCGAGGTACCCTCACCTTTTCGAAACACCAGGTACGTACGTCAATTTCGAGGATGAAATTTCATAAGGAGGAGAGGTTATAAGACCCCAACTTATTATGAATAAAATTGAATTTCCTCTATTTATTATCTTGAAATAATAAGGAATTAATTTGACATAATGCTCAGGTTATGGGTGAAATGTGCAAATTTTGCAAAATAAGCAAGTGGTTATAAAATAATCATTGTTGTCGGGGAATATTCGTTTGGTCGTGGGATATTCTTTTTATCGGGAATATCCGTACGACGGCGCAGTCATTTATGGGCCCCATAACGGAATAACTATCGGATGAAGAAAACGACAAAGTTTGAGTTTTTATAAATAACGGCGTAATTGTTACCGTTAACACTGTTGGAATACCTAGTGGTTAAAATTCAGTAATACGCGTGGTTGCACAATAGCACACGGTATTGCACAGTATTGTTGAATTATTCATTCTTACGTAAGAAGACACTACTCAATAATTGTTACAGTAATTACTGTTCAATATTTTATTTTATTGATTCAATAATTGCTGCGTTGATATTTTATATTATTATTATTTCAATAATTGTCACTGCACATTATTTCCCATTATCATATCAATAATTCATATTATTTGAATAATATTATTAGATAGCATTATTGGCAATGTCTAGAAAATTCTGTCAAGGAGGGTTTGGTCACCTAATTGCACGCCAGTAAGGAGAAATCCTTATTGGAAAGCCCCATCTTTCCTGGGAACGACCTGGTTGTCATAATTGTGATTCTGTAATATTATTTGTGAATAATTAATTATTTATTTATATGATAAGGAAATATTTATTTGATGTAGATATAAATGATGGATTTATTTATTTTATGTGGTTATAAATGAAGGAATTAATGTTGAGGTGTTTTATCAGTATTTTGTCGGAATGGAGGTATTAAAAATCATCCGTTTGTGGATTTTGGATATTTTCTATTTGGAATTTGGAAAAACTCAAAGCTACAAAGTTATAGAGAATTCGATTTCGTGTGGAATGGACTTAAAATTCATATTTTCCTGATAAACGGGATATTTTCTATGAATTACTGAAGTTTCGGAAAATAAAATGATTTTTATTAAATTATGGGTGGGACCCACTTTTGTTTTAACATGTGGGCTGTTGAGATTTTTTCAAGAATGGCATGCTAGATGGTTTGATATTTCATGCGTAGAAGAAATGTATATAAATAATATTATTTTATTATTTTAGTCTCCTATGGCGTTCTAGCATTTTTCTATAAATAGACGCTTAGGTTAGAATTGAAAATCACACCAGAAACAAGTTTTTTTTCTCTCTAGATTATCGAGCGTATTTTTGTGAGTATTTTGATACTTTGAGAGTTCTTTATTATTCAAAAGTTTTTTGTCAAGACTATATATGAAATTCAATGAAATCTGATTATTTTGAGGTAAGGGATGTTATTTTCTTCGTAAATGATATTATTTCTTTCAATATCATTATGCCAAAATATTGGTCTGAACTTTGTATCAAATTTGAAACTTTTTGTGTCGGAGTTACTATTCATGTATACGACACTATTCACGTATACGGCACTATTCACCGAAAAATGAAATTTTTTCTTTTTGTCCAAGATGTCTATTATGGTTACTATCTTTGATCGTATCCATGTTTTGATCTTTATTTTTGAATTCTGCTTCACAATTGGTTATTATGGAGTATTATTGAACTTGGATAAACTATAATACGAATCCCTAATATTTGTTATTTTATCTCACTGGATTCGTTTTCTTTAAGATATTTTTCATCATCCTCAGTCCTAAATGATGATATTACTGAATATCTTTGGCCTGTAGTGCAAAGATGAATGATTAACTGATGAATATCATTAGCCCGTAGTTCAAAGATGAACATGTGTTGATATGAACATGACCAACTGGTGATACAAATGAATATCTTTGGCCTATAGTGCAAAGATGAATATTTGATTAAAGATGTATATTGATTGATGTTGCAGGGATAAAATATTGATGATGGACTTTTAAATCTTAGAAGATAGTTGAATTCTTTCTCTACTTAACTCTTCTAATGGATTGTTGTTTCCGCTGTAGTTGTTGATCTAAAACTTGTTGTCTATTATATTTTATCAGATTTTTCCCTGTTGAAGACTAATGATAATTTGTTGTATATTATCTTAGTCATAATATTCTTTACTAGGCTAGTTGAGCTCACTTTTTTCCTTTTTGTTCCATTTTTCTTCTCAGGAGGTGAGAACATAGTAGGATCTAGTCGGGGTATGAAGTGATGATTTTAGAAAGATGTTTTAGCAATCCTCACTATTTCTGTAAAATAGTGTATAAATAATTGTAATGAGGACTTATTTGAGTGTGGATATTGTCTAGAAGAAAATATTTGTATTTAAACTCACAGTATGTGTTGTCGTATTTTGCATGACAATTGTATTATTGAAGTTGTAGTTTGCTTTCTGTACCATATATTTGGCGACTCAGAATAGGTGTTGTATATCTATTTTGGTGGCATCACAGATGTGATACTAACGAATATCTTTGGCCGTAGTGCATGGATAATTCGGTGATGTGGATTATTTATTGAGCTGAGTCTCAGCGATAAAATATTGATAATAGACTTTTAATTCGTAGAAGATAGTAGATATCATGCTCTACTTGACTCTTCTAAAATACGGTTGCATGTCTTTTTGGCTCAGAGTGCAAGGATGAACTGTTGATGAATATCTTTGGCCCATAATGGAAATATGAATTTATTAGTATGATTATGGACAGGAATTGTGATTTGGTATAACCATGGTCTTTGATATTTCAGTCAAAGACAGGTGATAAAAATTATCTTAAATCTAGAGTGCGAAGAGGAATTTAGAACTACAATTATGATTATGAAGTTATTCACCGATTGTGGATGCGAGAATTGTTGGTCGATGTTACTGAGGATAAAACATTTTTGGTGGATTTTTAACGTGGTGAAGATAATAGACTTTATGGTCTATTTGACTCTTCTAATGGATTGCTCGTTCCGCTGCAACTATGGTTGAAAAGTTTTATCATCTGCCATATGTTCTAAATCTCTGATTCATTACTGATAAAGGCTATTGATAATTTAATTATCTTTAGTCATGATATTCTTTACTGGGGTAGTTGTGCTCACCCTTCTGCTTCACAATTTCTTTCAGGTAATAAGAGTGTAGCTGGGTCGAGCGGGGATAACAGGGGAATAGAACGGTGGTTTATAGTTGTTGAGGTTATCCCTAAATAGTATAGAAATAATTTTGTTGAGAACTTTAGATAAGTTTGTTGTATTGTATACGTCATTTGATATTTAATTTTGGTGAACCGAATAGGGTGAGGAGAACCCAACTTTGGAAGGGTGTTTTGCCACTATTATACAAGATGTCTAATGACATACAACCTCGTGTTATCATAAGACATGGTTGTGCACATCCACTTGCTAAGTATATCTACGAGCACTACTTATATTGTAAAACCCCGACTTTTATAAAATAAAAGTCTAATTTAATTTATGATTATTATTTTAAAATTATAAAATGTTAAATTAATAAATGGTCAAATGAGCAATTAATCGGATAACTGAGTAAATAAAGAGAGAAAGTGGGATAATTATTGGGCGGCTAACATGTGGGAGACAAAGGAATAATGGAAGGAAGAAAAAAGGAAAAGAAAAATAGAAAAACAAAAAGAGGAATTAAAGGGGGGGGGGCCTGGGTTGGCAGTATGTAGCCAAATTTTCAACACTCTCATACTCTTCCCGTAGCCAACTTCAGTAAAATGAAAAGAGAGAAAAGAGAGAAGAGAGAAAGGAAAGAGAAAGATGAAGAAGAAGAAGAAGAAGAAGAAGATGATGATGATGATGATGATGATGATGATGATGATGATGAACCAAGATAAGAAGAATGAAGGATGAAGCAAACTATGAAGCAATAAGAACTAAAAAGGTAAAACCAAAACTTTTCATCTCTTTAATTTTTCTAAGAGTTTGATTTGTTGAAAGTTGGGTTATAGGGGATCATGATGGATTCAAAGTAATAAGGAAGTATATGATAAAGATTTTATATTTAATCCATGTCATAATAGAATTTAAGATCAAAAAGTTGGGCATATGTTTGAGGATGAACAAAAGTTATGTTGAGGACTTAAATCAAACTTATAAATATTCTAATTTGAAAGAACAAAAAAATGATTTAAATTGAAGTTGTGATGAAAGTTTTCGTAAAACATGTTAAACGATGAAAAACTTAGTCTTGGGGGACTTTGGAGCCAAATTTTGGAATAATTAATGAATCTGAAAAATTATGAAATCATGGGGGTTTTGTAGAGCATGTTATAAGCTTTCCATAGCCTCGAAAACGGACTAATTCCAATAACGGATGAAGAAGTTATGAAGATTTGAAGTATGTGTGTCAAAAGTTGCAAAATCTGGAAAATTGAAGTTAAGTGTCAAAGGTCGAGCGCCTAGGCACTAGGCTCGGCGCTTAGAATCTGTTCTTGGGCGCCTAGGCGCTGGTCAAGTGTTAAGCCAAAATCTGTCCGGACGTCCTTCAGTAAATTGGACATAACGTTTTCATACGAACTCCGATTGAGATGATTCCGGATGATTTGGAAAGATAACGAGTAGACCTAAACCTTTTATTCTTTATGTTTTGAGATTTGAGGTCGGGATCAAGTACTAAAATGGCTAGTTTAGGGACTGATGTGCATTCAGAGGCAATCAGAGGACGTCGGGCATGCACATATGCAACGTGTAATGTTGTAGACGATAAAGGATGTTATTCTAAGTTGTAAAACATGAACATTATTAAATATAATGATATTATGCGATAATTAAAGACAACTTAAATGAATAATGAGTTATTAGTTGGTTTATATGTTATTCGAGATAAATATGATTTGATGTTGATCTGTTTATAAGTAAGATATTGATTTGATTCTCACGTAAGAAGTCACTCGGTATTTATTTCAATAATTGCCACAGTAGTTATTACACAGTGACTCATATTATTTTATATGATATAATTAAACCAGTTGGCAGTATTGAGAGTCTAAGTTAATAATTGTGAATAATGGTTCAAAGATTGAAAGATTGTTGATTAAAGATAAGTATGATATACAGATGTTTGTTCAATTATTTTCTTTTTACAAAAGTAAGTTTGGCAGGACTTGCCGACACTCTACTTTTTCTAAAGTAGTATGGACCACAACTCTATTATTGAACAAATTTTGTTAAAACGTGTACAAGTTGATTTAATTTTCTCTGTGGGACCATAAATTCCACTACCATTATTATATACCCCATTTGGTTATTTTGTCAAAGTAGGTGTGCTAGTTGTTTACTAAATTTTTAGTATAAATAGGTTGCTCGGTTGAATAACTAAACACACACGATCACTACACTAAAAATATAGAATTCTTTTACTTCAATATTGTGAGTATAATATTGTGAGTATTTCTATTGAGTGTAATATTACTCCAAGTGTAGATAAGGAATGCAAGTATTGTTTAAGATGGTCAATTTCACAGAAAGCATAATCAAGTCACATGTTAAGGTAAGGGATATCATTATTGTGGTAAGGGGTATCATTTTTATGGTAAAGTGATATCATTTTCTTTCATACTCCATATTATGGTAAGATGTTATTATTCATTTCTTCAGCTTGTCATTAAATGATGAAAGGTCCTGAAAGGATTAGAATATCCTTAATAGTTTGTGCTTCATCTATTATTATGTTATCAATTTGGACTCTGGATAATTAAGTTGAAAATCACTAAGATCTATGTTATCTTATTATTATGATGATTTATGTTTATTCATTATATATATCATTGTCATCATTCTCGTGCTTATATTGTGTTGAAAGTCATCTATGGCCAGTAGTGCATAGATGGACTTGGTATGATTATGACCAGGGATTATTCGGTATAATCATGACCGTAATGTTACAAACGATGTGGTAAAAGTCATCTTTGGCCGTAGTGCATAGATGGACTTGGTATAATTATGACTAGGGATTATTCGGTATAATCATGACTGTAATTGAAAACAAGAATATCCTTGGCCCGTAGTGCATGGATAATTCATGGTCGTGATACTATTGTCGAGTCTCAAAGATTATTGGTTTTCTGGGTTGTATATCTTTGGCTGTAGTGCAAAGATGGACTGTTGGTTATTGGTTTTCTGATTTGTATATCTTTGGCATGTAGTGCAAAAAGTTGGATCTGTTGATTTACTTGATTATAAATATGAATTGTGATTTAATTATAATCGGTGGTGGTTCAGGTGAAGACAGGTGATGAGAGTTCTCTTTGTCTTGGGTATAACCAAGAACTGTTGATGATTATTACAGGAATGAAATATTAACGATGAACTTTTAATCTAGAGGAGATAATAGACATTATGTTCTACTTGACTCTTCTAATGGATTGTTGATTCCGCTGCTATTATGGTTGGAAACTTTTATCTTCTACCATATGTTCTAAATATCTGAATTATTATTGATGAAGACTATTGATAATTTAATTATCTTAAGTCATGATATTCTTTACTGGGCTATTTATGCTCACCCTTTTACTTCACCACCCCTTTCAGGTAATAAAAGTGTAGCTGAGACTAGCAGAGAGAACATGGGTATAAAGTGGTGATACGAATTAGTCACAAGCCTAATCAAATTATGAAACGGTGTGGCATAATAATTGTACTGAGAACTTAAAATGTGTGTGACATGTTTTATACATCATTTGATATTTAATTTTGGTGAACAACAATAGGGTGAGGCGAATCAGAATATGGAAGCGTCAAAGGTGCACTCCATTAGAATGAGGAGAACATAAATCTTCTCGTGTTCCTTCGGGGACTTAATATAATTACTGCTCTACTTTATATGGCATTGTAATAATTTAAATATGAATATTATCGTATTATATACGTAATAATATTTGTATTGAAACTCATAGTATATGAGTCGTCGTATTTTGCACGACAGTTGTATAAATGGAGTTGTCAGTAGTGTATTTTCTGGCGACCCAAGATGGGTGATGTGTATTTTGGGGGCGTCACATATATGATCTTGGAGTATATTTGAAATATAATTTTTACTTGGAGACAACGAAGATAATTATATGTCAAGAGAATACTCACCATTGGAAAGAAGATGATAGTAATCTTCTTGTTTTTCTTTGGGGACTTTTGGGTCAACCAAGGATAATTCTGTGGACATATGATATCTATCATAACCTAGACGCATGGCCTCCCATATACGAAGGTTTCCTTGAGCACTTCCCAAAGATTTTAATTTTTAAAACAGTTTTTGACTGTACTTTTATGTAAAGTATCATTGTAAGGTTGTGGTCGAGGCACCATGAGAGTTACATACATTTGTATTAAAACTCACAGCTTATCTGTTGTCGTACTCTGCATGACAGTTCAATAGTTGTATAAATGAAGTTTGTATTTGATTTTTATAGTGCGATATCTAGCGACTCAAGATGGGTGATGTATACCTATTTTGGGGGCGTCACACAGAGTATATGTGTCGTCGTATTTTGCACTGCTAGAAAAGTCTGTGTCAGTAGTGTTATTTTTAGCGACCCAAGATGGGTTGTGTGGACCTATTTTGGAGGCGTCACACATATATCTAGGTATTTTATTGATAATCTTGGGTAATTATGCGTAATTAAAATGTAAAGAATATTTTTGTTTAAAAAAACCTAAAGATGCCAATATGTGATAAACTCATATTATTACCTTATTTTTCGGCCATTTATATTTACCCATTATAGGTGAAACTCTTAACATGAATTAATGATACTTCTAGCATGTTTTTAACACCTTAAATCATACAATTACTTAAATCAAATCACATAATTTCACTGTACTCGGTGTTTTTTTGAAAGTTTTAATGAAAACAGGAAATTTGACGTCACGGGTTCGTTATAACTTCGAATCTGTCCGTTCAAAGTTTGTTTTCTTCGTTTTAACATGTATTATCATAATCTACTATCAAATTTAAGTTAAACAAACAATTTATGGCATACAATTGCTCGTAATGGTCATAAATACAACTTTTATACTCTGTAACTTCAAAAAATCCAATTATAACATATTTATATGAAATTAATGATTTAAAAACCTACATAGATGGTAGAAAACATGTTATGATTATATATTATCATGTATATACACATAAATCATAAATTCATGCATTGATCATACAATAGTTATTTTATAGAGAACTCAAAACACCCGTTAATGGAAAAACTCTGATTCTAGCATGTTTTTAATGAAATCAATTACTCTAATCACATGAATGTATGATATAAACATATTGTAAATATATACTAACATATATAAAATCAAATACTCATCAATTAAAAATCTCTTCAATCACAGAGGACTTTGAAATAGTTTTTCACAAAATATAAGAACAAAAATTAAAGTTTGAATTGAAGAGATTACCCTGCTAGTTTATGTAGATTAGTAGGAGATAATAACAACTCCTTTGATCCTTCAATTTCTTCTTCAATCTCATAATTTCTCTCAATTTTCTCTCTAAACTCTCTCTGAACTTGTTTTCCAGACTTGCAAAATAATGAACTAAATAAAAGACGTATAATATAACTGACGTTGTTGTGGTCAGTTAATCCCTTAGTGGGTTAACTGGCCAACTCCTCTTAGGGCCATGTTTGGCTTGTTTTAAAATTCTCACTCTAACTTATTTTAATTAACTTATTTATTATATAGTTTATTTGTCACACTTTTAATTAATCAAATAATATTATTTAATTTTAATTAAATAAAAGATAATAATACTCATTAAATCACATCATCACATAATTAAAATTCTCATTTATTAAATATAACATATAATTTATATTCTCAATAAATTTTCAATTAATTAGAACAACATTAAAATTATTAAACAACCCATTTAATTTAATTATCTCAATTAAATTCTCACTTTGATCAATAAAATTATTCTACATTAATTTAATCAATGTGGCACAGTTAATTAAATTAATTTACCATAATTCCATCAAATAATTATTTAACTCAATAAATAGATAACCAAAATATTTATTTAATTCAGTAAATATTTTTAAAAAAATTAATTACAAAATTCTCGTTCGTCAAATCTTTCCCCTCTTAAAATGATTTTGTCCCCAGTATCACAATTCACTTGATTCGTCCTGTTACATTCTCCCCCTGACAAAGATTTTGTCTCCAGAATCGCTACACACAGATTAAGCAAATAAATGAGGATAATTTTTCATCATTTGTTCTTCGAGTTCCCACGTAGCTTCTTCAGCATTGTGGTTCCTCCAGATAACCTTAACAGAAGGTATTACTTTATTTCTGAGTACTTGCTCTTTCCTGTCAACTATCTGAATAGGAACTTCTTCATAAGATAAATCATTCTCAAATTGTAAGGGTTCATATTCGATAACATGTTTGGAATTGGGCTTATACGGTCGTAAGACAAAAACATGGAAGACATTATGGACATGTTCTAAGGCCGGAGGTAAGGCTACCTCAGATGTGACTTCACCAATTCTCCTCAAAACTTCGAAGGGTCCAATGAACCTCGGGCTCAATTTTCCCTTCATACCAAATCTTATATTTCCCTTCTAGGGAGAGACTTTCAAGAAAACGTAGCTACCAGATTCAAATTCTCGATTATGTCGGTGTTGATTAGCATATTTCTTCTGTCTGTCTTAAGCAGGTATCAATCTTATCTTGATCACCTTTACAATCTCAGCGGTCTGTTGCACCAATCCTGGTCCTAGTAGCTAACGTTCCCCTACTTCATCCCTACATAATGTAATGTTACATTTTCTGTCGTACAACGCTTTGTAAGGCGGCATGCCAATACTTGCGTGGTAACTGTTATTATAAGTGAATTCCACCAGCGGTAGATGATCATCCCAATTTCCTTTAAAGTCCATTATACAAGCTCTTAACATATCCTACAATGTCTGAATCGTACTTTCACTCTGCCCGTCTGTCTGAGGGTGATATGCCGTACTCATTCTCAACTGCGTACCCATGCATTCCTGTAGTCATTTCTAGAAGTTTGATGTAAAGCGCGAATCCCTATCGAAAATAATTGACACTGGAACTCTGTGCCTCGAAACAATCTCATTTACATATAACCTTGCCAACTGGTCTAAGTTAAATCTAATTATGATCAGAAGGAAGTGTGCGAATTTTGTCAATCGGTTAACAATAAACCATACTGCATCATAGTCTTTTTGAGTTTTTGGAAGGCCAACCAAAAAATCCATCGTGATATGTTCCCACTTCTATTCTGGGATTTCTAATGGTTGTAACAACCCACTCGGCCTCTGATGTTCTGCTTTCACTTTCTGACATGTCAGACACTTGGCAACACACTCTGCAACATCTCATTTCAAATTTGGCCACCAGAAATGTTATCGAAGATCTTAGTACTACCAGGGTGAATCGAATATCGTGAGCTGTGAGCTTCGCTCAAAATGTCTTCATTAATCTCTGGCTACTGGTGGTACCCAAACTCTGCTCTCAAATCTCAGTAGTCCCTCACTGTCTACCTTGAATCTCGATTCGGTTCCTTCAGATATCTTCTTTTTTGCCTTCTCACATTCTTCATCCTGAAGTTGAGCCCCCTAATTTTATCCAGTAGAGTTGTACCAGCTTACTTCTGGAACAGCTTCTCGTCAATCTCCATAGGATACTTTACTTCCAATTCCAGCTTCTTCATTGCTGAAATTATATCTTTCTAAGCGGTCAACATCATCAATTTCTCTTGACCCTTTTTACTTAAGGCATCGGTAACCACATTTTCCTTACCCGGATGGTATAAAATCTCGCAATCATAGCCCTTAATTAACTCCAGCTGTGAGACCCCAGATTTTATGAATAAATATTTAATTTTCTCTAAATAATTTTTTTAAATATTACGGTGTGGATTTGAGATAATGTTATAGTTGTGGGTAATATTTATAAATTTTGCAAAGTACGCAAGTTGTTATATAATATTCGATTGGTCAGGGAATATTCTTTTTATCGGGGAATATCAGTACGACAGTACAATCATTGGTGGACCCCACAACAGAATTATTGTCAGATTGAGAAAATGACAAAAATACTTTATGAAAATAATGCGGAAGTTTTACCGTTAGCTGTTGAAACACCCGGTGTTAAAAGTACAAGAATACGGCGTGGTTGCATAGTAAGACGCGATATTGATTATTGATGCTTACGTGAGAAGTCACTCGGTTATACTCAATTATCGCTACTGATAATGCGATCATATCTCTCATATTATTGATTCAATTATTGTCACAAAGATCATCTCGCATAATATTTATTATTATTAAATCAATAATTGAGATGACAAAGTTATTCATATTATTATTTGCAATATCGACAATGTCTCAGAAGTTCATCGAGGAGAGGCTTGGTCACCTAATTCAAGGCTACCGATAAGGAGAAATCCTTATCGGAAAGCCCCCTCTTTCCTGGGAACGATCTGGTTGTTAAATATTGTGAGTTATAATATTAATGATGAATAAGTTGTGTTGATTAAAGATGAAATTGATTGTTCCATTGTATTGGGATTATTAGTGTTAGTAGAAATTGACATTTATTTCGATGATAATTGATGTCTGGAGGTTATATTGTTCACTCAGGTATTCGGAGCACTTTTCGTGTCAGAGTACTATTCACGAGTTACTATTCATGAATTACAATTCACGAGTTACTATTCATGAGTTATTATTCACAGGGTACTATTGATTCACATTCTTATACTATTAGGGGTGGTGGTGCAAGATTGATAATACTTGCATGACTAAGTTAAAAATAGAGGTATAGTTGAAGGTACTATACTGTAATTAATTTTTTCACGTGATTATACTATTTATTCACATGATTATACTATTTATTCACATGATTGTACTATTGATTCACATGATTTACTATTAGGGGAGTTAGTAAGATTGATAATATTTAAAGACTAAATTAAAAATGAAAGAAAAGTTGGAGGTATCAGATCGTAATATTTTGAGCCCCAAAACGTGCAATTATCGAAACAATATTTTTCTATAAATAGAAGCTCATTCTTCCTTCATTTCTCACCAATTCACTAAAGCTATAGAGCAATTATTATAGAGAGAAAGAAGAAAAGTATTCTGCTACTTCACTACTTCTATATCCAGTTTCTTCTAAGGTAGGGGATATTATTTCTTTCTTTCGTCTTCATGAAGAGAACACGTTATTTCATTCTTTGTTATTATGTTGGAATAACTTTTACATCGCCAATAACCGCATACTTGGTGAAATTCTTCTATTATTCCATTCTTTATTATTCTCTTTGGAATATCCCGTTCATGAGTTCTACATGGGACTGGTTAAGTCTTTATATTTTGTTGGAATATCCATGCTACAGACGTTCTCTGCCGAACTCGTTCCGCTTCTTTATTATTCTCGTTGGAATATCCTGTTTATGCGTTTCACTTGGGACTGGTTCCGCCTTTTTTTATTATTCTCGTTGAATATCCGTCTGCATGCGCTTTTACGCCGCACTGATTCTCGTTATTTATTATTACATTGGAATAACCCGCCTGCGATCTATCGCATGCTTGGTGATTTCTTTTGTTATTCCATTCTTTATTATACTCGGTTGGTTAAAGTTTTGACTTCTATAATCCATGAAATTAGTGGAATATCCTTGATATTTGCGCTTCTTCATCCAAAGATCTTTTCGTGTAAATATTCTTCTGAGCATTCTTGAATTGTACTCCACAAAACAGTATCATGTTGACAATTTGGACGTTATTGGTTCCTGGATAAATTAATTATTGAACTTGTTTTATTGAATATTATGTCATTGTCATCATCCTCATGTTTATATTATGTTGAAAGTCATCTGTGGCCTGTAGTGCATAGATGGACTTGGTATGATTATAACCAGGGATTATTCGGTTTAATCATGACCGTAATGTTACAAATGATGTGGATAAAGTCATCTGTGGCCTGTAGTGCATAGATGGACTTGGTATGATTATGACCAGGGATTTTTCGGTGTAATCGTGACCGTAATGTAACGAATGATGTGGTAAAAATCCTCATTTTCCGTAGTGCATTGATGGACAGTTTTTGGTATGATTATGGCTATGGATTCTCTTCGGCCAAGAGTGCAAAGATGAATTGTTTTATGGCATGATCAAGACCGTTGATGAAAACACAATTATCTTTGGCCCATAGTGCATGGATAATTCGTGGTCGTGATACTAAATAATATCCTTGGCCTGTAGTGCAGGGATTATTTGATGATGTGGATTATTTATTAAGCTGAGTCTCAGAGATAAAAGTGATGAAAAACCTTTTTAAATCATAAAAGATAGTAGATTTTATTCTCTACTTGACTCTTTTAGTGGATTGTTTGTTCCGCTGCAGTTAAACTTGTTGTCTATTGTATTCTATCAGTTTAACACTGTTGAAGGCCAATGATAATTTATTCTGCATTATCTTAGTCATAATATTTCTTACTGGGCTAGTTGAGCTCACCCTTTCTTTCACTGTTCTCTTCAGGAAATGAGAACGTAGTTGGGACTAGTCGGGGAACAGAGTGATGGTCCTAGATGGAGCATTAGTAGTCCTCACTATTCTGTGAAATAGTGAGACAATAAATGTAATGAGGACTCCATTGAGTGTGGATATTATCTAGATGACAATATTCTTATTAAAATTCATAGATTATGTTTTGTCGTATTGTACACGACTGTTGTATTATTAAGTTGTATTTGGATTTATGTACCATGTAAGTGGCGACCCAAGATGGGTGATGTATACCTAATTTTGGGGGCGTCGCAGTTGGTATCAAAGCTTAGGGATATGATCCCTGGCTGAGATGTGAGACAAGAACTAGGAGGGGAGAGACGGGGAATTCTTCGCTAGTATGACCTACCTAAGTTTATTTGTTATTTAATTAGTCGGTCAGAGTATAGGGATAATATGTTACATGTCAATTAACCCTTGTTTTGTGACAGTGTTTGAAAATGGCATCTGAAAATGCTGAGATAAGCAATGAAGCACATGAGACCATTGAGTTAGCTCAACCAAAAGGTAATGACCAACAACACGATAATAATCATATCGATGGCAACGACCATCGGAATAATGATAACTATCATGGGGGAAATTATCATGCCAAGAATGGTAACCACTTCGATGGTAATCATGGCCAAGATAATAGAAGTGGAAATTTCAAGAAGGGAAGGTCATTTAGCTTGATTTTGTCATATAGTGAAGTCAAGTCCAGCTGGAACGGTGACACTAAAGGCGGATACGGACAAAACAAAGTCTGTGGTTTCAGGAAGAGCATTTTTCGTGATTCTCAAAAAGCGAGTAACCGAACGGGTTAGCACCAAGGTTAGTTAATTATAAATTCTTCTGTAAGTCTATACCTTATTAGAATCTTGTTCTACCCATTCTTTTATCTCTCTTGCTTGTGCTCAACGTTTAAATTTAACCCTAGAGAAGTTAGACTTTGACTTATTGGTTGAAACTTCGATATTAGAAACCTTCGTTACATCCACTATTTATAAATCTTGTTTAATTCAAATCGACACTTTCGCGTTACCTGTCAATCTTATCTCTTTGAAAATACTTGCCTTTGATGCGATTTTCGGAAACGATTGGTTAACTACTCATCATGCTTTTCGTAAGGTTGTTAGCTTTTATACTCCTAACCAACCTGTTATGTGAATTCAAAGTAATCAAACCACTAAAGTCAATCATTGTCATATCAAGCCATAAGTAAAGAGACCCGAGCCTTTCGCTGGTGACTTCCTTGTGTGGAATGCACCGAAGCCGAACTTTTCGTAGGGGACGTTGTGAATGACGATGTCAAGTTGATAGGTATCAATGTGACGTACTATCCAAGTCTTGGATGAGAGTTACAGTTTTGAATAATATTTCTATTATTAATAAATTTCCTGACGTATTCTTGAAGACTTCTTAGCCTACCCCTAAAGCGTGAAATCGAATTTTGTATTGACCCCTGTACAAAACCCATTTCTAAAACCCTCAAATATTTTCTTCAACCAAAACGAACGTATAATGCGCCAAAGACGTTGACTCAAGCTGTTGAAGATTACGATCGTACCATTCAATACCATCGTGGGAAAACGAACGTGGTAGCTGACGCGTTGAGTAGAAGATCGTATGCGTTTACAAGTGCGAATATACGAACCCCCGTGAAGATAACGAATATACGAGTAGAATCGACTTTAATCGATAAAGTTAAAGCCGCTCAAGCTACACACCTGGAGCTGATGAATGTGAAGAATTAAGAAGGTTCAAGAGGGCGTTATTCTAGAAGCAAGAATCGACGAAGAAAAGAAATTTCAACCCTCGATTTAATTGGCCCATTTGAAATCCTCGATAGAGTAGGAACTGTGGCCTATAGACTCGTTTTACCGCCAAGTATGTCGCGTGTTCATAACGTTTTTAACGTATTGATGTTACGTAAATATGGGGATGACCCGAACCACATTATTAATTTAGAACCGGACGAGATAGCGGATGATTTAACGTATGAAGAGATACGTGTTAAAATCTTGGATAAAAAGGATTATATTCGACACTCAAAGGTTATTCCTCAAGGGTTAGAATTTGAAGTGAAGTCAAGGTATCCTCCGTTTCTAAGATACCAGTGCGTATATAAATTTCGAGGGTAAATTCCATAAGGAGGGAGATTGTGAGACCCCAGATTTTATGAATAAATATTTAATTTTTTCGAAATAATTTTTTTAAATATTATGGTGTGGATTTGAGATAATGTTATTTTTACAAAGTACGCAAGTTGTTATATAATATTCGATTGGTCGGGGAATATTCTTTTTTGTCGGAGAATATTCGTACGACGGTACAATCATTGGTGGACCCCACAACGGAATTATTGTCGGATTGAGAAAACGAAAAAAATACTTTATGAAAATAACGGCGGATGTTTTACCGTTAACTGTTGAAACACCCGTTGTTAAAAGTACTGAGAATACGCTGCGTGGTTGCATAGTAGCACACCAGTATTGATTATTGATGCTTACGTGAGAAGTCACTTAGTTATACTCAAATATTGCTACAAAGAATTCACGCATCATATCTCTCATATTATTGATTCAATTATTGTCACAAAGAATATCTCGTGATAATATTTATTATTATTAAATCAATAATTGAGATGACAAAGTTATTCATATTATTATTTGTAATATCGACAATGTCTGAAGTTTACATCAAGGAGAGGTTTGGTCACCTAATTGCGCGCCAATAAGGAGAAATCCTTATCGGAAAGCCCCCTCTTTCCTGGGAACGACCTGGTTGTTAAATATTGTGAGTTATAATATTAATGATGAATACGTTGTGTTGATTAAAGATGAAATTGATTGTTCCATTGTATTGGGATTATTAGTGTTAGTAGAAATTGACATTTATTTCGATGATAATTGATGTCTGGAGGTTATTTTGTTCACTCAGGTATTCGGAGCACTTTTCGTGTTGGAGTACTATTCACGAGTTACTATTCATGAGTTACTATTCACGAGTTACTATTCATGAGTTATTATTCACGGGGTACTATTGATTCATATTCTTATACTATTAGGGGTGGTGGTGCAAGATTGATAATACTTGCATGACTAAGTTAAAAATGGAGCTATAGTTGAAGGTACTATACTGTAATTAATTTTTTCACATGATTATACTATTTATTCACATGATTATACTATTTAGTCACATAATTGTACTATTGATTCACATGATTTACTATTAGGGGAGTTGGTGCAAGATTGATAATACTTGCAGGACTAAATTAAAAATGAAAGAAAAGTTGGAGGTATTGTACTGAAATATTTCGAGCCCCAAAACGTGCAATTATCAAAACTATATTTTTCTATAAATAGAAGCTCATTCTTCCTTCATTTCTCACCAATTCACTAAAGCAATAGAGCAATTATTATAGAGAGAAATTATAGAGAGAAAGAAGAAAAGTATTCTGCTACTTCACTACTTCTATATCCAGTTTCTTCTAAGGTAGGGGATATTATTTATTTCTTTCGTCTTCATGAAGAGAACTTCTGTTATTTCATTCTTTGTTATTATGTTGGAATAACCTGTCTATGCGAAGTACCGCATACTTGGTGAAATTCTTCTATTATTCCATTCTTTATTATTCTACCGAATATATGTCATGCATGTTTTACTCGTCGGATTGGTTTCATTTTTATTATTCTGTTGGAATATCTTGTTTCATGCGTTTACGCCGGACCGGTTCCGCCTTCTTTATTATTCTCGTTAGAATATCCTCGTCTCAGACGCTCTTCGATGGGGTTCCGTTATTTTTTATTATTTCGTTGAATATCACGTATGCGTATGCGTTTCTGACGGACCGATTCCGTTATTTATTATTCTGTTGGAATAACATGCATGTGTGGTATATCGCATGCCTGGTGATTTCTTTTGTTATTCCATTCTTTATTATACTCAGTTGGTTAAAGTTTTGACTTCTATAATCCATGAAATTAGTGGAATATCCTTGATATTTACGCTTCATCCAAGAGATCTTTTCATGTAAATATTCTTCTCGAGCATTCTTGAATTTTACTCCACAAAGCAGTATCATGTTGACAATTTGGACGTTATTGGTTCCTGGATAAATTAATTCTTGAACTTGTTTTATTGAATATTATGTCATTGTCATCATCCTCATGTTTATATTATGTTGAAAGTCATCTGTGGCCTGTAGTGCATAGATGGACTTGGTATGATTATGACCAGGGATTATTCGGTGTAATCATGACCGTAATGTTACAAATGATGTGGATAAAGTCATCAGTGGCCTGTAGTGCATAGATGGACTTGATATGATTATGACCAGGAATTTTTCGGTGTAATCATGACCGTAATGTAACGAATGATGTGGTAAAAATCCTCATTTGCCGTAGTACATTGATGGACAGTTTTTGGTATGATTATGGCTATGGATTCTCTTCGGCCAAGAGTGCAAAGATGAATTGTTTTATGGCATGATCAGGACCGTTGATGAAAACACGATTATCTTTGGCCCGTAGTGCATGGATAATTTGTGGTCGTGATACTAAATAATATCCTTGGCCTGTAGTGCAGGGATGATTTGATGATGTGGATTATTTATTAAGCTGAGTCTCAGCGATAAAAGTGATGAAAAACCTTTTTAAATCATAAAAGATAGTAGATTTTATTCTTTACTTGACTCTTTTAGTGGATTGTTTATTCCGTTGCAGTTAAATTTGTTGTCTATTGTATTCTATCAGTTTAACACTGTTGAAGGCTAATGATAATTTATTCTGCATTATCTTAGTCATAATATTTCTTATCGGGCTAGTTGAGCTCACCCTTTCTTTCATTGTTCTCTTCAGAAATGAGAGAACGAATCGGGACTAATGGGAACAGAGTGATAGTCCTAGATGGAGCATTAGTAGTCCTCACTATTCTGTGAAATAGTGTGACAATAAATGTAATGAGGACTCCATTGAGTGTGGATATTGTCTAGATGACAATATTCTTATTAAAATTCATAGATTATGTTTTGTCGTATTGTACACGACTGTTGTATTATTAAGTTGTATTTGGATTTATGTACCATGTAAGTGGCGACCCAAGATGGGTGATGTATACCTAATTTTGGGGGCGTCACACCAGCCACCTTCTTTGCCACATATTCAAGTCCTTTTATGTAAAAATATATTTCAGACTCTTGTGGTCTATATATATTTCACACTTTTCCCCATAGAGATAGTGTCTCCAGATCTTCAAAGCAAATACCATTGCAGCTAGCTCCAAGTTATGAGTCGAATACCCCTTTTCATAGTCCTTCAATTGTTGTGATGCATACGCAATGACCCTGCCATTTTGCACAAACATATAGCCCAGTCCTTTATGTGACACATCACTTTAAACCATAAAATTCCATGTGTCATCCGGAAGGGATAAAACAGGTGTTGTACTCAACCTCTTCTTAAGTTCATGAAAGCTTTCCTCACACTTCTCCGTCCAAAAGAATTTCACAACTTTCCTAGTCAAATTCGTCAACGGAGTTGCGATCTTGGAAAAGTCTTGAATGAATCTTCTGTAATAACCTGCCAATACAAGTAAACTTTTCACTTCCGACGGCATTTTCGGCTGATCCCAGTTCATCACAGCTTTGACTTTGGAGGGATCTACCGAAATTTCGTCCTTATCAATCACGTGTTCGAGAAATTGTACCCGCTCAATCGAAAATTCTCATTTCGAAAACTTAGCATACAACTTCTCCCTTCTCAACGCTTCTAACGCTACCTTCAAATGCTCTACATGTTCTCATTAGAATGAGGAGGACAAAAATCTTCTCATATTCGTTGTATTTTATATGGCATTGTAATAATATGAGGACTTGAAATATTTGTTGTATTTTATATGGCATTGTAATAATTTGAGTATGAATATTGTCGTATTATATACGCTACAATATTTTTATTGAAACTCAGAGTATATGTGTCGTCGTATTTTGCACTGCTAGAAAAGTTTGTGTCAGTAGTGTTATTTTTAGCGACCCAAGATGAGTTGTGTGGACCTATTTTGGAGGCGTCACACATATAGCTAGGTATTTTATTGATAATCTTGGGTAATTATGCGTAATTAAAATGTAAAGAATATTTTTGTTTAAAAAAACCTAAAGATGCCAATATGTGATAATCTCATATTATTACCTTATTTTTCGGCAATTTATATTTACCCATTATAGGTTAAACTCTTAACATGAATATATGAATTATAAAAAAAAAAAATCAGTGCACTAAAATATAATTTACATTGATGATCAATTCATATTACCGAATATCATAGATAAGTTACTTGTAATTAGATTTGACAATATAATTGGTTAATTATTGGGTCAATTCATATTAATTGAAACGAAATGGGTTAGTTAACTATTTTTATTTATTTAAGTTAATTAAGGTTTGAAACCATATTTTTAAAAAGAAATATAAGTTCAAACCGGTTAACCAATTTTTGACCAAAATTTTATTCCAAATTCAAATCAAAAGTTTTTTTCCACCTCAAATTTATAATTTTTTTATTCAAAAAAATTATATTTAGTGATAGTGTATATCTGTGACGTCCCCAAAATAGGTATACATTACCCATTCTGAGTCGCCAAATACATGGTACAGAACTTAACTACAAACTTCATTTATACAATGCAACAGAACGTAGCTGAGAGTTTTAACACGAATATTGTCTTTTAGACAACATCCAAACTCAAATGGAGTCCTAATTACATTTATTATCACACTATTTTATAAAATAGTGAGGACTACTATAGCCACCATATCGGACCATAACTCCATTCTCCGACTAGTCCCAGATATATTCTCATTTCCTGACGAGAACAATGAAAGCAAAGGGTGAGCTCAATTAGCCCAGTAAAGAATATTATGACTAAGATAACATAGAACAAATTATCCTTAGTCCTCAACAGGAAAAAATCTGATAAAATACAATAGACAACAAGTTTTAGATCAACAACTGCAGCTAAAATAACAATCCATTATAAGAGTCAAGTAGAGCATGATATCTACTATCTTCTATGATTTAAAAGTTTATCATCAATTTTATCGTTGAGACTCGGCTAAATAATCCGCATTACTGAATTATTCATGCACTACGGGCCAAGGATATTCATTATTATCACATCCACGAATCATCCATGCATTACGGGCCAAGGATATTCATTATTATCACCAATGGTCATGATCATAACATACACCTGTCCATCTTTGCACTACGAGCCAAAGTTATCAATCAACAGTTCATCTTTGCATTACGACCAAAGATATCAATCAAAAGTTCTTCTTTACATTACGACCAAAGATATACAACTGTAAAACCAATAATCAACAGTTCATCTTTGCACTACGGGCCAAAGATGACTTTCAATATAATATAAGCATGAGAATGATGATAATGATATAAAGAATCAATCAAGTGAGATCAAAGATAAATATTAGAGATTTATAATTCAATTATCCAGAGTTTAAGAATATCCAAATTGTCAACATGATAATTTATTTGTGGAGTAAAATTCAAAAATGATATTCAAGTATCAAAATAATTTGGATAGAAAAGAAATCACTTTTATCGTGAATAGTACCCCGTGAATAGCACCCAAGTAAATAGTATCCCGTGAATAGTACCCCGAGTGAATAGTAACCCATGAATAGTACCCTGAGTGATTAGTACTAAATGTATAGTACCCCGTCATGCAAAGTAGCCCAAATAAATAATACCCCCAAGTGAATAACACCCGACTGAATAGTACCCCGTAAATAGTACTTCGTTAATAGTACCCCGACATGAAAAGTGCCCCGAATCCCCGAGTGAATAATACCTGAGTGAATAGTAACCAGTTAATAATACCCCGACATGAAAAGTAGCCCGAATCCCCGAGTGAATAATACTCGAGTGAATAATACTCGAGTGAATAGTAACCCGTGAATAGTATCTCGAGTAAAAATATTGAATTTTAATAATAAAGTTCAGACCAATATTCCAATGAAATGATACTAGATGAAGTGCAAAACTCAAGGATATTCTACTAATTTCAGGAATTATAGAAGCAATACTTATCATAGTAAGTTTAGATTTAAGAATATGAAAATAAATAATACCCCTTACCATACGAAAATAACATCCCTTACCTTAGTAGAAGACCGGATACTGCAATAGTGAAGTAGCAGAATACTCTTCTTCTTGCTCTCTATAGTTTCTCTCTCTACCGATACTCTTGTGAGTCTTAGTAAATTGGTTAGAATGTAAAAAGAATTAAGCTTCTATTTATAGGAGAATGGACTAAATAGTGACTGTTTCACGGACGGTCCATATTGATTTACTATTAAAACGGACGGTCCATATTGATTTACTATTAAAACCACCACCTGCGATCCAGATTGATTTACTTATTACACTTTGGTACCCCTAAAGTTTTCCAAGTTTGCATTATTCCCCTATAACTTTTGAAATTCACTTATCTTCAATAAACACTTTTTAATATTTCAACATTTATTCATCATTAATATTATAACTTACAATATTGACAACCAGATCATCCCAAGAAAGAGGGGGCTTTCCGATAAAGATTTCTCCTTATTGGCGCGCAATTAGATGACCTAACCCCTTTCCTCGACAGAACTTTCTAGACATTATCAATAATGTAAATAATCATATGAATAAATGTGTTGTCTCAATTATTGATTTAATAATATAAAATATTGTGCAAATGATACTGTGACAATAATTGATCAATCAATAATATGAGATACTTAAAGTATTCATCGCTGTAATAATTGAATAAACCGAGTGGCTTCTTACGTAAGCATCAATAATCGAAAATCGTGGTAATACCGCTGTAGTATCAGGCAACCATGCCAGACATCGTATTTCTACCACCCAAAGATTTCAACGATTAACGATAAAACTTTTGCCGTTATTTTTACAAAAAGTTATTTATGTCGTTTTCTAACTCCGACAGTTATTTCGTTATGGGGTCCACCAATGATGGTGTCGTAATACGGATATTCCCCGATAAAAAGAATATTCCCCGACCAAACGAAAATTCCCTGACACAACGAATATTTTATATCAACTTGTTTACTTTGAAAAAATTTCACATATCACCCTTAACTTTAACATTTTATCAATTTAACCATTTACTAAATAGAATAACAATTATAAGAAAATTGAATACTTTCATTTTATAAAATTCGGGGTCTTACAATCTCCCCTCCTTATGAAATTTCGTCCTCAAAATTAATGTACGTACCTAGTATGACGAAAAGGTGAGGATACCATGATTTCATTTCATATTCTAACTCCCAGGTCATTTCCTCAATATCGTGGTTTCTCCACAAAACTTTGACTTCAGGTATAACCTTTGAGCTTAGAATATGTTCCTTTTTATCCAAGATCTTGACAGGTACCTCCTCATACGTTAAATCTTTGGCTATCTCGTCTGGTTCTAATTCAATAATGTGATTCGGGTCTTCCACATATTTACGTAACATATATATGTGAAAAACGTTATGAACACGAGACATACTTGGCAGTAAAGCGAGTCTATAGGCCATAGTTCCTACTCGGTCAAGGATTTCAAATGGGCCAATAAATCAAGGGTTTGAGATTTCCTCTCTTCGTCAATTCTTGATTCTAGAATAACGCCTTCTTGCACCCTATTCTTCATATTCATCAGCTCCGGGTCTGTAGCTTGAGCAACTGTAACTTATTCGATTAAAGTCAGTTCTACTAGTATATTTGACATCATCACATGGGTCCCTAGAGTCTTTCACTATATCTCCATCATTTGTAAGTTATACGAAATGGGTCTTTGTGTTAACAATATCGCACTCATAAACGCATACGATCTTCTACTCAACGCGTCAGCCACCATGTTTGCTTTTCCAAGATAGTATTGAATGGTATGATCATAATCTTTCAACAGCTCGAGCCAACATCTTTGGCGAATGTTACGTTCATTTTGGGTGAAGAAATATTTGAGGGTTTTGTACCGGGTTCAAGGTCGATACAAAATTCAATTTCACGCTCTGGGGTAGGTTAGGAAGTTCTTTTGGGAATACGTTAAAAAATTTATTAACAATAGAAGTATTTTTCAAAACTGACTTGATAAGTAGGTTTTATACCTACTTATCCAATATCTATTACTTGAATTAGTTGCATAAACCTATGTTTAATAGTTACTTTGCATGCATTGTGTGTTCATTTCATACATGTTATGTTATTTTGTAGGCTATGACACAACATTTGCATGAGGAAGCATGGAAAAGCAATTCAAACATCTTTTGGACAAAAATATGCAAGTAAATGCAAGAAGGGAAGATTGTTGGGATTTTAACACCAAGTTGGATGCATGTTCTTGGCTTGGAACTCAGATTATATTATAGATCTACTTCTTAGCTTTCTGGAACATCTTGAATCGTCCCAATCGGAGTTCGGATGCCAGAGTTATGACCTTTTTATCAACAAAGATCAAAGTTAAGAGTTGTCATGCTTGCCATTTACATATCATCTACTTCAAGCTTGATTTCCGCCTTGATCAGGATAGAATATGTCAATCCTCAAAGAATTAAAGTTATAGATCTCGTCGATATCTTTGATTTGATAGGTGACAGGCCCTGTAAATCCTAGCGGATCAAAATTTATGCATGTTTTACCAAAGAACGTTGCAACAAAAAATAAAGTAGCGCGAGCCGCGCTATAAACGGTGCGGGGGGCACCGGGCCACTAGAATCTCTGCTACAGTAGCGCGGGGGGGCCCAAAATGGCCTAGGAACAGCGTGGGGCACACCAATCGGCGGGGGGGAGACTTAAATTGGGTTATTTGATGTCCAAATTGAGCTAGAATAGGATTCTTAGTTGCCTAACTTGCTAGGATATCCATTAGAACTATAAATACTTGATTCTAACTTGGATTGGGAAGCTAGTTTGGAGGATTCCATTAGATTAAATTAGAGTAGATTAGGAGCAAAATCCTAGTTCTTATGATATTTGGAGATTGAAGCAACTTGGAGTCCATTGAAGATCAAGAGCAGGAGCTTGAGGAAGATGGAGATTTGCTAACAACAGATTTATTCTTTACTCTACTCTTATTTTTATCTTTTAATGTGTATTCAAGTGTGGATTCTTAGTTTTAATTCAATGAACTAATTCTTTGTTTGAGATTATAATGGATCTTATTGTGTTGTTTATTTTAATATGCTTTGTTATCAATTATTATGTTCTATCGTGAGGATTGTCTATTATGATTTGGACTTAATTGTTTAATTGATTGGCCATCAATTACCGTGATAATCTATATGAACTCGAGAGATAAAGTATAGGTTTAGATCTGATCATGATAGCATGTGTTTGTGATTTCTGCATAGATGGAATTCATGATTCGTGTTTAGGATAGAGATATGCCTTTACGCCATATGCAATTTTATAGAGAACTTGTGCTTTAAATCCTTTTTAATTGTAATTCACATAGAGATATAGTGGATTAGTTAATTAGGGTGTCTTGCTTAATTCTATCATCTATGGATTTAAGTGAGTATGGGTATTATGCATCGAGAGGTGGTTTTATCTGCTTTAGTGTTCTTGATTAACAATTCAGGATAGAGAATAATTGATGAGAAGTGTGTTAACTTAAATGAAGCAATAAGTGAAGTTGTGATCTTAAATCTTCGTAATCTTAATTTAACTAGTGGTAATTATAATTAGTTTACTTATAAATTGAAATTTATTCGTTTAAATAAGATTGAGTTGGTTACGGGTTAGTACTTGGTGATTTTTATTAATAATTCCTCGTGGGAACGATACTCTACTTTCACTTTATTACTTGTTGACCACGTATACTTGCGTGTTGTGCGTAATTCAATTTTACCCAACATGACTCTCATCCAAGACTTGGATAGCACCTCACATTGATACCTATCAACCTGCCACCGTTATTTACGGCGTCCCCTACGGAAAGTCTGGCTTCAGTGCATCCAACACAAGGAAGTCACCAGCGAAAGGTTCGGAGCTCTTTATTGATGGCTTGATATGACATTGATTGACTTTAGTGGTTTGGTTGCATGAATTTGCATAACAGGTTGGTTAGAAATATGAAAGCTAACAACCTTACGAAAACAATCAATTTTAGCATGATAAGTAGTTAACTAGTCGATACCTAAAATCACATCAAATGCAAGTATTTTCAAAGAGATGAGATCAACAGGTAATGTGAGGGTGCCGATTTGAATCAAACAAGATTTATAAACAGTGGATGTAATGAAGGTTTCTCCCAATGGAGTTTCAACAGATAAGTCAAAGTCTAATTTCTCCGGAGTCAAATTTAAACGTTGAGCGCAAGTAGGTGAAATAAAAGAGTGGGTAGAACCGGTATCGAATAAGGTATAGACTTCGCAAGAGTTTATGATTAACTTACTCGTGATAACTTCATTCGGGTTCCTCGATAAACGCTCTCCCTTAAACTACCGGCTTTGAATTGTCTGGGAAATCCTTTGGTGTCACCATCCCAGTTGGACTTGACTTCACTATACGACAAAATCGGGCTAGGTGACCTTCTCTTCCGCAATTGAAACATGCTTTAGGTTACCGCGTCTGGTTTGATGAGATGTGTCCCTCCTCCACGATTCAGAAAGTATACGACCGGTGGTCGTTCTCCTTCCTCAAACGCGGTCTTTGGTCTTTGTTGACGCGTCTTTCCATTATTGTTTAATCTTCTCTTCTTAAAGTTGTTCTCACTTAGTTCACCTTTCCTATTATCTTGGCCATGATTACTACCAAAGTGGTTAACATTTCTGGCATGATAATTTCCTCCACGATGGTTATCATTGTTCCGATGGCCGTTGCCACCGGTATGATTATTATCGTGTTATTGGTTGTTTCCTTTTGGTTGAGCTGACTCATAATTGCGTTCTAATAACTGAGCCCTATTCACAACATCTGAATATAAACAAAGTTTGTGAGAAATGAGGTATTGACGTATTTTGGGTTTCAAACCTCGTAGAAACATTCGCGTTTTTCTCTCCTCATTATCAACCAAATGGGATGTAAACCGGGATAACTCCGCAAATTTAGCCTCGTATTGCGACACGGTCATATTGTTTTGTTCCAGCTTGATGAATTCCACCTCCTTCATATGACGAATATGTTCGGGAAAGTACTTGTCATTGAACAATTCTTGGAACTTCTCCCAAGACATCTTTAGTGCGGCAGACTGAGTACGTTTTGCAGATTCCCACCAATGATCTACCTCTCCTCGCAACATGAAGGTGGCAAAGGGAACCTTTTGCTCCTCGGAGCATCCCAAGACATCAAATATCTTGGTGATCTACTTAAACCACGACTCTGCCTTAAGTGGTTCTAGCTTTCCCAAAAACTCTGGTGGTCCCAGCTCCATGAATTGCTTAGCGGTGACCATTCGAAAGTTGCAAGTGTTTCCACCTGTATTTTGAACAGGAGTCTATCTCGTTTGGTGTTGCATGAATTCTAAAAAGCTCCTAAACATACCATCGTTCGTCATTTGGTCGGTGTTGTTGTTTATACGAGGATTATTGCCTTCCTGATGCACATTATCCTTGTTATTAATCGGCGGTGACTCAACGGTCCCATGTGCTTCATTGCTTATCTCAACATTTTCAGATGTTATTTTCAAACACTGCCACAAAATAAGGGTTAATTGACAAGCCACATATTATCCCTATATTCTAACTGACCCATAAATAACAATTAAGCTTAGGTAGGTCATACTAGCGAAGGATTTACCCCGTCTCTCCCCTCCTAGTTCTAGCCTCAAACCTCAGCCAGGGATCATATCCCTAAGCTTTAATACCAACTGTGATGCCCCCAAAATAGGTATACATCACCCATTCTGAGTCGCCAAATACATGGTACATAACTTAAATACATACTTCATTTATACAATGCGACATAACGTAGCTGAGAGTTTTAACATGAATATTGTCTCGTAGACAATATCCAAACTCAAATGGAGTCCTCATTATATTTATTATCACACTATTTAATAAAATAGTGAGGACTACTATAGCCACCATACCAGACCATCACTCCGTTCCCCGACTAGTCCTAGTTATATTCTCATTTCCTGAAGAGAACAATGAAAGCAAATGGTGAGCTCAACTAGCCCAGTAAAGAATATTATGACTAAGATAATATAGAACAAATTATCCTTAGTCCTCAATAGGGAAAAATCTGATAGAATACAATAGACAACAAGTTTTAAATCAACAACTGCATCGAAAATAACAATCCATTAGAAGAGTCAAGTAGAGCATGATATCTACTATTTTTTATGATTTAAAAGTTTATCATTAATTTTATCGTTAAGACTCAGCTAAATAATCCACATCACTGAATTATCCATGCATTACGGGCCAATGATATTCATTATTATCACATCCACGAATCATCCATGAACTACGGGCCAAGAATATTCATTATTATCACATCCACGAATCATCCATGCACTACGGGCCAAGAATATTCATTATTATCACCAATGGTCATGATCATATCGTACACATGTCCATCTTTGCACTACGGGCCAAAGTTATCAATCAACAGTTCATCTTTGCATTACGACCAAAGATATCAGTTAACAGTTCTTCTTTGCATTACGACCAAAGATATCAATCAACAGTTCTTCTTTGCATTACGACCAAAGATATAAAACTATAAAACCAATAATCAACAGTCCATCTTTGCACTACGGGCCAAAGATGACTTTCAATATAATATAAGCATGACAATGATGATAATGATATAAAGAATCAATCAAGTGAGATTAAGGATAAATATTAGAGATTTATAATTCAATTATCCAGAGTTCAAGAGTATCCAAATTATCAACATGATAATTTATTTGTGGAGTAAAATTCAAGAATGATATTCATGTATCAAAATAATTTGGACAGAAAAGAAATCACTTTTGTCGTGAATAGTATCACGTGAATAGTACCCGAGTGAATAGTACTCTATGAATAGTACCCCGAGTGAATAGTACCAAATGTATAGTACCCCGACATGCAAAGTAGCCCGAATAAATAGTACCCCCGAGTGAATAATACCCGAGTGAATAGTACCCCGTAAATAGTACTTCGTGAATAGTACCCCGGCATGAAAAGTAGCCCGAATCCCCGAGTGAATAATACTCGAGTGAATAATACTCGAGTGAATAGTACCCCGTGAATAGTATCCCGAGTAAAAATATTGAATTTTAATAATAAAGTTTAGACCAATATTCCAATGAAATGATACTAGATGAAGTGCAAAACTCAAGGATATTCTACTAATTTCAAGAATTATAGAAGCAATACTTACCATAGTAAGTTTAGATTTAAGAATATGAAAATAAATAATACCCCTTACTATACGAAAATAACATCCCTTACCTTAGTAGAAGACTGGATACTGCAATAGTGAAGTAGCAGAATATTCTTCTTCTTGCTCTCTATAGTTTCTCTCTCTACCGATACTCTTGTGAGTCTTAGTAAATTGGTTAGAATGTAAAAAGAATTAAGCTTCTATTTATAGGAGAATGGACTAAATAGTAACTGTTTCACGGATGGTCCATATTGATTTACTATTAAAATGGACGGTCCATATTGATTTACTATTAAAACCACCACCAGCGGTCCAGATTGATTTATTTATTACACTTTGGTACCCCTAAAGTTTTCCAAGTTTGCATTATTCCCCTATAACTTTTGAAATTCACTTATCTTCAATAAACACATTTTTAATATTTCAACATTTATTCATCATTAATATTATAACTTACAATATTGACAACCAGATCATTCCTAAGAAAGAGGGGGATTTCCGATAAATATTTCTCCTTATTGGCGCGCAATTAGATGACCTAACCCCTTTCCTCGACAGAACTTTCTAGACATTATCAATAATTTAAATAATCATATGAATAAATGTATTGTCTCAATTATTGATTTAATAATATTAAATATTGTGCAGATGATACTGTGACAATAATTGATCAATCAATAATATGAGATACTATGCAGCAACTTCTGCTGCAATAATTGAATAAACTGAGTGGCTTCTTATGTAAGCATCAATAATCGAAAAATATCGTAATACTGTGTGCAACCACGCCAGACATCGCATTTCTACCACCCTAGTATTTCAACAGTTAACGAAAGAAAACTTTTTGCCGTTATTTTTATAAAAGTTATTTCGCTGCGTTTTTAACTCCGACAGTTATTTCAGTTATGGGTCCACCAATGATGGTGTCATCGCATCGGATATTCCCACAAAAGAATACTCCCAGACCAAACAAATATTCTACGACACAAACTAATATCAGATATCAACTTGCTTACTTTTAAAAAATTTCACATATCACTATTAACTTTAACCTTTTATCAATTTAACCATTTACTAAATAGAATAACAATTATAAGAAAATTGAATACTTTCATTTCATAAAATTCGGGGTCTTACACCCTCTCACCCCACCCCCACCCCCAACCCCCAACACCCAACACCCCACACACTGCAACCCACCTCTAACACCCCCACCCCAAAAAATTAATATTCAGTAATTATGTATGCACCCACCCCGATCACCGCACCCCCTCATTCCCACCCCCTACGCCTACCCCTCCCACCCCACCTCCCAAAAAAATAATATTTCTTGATTATGTATATATTCTCACCCCGCCCATCCCACCCCCCCCACCCCCTAAAAAATAATATTTACTTGATTATGTATATACCCCACCTCGCCACACCCCCACCCAAAAAAACCATTTACTAATTATGTATGCACCGCCACCCCGTCCATGACCCACCCTAAAAAATAATAATATTTACTGATTATGTATACATCCCCACACCCACCCTAACCCAAAAATAATAATAATATTTAGTGATTATTATACTCTCACCCACCAAAAAATTAATATTCAGTGATTATGTATACACCCACACAATCACCTCCACCTCACTCCCACTCCCACTCCCAAATTTTTTTTTAGTGATTGTGTATACAACCCCGATTCTATTCAAAATAATAATAATATTCAGTGATTTACCCCCACCCTAGTGGTACACAAACAGGCTGTCTGGCTTGGCCTGATCAAGGCCTGCCATGCTTTGACTATTGACCAGGTTGGGCCAGGCCCAGGCTCAAATAATAAAAGGGCGAGCCAGGCCAGATATTTGAGTAAAATTCATGGTCTGAGAAGGTCTGTTTGTCAGGCCCAGGCCAGGCCAGGTCAAGGCCGGGCTAAGCAAGTTCAGGCCTCCTTTATAAAACTTTTAGGACAATTATTCTTGAAGGCTTGAAGTCTCCTTTAATTTATAGAACAGAGATAAGGACAAAAGAAGCTTTTTTAAACGATGTGGGACTTTCTTACACCCAGCTAATGTTTCAGCCTTCTGTCAAAAGATGTTGTGTGGAGAAGATGCTAGGAAATTCATCTGCCTTCCTTGCCATCAATCTTTAATTTTTGATGAACTAGTATTGGGGACTAAAATAAATAGTTCAATACAAAAGAATCTTTATCACAATAATTTGTAAATTTTGGCAGCAAGTATGATAATTCCGCATCTACATACATCAAAAACATAAAGAACAACTCACAAGCTGTAGAAGATAATATAGTCATAAACCCGCTTGAATTCCTCTAGGAATTCACCGATGAAATACCCGCGACTAGCATTCAACAAATCAAGAAATTACTCTCAATTTCTTTAAAACATTTAAAAACACATTACCCTCAAAATTAAAACCAGTAAATCCCAAATCAGTTCAATCCTATATGCATTAAGAAACAACAGAGCATTTGATAAGGGCCCATATAATTCTCATACACAAATGCATTTAAAATCCAAGCATCAGGTATTTACAGTGGAAAATGATGAAAAAGTAACGTAGAAAGATTCCACATGTGACACCCCCAAAATAGGTATACATCACCCATTCTGAGTCACCAAATACATGGTACATAATTCAAATACAACTTAATTATACAACTATCGTGTAAAATACGACAAAACATAAGCTAAGAGTTTTAATACGAATATTGTCTTCTAGACAATATTCAAACTCAAATGGAGTCCTTATTACATTTATTATTACACTATTTCACTGAATAGTGAGGACTACTAATGCAAACATCTGGACTATCACTCCGTTCCCCGACTAGTCCCAGCTATATTCTCATTTCCTGAAGAGAACAATGAAAACAAAGGGTGAGCTCAACTAGCCCAGTAAGAAATATTATGACTAAGATAATGCAGAATAAATTATCGTTAGCCTTCAACAGTGTTAAACTAATAAAATATAATAAACATCAAGTTTAACTGCAGCGGAACAAGCAATCCATTAGAAGAGTCAAGTAGAGCATGATATCTATTATCTTCTATGATTTAAAAAGTTTATCATCAATTTTATTGCTGAGACCCAGCTTAATAAATAAACCACATCATTGAATCATCCCTGCACTACGGGACAAGGATATTCATGTAATCATCAATGGTCATGATTATACCGAATAATCCCTGGTCATAATCATACCAACAAATGTCCACCAATGCACTATAGGCCAATGAGGATTTTTACCACATCATTTGTAACATTACGGTCATGATTATACCGAATAATCCCTAGTCATAATCATACCAATCAATAGAACATCTATGCGCGTAAGCCACAGATGACTTTTATCACAATATAAACATGAAAATGATGACAATGATATAAGAATTCAATTAAAAGAAAGCAAATGATAAATTTTTAAAGGTTTATAACTTAATTTATCCATAATTCAATAATGTCCAAATTGTCAACATGATACTGCTTTGTGGAGTAAAATTCAAGAATAATATTGTATCAAAAATTATTTGGACAGCAAAGAAATCAATTTTTGTCATGAATAATTCCCCGGGTGAATAGTACCCGAGTGAATAGTACTTCGAAAATAGTATCTCGTGAATAGTATTTTATGAATAGTACTCGTGAATAGTACTTTGTGAATAGTACCCGTAAATAGTACTTTGTGAATAGTACCTCATGAATAGTGCTTTGTGAATAGTACCGTAAAAATGAATACTACTCATAGACAGTACTCCGGCATGAAAAGCTTAAAATTTAACAAGAATGTACATAAAATATCCTTGTGAAATGATACTAGATGAAGCGCAAATTTCAAGGATATTTTACTAATTTCACGAAGTATAGAAGCAATACTTTAACAAAATGAGGATATAATCAGGAATACGATATGAAATAATATTACTCACATACTATAGAGTATGGAAGAAAATATTATTCCTATGAATACTGAACAAAATAATATCCCTTACCTCAGAAGAAGACTGGATATTGGAATAGTGAGGTAGCAAACTTCTCTTCTACTTTCTCTCTGAAGCTTCTCTCTCTATAGCTTCTCTTTCTATAATTGCTCTTGTGAGTCTTAGTGAATTGGTGAGAATAAAAGAAGAATGAGCTTCTATTTATAGAAAAATATAGTTTTGATAATTGCACGTTTTGGGGCTCGAAATATTACAATATAATACCTTCATCTTTTCCTTCATTTTTAATTTAGTCATACAAGTATTATCAAACTTGCACCACCTCCCCTAATAGTACATCGTGTGAATTAATAGTACATTCATGTGAATCAATAGTTCTATACATGTGAAAAAAATAATTACAGTATAGTACATTCATCTATACCTCCATTTTTAATTTAGTCATGCAATATTATCAATCTTGCACCACCTCTCCTAATAGTACATACATGTGAATTAACAGTACACGCATGTGAACAAACAGTTATAAGCATGTGAATTAATAGCAATTAATTGCTCATTTATCCGATTAATTATGCGATTGGTCAATATAACCTCCAGACATCAATTATTATCGGAATAGATGTCAATTTCCATTAACACTAATAATTCCAATACAATGGAAATATCAATTTCATCTTTAATCAACACAAACTTATTCATCATTAATATTATAACTCACAATATTTAACAACCAGATCATTCCCAGGAAAGAGGGGGCTTTTCAATAAGAATTTTTCCCTATTGACGCGCAATTAGGTGACCGAACCTCTCATTGACAGAACTTTCTAGACATTGTCAATATTGCTAATAATAATATGAATAACTTTGTCTTCTCAATTATTGATTTAATAATATAAAATATTATGCAGATGATACTGTGACAATAATTGAATCAATAATATGAGAGATATTATGCAGCAATTATTGTAGTAATAATTGGGTATAACTGAGTTACTTCTCACGTAAGCATCAATAATCAATACTGTGTGCTACTATGCAACCACGCCAGACATCGTACTTTTTACCACCGGGTAGTTCAACAGTTTAACGGTAAAACTTTCGCCGTTATTTTTATAAAAAGATAATTCTGTCGTTTTCTAACTAAAACAATACTTCTGTTGTGGGGTCCACCAATGATTGTGTCGTCGTACAAATATTTCCTGTTAAAACGAATATTCCCCGACTAATCGAATATTATATAACCACTTGCTTACTTTGCAGAATTTGTAAATAATATCCACAACTATAACATTATATCAAATCCACACTGTGACGCCCCCAAAATAGGTCCATTCCATCCAACCCATTCTGAGTCGCCAAATACATGGTACAGAAAACAACTACAACTTTATTACAACAATTGTCGTGCAAAATACAACAACACATATGTTGTGAGTTTAAATACAAATATATACCAACTGTGACTCATGTCCCAACCGTGGACAACACCTCATAATGACACCTTACATAAAGGTATAGTCGAAAACTGTTTTAGAAATTAGAATATTTGGGAAGTGCTCAAGGAAACCTTTGTACATGGGAGACTATGTGTCTAGGTTATTATAGATATCATATGCCCACAAAATTATCCTTGGTTGACCCAATAGACCCCAAAGAAAAACGAGAAGATTACTATCATATTCTTCCCAATGGTGTGTCTTCTCTTGACATATCATTATCTCCACCGTCTCTAATTGAGAATTATACTTCAACCAAACTCCAAGATTATATAGGTAGTGCTCAGATATATACTCAAAGAAGTGGATGAGCACATCCCCGTCTTATGATGATACGAGGTTGTATGTCATTAGACATCTTGTATGATAGTGGCAAAACACCCTTCCAACGTTGGGTTCGCCTCACTCTAGTTGATTCACCAAATATAACTACTAAATGATGACCACCGTTTCTATTCCCTCGTTACCCCCGCTCGACCCAGCCTACACTCAGTATACACGAAAGGAATTGTGAAGCAAAAAGGGTGAGCACAACTAGCTCAAGAAAGAATATTATGACTAAAGATAAATAAATTATCAATAGTCTTCATTAGTAATAAATCAGAGATTTAGAACATATAGTAGATGATAAAACTTTTCAACCATAGTTGCAGCGGAACGAGCAATCCATTAGAAGAGTCAAATAGACCATAAAGTCTATTATCTTCTCCATGTTAAAAGTCCACCAACAATGTTTTAACCCTGTAACATCAATCAACAGTTCCTGTCCACAATCATGTGAATAACTTATAATCATAATTGTAGTTCTAAATTCCTTTTCTCATCCATGACGAAGATAATTTTCATCACCTGTCTTTACTTGAAACATTAAAGATCATAGTTATACCAAATCACAGTTCATGTTCATAATCATACTAATAAATCCATCTTTGCACTACGGGCCAAAGATATTCAACAATAGGTCATCTTTGCACTACAAACCAAAGATATTCAACAACAAATCATCTTTGCACTACAGGCCAAAGATATTAATATCTCGAAGAAATATATAATCATTTCAGAATTTATATAAATAATAATTATAACCATGTTGATCAATTCACCTTTGCACTTAAGTTAAAGATATTCAATTATAAATTCAATGGTCATGATCATACCAGTCAACAATTCATCTTTGCACTACTGGCCAAAGAGAACCCATAGTCACAATCATACCAATAATCTACCCATCTTTACACTCAAGTCAAAGAGAAATATCATCACCAGGGTTATAAAAATGTTATATATAATAGTAAAATCAATATAATCAAAATATAGATTTAATTTCAAGAGTAATATTCATAACTCAACTATAATTTGGTTAGAAAAAGAAACCAATTTGTAGTGAATAGTACCCGTGAATAGTAACTCGTGAATAGTAACTCATGAATAGTAACCCGTCGTGGATTGTAACTCATGAATAGTAAATCGTGAATAGTAACTCGTGAATAGTAACTCATGAATAGTAACTCATGAATAGTAACTCGTGAATAGTAACTTATGAATAGTAACTCATGAATAGTAACCCCAACATGAAAAAGTTCCAAATTTGATAAAAATTTCAAACCAATATTTTAACATAATGATATTGAAGAAAATATCATTTTAAGAAGAATATAACACCCCTTACTATCCCTTACTATCCCCTACCTCAAAAAAAGAAGATCTTCGATTTGGAATAATAATGAACGAACTCACTATTTAGGATAAAGAACACTCAATATATCAAAATACTCACATGAATACACTCGATAATATAGAGAGAAATAGAGAAAACTTCAGTTTACGGTGTGATTTTCAATTCTAACCTAAGCACCTATTTATAGGAAATTACTTGTAACACCAAAAAAAAATTTAATAAATTATTATATATATATATATATATATATATATATATATATATTAAATTCTACGCATTACACTGACTTACAATTTCAAAGATCTAACAACACATGGGCCAACAATAAAAACGTTTTTCTAACAAAAATATTTAAAACTTTTTAAAAATGATAATCAATTAATCCGAACTTCAATAATTCATAATAAATAGTCCTTTTATCGGAAAATTGAATCTCGCATTTTTTTATAGGAAATTCAATTCTCTACAACTTTCTGTAAGAAAGTTTTTCCAAATTCCAAAATGTAAATGGACCAAATCCATAAGCAGACGATTTTCTGTGCTATAATTAAATTTCGGTCAAGAAATGGGCCCATGAGACATATTTAACATGTTTTAAAAACTTTTGCAACAAAAATACTCTTCCTCCTCATATACTCATATATCCCACATTCATCAAAAATATCATCATTATTATATTATAATAATATAATAAAATATTATTTTATCGTAAAAGATAAAATATCGATTTTCAACAATCATCACTTTAAAAATTTTCTCCATCTATATACACATAAAATGAATATTTTTCTTATCATATAAATCAATAATTAATTATTCACAAATAATATTCTGAGTAATCACAATAATGACAATGAGTAGGTTTAAAGAAGAGAGGGCTTTCAGAAGAATTTTCTCTTTACTTATTACATGATTAGGTGACCAAACCTCTCATTGTATTGCGAACTTTCTAGTACATCGCTAATAATGTTATCTAATAATATTATTCAGATAATATGAATTATTGCTTCGATAATGGAAAAATACCGCAGTAGTGACAATTATTGAAACAACAAGAATATAAAATATCAACGCAAGAATTATTGAATCAATAAAATAAAATCTTTGAGCAAGAATTATCGTAATAATTATCGAAGTAGTGTCTTCTTCACGTAAAAATAAATAATTCAAAAATATCAGTGCAATACCGCGCTGCTCATCGCAACAACGCCAGCGTATTCTTTTACTTTACCCACCGGGTATTCCAATGATATAATTGTGAACTACTACTACTAGTTATTTATAAAAACTTTAATTTGTCTTTTTTTCTTCATCCGACAGCTTATACATTATATGTACCACAAAAAATATGCACCGTCGTATTTAATATTATTCCCAACAGAAAGAATATTCCACGACCAAACGAATATTCCTCGACAACAATGAATATTTTATAACCACTTGCGTATTTTTGAAAATTTTCATATATCACCCTTAACTTTAACTTTTTATCAATTTAACCATTTACTGAATTGTAATTATAAGAAAAATTGAATACTTTTATTTCATAAAATTCGGGGTCTTACACACACCATAATATTCAAAAATATATTTCGAGAAAAATTAATCTTTATTTATAAAAGTTGGGGTCTTACACCACCCATGTGTGCTATATATTAAAAAAATATATATGAGCAAACCCGTAGCAATTAAACCCTTATCTTTTGTGGTGTACATGAGCAGCTTACGAGGCTTTGATGTGTTCTTCAATGAAGTTCGATGAATGATAACTTTTGTTTACAGTGGCATTACTTGATGAATGATAGTTTTTTTCTAAGTCTCACATTCTCTACCCACCAACTTATGATAGGAAATTGGCAGCATAAATAAAACAAGCATGGGCCCTTCACCTATACAAATTAAAAGTGTTTCAAGTTGGGGGTTTAATTTTGGACTAATTTTCATGGACCAGACCAGTCTTTGGGCCAGTTCAGGGCGAAGGCCAGACCAGTTCAGGCTTTTAAAAAGGCTAAGTCAGACCGGATATTAGCTAAAATATGATGAATTCGATTATAGTCTTTTCAGTCGGTAGTCTAGCCAGTGCTTTGATCAGACCTAACTTTGACTGAATTCGAGCTTAGCCGGATGAAAGGCCCAGGCTCATGTCATGGCCATTTATGCACCACACTACCCACCCCCATCCCAATCCCAATCCCAATCCCAATCCCAATCCCAAAAAAATAAAATACTTATTGATTATGTAATAATAAAATATATCTAATAATAATTTATTTAATTAGATCATAAGTAAGCTTGAAATTTAAAATATGGATGGACGTATATTTGAACCATATTTATATAGTTTCAACCCACAAAACTCATATTAAAAATATTTTATTTCTTAAATAGAACAATAACCGTATTTTATAAATCAAAATTAACGTAGAACCCAATAAGTTCGGGTGTAAATTGCCATTCCTACCCAGAGGGGTATTTCTGTCATTTTAGAATCTCCAACTTGCTTGAGTTGCTTCAGCAAAACGAGAGGGAATCCCACTGCAATGCTCCCACCAGAACACCACAATCTTTCTGTATCTCAATATATATGTATATACATATATATCGTTATTTTCCCTTTTCTTGGTCAAATATACCAGATATCCACATGGATGTAGCAGCCGAAGCCTCCATTTTCAATCGCCCAACATTTCTCACTGGCTCGAAGCATTCGTTCTTCGTTTCGCCTAATCGTCAGATTTTGAAATTACACACAAAATTACCTACAACGATTCTGCGATGTAAGTCTCAAACTTCAATCAGCTGTGGATTATTCAAATCGAGGTTTGTAGGTAAGGAGGTTTTTGTTAATGGAGGTCATTTGAGCTCTGTAATAGTTAAATGTAGCGGTGCTAAAGCCCCAAATGGGGGTTTAAAATTAGGGATTTTGGAAGTTTTGGTGAAGAAGGGATTAGTTTTGGCGGCGATTGTTTGCGGGCTTGTAGTGTTTAGGTGTCAGAGAGTTGTTGCGGTGGAAGGGTTTTTGAGTGCTGGTGGGGTTGGGGTTTTGGAGCAGAGTGGGTTGTTGTTGAGGAGTTGGTGGCCTAAGGTTTTGCAAGTTCTTAGGGTTTTTAAAGATCAGGGTTTACTTTTGGTTGTGCTTTTTGGTCTCTCAGCATTTTTCTCCATGGCTGAGACTGCAATTACCACTCTGTGGCCTTGGAAGGTATATGCTATTATTAATGGTTTTTAAACTTTTCTAGTTAATTTATTTTTGAATCTTTTGAAAAGATAGTTGACTTGTGCATATAAAACGTAATTAATTCTGGTTCTGCCACATTTAGAAGTTCAATGGTTCTTTGGCAATTTTTTCAAAAGACCCGACATCAAGTAATTAGTTAATGCAAATCCACTCGTGATTAACTAATCAAGGGCAGTTTCTTATCCCCTGTTAAGTGATGTAATCAGTGCATTTAGCCATTTTGGTATTTTGGTTTGGTCATCTCTTCGCCAATGGTGGTATGTCACTAAGATGTGTATGGAATAAAGTACGGGTGTTTGTAATGGGATACTCGGGATCATTTTACATTATTGAGTGGAGGTGACTCAGATATGGACTATCCTAACGTCTTGATCGGTGCCTCTATTGAAAATAAAAGTAAAAAATCTTGATAATAAAGTTTGATTTATATATTGGAACTTCATGAACTTAAGTGGTTTTGTTTACAAGGAACTTGAGGTAGTACGTTCTTGAGCATGTTCCTCTTTCCCTCGTTTCATACGCCAATTGAAAAGCAACGGGGTGTTCCTAACCTTGCATAATGTTTGGAGCAAGGGGAATGCCTTGCCCACCTTCTCTCTTCTCTTTTGCACTTCCAACACTAATTCAGGAATGTTGCTAAATCACTTCCATTGCTGTAGCCCATCCATGTAAGAAGACCTTACTCTTAATCAACCAGATGCCTTTCAGAGGAATTATGCAGCATCTGCCTTATGCAGTCCCTTGAGAAAGATCTCAGCCCAAACTTGGCGTTCGTTCAAGTGTTCTATATTGACGTATTCTCCATGTCCTTGCAAACATTTTCACTAAAGCCTTCTAAACGAGGCATAATTTTCTAGGCAGCGAATGCCTTCCTATCTTTTTGATTACTTTATATAATGGGCCTGTTCGGGAACGACTTATTTTAGAGGACTTATAAGTTAGAATATAAGTTGACTTATAAGTTGTTTTAAGTTGGGACTTGTAAGTAAAAGTGTTCGTTATCAATTTGACTTATAAGTCAAAAATCAAGTTAAAACAAGTTATGAAGGTATTTGGCTCATAAGGATTTATAAGTAAAAATAATGTAAAGATTACTAACAAGGACATTAATAAAAAAAATGGGCAAAATAGAAGAGGGGCAAAATAGACATTACATTTGGTCAAACTAAGTCATTTTAAAATAGACATTATAAGTCATTTTAAAATAAGTCATAAATAGTTATTTATTTTTTTGACTTAAAAACCAACTTATAAGTTAAAAATAAGTAGCTTCCAAACACTCAAACAGTGGCAAATAACTTATAAGTTGGTTTCACCAACTTATAAGTCATTGCCGAACACCCCTTGAATCTGGTCAGATATGAAAGGCCTTTCTTCTAAACCTTGAAGTTTGAGAAACAGTCTCCCTTTTGAATATTTGCACTACTCTTTGGTGTAAGGTAGTTTGAGATAGTCCCATGAGGTATGGACCAATATAAGAGGCTTTGGAAATAAATGCCAAAAAGTCAAACTAGTAGATTTTTTCTGGAATTTAATTATACTTGATTTGTTTGTGTGTTACTTTTGTAGATATAATATTAGCATTCTATTTGGTTTAGGAATGTTAAATAAGTTGTTTGTACTTTACTCTTTTAAAGACCATGGATTAATATATAGTATTTTGATTGTATTGATCTGTGTGTTCTTTCCTTCCTTGTCCTTAAATTCTTCTTGGAACCTTTCCCAATTCTAACCTAAAATCGGTCTTCAACAATATTGGTATGAGAGACATAAATCCTTGATCTAGGCCTGTTTTCCTAAAATTTTCGTCCCTAAAGTAGTGGTAAAATAGTCCAAAAAACAATTATCACCATCACCAAGAAACCCAACCACCGACACAGAAGGAGGTCTTTGCCCCGCTTAGGCCAGCTATTCAGCGATATCTAACTTATTCAGAAGCATACAAATACCTTCAATCATCCACCCATTGGAATTATCACCACCTAGCTCTGATCTTCCAATGCGACAATGGAACTGCCCCAAATCCACCTACCGTCATCTTCGATTAACTGAAAATCCTATCTGTAAGAAAAAACTCTTAACTATTCCAACCCACAATAACAACCGATCAAAACTCTAGCCACTACCTTCCCCAACCACTGCCGACCAAAACCGTAACCCTCCGAAGCCATCCAAGCATACACACCAGATAACCCCGAAAAAAGAAAAGAAAAGAAGGATTAAAGAATTTCTCTTACCGGTATGAACTGACTGATTAGAGGAAACAATTTTTTACTGATACAATATTGAAGAAAATTTGAATTTGGTGACTCAACATCAGAAGAATCGATATACAGTAGTGATTAGATGTGAAGTTATTAATGCTACTACAATTCATTGTTCATCACTTGGTGCTTTCAAATTATAAGCAGTGAACATATTTCAACACACGGAGTTGGTGCAAGGAAGTAAATCTTTGGCAGAGGCTGAATCCCGAGATTTCATGTGGAGCATCCTTTTGATTATGTTCGCCCAAATTAATGACTAACCAAGAGCCGGGGGGGGGGGGGTATCAAACTTTGAACGGAATATTAATTCACTCCCTCACAGTTTGTTAAAAGTGTTTATATGTATGTGAATCTCAGAATGAGTATGAGTGGGACTGTGTACTTATGAACTTTGACCGACTCACAGTCTAACTTAAATATATCAACATATTACAAACACAATTAAAACAAAATACCAATCATAGAACACAGAAGATTTATGTTTAATGAAGCTTATTCTGATCACGGAGCCCTTAGCATTGTTTTTATCACTTTTATGAAGCTTATTCTGTTGTATTACTTAAAACCCAACAACCCTCTCTGATATTTTTTGCACTTAAACAAAAGAACAAGAAATGAAATCTGTGTGTTTATAAAATGTGCTAAGAATGACGTCATAAATCGTTGACCTTTTGGAGTCCTGCAACCTTCTACTTATAATATTCTCCTTTCTGGAGTACCTTTCAATTGTATTCTCTTGTGACAAAATTTCTAATTAATTTCTGATGTATCAGGTGCGTGAGTTGGCTGAGAAAGAGTCTGAAAATGGTGTCTTCAAAATGCTTCGTAGTGATATTACTCGGTTCCTAACAACTATACTCATTGGCACAACGTATTGCTCTTTTATACTTGCAATCAGGCTATTGATTTTTGTTTCTCAGCTTGAATATGAACATTGTCTCTTATTGTAGATTTCATTTATGTCCTCAGCGTTGCCAATATTGCAGCAACAGCACTAGTTACTGATGCAGCAACAGCAATATTTGGTGAAGCTGGTGTAAGCGCAGCAACTGGAGTTATGACTGTATGTTTTCAAATCTTTGTTTAATTGATACAGAAGTTTAGTTTATTATCCACGTAGGATTATTAGAAATTCAAATTCTTCGTTATTATGGAATTTGCTAAACTAACATTGAGAACCACCTTTCAATTCATCGTCTTTTTGAATGCTTTTGTTAAGAGGTTGCCAAACTGCTGAGAATAATTTAAGTACAAATGTAATACTCCCTTTGTTCAAAAATATAGGATCAATACTGATTTTTTGAAGACACTTTGAGATATTTTTAAATTTAAATTGATATGAATTAATTTAGCTTTAAAACAATACAATTATTAAAATTGTAAACTGTTGAAATAGTACAATTAATTACAAGATTTATTTTCTTCAAAAGTTAAATGAATCACATCAATTTTGAATTTTAAAATTTCTCAAAGTGACCTTTAAAAGTCAAACTTATCCTATATTTTAGAACGGAGGGAGTATGTTTTTCTGGTACACTAGCACGTGGTACATGCATACTATTGTGCTACTTGTCAATCTGGTTGGTCATATTTATGAAGTCAATTTGGTCTTCAAAATTATGTACGAAACTGGATGTAAGCTAAGTTCCTCAGAATTCTTTAATGGTGCATAGATATATAGGAAATTTGTAAAGCTTTTTACGAGTATCATTTGTACTACAAAGGCAATTGGAGATACTTTATCGGGTTATTTTTTGCCATTTTCAGTGCTTCATTCCAACTGCTCATATTTTGTTATCAGGTTGCAGTGTTGCTTCTCACTGAGATTACTCCAAAAAGTATTGCCGTACATAATCCCACAGAGGTTGCTAGGTTTGTGGTAAGTTAGATGTGGATCTTTCTTATAAAATTAACCAAAATCACATAAAAATTTATAGTAACTGTATCATCACACAAAAAACTCTCTGCTGCTTAGCTTACTATTTATGCTTTCAAATCATTTGAATAGTCTTACTTGTATTGCCTTCAGGTCAGACCAGTGGCGTGGCTTTCCTTGATATTATATCCTGTGGGTAGAGTTGTCACATATCTATCAATGGGTATACTAAAATTGTTTGGTTTGAAAGGAAGGAGGTGCGCTTATCATTAATGCATATTGTCCTTGCTGCTTCTGGTAGTTCATTGACTTTTAAGATTACTTGGGCAATGGCTGATGATGTTTCCAACTTTGTTCAGTTTTTTCCCATAAGAATTTTCATGAATGTTTTGATTATTTGAGAAATCTCCTATGAAATTATTTATTACTTTAATACCAGGCAAGAAAAAGAAGTCTGACTGTCTGAGACAAAAGGATTAGAAGAAAATATTTATGATGGTATACCTCAATATTTCACAATTCCCCTTCCCCTCAGTATCTAGTTCTGTCTCTTTGAAGGCTGCCTAACGTGAAGATATTTAGTTTTATCCTTTATTTTGTTATATACATATTTTCTGTGCTACAGAATATTATTACATGTGTTTGTGTTTGTACAGAAGTAGGTGTAAATACTTCTGCTTTACAGTAACAAATAAATCATTTGCCACGTAGTTGCTAGTCATGAAGCTTATTTGAATTATTTTGGAAGAGTGATCATGAATTGGTTAAGAATCATTTGCTTTTATTGAGTCAAATATTATATGCGATAAACATAGGTTGTTGGGTATCAATGACATATTGAATGAATGAAATTTGTGTTTAGAACCTGTTCTTGAGTTTGCAGAATACTCTGTTGAAGTTTGGCCCAAAAACAAATTGTCTTATCAAATTGAATAATATACTTACCGTTGTTTCTGTCTGCAGACTTCTTGTCCACCTTGGCATTGTATCCTCTTTCTTCAATCTGATAATTTTTCTTCTTTTATCTGATAAGAACCTTATCATTTATATTTCACGGCATGTTTGTTCTGTTGTCAGTTGCAGCATATGCAACTTCAATTTTGCGCTTTATAACTGAACTATAATTAGCTGAAGCCAGTGTTTTAAGTATTTATCTTCAAATTATGGCTCCAATATTACATTATTCCTTACCTCGTCCCCATTTGATTTCAGCGAACTATATGTTACTGAAGATGAATTGAAGTTGATGTTGCGAGGAGCAGAGTTGAGTGGAGCAATTGAGGAGGAAGAACAGGTAACAGAATGGGAATGTGATCCTTTTTTTGTTATTTTCTAAAGTTCATATTATCGCCGTCCTTGAATTTGCGCAAACAAATTTTCTTTAAGCGAATAATATGTATTGGTAATATCATGAATAATTTCTAGGTCATCTGCAATAAGTTTTTCGACTGTTGAATTAAACTCGAAGTGTCTTTATAATTTATAAGGAGATCAGAGTCATTGCTTGATGTTTTTATCCAATTAAGTTCCTTGGGATGATGGCTACTGATGAGATAAAGGAAATATATTGCATGCACATTGTCAAGAACTCGAGAACCAAGATCATTCCGGAATTGAAAATATAAAGCCAAGTTGTTCCCATGTCCAGGCACTAAAAAGATGGGAAAAAAAGTAAAAAATACTAATCCCAAAATAAAAAAAGATTTTGAAAATAATAAATAGAAATAAAAAAAAATGAAAAAAAAACTAATAGTAAAAAATTATGCAAAGATAAGAAAGAGAGAACAAAAGGGAAAAAACCAAGCCCCTCTTGGCTCAATGGTAAAACAACTACTCAAGGCTTTGAGTGCAAGAGGTCTTGGGATCCATTCCTGCCCAAGGTAGCAAAAAAAAGAAAAAAAGGGCAAAACAAGCATACACTAAAGATATCACAAGTTTTTTTAGACTTCTAATGGCAGGCATATTGTTTTTTGAAGGAAAGAGGATGTTCCAAGGTTTTAATTTCTCTTTCTACGAAACATTGCCCGCAAAATTGGAAAATTGTAGTGGTAAGTTTATTTATCCGAAAAAAGAGGGATCATAATGAAATCATTGATTAATTGTGAAAGTGGTTTCAGCTAGTGATTTATGCATTTCCCAACAGATTCAGAAGGGAAGATAAAAAAGCAAAAAAAAATTAAAATCCTGAGTGAAAATATTCAATAATCATGCTAAAGTATAGATCACTCCACTCAAATGAAGTCCTTAAATCCCGACTCCAGCTTAATAGTTGTTATGAATTTGCTAATAGACAATAATAAGTATTGTGAACTAACACTGTCATGTTTTCTCCTGGTATAGGTTGTTAAATTTGCTTTTTGACTGATGATATGAAAAGCATTTTGGCCTTCCTTGAATGCTATCCTAGTGGTCTTATAGATGGTGGGATATAACTACCTGCATTTATTATATAACTTTAGCCTTCTGTATAACTTTTGAAAATGCTTTGAGAGACAATAATACGGCTTAACTTTGCTGGTCCTGAAAAGTTATGCAAACTTCTTTGTGTTTATCTTTGATTATTAGTTGAATTTGAGAGATAAATGCCATGCAGAACATTTTTTGGTGAATTATATTATCTCAAAATTGTAAATTGAGAATGTAATTCTAGTATGAGGGCATCCCTTTCCCCTTTATCTCTTTTTTATCTTTTTAGGATTTTAGGCATATGTATGTAGGGGTGCTCATCGGTAAAATACCGAACCGGTACCGATCCGAAAGTATCGGAAAAGCAAGAACCGGCATCGGTACCGAATTACCAGGTTCGGTACCGGTTCGGTACAAAATTGGTAGCGATTTTTTCGGTCCGGTTTTCGGTTATACCACATGGTAATATATATAATTATTAATAATAATTAAATAATTTTTTTTAATATATTAACAATTTTTTTTTTAAAACTAAGAAATCATCTATCTAATTTATTAATTGTAGCTGGGCTGCCTGGGCATCATAATTTTCAAGTCAATTGAAGCTGAAGCTACTGTGTAAATTTCATCCCCTTATGCCTTGTGGCCTTGTCTAGTTTTTTTTTTGGTGGTTGATTTGTTGGCTTGTTGCTATAATAGTTGTTTATTTATGTCCATTAGTTGTTCTACTTGTGAGTTGTGACATGAATCATGATCCCAACCTTCTGCAGCTTCCACATTCACAGATGAAACCAACTCCGACTGTCCCATCTCAAGTTCCTGTTATGCAAATGTCGGAATGAACCAAGCAAATACAGAGCCCAAACTTTACAAAATAAATCCATAGTTTATATCACCTGGGGAAGAAAACTAGGATTATGACATGTTATAAAATTGGCAGCCGTACAGTACAGACTACAGAGTCAATCAAGGAGGTTAAAAACTTAAAATAAGCTAGGGTTCATTTGACCAGTTCAGTTTTACGGCTCATATAATATGCTCCACATCACTTGTCTGCTGCAATGAAACAGAAAGAAACTCCATAAAAGGAAAAAAGTTTACTAATTTATTTCAACTCAGTAAGATATATAGAGCATCCTGAGCCCTGAGGTATCCAAACATTAATGTAAATCAAATAAACTAAAAATTCCAAAGCATTTGAATGAATTAACAGATTCACATATATTAGCAAGCACTAGAGTTTGAGTCAATAGGGAAGAAATAACTTCGACCCCTTCGGAGAATAACTGCTACAAATTAAATATCACAACAACATATTCGTTACAGAAATTTTTAAAGCAGTTAAGCAGGTCAATTCCCCTCCGATAATCAAAAGCTGAAACAAGCAGTAGGTACAAAGTTCAATCCAAATTGACATAAATTAAAAACAAACAATGCACAAGGCACAATTCTCTCGACTATCAAGTCTCCAGTCTCCAACAAATCAACCATATTACATATCCAAGATTGATGCATCTAAATTGCCTGTTGAAAATTCTGCAATTTTTAAAAGACAAATGTGAACAAATCATAATTTATTAAGAAGAATTTAAGCTACATTACAAAAAAATATATAAACAATACAACGTGTTACAGTGTTACTGTGCTATACCTTTTTCAATTTCTTCAAGGGATTCCAACTTTTCTTCGATATCAATTGGTTCATTGCTTCGACGAAGCTAATCTTGGGCACAAATAATTCCTTGCACCATCCTAGGAGTTAAAGAGCTCCTAAAGAAATCAAGGATGCGTTCTCCTGTGCTAAATGCCGATTCGGAAGCCACGGTAGAAATGAGAATCGCTAAGACATCTCTAGCCATTAATGAAAGAACGGGAAATCTATGAGTGTTGGATCTCCACCAAGCTAAAAGGTTAAATTTTTCATCCTTTCTTTCAACTCAATCCTTTAAATACATTTCTAACTCAGTTTGAACTTCCCCACCTTGAACATCCTCAGCATGTTCAAACAAGCTGTCAATTTTTCTTTTTTTTTTCTGGACTTACTTTCTACTAATGATGAGCCACCAGGCCCATCACTTTGAGTTAAGCTTCCACCCCCACTTGGAGTTTGAGATGAATGACTTTGGGACGATAAATGATTCAGATTATAATAATTGAACAACTCAAATAATACATCTTTAGCCCCTCTAGTCATTTTGATTGCCAAATCACTTTCTTTACCATACATGTGATTAAATACAAACTCAACGAAAGTGAATTTGTGTCTTGGATCAAGAACCACGGCAATGTATAACAACTTGTTCATTTTATCAACATCCTCCCAATATTTCATCAACTTTGATCTCATCCTCGTAGCCATTTCTCTCATTTGAAAATCATCATCATCTTCCATTTCTTTCAAAAGACCATCAACTTCCACAAACTCGTGAACAAATCCATTGGATGTAACATATAATGAGCCGGAGATTCTAAGTGTTGGTTCATAAAAGTGTTTCAAAAACAAAACAATTCTTCTTACATTACCCCAATCCTCCACCGTTGGCCACCCTTCAGGTGATCATTTCTTGTTTAAACAAAGGATCCCTACTCCCAAGCCTATTAAAATCACGTTCAAAATGTTGAGCAACCTTCAACGTTGAATAAGTGGAGTTCCATCCAGTAGCAACATCTAGGATTAATGAAGATTTATTTTCAATTTTTTCAAAGTCAACACACTCCTTGAACTTTCTAATCCTAGATGGAGATTGCCTTACCCACCTAATCAATGCCTGAACACGAGCTACCGAAATATTATCATCTTTCAACCCATCAACTACGACCAAATTTAAAATATGAGCAACACATCGAACATGAATGAATTTATTCTCACAAACACTATCTCCCCATACTTGCAATTGGTTTTTTAGATAAGATACCGCAACATCATTTGAACTGGCATTATCAATAGTTATGGTAAAAACTCTCTTAATCCCCCATTCTATCAAACAATTCTCAATTGCCATTCCAAGGGCCTCACCTTTGTGACTCAAAATTGGAATAAAGTTTATAATTCTTTTTCTCAATCTCCATTTCTCATCAATGTAATGAGTTGTCACAACTATATAATTAAGTCTATGCATTGATGTCCATGTGTCAGTTGTAATACATATCCTTTGAGAAGATGAGTTAAAAATAGATTTTAACTTCTTTTTCTCTTCCATATATATTTTAAAACAATCTCTTGTAATTGTGTGACGTGAAGGAACATTGAACCTAGGACATGCAATGGACACAAAATGTCGAAATTCCTCATTTTCCACAAATTTAGAAGGAACTTCATCAACTAGAATCATATATGCTAAAGCAGCCCGAGTTAGATCCACATCAAACTTCCAAAGATAATTATTTGTTGACTCCCCTTCCATGGTCTCATCATCATTGTTAGCACTTGCAGATTTAAAGTTTAAGATTGCATGATTTCTTAACTCCACATTTGGGGGTAACTTTTACATCTCCTACTGTGAGCATTAAGACCACTAGTCCCATTATTTTTTGGATCAACACTTAAAATAGCTCCACAATATTTGCATTTAGCTTTAATTTGACCATTTTGTTTAAATCTTGTATAATGAACCCAAATTTTAGCACGAGTCTTACCGGCATCAAGTTACTCAATTTCACCTTCATTCAACTCCTCTTCATCAATATGAATTGGATTTTCAGCATTCGAGTCCACGCTGATGGGTGCCTCAGACGTTAGCCATTATAACCTACACATGCTCAAAACAATGAGCCTTACTTTTTACACAAAATAATGAACTATAATAACAAAAGATTATATTAACAGAAAGCTTCCAAAGCAGTTGTGTTCAAATATGCAATGAACTTTTGTCTGTAAAAATGGGTTCCAATCCAAATCTTCTAATAATCCCCAAATATCAAGTTGTTGGTGATGAAACAAAATTACACTGTGCCTCTGCAAAACTAATATATTACTACGTCTAGATTTACTCTAAAAACTAATATATTATGACGTAATATATTACTCTAAAAACTAATATATTAAACTAAATTTACTCTATTTAAACTAATATATTAGTTTTCTTACATTTTCACAGAAACTAGACAAATATCAGTTCTATCCCCAAATATCAAGTTGTTAGAGTAAATTTTGTGTTCATAATACTAATGAACTTTTGTATGTAAAAATGGGTTCTACTATTAATTGGCTGCTCACAGTTTCAAAAGACTAATAATGTTTTGTTTTTTCAACTCCTTAAATAACAGAGAGGTAACTGGTAAGTGCCTAAGTGGTAAAGGGTGAATGTGTATTAGTGTATATATATATATATATATATATATATATATATATATATATGTATATATAAATATATGTATGTATATATATATGTATCAGTATATGATGTGTACAGATCTCAGATCTGGGTGCAGTCATGCAGAAGATGTGCTCAGAGATGGAGGATTCGGTGGACGGTGGTCGGTGGATGGGTGCAGACTGCAGATGGGTGACTCAAGGTTTTGCTTTGGAGACGAGTTGGAGATCTGGGTGCAGAATGTGTTGTTGTTGTCTTGTTGACTTGCTGTAGAGACTAAAGAGTAGTAGACTAGTAGGCTCCCCGCTCCTGTCCCGTGCTCCGCTATTCAGAAAATTCCTTACCGCTACCGGTACTGAAAAGTGTTAAAATACCGAAAAACCGGTACCGAAAAAAACCGGTACCGCCGGTACCGGTATCAACCGGTTCGGTAAAAAACCGAAAAAACCGATTTTTTTGAGCACCCCTATATGTATGTATTTGCTATATGCGGATGTGTTTTTACTTTATTTATTTATTCATTCATTTATATTCTTGTTATTTTAAATTATCTTTTATTCATTTCTTATTTTGTTTGTCTTATGATTTTACCTTTTAGTTTGTCATTACCTTTCTATTTTTATACCTATTACATATGGTATTCATTTTTCAGCCTATCCAACTAGTTCGGGATGAAAGGTGTTTTGTTGAGTTGAGTTATGTTGTTTAGAAAATCTTAATGGAGTTTACATAGTGTTATGCATCTATAGGAAGAGCTAATGTATTGTGAAATCTTTTTGCAGGATATGATTGAAAACGTGTTAGAGATAAAAGATACTTATGTTAGAGAGGTGATGACACCTCTTGTTGATGTTGTTGCCATTGATGCCAGTGCTACACTTGTCGATTTCCACAGCTTGTGGGTGACTCATCAGTATTCCAGGTGTGTTGAACTTGTTATATTATCAAGTAGTAAAATATTTTCCTATTTGACGAAGCCTTTTTCTCTAAGAAATATTTTAGCATGCCCACAGGGTTCCCGTCTTTGAGCAACGTGTTGACAATATAGTGGGTGTCGCATATGCAATGGATCTTCTAGATTATGTTCAGAAGGTAAGCTTATGTTGCAAACAGCCAAACATTCTAGTTCTTTAAATTCTTTGTTTCTATATCTTCTCTAACTGTAAAAAAAATCTCATAGTTTGCAGAAATATATTCTTTTTGATTTTGAAGGGGGAACTACTAGAAAGTTCTGCTGTGGGTGATATGGCACATAAACCTTCGTACTTCGTCCCTGGTAATTTAAGTTCATTTTTATTTCCTTTTTTAAACTTTCTCTTTTACTTCTTTTAATTGAATAAAATGAACCCAGTTCCTAATTCTCGATTTTTAAATTTTTTTTTATCGTTCCTTTAGTAAGAACTAAGAAACTAATATGTGCTTAGGTTTTATGCGAGATTTAAGATTCAAGGGTAGAACCCATTCTATGTTAATTAAAGACTTTGGCAGCCTTGCGCTAGATGCCTAGATGGAGTTGATATAATATGATGAGGTGGCGGTCTTTTTGGCATCACTTTAGTAAGAAGTAAATATGTGTTTTGGTTACATGTGAGATTTCACATGCATGGATAGAACCTATTTCTATATTAGTGAACTTAGAATTACTTATAAAAAAATCATAGGATTAGTAGAGTTATTCAGAATAGATATGATAAGAATTTTATTTGCAGATAAAAAAATAATTTGTGCAACACACATAATTATATATGTCACACATTGATATCCACTCTCTTGTATATGTCAAACCATTTCATCTCCAACCAACTATTTTGCCAATGAAGTGTTAATGTAATCAAGACATAATTTGGGAGATGTGTGTTTAAATGCGTTTTGTGCTGCCATATCAGATAGGTTTGTGGAAGAATAATAGAAAGGATAAGTGGAGCTGTGTTAATATTTTGGCTACATGATGGTATTTAGTCAGGGTCTTGTATTGACATGATTGACAGTGCTAATAGGATCAAAACATGTTCTCTAAGCCGTTCAATTGTTATTGTTTTTATATTTGTATATAATTATATAAAGAATATATGAGATGTAAAGTTTCTAAATTGTACATGAAAAAAATACCAAAAGAACAATCTTAAAAAGGAGCAATAAATTCATTTCAATTATAACTTTGCTTTAATTTTTTTAATAATCAATGAGAAAAATAAATTGAAAAGGAATAGACCAGCCTAGACCACCTGGGCAACTACGTAGACTTCCTAGGTGTGCCTGGAACGATTCATGTAGCGATTAGGGCCAAATCTAGGCGGCTGAAGGCCAACACTGTTTCAATATGTTGGACTTGCAATTCTCTATGTTGGGGACCAACAGAATTTATGCTAATAATGCAGTAATATGTTAGTACTTGCTGCAGAAAATTTGATGGGCCAGATAATTATATTTTAGACAAGTTGTTGGGTGTATGCATTAACCTATATATCTTAATTTTCTATTTTGGACCATTAAGAAATACTCAAATTTAAATAAGGCCTTGGTCGAGAGATCAAGAAGTTCTCATCCCAATCATCAGTCAACTAGTGTAAGGGAGCATTAGCTGGTTAAGAATCTGTAAAAACTTCTACTTTTTCGACCTTCTTTTCATTGAATAATTGTACAAATGAATGAAAATCACATCAACTTTGCAGATTCTATGTCAGTATGGAATCTACTTCGAGAGTTTCGCATCAGGAAGGTACACATGGCTGTTGTTCTGAATGAATATGGTGGAACAATTGGAGTATGTATGCGTCCTCATTTCGTATACAATTTAAGGGTCAAAAGTGTATAGATGTGTGTATATACATTGTTCGAAAAAGCTCTCGAGGCTCGTACCGAGGTGGAAGGGAGCTATTGCGAGGCTTGCGCATTAACAGAAAATAAAGAGGCCTGCGCTTTATGTTGTTGAGGCTTACGCTTTCGGGGCGTTGCGCCTCAAGGCGTTCGAGGCGTGGGCCTTGATGTGGATTAAAAAAAAGTCCCAAGTATGAAACGCGATAGATCGAAGTGAAGAGAGGCTTCGTTCGTGAGAGTTGTGACTTCGTGCGAACTCAGTTCTTCTTCTTCTTCGTCTTCGACTTCACCAGGTACAGATCTTCTTCTTCTTTTTCTTACTCTGTGTCTCTGTCTTCTTCTTCTAACTCCGTCTCTTCTTCTTCTTCTTCTTGCCCTGTGTCTGTCTTTTCTATTTTCTTCTTCTTCTTACTCTGTGTTTGTCTTCTTTTGGATAGAAGCTCCATTTGTTCTTTTGTAGGCGTGAAAATTTATTGGTGCAATAGCAATTTTTGGGTATATTATAATCTCATCTTTAAAGTTCCAGTTGGTTCCTACTTTTCGAACGGATGAAATTCATTTTTAGTATTCTTCTTTTAGTTGCCTCTGATGATTCAAATTAATAAATTTCCAGTCTGTTGATTATTCTTTAAAAAAAAAATTGAAAATACAAATATATATATATATATATATATATATATATATATATATGCTATCTTAATTTACAAATTACAAATACATAAATTTTAACTAAATTTGTATATTATGATGTGCAGCAAGAAAAGGGCTGGCTGGGTAATTAGATGTTTTGGTGCAGCATTATATGGTCTTAATAACACTCCAAAATGGTATTGGAAATAGTTAAATAAAACAAAGCTTTAATTCTTTGATGAAGTAGATCAGAAATTTACATAGAATTAATGGAGGAAGAAGCTTATTGAGACAAAAGCCTTTTTACTGAGAGACCGACTTGATTCAGATTATTGGTAAACATTTCATTAAGAAACATTGACTTCTTAGCTTCATCAATTCCTCTCTAATCCTCCATTATCATGTTTCTTGGCCACAATCTGATTTCTCTTCATTCCCCCCAACTTGTCTAATTTCCACCAGCCTTAAGCATTGATCAACAGTCATTATCAATTCCAAACATATGTCCTTAATTAATGGATCAGCAGTGCACGAACTCTTGTTTTGTTTTGGGTGAACTCTTGTTTTGGTTGGAAGATATCAATGATATTGCTATTGAAGCAATAAATTCCAAACATATGTCCTTAAGCATTTTTATTCCCCTGCATACAAAAACTTGATCAGTATTAAATTCTATAATGATACATTAACGTGACGTTGGTTATTTATGTCTTTTATGACCTTGATTATAATGATGGATTATTTTATGATTTTATTAGTATTTTTTATAATGTTTTGGGGACATTTAGGTCTTCAAATCGAGGCTTCCGCCTCGCTCCGCCTTGAAGCTTACGCCTCGCCTCGCCTTGAAGCTTACGCCTCGCCTCGCCTCGTCTGAAAAAAACGCCTCGTACCGCTTTTAGCTTTTTCGAACATGGTGTATATATATGTGTTTGGAGCATTTATGTTTTATGCTTTGTCGATGAAGCAGATAGTAACATTGGAAGATGTGGTTGAGGAAATTGTTGGTGAAATTTTTGATGAAAACGATTCGAAAGTAAGGCTCACTTTATATAGTTGTTCTTTTTTGCATTAATTCTATTATATAGAATTCCTCTCTCATTTTTGTGGTCATCCTTTAATTTACTGTTAGTTCATCAACTTAACCCAGTGATGCCAGATGCTGATGGTACTTGCTAATAAAATCTAATATGTTTAATTATTTTATTTTGATGTCTAAAAAGTTTATTTTAATACGCTTCAAGAGATTACAAATTAGGTGGTGCTATCATGAGAGCTTTACTCTCAAGAGAATCCATATTACAAATTACACACTGCCACTGTTTCTTAAAATTTTAATTTTCACAATTTTCTGGTGAAGCCATGTCACAAATGTACTTTATTTATTTATTTGTTTTGGTAAGTACCAAAATATAAATAATTAATACCAGCAGTTCATTATTTAACTGTTTTCTAGGCTTACTGAATGCGCCAATGTTAAACAACTTGGTTTTGCTTCTTTATGGACAAAAATGCATGTTTCAAAAACATTATATTTTGGTAAGCTGGAGCTTATAAAGTTGTACTATCATTAAATCAACGATATTAACACCTCTAAGTGACCAAAATTTCTCTTTGCAAAAGTCAAATATGGTGATACTAGGAAAGACTAAATCATAAACTGCAAATTATTTAGGTTTGGAACAGAGGGTACCTTATCATATTTTGATGACCTTAAATAGCATTTTAAATCTTTTATGGTGATTTTGTTCATATATTGTGTCTTGATCTCTAACAGGAGGAGATAGAAAAGAAAACTGGCTATATTGTTATGCGGGCGGAGGGAGTATATGATGTTGACGCGAATACATCAATAGACCACCTTTCTGAAGATCTCAATATTAAAATGCCAGAGGTATTTCTATATATGTCCTGTTCTAATCAGTTGATTGTTGGTACATGAACAATCATGTATTCTGTATGCACGCTTAACTTATTTCTATGTTGTTTTTACTAATTACAAGCCCACAAACCTCGTGCAAAACACATGCTACAAACGTGGACGTTCCTTCAGTTGATAGATATATTCTGTTTGGTGTTTGAGAAAATAATTATTGAATTATTAGGTTTTATTAGGGAAAATCATTGAATAATATATTGTAGGACAGTTATATTAAGAAATTTAAATGTAGTGTAAATTTACTTGATTAGGACTCGGAAGATAATTATTAAATTATTAAGAATTTTGTTACGGTAACTATTGTATTTCCGATCTAAATATTGCTTTGGTTATTAATCTAAATAGAATTTTGGAATTCAATTTTTAATGAATTTTAATTTAGTTATGAAACTAATTTATTTATTAAGGAACCCGCAGTATTATGTACTGCCAATCTAAAGTTGGTTGAAATGCTTGTCTTAGTAGAATTATTGGATTCAAGTTTTAATAAATTTGTATTTAGTTCTGACTAGGGGCGGATCCAAAAATTTTGCCCAACAGGGGCGGATTTTAATCAATTTTTTTTGTTGAAGTTAAATAATTTTTTTTTGAACTAATCATAATATTAAGTAATTATAATAATGTTTACAAATTGTAATAAATATTCATAATCCAAACTAAAAAAAGAATTTCAAATAAAAAACATTTAGATACAATTTAGAAACTTATTTCGGTTACTTGTCATAGTTCAATTTAAATGATTCTCCAAATGCTCAAAGTCTCAAACCAAATTTTCTTTCTATATTCAAACAAAACCATGAATTAATTTCAAAGCATAAACTAGTTTTGATATCTTTTTATAGGTTTTACTTGTATTTAGAATTAGTTTATGAATTTTTTTTGCCCCTCCAAATTTAACTCTTCCATTAATCTGCCTCTTAAATTTATTAATTTACATATTTACTCTACCTCTATACCTATATAAAAATATTCCAGCAAGGGCAGCTGCCTATACTGCCCCTTGCTAGATCCGCCACTGGTTCTGACACAAATTTATTAAGGATTAATATTGATATAATTAAACCACGTGACATATCTCAAGTTTTAAGGAATTTTAATTTAGTTAGGAGTTAGGACACTATTTTAGTAAGGAATGGGACCAACCAAGAGGAAGGGGACCAGCCAAGTTTTTCTCTTTAATTGTATATATATATACTTTACCTACCATTTAAAAAATTAGATATGCATTTTTTGGCTACAAAGTGATATGAAGTTCGTACCACGACATTATTTTTATTCTTGGTTGATTGAGTACTAACATGCCATCAATACTACATTTTTAACTAATGTTAGAGATATGTTTGGAGAAACAAAGTTCTCCTTAAAAGTCGTCGTTTTACTAATTTATCTCTAATTTTGGAATAAGTTAGTAGTTTGATAGATTATAAAGTTCTTTTATTATTTTTATTTTACAATTATATAGAGTTTTTAATTATTTGGGAAGTACCAGCCAAGTTTGGGTAGGACCAACCAAACTAACCGAGTTTCTCTCTTTAATTTTATAGTTGATAGTTGATTGATGAATGCTTCACAAGTTAATACCGGTTAAACAGACCCAATTTATGTATTGTTGTCTGTGTGTGGGGGAGGCGGGGGCTCATTAGGTCTCTTTAAGTTGAATAGTGTGATTGCTTCACTGTTCTGCAGTGGGATAATGTGCAGTAGGCAAATGCAAAACTTGACAAATGAAAACCTCTTCAAGTTATCAAGTTCCTTTTGAGTGAGCCCCTAACCAAATAACTAGAAAATAGTTGATGGCTTTTCTGCCTCTTTCATTCATGATCTCTTTCCCCAATGACAACCTAATTCTACCTCTGTCCAAAACAACCCCCTGGGGCCATCTTCCACAAATCTTGTCTAGGTTAAATGTACTTTCTAAGAGAAGATGTTTGGGAAGACCATTTGTTACCTCTATCCCAAAAAAAGAGTCCACCTTTGAAATTTGAATGTGGATTTTTCAAGAGACTTGACTTTGGTATAGTCGTTAGCTCTGACCACTTCTGATCTTTCCAGGGGCATATTTGGCACTACTTCTTTGATCACAGCAACAATAACGTCACCGATATGAGCATATCGACAACACCTATGATTCAAATACACATCAATTCTTGAGCCCCATTGTTATCCGCTACATTCAGCCAAGATCAATCATAGTAGATATAATAAGATTTGATTAAACGATTGACATAGTGGAAGCACACAGAAAACGTTATCACTGTTGAATCGCGCACGATTAGCGAACGATAACCTTCTACAACCTGTTGATTCTACGAATACCAGCAAATAGGCAACAAAATTCTAATTAAGAGAATTTTGAAAAATAAGAAAAGTCTATTATTCATAAAAACTGCTGCTTCTCATCATAACAAACGTTTAAATAACAAAACCCTAAAAGCGGAATCCAAAACGGAAAAGGAAAACTAATAAGGAAAATTAAAAAAATAACCCGAAAACAATAAAATATAATTTTGAAGGCCTAAACGATAGAATTTGACCAAAAACCCTGCAGTTCACGAGCTTAGGTGGTGACTTTTGATCGTTGACCCGTTTCCAATGAAATTAGGCTCCCAAAACGCCAAAATCTGACACTCAAAATTTGACAGAAATTACCAAATTGCCACTGGACCAAATCTTTCCATAAACTGGATCAAATCTTCTTTCAAATCTTTCCATAAACTAACATGCTTGCTCTTCAACCGCATCAACGATTTTGCAAGTGGATTCTCATTTTGGGGTATCATGAAAAGAAAGATGGGCTCACTTTGGGATGAAAGGAGTATTTATAAAGGAATTTAAATAGAAAATTTGAAGGCATCATAATTTGACCAGCGAAGGCATATATTTCTGACCACCTATGAAGTGTGAAAAGGCCCTTCCCATTATCAGTGGCTTAATCATATTTATGTAAATTTGCGAACCAGTTCTATTCATTAGACGCTATTTTGATGAAAATATTTACAATAACTGTGCCTATTCTGGTATAACATTACCCCCTCCCCCCCCCCCCCCCTTCCCCCCCTTGGCCCTTGGCCCTTGGCCCTTGGCCCTTCCCCTTCTCTCTTCCTCTCGATTAGAATTGCTTGGGATAAAATTTGTACCTTTTCTATTTGTAGTTTATCCTTTATCTTTGATATGTTTTTTATATTTTATTTTAACAAAAAGAAATTTGGGTGTTGACCAGAACATGAAATGCTTCATCTGGGTTTAAGCCCAAAGTATTGCTTGCTTTTCCCACATGCTTTTGCAGCACTGTCAACACGACCATTATATGGATTTTTTCCTTGATGATGCTGCTTGAAATATTAATCCTTTTCTAGATAAGCTCATTACTGTGTTGCTTCATAGTAACACACAACAATGCACATACTTAGTTGATTATTCTAATCATGTCATGTATGCTTGAGAGCCTAGGGTGTGTATATCTGGGTAGTTATATATATTTTCATTTGAAATAGTTTCTAATATACATTATAAGGTTTTGATCCTTTTTCTGGCAGGGTCATCAGTATGAAACAGTGTCCGGGTTTATATGTGAGGCTTTTGGATATATTCCGCGAACAGGTGAGACAATAAAGGTGGTGCTTGAGAAGGCAAATCAAGAAGAACATGATGAATACACTGAAGGAGAATCTGATCACCAAGATCAACTTGAAAGAAATCAGATTTTTAAACTAGAGGTTTGAGTTCATTTATGATGAAATTAAATTTTTGTAGATAGTTTAAGTTTCGTCACACTATTTAATCAGGGCTACTAGTTTATATGCTTAATTTAAAGGATTAATTCATTGGGTGTCGTAAAACCTACTACTAGCAAGAGAAATTTGTAGGTGCTCTTGAAAGATGAAGTTCTTGTTTGTCTTTAGTTTGAGAAGTGGACCAAAGTTCAACTAGGATAATGCCACCAAGTGGTAATCCACCTCTAGTTCAATGATTTCCAGTAGTTGAAAAATATGTAACCGTAATCCATAGCCGATAAACATTCGGTGTTTTTTTTGTTACCCCACCCCACCCCCACCCCCACCCCCACCCCCACCCCAAACCCCAAACCCCAAACCCCAAACCTAGATTCTTAGAGGTGAACTGTGAAGGAGAAACAGTTGCACATTGCAAATAAAAACTTCTTAGCAGAATAAAATTGCAAAGGGTAACTTCCATTGTTTCGCTTAACAAATTGCAAACCCTAAACTAGATGTATTTTCTACCAGGTTTATCTTATGGCCAGATGTTATACTAGCAACCTCATAGCTTGTGGCTAATGTAAGAAAACTTTAGGGGACTCTGGGAGATAGAACTTACGTGTCAGAATTTAAGAACGAATAATATTTGCAATCACACAAATATTATATGAAAGACGGAAAAATAAGAACACGCAATATACGGCTAGTCCTGCTTGTCTGATGTATTTATTAGATGCTTGATACACTCTACAATACAATGATTCACACACCAAATAATATTTTTATAGCAACTAGAAAAACCCTAGCTGCTATAACATGAGCCCAAATACACGATGCCTAATACATTAGTAAAACCCAAGACTGGGCTACTAATAATTCCCCAAGCCCAATTGCATTTTGCGTTTGGCATTCAGGGGGCACTGCCCCCTTGCAAGTTGCAACCCCCGCCAGCTCACAGGTGAGTTGGGCAGCTGCTCGCTCACTGGGGAGCGAGACCCTCGACTAGGTTGTGGCCATTCGTCGAACTCGCAGAAGTATGAGTCAATCCCGACTAGATAGTATCCATTTCCTTATATGTTTAACAGTAACCTAATTGATATTTTTGGTCATATCGTGCCTGCAGATTTTGGCCGGAAATGCTAGAAAAGTCGGTGCCATCCGATTTGAACGTGTAAACAATGATGATGAAACATCAGAGACTGAGGTAACGCGTATAGTTCCCAAAATCATGAAAAGGAAATGGAGCAGGGATGACAGTCCGGATAGGGGCGACTACGATGAGGTCTCACCGGAGAAGATAGCAGAAAATGGCCTCTCTGATGGTTATGTAATTTCTGAACATGAAGACAAGCATGAGCATCTCAATAAACAATAATCACTTTATTCTGTTCATTCTTTGTAATCAAAAGGAGACCTAGGATCTGAATCAAATGAGACTGCAAGTAATATATAACATATAAAATGTTTTTCATGATAATTCGAGTGCTCAAGGTTGTTCGATCCATATATGACCAGGGGTAGAGTTGCGTTGAGACTGGTTTTGGGTTTTAAAATGGACGGAAAAGAAAAGAAAAAAAACGGGAAAAAAATGTGGACGAAAAAATAAATATTGTTAACAAATCTTTTATCATTCTTAACAAAATTTTGTAAAAGGGTAAAATAGTAATGTAAAATTTAAAACCACCCCCCTCCTTATAAACTCAGAAACAAGATCAATTTAACCTTGAGCTTTATATTCTTTTCTTTTCTTAATATTTTGATATTTTGATTCTTTTTCCTTTCATTCAAAACCCAGAAACACGTTAGAGAGAGAATAAAGAGGAAATAGCTGCTCTTTTTAATTTGGTAAAGAATCATTTTATAACCCTCCATCCAAAATATAAACTTAATCGGCTTTTCAAAAGTCATTATTCATATAAGCTCTGGAAATAATAATTATTAGTATATTTTAGATTCTTTATAATATTTGTAATTGTATTGACAAAAATTAAATAAATTTATATTAATTTTTTGAATTTGAAAAAAAAAGCTCAAAATGATTTTAAAAAAAGTAATATTATTATAAAATTTTAGTACAAAGGGAGAATTAAATTTTAAATACAAAAAATTAAGAATTTAAAGGCTTATTATTCAAATATTAATTGACCTTTCATACAAACTTTTTCGTGTTTTGTTTTTAGAGTTATAGTCTCTTCTCACAAACGAAAAGTTTTGTCATGTCATGACATACTATAGAAGACTTCTCAGCGGAGTCACTGAAGGCGCCAAAGAAGACTGAGAGCACAGGATTAGTTTGTTCAAGATGACAAAGAATAAAAGTGTAATTTAAATAGAAAATTAGATTAGCTGTTAGTGATTAGTTTTAGCTCACGTGCTAATTAGTTTGTTAATATACAATTAGAAGTACACTGTATATGTTGTAACCCGGTTTCTAGTATTATATAGAATAACAATATTATCGCCTGAATCGAATGGTGACCATTCTTTCCTTAAGACTATATTGGCACCTTATTTTTCCTACACAGGGTTACTGCGAATTAATCTCCTAAGATAAGACAGGTCCAGACTTTACTCTGTACTAGAATTTGTTGTGTAGAAACAAAACTAGTGCAAACTATAACTGAGAGAGAAGAAAATATAACAAGAAAATTATTTAGAATAATTTTCAATGAACATGAAAATAATTTAGAATGATTTGAAATTTTAAGAACTTGAGAAAGATTGAAGTTGTTGATGTAAGTTTGGGTTAGATTGACAACCTATTTATAGGTTTCTAAACACCCATTTGAAGAGTTATGTTGATATCCAGACATGGCATCCCAATTCTTGTTGCCGTTCTGTACGTAATTTTGGTTGCAACCCTATTATTTGGTCGTACCCAATCTCGATGTCGACATCCTAATTGAGAGTTGTCGTTGAATATTACCGTTGGCGTTTTCCTTTTATATATATATATATATATATATATATATATATATATATAATTAATTAATTTATTAAGAAAAAAAATATTATAAGAATGTTGTTGCCATGACTTGAACCCAAGTTCTTAATATCAACGCCTCTCTCTTATCCAACTGAACCAATATTAATTGCTGGTTACATGGATAATGTAGACACTCAAAATTTTACATTTCTGTACTAACCATCCAGGAGGGTAGATTCGTCTTTTACCTTCCAGAGACAACCCTGGAAGTCAAATCATCAACTTCAAGCCCCGACGACAACAACGGGAGATCAAATCTAGCCCCGACGACAACCCCATAGATCAAATCCAGCCCCGGAGACAACCCTGATCGATCAAATCCAAACCTCGGCAACAATCCCAGGAGATCAAATCCAACCCCGGAGAAAACCCCGAGAGATCAAACCAACCTCAGAGACAACTCTGAGGACCGTCAGAATCAACTGTTGTGACGAATGAGATTTTGTAATCTAATTTGAATATTTATTGAATTAAATAAAAGTTTTCGATAATTTAATTATTGGATTAAATAATCATAATTAGAGTTTAGATAAAGAGAATGAACTTGTGATGCTAGTTACGTTATAATTAACTGGTATTGTGAATGTAAATGGTATGTAAGATTAAATCGAGGAACATGTATAGTTAACGTGTAACCTACGCACGAGGCAAGTTTCCTAACCCTACTTGTTATCGTTATGCAAGTTTATAAACCTTACCTCTTTACATTGAGTAAATTCTAGACTCATATTCTATATCGAGCAAGTTCTTGTTATTTATTGATCAAGCTCAATATGTTATATTAAAGGTTATTTATCTTTTCAAAGTATGATTTCTGTTATACAATACTTATTTCATTGTATACCTCTTGAGTTTATTATTCAATTTGAATATCAGTTATTGTCGAACCTTGTGAGACTAGCGAACCCTTATTGATTTGACTAGTCCATAGTTGATGAACGTTCTAAATTTCAGAACCCTTGTTGAATTTATTCAAACCAAACTTCCTTTGGTGCGGACTTTAATGTTAAATTGAGATGAACAACCCTGTATAGGGGATTACTTATGCTTTAACGTTAAGATATTGTGCATAGTATGGTACTAAGGGCTGATCCCCCTAAGTACGAGTAGAAGAGTCCATAGTCTTATGATTGTTAAAGGTTTTAAGTTTAAACACTTGACAACCTAGGACATAGTTCAAGGTCTTATGACCCTTAGAAGTTCTTTTGATTCTCGTTATTCATTCTTGATTCAAAAATTGAGTTTCTTATTCCAGAAGTCTTTGATTCACTCGTATGTTATTATATTGTTGTTACATTATTATACTTGTGGGCAATCATGCTCACCCTTGCATAATAATAACATTGCAGTTAAGAACGAAAGGTCCGACAAGCCTTCTACTAGCAAAGGTAAGGGAAATATTAACAAGTGATGAAGACTTGTTGTTTGTGATTATGTATTTATGTTTCAGACTTATGTCAATGTTGTGTAAGACTATTATTTGTTTATGTTTCTGCATTTGAGATTTAAGGTTACTATGACCTGGGATGGATGTATCTTTCAGATGATTGTAATTCCTTAAGAAGAGGATTTATTTCTATCTATTTTATGGTTTCATTTATTATGGGTAGATAAACATATGATGTTTGTATAGTGAACACCAAATCATGTGGGAATTGAAGTATCCGAATTTGGTGGTGTCACAGGTTGATGTGACGAATGAGATTTTGTAATCTAATTTGAATATTTATTGAATTAAATAAATATTTTCGATGATTTAATTATTGGATTAAATAATCATAATCAGAGTTTAGACAAAGAGAATGAAATTGTGTTGCTAGTTATGTTATAATTAACTGGTATTGTGAATGTAAATGGTATGTAGGATTAAATCGAGGAACGTGTATAATTAACATGTAACCTACGCACGAGGCAAGTTTCTTAACCTTACTTGTTATCGTTATGCAAGTTTATAAACCTTACTTCTTTACATTGAGTAAATTCAAGACTCATATTCTATATCGAGCAAGTTCTTGTTATTTATTGATCAAGCTCAATATGTTATATTAAAGGTTATCTATCTTTTCAAAGTATGATTTTTGTTATACAATACTTATTCTATTGTATACCTCTTGAGTTTATTATTCAATTTGAATATCAGTTATTGTCGAACCTTGTAAGTCTAACGAACCCTTATTGATTCGACTAGTCCATAGTTGATGAACGTTCTAAATTTCAGAACCCTTGTTGAATTTATCCAAACCAAACTTCCTTTGGTGAGGACTCTAATGTTAAACTGAGATGAATAACCCTGTACAGGGGATTACTTATGCTTTAGCATTAAGATATTATACACAGTATGGTACTAAGGGCTGATCCCCCTAAGTACGAGTAGAAGAGTCCATAGTCTTATGACTGTTAAAGGTTTCAAGTTTAAACACTTGACAACCTAGGACATATATAGTTCAAGGTCTTATGACCCTTAGAAGTTCTTTTGATTCTCGTTATTCATTCTTGATTCAAAAGTTGAGTTTCTTATTCCAGAAGTCTTTGATTCACTCGTATGTTATTATATTGTTGTTACATTATTATACTTGTGGGAAATCATGCTCACCCTTGCGTAATAATTGTAGGGTTTCGGCACAAAAACGCAGTGGAAATATAAAATAATCAAAGCAATTTCTGAAACCCAAAACAGGATCCATGCGAAACAGAAATTAATTCAGTGGTTTAGATATTATACCGATTATGAAAGAGTTCAAACGGCTTCAATCCTTTTACTTAATCCAATGTAATCTGCCTCTACTAAGTATTCACACGAACGCTCCGCGAATCGTCCTACGATCTGCCAAAGAAGGAACCACAATACTAGCCACCAAGGATGAGGATTTTTGAAACTGTTCTCTCTAGTCTCTCTTTAAGAGAGGCTAGGGTTTTGTATTTTGACGTAATCCCTAAAATGAGTGATGTATATCATATATATAGCAGTTAGGAGGAATTAATCAAAACCTAATATTATTAAAATCTGAATTTTTATATATATATATATTAATTAAGTCTTAATTAATATAATATATATATATATAAATTATCCTATTAATTTAAATTGTAATTTAAATACTATCAATCATATTGACATATTTAAATCTTTACAATTTAAATTAATTCCCTTTTAATTACATTATATGTGTGTGACCTCATAGGTTATTATTACGTTGACAATAATTTTAAAATCATATTATAAAATTATAAACAAAGTGAGCTTGCATCTAGTAATGCATCATCGCTACCCAAGTAATAATAAGATCGATGATTCGATGCAAACTTTTTTGTGACCAATGTTTCAATGTAATTTAATCCTTTTAACCTTAATATCCTAGATTAAACTCGAGTCATGGAATGTGTCATACTCTTCATAATTTAATCTGAGTTTTTCTTGATCAATGAGTAGACTATATGAAACAAATCACTATTTGAGCATGACCATGCATTTCATAGTCTTACTCAATCAAGAGGCTTATGGATATCACCCCTAATATATATGATGGTTAAATTCCATCTAGATCACTCATATTCCTCACACGATTCATGATGTACCAAATAATCACCTTTATAGTCCACCCTATTAAAGGTGACATTTGATGATATCAAAGTACATAAATTCCCGTGTAGAAATATAGTGATTTCATGTCTGAGGACCATTACATCATTGTCACTATGAGAATTGCTAATGACACTTCGCATAATGCTCCACATAGAATTCTCATGGTGGGTCCGTCTCAAAGTACATCGTTTTTCTAACATGTACCTACGCATCGACTTAATATCTCATATATTTATGACCAATGAGATTTGGTCATCAATAATCCACATACTAGTCTTAATGCATCATTGTTGTGTCCCATCAACAATGATACTCGACTAAGGACATTTAAGAACAATGATATTAATTGTAATTATATAATCTATGTTCAAGTCACATATTTGAAACTATATAATTTGTATCACTATTCTAAGGATTTTTATTATGTTAACATTTATATAAAGCAGTAAATAAAACCATAATAAAATCATTCATTTATTCAATCAAATATAATATCAAAACGTTAAGCAATTATATCAAATAATTGGCCTCTAGGGCATAAACTCTAACAGTCTCCCACTTACACTAGAGCCAATCACTCATATATCTAATACCCATAGAACTAGTGTGACCGCCGTGGCTTTCACGCGTGACAAAGCCTGGTCAGATGGATCTCGCAACATTATCATCCTGTCAGCACTCTTCCTATATGTACATCTCCTCTATCAATGATTTCACGGATGAGATGGTACCGCTTAAGTATATGCTTGGATCGTTGGTGAGATTTGGGTTCCTTAGCCTGTGCAATGGCTCCATTATTATCACAGTATAGCTTAACCGGATCAACAATGGTTGGAACAACACCAAGTTCAGTGATGAACTTTTTAATCCATACAGCCTCCTTGGCCGCACTAGAAGCAGCAATATACTCAGCCTCTGTTGTAGAATCGCCATCGCTCTTGCTTCAACTCTTCCACTAACAAACACCACCATTAAGATAAAATAAAACCCGATCGAGACTTATAGTCATCATTGTCATCGAAAAACTAGCATCTGTAACCCTTTACCGCCAGCTTTGTCTTCACCTCCATATACCAAGAATGAATCCTTAGTCCTTTTCGTGTACTTGAGGATATTCGATCACATCTAGTGACCTTCACCGATTCGATTGGTATCTCGCTCGTCATGCTCAAAGCATACGAGACATCCAGACGAGTACATATCATTGCATACATGATAGATCCAATTGCCGAAACATAATGGATCTTTCTCATACGCTCCTCATCATCTTGTGATTTAGGACATTGGGCTTTAGAGATCTTTACACCATGAATCACGGGTAAGTTTTCTCTTTTCGCCTCTTGCATGCTGAACCGTTTCAACACTTTATCAATATATGTACTTTGACTTAGGCCGAGCATTTTTCTCGATCTATCTTAATAGATCCTGATACCTAAAATGTAGGCAGCATCGTCCAAATCTTTCATGGAGAAACATTTTCCTAACCATGTTTTTTACAGCCTGTAAGGAAGGAATGTCATTCCTAATAATTAATATGTCATCAACATATAATACTAGGAATACAATGTGACTCCCACTAACCTTCTTATATACACAAGGTTCATCTTCATTTTTATAAAGCCAAACTCTTCGATCGCTTCATCAAATCGAAGATTCCAACTCCGAGAGGTTTGCTTTAATCCATAAATGGATCATCATAGCTTTATATACCTTTCCAACATCCTTTGAGTGACAAAACCCTCGTGTAGTGTCATGTACACATCCTCAAGGAGATTTCCGTTAAGGAAAGCGTTTTGACATCCATCCGCCATATTTTGTAATCATAAAAAGTCGTAATAAGCAAGTAAGATCCTCGATGGATTTAACCATTGCCACCGGAGAGAAGGTTTCATCATAGTCAACACCTTGAATTTGTTTAAAACCTTTTGCTACCAAATGACCTTTATAGGTTTGTACATTACCATCCATATCGGTTTTCTTCTTGAAAACCCACTTGCACCGATTGGTTTTATTTCTTGGGTGGATCAACCAGAGTCCATACTTGGTTTAGTATACATGGAGTCCATCTCGATTTCATGGCTTCAAGCCATTTCTCTAATCTGGTCCATTCATAGCTTCTTGGTAGAAGTGTGCTCATCTTGATCTATGAGCATCACATCGCCGATTTTAAGTCACAAGATATCCATAATATTTCTCGGGTTCTTGGCATGTCCTACCAGATCTATGAATGCCTTGTGTAATTTGAGCAGGTTCACTTTCCACAATATCTTATGGTTCCTACTCACGTTCCAACTCAGGTTCAATGATATTTTGTGGTTCTCGAATTTCTTCGAGTTCTACTTTCCTCCTACTATTTCCTTTAAAGACAAATTCTCTTTCTAGAAAAATACCATTTTGAGCAACAAACACTTTGTTCTCAGAAGGTTTGTAGAAATAATACCCTTTTATTTCCTTTGGGTATCCCACAAAATTACATTTGTCAGATTTGGGTCCGAGCTTGTTAGAGTCCATACATTTTACAAACGCCTCGCAACCCCAAATCTTCATGAACGACATACTAGGACGTTTCCCAGTCCACATCTCATATGGTGTCTTCTGAACCGTCTTTTAGGAACACTGTTATGTGAATGCATCCGCCTCTAGGGCATGACCCCGTAAGCTTATCGAAGATCTCGCAGATGACTCATCATTGATCGTACTATGTCCAACAAGGTTCGATTCTCCCTCTCGGATACACCATTCCATTGTGGTGTTCTGTGGAGTGAGTCGTGATATAATACCATACTCCTTTAGAAGGTCATCAAAGTCTTGGCTTAAGTATTCACCTCCTCGACGGATCAAGGGCTTTTATGCTTTTGCCAAATTGGTTTTGAACTTCATTCTGAATTCCTTGAACTTTTCAAAGGATTCTGATTTGTGTCTCATAAGATACACATATCCATATTTCATCAAGTCACAAGAAATGTAATGAAGTAATAAAACCTACCTCTTGCTAATCTAACTCATGGGTCCACATACATCACTATGTATAAGTCCCAATACATCGCTAGCCCATTCATCGTGTGTCCAAGTGAAAGGGCTTTAGTCATCTTGCCTAATAAACAAGACTCGCATTTCTCATATGATTCAAAATCAAATGAATCCAAAAACCCATCTTTATGGAGTTTGGATATGCGTTTCTCATTTATATGGCCTAAACGACAATGTCAGAGATATGTCGGATTTGAATCATTTGATTTAAATCATTTTGTATTTATGTTATAGATATGCATTTCTAAATCAAGAATATAAAGACCATTAAACAATTGTGCAACACCATAACATATATCATTTAAGTAAAACGAACAACGATTGTTCTTTATTATAAATGAAAAACCTTTCTTGTCCAAATAAGAAACAGAAATAATGTTTTTCCTTATAGCAGGCACAAAATAACAATCTTCTAATTCTAAAACTAGCCCAGTGGGGAAAGATAAATGATAAGTTCCTACGGCCAGTGCAGTAACTTTTGCTCCATTCCCAACTCGTAGGTCAACCTCTCCTTTCACCAAAGTCCTACTCCTTCAGAGTTCCTGTACATTAATATAAATGTGAGAACCACATACAGTATCCAATACCCATGATGTAGAAGTAGACAAGTTGACTTCTATAACATATATACCTGAATAAGAAGTCGCACTTCCTTTCATTTTCTTCATATCTTCCAAATAAGCATGACAGTTCCTCTTCCAGTGTCTAGGTTTTCCACAGAAGTGACACTCACCTTCTTTAGCCACCCCACCTTTAGGTTTTAAAGCCTATTTGGTTTTGGAATTGGGTTTGGCAAAAGATTTAGATCCTATCTTCTTCTTGCCCTTTCAAGTTTCCCTTACCATTCCCCTTTGCACCATCATTATGGGAGCGGGTCCGCGCTTTTTCATGTTGTTCTCAGTAGTTCTTAACATGCTCAACAACTCAAGAGAGGGTTTCTCAATTTCATTCATAAGATAATTCATAACAAATTCGAGAGTAGTCATTGTTCAAGGATTGCAAAACAAGATCGCTTTGGGCTTCCGGAGAGATTGAAAACCCAACCTATCAAGGTACTCAATATACCCAATCATTTTCAAAGACATGTGGACCAACCGGATCACGTTCACCCATCTTGCAGTTGATACAACGCCTTGCTTCAGTATTATACCTCTCCGTCGAGTATGCCCTTCGAATAATTTCTTCGAGATGCTCGATCATCTCATAAGCATCCATCAACTCATGTTGCTTTCAAGCTCGGCGCTCATGGTTAAGCAAGATGAGACAACTCTCACGCCCGAGCATCATCTTGATGCTTCTTGTAAGCATTATATGCTCGCGACGCAGTGCAAAGGATAGTGGTGCCGCAGAATGGGCCCATCAAGGACATATAGCTTGCGCTCTTGTTTGAGGACAATCCTCAAGTTCCTATGCCAGTCAAGGAAATTAATTCCACTCAGCTTGTCCTTCTCAAGGACTGATCGTAGTGAAAGACTACTTGTGTTGTTGTTTGCTATTGATATCTACAATTTATAAATGCAAAAAAATAATAAGTCAAATTGCAGAGTTGATATTATGTAATTGATAATAATATATTCAAAATATACCTCCCACTATTTTATTCAAATTAATATCCCTCACCATTAATTCGGAAAGCATTTTCTATTAAATCTTTTTAGTGAGCCAATATCCATATTTCATTATGCCTTAAGTTAGCTTTGGCTAATCTCTTAAAACACAATTATTTAGGTAGACAACCCTTTGTCAATTATATCATATATAACTCTTGGATAGTTTGGTAAACAACATTTGTTTCTAGTCCATTTAATGGTACCCACCAAACTCCATGCCTCTAAGTCTACAATCCTATTGAGATAACTTAGTTAAGTCGGGCCCAATGATTTTAACAGTTTGGATATCACAATTATCCTATCGCATCTTACTTAGATAAATAGGGTACTTTTCTTTGGCAAACCTACATCCATTGATCAAGGTCTTGATGAGTATTATTCATTGGAAGGCATCTGATTTAGACTTAATAATTTATTGAGGGATTTTATAAATTAATTTAGATCTCACCAATTTTAATCTTATTAAGCATGCACATTATTTATTATATCATATCGCATACAAGCATAAATAAAGTGCAAAAAATAAATGTGTCACAGTTATGGCCCAATCCACTGTCAATCTTTTCAAGCTAATGAAAGATTGAAGGTCAATCTAAGGTGGTAAAAGATCTTCAAAATAATAGCTCCCTTGGATCTTCCTCATGCATGTGCCTTCTCTCCATCATCATCTTACCATCGTGTTCTCCATTTCATCATATTCATCGATTACAGATTATTACATGACATAAAGAAGCCTCGAGTTACATTCGAGGGGATTTAGATGAGAATAGAATATTACATTAGAATTTATAGAAAGGCACGACATGCAAGCAGTATTTCAAAACCAAAAACCACTAACATATGGGTTAAAAGGCCATAACTATGCACCATGCATATCACAATAAGCACATAACATTTTATATATAATTAAAGAAAACTATATATAACATATTGGGGTTACAACCATCGTGTGCTACGACGATAAATCTGGGGTCCATGGGGGTCTTCTCTGGCGGTGGTCTGGCCTAACCAGGTTGTAGAATTTTTCCATACAAGAATCAAAAACAGTTTTAATCATATATTTTAATCCACCAAAACACCCATAATAACTATACACCCAATACATATCATATATGTCCAGTTTCAATTAATCATATTAAACCGAATCTTCATGTTTCTAATCCAATTAGAATGTAAGTCAGATAATCGTTATTACGCCATTTAAGATACAATTAATGTAACATAATATAATATACATATATATTATCGATATTTATAATACCGATATTCATAATAATATAATATGCCTACATACTGAAAAAATATCATATATATCAATTTCGAAGACAATATAATCAATTTCAGTCAGAAATCATATCATCATATCATATATATCGAAAAACAATAAAACACCTAATCTGAATTAATCATTTCGCAAGTAGCTCTAATACCACTGTAGAGTTTCGGCACAAAAACGCAGTGGAAATATAAAATAATCAAAGCAATTTTCGAAACCCAAAACAAGATCTATGCGAAACAGAAATTAATTCAGTGGTTTAGATATTATACCGACTATGAAAAAGTTCTGAAACGGCTTCGAATCATTTATGCAATCCAACAAAACTGCGTCTCTACGGTATTCACACGAACGCTCCGCGAATCGTCCTACGATCTGCCAAAGAAGGAACCGCGGTACTAGCCACCAAGGATGAGGATTTTCGAAACTGTTTTCTCTAGTCTCTCTCTAAGAGCGGCTAAGGTTTTGTATTTTGACGTAATCCCTAAAATGACTGATATATATCATATATATAGCAGTTAGGATGAATTAATCAAAACCTAATATTATTAAAATCCAAATTTATATCTATATCTTAATTAAGTCTTACTTAATTAATATACCTATATATATAAATTATCCTATTAATTTAAATTTGTAATTTAAATACTATCAATCATATCGACATATTTAAATCTTTACAATTTAAATTAATTCCCTTTTAATTACGTTATATGTGTGTGACTTATATGTTATTATTACGCTGGCAATAATTTTAAAATCATATTATAAAATTATAAACAAGTGAAATGGCATCTAGTAATGTATCACCGCTACCCAAGTAATAATAAGATCGATGATTCGATGCAACCTTTTCGTGACCAATGTTTCAATGTAATTTAATTCTTTTAACCTTAATATCCTAGATTAAACTTGAAAGTCATGGAACGTGTCATACTCTTCATAATTTAATCTGAAGTTTTCTCGATCAATGAGTGTACTATATGAAACAAATCACTATTTGAGCATGATTATGCATTTCATAGTCCTACTCAATCAAGAGGCCTATGGATATCACCCCTAATATATAAGATGGTTAAATTCCATCTAGATCACTCATATTCCTCACACGATTCATGATGTACCCAATAATCACATTTATAGTCCACCCTATTAAAGGTGACATTTGATGATATCAAAGTACATAAATTCTCGTGATAGAAATATAGTGATTTCGTGCCTGGGAGGACCATTACATCATTGTCACTATGAGAATTGCTAATGACACTTTCGCATAATGCTCCACATAGAATTCTCATATGGTGGGGTCGTCCAATACATCGTTCTTCAAACATGTATACTATACGCATCGACTTAATATCTCATATATTTATGACCAATGAGATTTGGTCATCAAATCAATCCACATACTAGTCTTAATGCATCATTGTTGTCTCATCAACAATGATACTCGACTAGGGACATTTAAGAACAATGATATTAATTGTAATTATATAATCTTATGTTCAAGTCACATACTTGAAACTATATAATTTGTATCACTATTCTAAGGATTTTTATTATGTTAACATTTATATAACGCAGTAAATAAAATCATAATAAAATCATTCATTTATTCAATCAAATATAATATCAAAACGTTAAGCAATTATATCAAATAATTGGCCTCTAGGGCATAAACTCTAACAATAATAACATTGCAGTTAAGAACGAAAGGTCCGACGAGCCTTCTACTAGCAAATGCAAGGGCAAGATTAACAAGTGATGAAAACTTGTTGTTTAATTATGTGATTATGTATTTATGTTTCAGACTTATGTCAATGTTGTGTAAGACTATTATTTATTTATGTTTCCACATTTGAGATTTAAGGTTAGTATGACATGTGATGGATGTATCTTTCAGATGATTGTAATTCCTTAAGGAGAGGATTTATTTCTATTTATTCTATGGTTTCATTTATTATGGGTAGACAGACATATGATTTTTGTATAGTGAACACCAAATCATGTGGGAATTGAAGTACCCGAATTTGGGGGTGTCACAGGTTGGTATCAGAGCTGTAGGTTATGAACCTTAGGTGGGGGAACAACCTTAGGTAGTAGCCTTATAGGAGATCGAGAACATAGTGGTGGTAAACTCTTATCGAGTTCTAAGAAATGAATTCCTTAATTCATTGAAGATAATAAAAGACTTTATATATTTATGTGCTCGCTAGTACAGATTAGTAACTAAAACTTAAAACTGTGTTGTCAGGATGTCGGAGGAGCTAGTCGAGCTGGGGAGGAGGAACCCCGAGTACCTACGGAGGAGAAGCCCCGATACATTCATGTCGTCAGGGAGCAGTTGGTACAGAGAGAGCCATCTCCGTTGATCACTGTTGTTGGTCAGGAGCATGAGCCTGAGACTGATCCAGAGGAGGATCCTGAGGAAGAAGATGAGTTCCCACAGAACTCTATCAGTGCTGAGATGTACGACGAGCTATATGATCGTAACATAGAGTTACATGATACTATTCAGGAGCTGAATGAGAGGACGGTTATTCAACAGCTTACCATCGAGCAGAGGGATAGGGAGGTTGTGATTCTTCACACACGATTAGGAAACGTAGAGTGGGATTTGGTTCACGAGAAGGGTCAAACCGAGGAGAAGTCTGAGGAAATAGAGAAGTTGAAGAATGAACTGAAAGAGAACTCAGCAAGGCTGACCATAGCAGAGGAGGCCTGGGTAAGGGAATCTCGTCGTGCTGATCTTGCAGAAGAGAATTGTCGGGCGAAGAAGGCTAAGCTTGATGAGACGTAATCTACGCTTCATAATGCAATGGATGAGGCCCAAGATCGAGTTATGAGATACCCAATTCAGTTCGAAGGACTACCATCGTACATGCTAGATCGCAGGACGATGTCCCATATTATGGAAGAAGAGCGTATCAAGGCTATTCAACGCCTTAGAAGGCAGTGATAGGAATAATTTAGTTATGTGAAAACCTATCTGGTAGTTAAAAATGTAAATTCTGATGTGTTTATAAACAAAGAAATATTTTAATGTTTTAAATCTTGTAGATTCTTTATCTCGGGATAGTTGATGTAAATAGCAGTGATGCTATCGTAGTTTGTTAAAACTTTTTGATTAAATAAATATATCAAGTTGTTTGAGAAAATGTGTTAAGTGATTATGTTAAATTGTTTGAGTTAAGCCTTAAATATTTAAAGAATTGAATAAAGATCTAATAAGCATACATTTTAATAGAAATATGCCACCGAGAAGAAGACCAAACCGTCAACCAGCTCAAGAAGAATCGACGAACAACAACAACAACGCCAATGCTAACCCCGTTTAGCAATTGGTGAACTTATTAGCTGGAGCAATTAATAATCAACCTCAAGCTCCACACAATAGGACGTTCAACCACCAGAGTTTAAAGGCTCCATGAGCCCAATTGAAGCTCAAACTTGGGTTATGGAGATGGAGAAAGTTTTTGATATCGCCAGAGTTAGAGAGGACCAGAAAACCGCCTATGCAACGTTCATGTTGAAGTCAGAGGCCAGTTATTGGTGGAAAGCAAATAAGGTCCGTGGAGGAGAAGGTATGATCACTTGGGAGAGGTTTAAGGAGTTGTTCTTCGAGATGTACTTTCCGACAAGCTCGCAGAACCAAATGGAGGTAAAATTCCTGGAGTTAAAGCAAGGAAATATGTCTGTGCCAGATTATGCAGCAAGATTCAATGCGTTGGCTAGGTTCGCCACATATCAAGTGCACACGGATGAGAGAAAAACAAGAAGGTTTGAACAAGGACTGAAGCCCTAGTTGTATAGTAAAGTGTCGATATTTCAGTTGAAGACGTTTGCTGGAGTACTGGAGAAGGCCATACTCGCTGAAGGTGGAAGCGATGCGGTGACTAAGTATAATCAGGATCAGAAGAAGAATAAAAGTGAAAATGAGTGAATTAATAAGGCCAGTAGAAGTAACACGGGAGGAAGTAACAATCAGAAGAGAAGGTGGTCCGACAACTCATCAACTGGAAATCAGCAAGGAGGTCAGAAGAAGAGGATTGAGGCATGCCTGACCTGCGAAAAAGCTCATCTGGGAGTTTGTATGAAAGGAAAACGAGTGTGCTACAATTATGGTCAGGAAGGCCACATAGCACCTAACTGTCCTAACCCAAAGAAGGGCGCCTGCTTCACTTGGCAAAAGAAAATTCATAATTGTCATGTACATGAATTTTGGGACAATATTTGCCATCTTGGAAATGGGAAGGTACATTTGCAAAATTGTTGAAAAGTTTGTGGTATTGCAACTAACTCTCAATATTTCAGCATTTACCATAAACTTTCTCATCGTTATGTCTGCAAGTGTAGAGCCACTAACTCCATTTGATCTCTTGTGGGTAAACCTAATTATGGACATTTTTGGTTCCTTGGCCTTGGCCGTGTCCATGGTGCGGTCAGAGAGCAACCTAGTACTTTATGAAGAAGGTGCAATTGTAAGCAAGAGCATGTGGCGAAAAATTGCTGTTCAATATTTATATCAGGTGACAGTCATTTTGGTGTTAAATCTGAAGGGAAAAGTTATTTTAGACGTGAATGAAAACATTTTACGTGCTATGATCTTCAACTGTTTTGTAATATGTCAATTGTTTTTGTTGATCGCGACGAGAGGAATGGGGGAAACATTTGTTTTTGAGGGCAGGTTTAGATTTGGAAACTTTTGCTGGTTTGTTGGGATTGTGGGGGGCATTGTTGTTATTCAGGTTGCGGTTATTCAGATTTCCATGGTAATTGCTGGTACAGGAAGGTTAGATATCAATCAATGGAGTATTTGCGTTGGGGTTGCTGCAGGTTCTGTGCTCATAGATGGGGTTGCAAAATGGGTAGATTATGTTCTTAACAATTAAAAGTAACTACGCTTATGATTTGTATGTATTTTCCTTCCGAAGTATGTAAAAATAAAGGCTCTTGTATTACATAATGGCCTCTAATCTTATGTTGTCTTATTTGCTAGGCTCTTAATTATTATTTTTAGGTTTTTACATAATTTTCCCTTAAACGTTTGTTGTTTTTTTTATATTAGTCACTAAACTATAGCAGATTTGTAGATTAGTGTTGGATAAAACTGAGTAATTAAGATCTGAATGGTTAATACATCTTAAGTGGTGTTTGATTATATCTTAAAACATCTTAACAGTCCACATCTTAATACATCTTAAGAGCCTATATATTTGTATTAAGAAGTTATCTTAATAGTTTAGACTCATATTTTTATCTTAACTATTCAGAGAACCTTTTAATACAAAGATGTGTTGTAAGACCCCAACTTTTATGAATAAAGATTGAGTTTTCTCTAAATACTATTGTGAATATTAAGGTGTGATTTGATATAATGTTATAGTTATGAGTAATATTTACAAATTTTGCAAAGTAAGCAAGTTGTCATAAAATATTCGTTTGGTTAGGAAATATTCATTTTATCGGAGAATATTAAATGACGACATGACATCATCAAAGTGGACCCTACAACGAAATTATCATTCGAAAGTTGAAAAGCACGTAAATAACATTTTATAAAAATAACGGTAAAACTTTTACCGTTAAATGTTGAAATACCCAAATTGATGATAAGACAAAGAATCTGGCGTGGTCATACAAAGAAGATACCAGATGCATATAGTATCTTTGATTATTGATGGTTACGTGAGAAGTCACTCAATTTTATTCAATTATTACCATAGTAATTGCTGCATAGTATCTCACATTATTGATTCAATTATTGTCACAATATTTTATATTATTAAATCAATAATTGAGACGACAAAGTTATTCATAATATTATTTGCATTATTGCGAATGTCTAAAAAGTTCTGTCGAGAAAAGGGGTTTGGTCACCTAATTGCGCGCTAATAAAGAGGAATCCTTATCAGAAAGCATCTTCTTTCCTGGGAATGATCTGATTGTTAATATTGTGAGTTATAATATTAATGATGAATAAATATTATTAAAAATATGTTTAGTGAAGCTAAGTGAATTGAGATAAATAAAGAGGTTTTTTATGAAGTATTTATTATAAATTTGGCTTATTACATGGATCCCCACTTACTCATTTTTCAAAATTATGGGTAGAAAGTTATCTCAGTTTTGTTTTATTACTTATATATATATATATATTATAAGTTTTATTTTATTAGATTATAAAATAGAATATATTATATTTTATTTTATTGCATAGTACTGCATAGTGTTGCATAGTACTACATAGACGACGCTATATGTTGTCCGTCGCTAAAAGTATAGACGACGGTTGTATGACCGAACCGTCGCCGGGTCTGTCGCTAAAGAGGGGTGAGCTCGGGTGAGTTGGATAAGGGGTGAGCTTAAGATCCGGACTCTATATATATATATATTATAAGTTTTATTTTATTAGATTATAAAATAGAATATATTATATATTATTTTATTGCATAATACTGCATAGTGTTGCATAGTACTGCAAAGTGTTTGCATAGTGATGCATCGTGCAGCATAGTAAAATCAAGAATTTTAAAAGTTTCAGTCGATTGCGTCTGTGATTTTCTTCAACTGTTCACTCGTGATTTTTCTTAAATAGTACCCTGCCATTATCCTATAAATAGGAAGCTTAGTTTAAAAATGAAAATCACACCAGAATCAGAGAATTCTTCTTCTATAATATTGAACGTATTTCTTTTGAGTTTAAGGATACTTTTAATATAGAAAATAGTGAAAGTTTTCTTCAAGAATATTCCCGCTATACCATTCATAAGTACTCTCCTTTTTAAGGTAAGAGATGTTATTTTTGTTCAGTATTCAAAAGAAATAATATTTTCATCCATACTCTGTAGTATGTAAGTAATATTATTTCGTTTCATATTCCTAATTCTACACTTATTTTGTTAAGTATTGCTTCTATACTCCTTGAAATTACTATAATATCCTTGAAATTTGCGTTTCATCAAGTATATCTTTTCACGAAAATATTTTTCTGAACATTCTTGTTAAATTTTAATCTTTTCATGTTGGGATACTATTCACGGGGAACTATTCATGAAGTAATATTCACAGGGTACTATTCACCCAGGGTACTATTCATGATAAAAATTGATTTCTTTTCTGTCCAAATTATTGTTGATACATGAATATTATTCTTGAATTTTACTCTACAAAGCAGTTATCATGTTGACAATTTGGACATTCTTGAACTCTGGATAAATTGAATTATAAATCTTTAAAATTTATCCTTGCTCTCACTTAATTAAATTCTTATATCATTGTCATTATCCGCATGCTTAAATTGTGATGAAAGTCATCTTTGTCCCGTAGTGCATAGATGGACTGTTGATTGGTATGATTATGACCAGGAATTATGTATCGGTATAATCATGACATGTAATGTTACAAATGATGCGGTAATAGTCCTCATTGGCCTGTAGTGCATTGATGGACAGTTGTTGACATGATCATGACAATTGGTGATAATAACGAATATCCTTGGCCTGTAGTGCACGGATAATTCGATGATGTGGATTATTTATTGAGCTATGTTACAACGATAAAATATTAATGATGAACTTTTAAATCATAGAAGATAGTAGACATCATGCTCTACTTGACTCTTCTAATGGATTGCTTGTTCCGCTGCAGTTAAACTTGTTGCTTATTGTATTCTATAAGTTTTACATTGTTGAAGGCTAACGATAATTTATTCTGCATTATTTTAGTCATAATATTCTTTATTGGGCAAGTTGAGCTCTCCTTTTTTTTCATTATTCTCTTCAGGAAATGAGAACATAGCTGGGACTAGTCAGGGAATGGAGTGACGGTCCGAGATGGTGGATGTAGTAGTCCTCACTATTTTATAAAATAGTGTGATAATAATTGTAATGGGAACTCCATTTGAGTTTGGATATTGTCTTCAAGACAATATTCGTGTTAAAACTCTCAGCTTATGTTTTATCGTATTTTTCATGACAGTTGTATAATTAAGTTTGTATTTGAATTATGTACCATGTATTTGGCGACTCAGAAAGGGGTTGTGTATACCTATTTTAGGGGCGTCACAGTTGGTATCAAATCTTAGGGATATGATGTAAGACCCCAACTTATTATTAATGAAATTTAATTTTCTCTATTTATTATTTTGAAATAGTAAGGGTTGATGTGATTAATGTGGATAGTTAGGGTAAAATACGCAAATATTTCAAAATAAGCAAGTGGTTATAAAATATTCATTGTTGTTGGGAATATTCGTTTGGTCGTGGAATATTCGATCATTTTTGGGAATATTAAATACGACCACAATGACCATGTGTGGGCCCCATAACTTGAAAGCGATTGGATGAAGAAAACGACAAATATAAAATGGTTAAAAATAACTACAGCGTAGTTATTCACAATTAATATTGTTAAAATACTAAATTGGTTAAAACACACGATTACCTGACGGTATTGCACCAATTATTGATTCTTACATAAGAAGGCACTACTCAATAATGGTTACTGATAATTACTTGCTCAAAGATTTTATTGAGTTAATAATTCACGCGTTGATATTTTATATTTGTTGTTTCAATAATTATCATTACACAAGATTTTTTCATTATCGAAGCAATAATTCATATTATCCGAATAATATTATTAGATAACATTATTGGCAATGTCTAGAAAGTTACATCTAAGGAGAGGTTTGGTCACCTAATCACTTGGCCAAGAAGAAGAAATTCTTATTCGAAAGCCCTCTCTCAGAACCCGCTGGTCATAATATCAGAATTTCGTAATATTATTTGTGAATAATTAATTATTGATTCATATGATGAGGAAAATATTGATTTTATGTGGATATAGATGGAGAAAAATTTTAATGTGAAAATTGTTGAAAATTGAAATTTTATATTTTTTACGATAAAATAATTCTTTTAAATATATTATTATATTTTAATAATATAATAATAGTGATATTTTACAAACGAATGTGGGATATATGAGTATACGAGGAGGAAGAGTATTTTTGTTGCAATAAATGTTTAAAACATGTTAAACATGTCATTGGACCCCATTTATAGATGAAATTTGGTTATAACTTTGTAAAATTCCCCTGTTTGTGGATTTCAGTCAATTTCTGTTTGGAATTTGGAAAACTTTCTTCCGCAAAGTTGTAGAGAATTGAATTTCCTATAAAAACTCATGAGATTCGAATTTTCTGATAGAAGGGCTATTTATTATGAATTATTGAAGTTCAAGTTCAAATAATTGATTTTGGAAGTTTAAAATATTTTAAATAATAAAAACGTTTTTGTTTGTTTTGTGGGCTACAACATGTGCATAATGAGCTGAGATCAGATCTAGGAAGGTGGGCGAGAAATCTTAATATATATATTAATATTATATTAAATTTTTCGCTTTGTGTTCTAAGCAATTTCTATAAATAGGGTGCTTAGGTTAGAATTGAAAATCACATTTTAAACTCAAGTTTTTCTCTCTATATTATCGGCGTATTCTTGTGAGTATTTGGAGTATACTTTGAGTATTGTTAGGCGGTTGCAAGTTCCTTCAAAGACTATATATCCAGATTCCAAATTTAGAAGTACTAATCTTTCGAGGTAAGGGATGTTATTTTCTTCTCAAATGATATTATTTCTTCAATATCATTATGCTGAAATATTGGTTGGAACTTTTTATCAAATTTGGAACTTTTTCATGTCGGGGTTACTATTCATGAGTTACTATTCACGAGTTACTATTCATGAGTTACTATTCACGAGTTACTATTCACGAGTACTATTCATGAAGCGTGAAGATGTTTTTTTGTGAAATTTCTATCTTTTGGTGTCAGAGTTACTATTCACGATACTCAGATTATTCACGATATCTGCAAGACTATTCACGATATCTGAGACTATTCAAGAAAATAAAATTTCTTCCTTTTGTCCAAAATATCTATTCTGGATACTAGCTTTGATTATATCCATGTTTTGATCATTCTTGAATTTTACACCACTATGATTATTTTTGAGGTATTTTTGAACATGGATAAAACAAAGTACGAATCCTTAATCCTTAATCCTTGTCATTTTGTTTCACTGGATTCGTTTCTTTAAAAATATTTTTCATCATCCTCAGTCTTAAATGATGATATTATTGAATATCTTTGGCTTTTGTAGTGCAAAGATGAATGATTTTCAAGAATATCTTTGGCCTGTAGTGTAAAAGATGACCAAGTGTTTAGATGAACATGACTAATCGATGAATATCTTTGGTTTTGTAGTGCAAAGATGAATATTTGATTCCGGATGTATATTGATTGATGTTCTGAGGGATAAAAGATGAGCGATGAACTTTTAAATTCATACATAGAAGATAGTAGTTTGCATTCTCTACTTAACTCTTCTAATGAATTATTATTTCATTGCGAATATTGATTTAAAATTTGTTGTCTATTGTATTCTATTTGATTTTTTCCTGTTGAAGACTAACAGTAATTTGTTGTATATTATCTTAGTCATAATATTCTTTCTTCGGGCTAGTTGAGCTCACCCTTTTCCTTTTTGTTCCATTTTTCTTCTCGGGAGGCGAGAATATAAGCGAGTACGCAGTGGGGTATGGAATGAAGGTTTTAGAAAGGATTGTTTAGTAGTCCTCACCATTTTGTAAAATAATGTATCAATAAATGTGATGAGGATTTATTTGAGTATAGATATTGTCTGCAGATGATAATATTTGTATTCAAACTCACGCTTTTCTTGTTGTAATAATAAAGTTGTAGTTGTTTCATGCATCATGTACGACAACTCGGAATAGGTGATGTATACCTATTTTGGGGGCGTCACAGTTGGTATCGAGCTTAGGGATATGATCTCTGGCGGAGATCGGGGAATAGAACTAGAGGAGAGACGAGTAAATCCTTCGCTAGTATGTCCTACCTAAGCTTATTTGTTAGTTGGTCGATATATAAGGATCTTATGTGATATATTGATTTCCTTAATTAACCCTTGTTTTATAGCAAGATTTGAGAATGTCGATCGAGAATATTAACAATGGAAATGAGATCGTGGAGACGCTTTGTACTCACCAACGAGGAGAGCGCAGCAATCAGTCGGGCAATGTTCCTCCGTGAACAACACCACCGAAAGCGAGATGATGAACGAGGGATGTTTAGAAGCTTTTTGCAGATTCATGCAAAATCGCACGAGGAGACTCGTGTTCAAAATACTGAGGAGGAAATGATAGCAATTCACGGGTTGTCACAAGCAAGCAGCTTCAAAGAGTTGGGACCACCGAATTTAAGGGAAAGCCGGATCCGATCATGGCGGAAACATGGGTCAAGCAAATTACCAAGATATTCGATGTCTTGGGATGCACGGAGGAATAGAAGGTTCCATTCGCCACCTTATGTTCCGTGGCGAAAGGCGGACATCATTGGTGAGAGTCATGTGAAGCGTACCCATCCACCGCAGACTCGGCATGTCTCGGAGACGCGTTTGAAACTATTTAATGACAAATACTTTCCGAAAGTGTTCGTCATATGAAGGAAGTGGAGTTCATCATATTAGAGCAAAACAATACGCGGTGTCTCGATGACGAGGCAAAGTTTGCGAGTTATCCGAGTTTGCACCTCATTTGGTGGAGAATGAGGAACGTATTATTACGGATGTTTCTTAGAGGTTTGAAACCCAAGATACGCCGGTATCTCATTTCTCATAAATTTTCTCTCTATTCAGATGTTGTTAACATGGCTCAATTATTAGAAGCGAGATAACGAGTACGGTCAACTGAGGACCATAACCGAGGATCGTACAGAGATAGCAGATTAATGTAATAATGATAACCAAATGGAGAAAGAAAGCAGACGGACAAAATGGTAACCACTGGTGGTAATCATGGCCATGAAAATAGAAGAAGCGAGTCGGGAGGAGATTTTAAAAGAGGAGATTTAACAACGACCATGTGAAGACGATAAAGGTCTTAAGAAGAATCGGTTCTAAAGGAGTAGAACGACCACCCCATTATATGCTACAAATGCGGAAAAGAGGGACATATCGGTCAAACCGCCCACAACAGTTCAAGGTATGCTATAATTGTGGAAAGGAAGGACATATCGCTCGAGATTGTATGGTAGCGAAACCTAGTTCAATGAGGACGGTGACTCAAAAGATCATCCCGTAAAAGTCAAAGTCAACGATTCCGGAAGGCGTTTGTTGTGGATCGGTCAAAATGCGAGAACCCAAACGAGGTGATCACGGTAAGCTATTTATAAATTCTTACGAAGTTTATACCTTACTTGATCACCGGCTACCCATTCATTTATCTCTCCGCCTTGTGCTCAACGTTTAAACTTGACTGGAGAAATTAGACTTTGACCTATCTGTGGAAACTCCGTTAGAGAAACTTTCATCACATCTATCGCTTATAAATCTTGTTTGATTCAAGTTGGCACCATTACCTTACTGTGACCTTATCTCTTTAAAGATACTTGCTTTTGATGTGATTTTAGGGATTGATTGGTTAACTACTCATCATGCCAAAATTGATTGTTTTCGTAAGGTTGTTAGTTTTCATATTCCTAACCAACCCGTTGTATTTAATTCAAGCAACTAAACCATTAAAATCAATCATTTGTCATATCTAATCATAAAGCTATTCGTTTATTGAAAAACGGATGTCAAGCTTTCTTAGCCCATGTTATGGATTTGAAAAAGACACGCCAAATTTGAATAATATTCCTGTTGTTATTGACTTTTCCGACGATTTCAGAAGAACTTCCCTTGCCTACCCCGTAACGTGAAGTTGAATTCTTTATTGATCTTGAACTTCGGTACAAAGCCCATTTCTAAAACCCCATATCGAATGGCTCCTATTGAACTTCAGAGTTAAAGGTCCAACTACGTGAATTGTTGGACATCGGTTTCATTCGTCCCAAGTACATCTCCTTGGGGTGCTCTGTTTTATTCAGTAAAGAAGAAATACGTGAGTATGCGACTTTGTATTGACTATCGAGAATTGAACCATGTCACCATCAAGAATAGGTATCCTCTACCTCGTATTGATGACTTGTTTGACCATTCTTGTAAGGGCACAATTCTTTTCAAAAATCGATCTTCGATTCGGATATCATCAATTTGAAGATTAGAATCGAGGATATTCCAAAGCGCCTTTAGAACTCGATGACGGCATTATGAATTCTTAGTCATGTCTTTCGGACCGACTAATGCCCCTGCTGACTTTCATGGATATGAAGAACCGAGTATTCAAGGAATATTTGGATCGGGTTTGTTGTTGTCTTTATTGATGACATCCTTATATATTCCAAAAGTCGTGAAGATCATGAGCACCATTTGAAGTTTGGTACTCCAAAGGCTTCGTGAAAACCAACTATATGCCAAATTAAAGAAATGCGAGTTCGGCCGAGGAAGTAGCATTTCTTGGGCCGCGTGGTGTCAAAACATGGAGTATCCGTGGATCCGTGAAGATTGAAGTAATACAAAGTTAGAGCAACCAAGTCGGTGGATCAAGTACGTAGCTTTTTGGGCTTATTTGGTTATTATCGGAGATTCGTGGAAGGGTTTTCTCGAATCGCTACTCCATTAACTCAACTAACTCGGAAGGATACAAAATTCGTTTGGAGCGAAGAATGCGAGAAAAGTTTCCAAGAGCTTAAGAGGAGACTTATTTTTAAGACTGTTCTAACAATACCATCCGGTTCGGATGGATTTGTTATTCACAACGATGCTTCGTGCAAAAGGGTTGGGGATGTGTTCTCATGCAACGTGGGAAAGTCATAGCCTATGCCTCGCGACAACTTAAAGAGTATGAGAGGAATTATCCTACTCATGATCTAGAGTTAGCGCAATCGTTTTGCGCTAAAGATATGGAGGCACTATCTATATGGGGAGAAAGTGGAGATATATTGAGACCATAAAAGCCTTAAATATTTCTTCACTCAAAAAGAACTCAACACGCGGCAATGACGTTGGCTCGAGCTATTGAAAGACTACGACCACACTATTCAATACCATCCCGAAAAGCGAACGTGGTAGTGACGCGTTAAGTAGAAGATCATATGCGAACGAAAAGTGCGATGATGTCAAGTATACGATATAGAGCCAACTTTAATAGAAAAAGTTAAGGTTGCTTTCAAGCCACCCAGGCCGAGAAACGATGCGTATGAAGAAGAAAGTACAAGAAGGAGCTATTCCTAAGCGAGAATTGATGAAGAAGGAATACTTGAGTCCACTCTAGACTTTGTGTTCCTAACGACTCTGATTTGAAGTACAAGATTATGATGGAGGCACACAATACACCATTTGCAATCCATCCTAAAAGTACTAAAATGTATCGTGATCTTCGACATACATTTTGGTGGAACAATATGAAGAGAGAGATTGCAAAGTTTATCTCGATGTGTTTAACTTGCCAACGTGTAAAGGCGGAGCATCTAGTACCTAAGGGTCCGTTGTAACCACTTGAGATTCTGAAATGGAAGTGGGAACACATTACCATGGATTTAGTTACGGGTCTTCCTATGGTTTCTCAAGGTATCAATGCTATTTGGGTTATTGTTGATAGATTAACCAAGTCTGCTCATTTCTTGCAGATACGGGAGACTTATTCCCTTGAACATCTTGCTAGTATGTACGTGAATGAGATTGTGAGGTTGCATGGCATGCCAGTATCCATAGTTTCGGATCGTGACCCAAGATTCACTTCAAGATTTTGGGTTAGCTTGCAAAAAGCTATGGGCACGGATTTGCGATTTAGTTGGCATACCATCCCCAAACCAGACGGACAATCGTGAGAGGACTATTCAAACTCTTGAAGATCTATTAAGACTCGTGTCCTAGACTTCAAGGCGGTTAGGATAAGTATTTACCATTGGTGGAATTCTCCTACAACAACAGTTATCGAAGCAAGTATAGGTGTGGCTCCATTTGAAGCATTATATGGACCGAAAATGTCGTTCTCCAATATGTTGGGATGAGGTGGGTGAAGTAACATTGTTGGGACCGAAGTTAGTAATGTATATGATCACCGAAAAGATTCAAATGATTCGACAACGATACAAAAGCGGCACAAGATCGACAAAAGAGTTATGCGGATCTTCATCGAAAGAACGTGGAATTTAGTGTAGGGATCATGTATTGTCATGCGAGTTGCTCCATGGAAGGGAGTTACAAGATTTGGGAAGAGAGGAAAGCTCAATCCACGATTTATTGGTCCATTTCAAATTCTTGACCGAGTAGGAAATGTAGCCTATAGACTTGCGTTACCTCCAAGTATGTCTCGTGTTCATAATGTGTTTCACATATTTGTACTTCAGTAAATATGTGAAAGACCAACCACGTTATAGAATTAGAAACCAGGACGAAATAGCCAAGACTTAACGTATGAGGAGGTACTGTCAAGATCTTGGATAGAAGGAGCATGTCCCTACGTGCAGAAAGGTCATACCACAAGTTAAAGTTTTGTGGAGGAATCATGCTATAGAGGAAATGACACGGGAATTGGAAAGCGGAAATGAAAGCGAGGTATCCTCACCTTTCGAAAAACACTGTACGTACGTCACGTCAATTTCGAGGACGAAATTTCATAAGGAGGGAGGTTGTAAGACCCAACTTATTATTAATGAAATTTAATTTTCTATTTATTATTTTGAAATAGTAAGGGTTGATGTGATTAATGTGGATAGTTAGGGGTAAAATACGCAAATATTTCAAAATAAGCAAGTGGTTATAAAATATTCATTGTTGTCGGGAAATATTCGTTTGGTCGTGGAATATTAAGATCGTCGAGGAATATTAAATGCGACGCACAGCGACAATGTGTGGGCTCCATAATGTAAAGCGATTGGATGAAGAAAACGACAAATATAAGGTTGTTAAAAATCTAGCAGGCGTAGTTGTTACCGTTAATACTGTTAAAATACTCGGTGGTTAAAACACAGTAGCATACGGTATTGCACCAATTATTGATTCTTACGTAAGAAGGCACTACTCAATAATGGTTACGATGAATTCTTCAAAGATTTTATTGAGTTAATAATTGTTGCGTTGATATTTTATATTCTTTGTTGTTTCAATAATTGTCATTACACAAGATTTTTCATTATCGAAGCAATAATTCATATTATCTCGAATAATATTATTAGATAACATTATTGGCAATGTCTAGAAAGTTACGTACAGGAGAGGTTTGGTCACCTAATTGCGCACCAGTAAGAAGAAATTCTTATTGGAAAGCCCCTCTTTCCTGGGAACTGCCTGGTTGTCAATATTGCGATTCTGTAATATTATTTGTGAATAATTAATTATTGATTCATATGATGAGGAAAATATTGATTTTATGTGGATATAGAAGGAGAAAAATTTTAATGTGACAATTGTTGGAAAATTGAAATTTTATCTTTTTTTGATAAAATAATTCTTTTAAATATATTATTATATTTTAATAATATAATAATGGTGATATTTTTACAACGAATGTGGGATATATGAGTATACGAGGAGAAAGAGTATTTTTGTTGCAATAAATATTTAAAACATGTTAAACATGTCAGTGGACCCCATTTATAGATTGAAATTTGGTTATAGCCTGTAAAATCCCCCGTTTGTGGATTTCGGTCAATTTCTGTTTGGAATTTGGAAAAACTTTCTTCTGCAAAGTTGTAGAGAATTGAATTTCCTATAGAAACAAGCGAGATTCGAATTTTTGATAGAAGGGCTATTTATTATGAATTATTGAAGTTCCGAAGCTCCGAAATAATTAATTTTTGGAAGTTTAAAATATTTTAAATAATAAAAACGTTTTTTGTTTGTTTTGTGGGCTACAACATGTGCATAATGAGCTGAGATCAGATCTAGGAAGGTGGGCGTAGAAATCTTAATATATATATTAATATTATATTAAATTTTTCGCTTTGGTGTTCTAAGCAATTTCCTATAAATAGGGTGCTTAGGTTAGAATTGAAAATCACACGTAAACTCAAGTTTTCTCTATATTATCGAGCGTATTCTTGTGAGTATTTTGAGTATACTTTGAGTATTGTTAGAGGCGGTGCAAGTTCCCTCAAAGACTATATCCCAGATTCCAAACTAGAAGTACTAATCTTTCGAGGTAAGGGATGTTATTTTCTTTCTCAAATGATATTATTTCTTCAATATCATTATCTTTGAAATATTGGTTGGAATTTTTTATCAAATTTGGAACTTTTTCATGTATGGGGGTTACTATTCATGAGTTATTATTCACGAGTTACTATATTCATGAGAGTTATTATTCACGAGTTACTATTCACGAGTACTATTCATGAAGCGTGAAGATGTTTTTTTGTAAAATTTCTATCTTTTGGTGTCGAGTTACTATTCACGATATCTAAGACTATTCACGATACGACACTATTCACGTATCTGCACTATTCAATCGAAAAATAAAATTTCTTCTTTTTTGTCCAAAATATCTATTCGGATACTAGCTTTGATTGTATCCATGTTTTGATCATTCTGAATTTTACACCACTATGATTATTTTTGAGGTATTTTGAACATGGATAAAACAAAAAATCACGAATCCTTAATCCTTAATCCTTGTCATATTTTGTTTCCTTTGGATTCGTTTCTTTAAAAATATTTTTCATCATCCTCGCCTTAAATGATGATATTATTGAATATCTTTGGCCCGTAGTGCAAAGATGAATGATTTCAAGAATATCTTTGGTCAGAAGTAGTGCAAAGATGAAGCAGTGTTTAGATGAACATGACTAATCGATGAATATCTTTGGCTCAGTAGTGCAAAGATGAATATTTGATTCCAAATGTATATTGATTGATGTTACAGGATAAAAGATAGAGCGATGAACTTTTAAATTCATACATAGAAGATAGTAGTTTGCATTCTCTACTTAACTCTTCTAATGAATTATTATTTCATGAATATTGATTTAAAATTTGTTGTCTATTGTATTCTATTAGATTTTTCCTGTTGAAGACTAACGGTAATTTGTTGTATATTATCTTAGTCATAATATTCTTTCTTTGGGCTAGTTGAGCTCACCCTTTTCCTTTTATTCCATTTTTCTTCTCGGGAGGCGAGAATATAGCGATGCAGTCTGGGGGGTATGGAATGAAGGTTTTAGAAAGGATTGTTTAGTAGTTCTCACCATTTTGTAAAATAATGTATCAATAAATGTGATGAGGATTTATTTGAGTATAGATATTGTCTAGAAGATAATATTTGTATTCAAACTCACGCTTTTTCTTGTTGTAATAATAAAGTTGTAGTTGTTTCTGTACCATGTATTGACAACTCAGAATAGGTGATGTATACCTATTTTGGGGGCGTCACATATGATCCCTGGCTGAGACTTGAGGCTAGAACTAGGAGGGGAGAGATGGGTAAATCCTTCGTTAGTATCACCTACCTAAGCTTATTTGTTATTTAATTGTTCGGTCAGAATATATGGATAATATGTGGCATGCCAATTAACCCTTGTTTTGTGACAGTGTTTGAAAATGGCATCTGAAAATGCTGAGATAAGCAATGAAACACATGAAACCGTTGAGTCATCACAGATCAATAACCAGGATAATGTGCATCAGGAAGACAATAATCCTCATGTAAACAACAACACCGACCAAATGATGAACGGCGAGATGTTTAGGAGGTTTTTGCAATTCATACAACACCAAACAAGAAAAACTCTTGTTCAAAATACAGGTGGAAACAATGGCAACTCACAGATGGTCACTGCTAAGCAATTCAAGGAGTTGGGACCACCGGAGTTTTTGGGAAAGCCAGAATCACTTAAGGTAGAGACGTGGATTAAGCAGATCACCAAGATATTTGATGTATTGGGATGATCTGAGGAGCAAAAGGTTCCCTTTGCCACCTTCATATTGCGAGGAGAGGCAGATTATTGGTGGGAATCTGTAAAATGTACTCAGCCCTCCGCACTAAAGATGTCTTGGGAGGAGTTCCAAGAATTGTTCAATGACAAGTACTTTCCTGAAAGCATTCGTCACATGAAGGAGGTAGAATTTATCAAACTAGACCAAAATAATATGATCGTATCGCAATACGAGGCTAAATTTGCGGAGTTATCCTGGTTTGCATCCCATTTGGTTGATAATAAGGAGCGAATGATGCGAATGTTTCTACGAGATTTGAAACCCGAAATACGTCAATACCTCATTTCTCACAAACTTTGTTTGTATTCAGATGTTGTGAACAGGGCTCAGTTATTGGAGCGCGATAACGAGTCAACCCAACCAAGAGATAGCAGCCGATAAAACGACAATACTAGTGGTAGCAGTCATCGAAGCGGTGACAACAAACGTGGAGGAAATCATCATGCCAGATATGGTAATCACTTCGGTGGTAATCCTGGCCAAGATAATAGAAGTGGAAATTTTAGAAAGAGGAGATTAAAAAATGATGGAAAGACAGTAGCACCAACACTTGTTTTCAAGGAAGGAGAACGACCACCGGTCGTATGCTACAAATGAGGAGGGGAGGGACACATCATTCCAAAGCGTGTTTCAATTACGGAAGAGAAGGTCACCTAGCCCAATTTTGTTGTGTAGTGAAGTCAAGTCCAGCTGGGATGGAGACACCAAAGGCCGTCCCAGACAAGTCAAAGCCGGTAGTTCAAGGGAGAGCGTTTGTCGTGACCTCCCAAAAAGTGAGGAACCTGAATGAAGTTATCATGGGTAAGCTAATCATAAACTCTTGCGAAGTCTATACCTTATTTGATACCGGTTCTACCCATTCTTTTATTTCACTTACTTGCGCTCAACGTTTAAATTTAACTCTAGAGAAATTAGACTTTGACTTATCTGTTGAAACTCCGTTGGGAGAAACTGTCATTACATCCAATGTTTATAAATCTTGTTTGATTCAAATCGGCACCCTCACGTTACCTGTCGATCTTATCTCTTTGAAAATACTTGCATTTAATGTGATTTTAGGGATTGATTGGTTAACTACTCATCATGCTAAAATTGATTGTTTTCGTAAAGTTTTTTGCTTTCATATTTCTAACCAACCTATTATGCGAATTCAAGCAACCAAACCACTAAAGTCAATCACTGTCATATCAAGCCATAAAGCCATTCGTTTATTAAATGATATGTCAAATTTGAATGATATAAACAAAAATACGTAGAATTTGAATGATATTTTTTTTGTTAATAAATTTCCTGACGTATTCCCTGAAGAACTTACTGGCCTACCCCTAGAACGTGAAATTGAATTTGGTATTGATCTTGAACCCGGTACAAACCCCATTTCTAAAACCCCATATCGAATGGCTCTTATTGAACATCATGAGTTAAAAACCAAACTACAAGAATTATTAGACATCGGGTTCATTCGTCCTAGTACGTCTCCTTGGGGTGCTCCTGTTCTATTCGTAAAGAAGAAAGATGGGAGTATGCAACTTTGCATTAATTATCGGGAGTTAAATCATGTCACCGTCAAAAATAGGTACCCGTTGCCTTGCATTGATGACCTGTTTGACTAGTTGCAAGGTGCCAAATTCTTTTCAAAGATCAATCTTCGTTCTAGATATCATCGGTTAAAACTGATGACATTCCAAAGACTGCTTTCAGAACTTGGTACGGGCATTAAGAATACCTAGTTATGTCTTTTGGATTGACTAATACTCCTGCTGCCTTCATGGATATGATGAATCGAGTATTCAAGGAATATTTGGATCATTTTGTGGTTGTCTTTATTGATGACATCCTTATATACTCCAAAAGCCGTGAAGATCATGAGCAACGCTTAAGGCTAATACTTTAATAGCTTCGTGAAAACAAGTTATACGCCAAGTTGAAGAAATGAGAGTTTTGGTTTGAGGAAGTAACATTCCTTGGGCACGTGATATCGAATCATGGAATATCTGTTGACCCGACGAAGATTGAAGTAATTCAAAGCTGGGAGCAACCCAAGTCAGTGACCAAAGTATGTAGCTTTCTGGGCTTAGCTGGTTATTATCGTAGATTCGTGGAGGGATTTTTTTGAATCGCTACTCCATTAACTCAGCTGACTCGAAAAGATACAAAATTTGGTTGGAATGAGGAATGTGAGAAGAACTTTCAAGAACTCAAGAGGAGACTCATTTCAGCACATATTCTGACAATACCATCTGGTTTGGAAGGATTTGTCATCTACAACGATGCTTCAGGCAGAGGGTTAGGATGTGTTCTCATGCTGTGAGAGTCCCGAATCTGGGTCCCAAATCACCGCGGATCCGGTACAATTATTCTATCACTATTACTATTTACGGAAGATATAAACATAAATTGTTTTTACAATAAACTTTACACACTATCCCCAAGGTCGAGTAACCTTCAAATAAACACAATTCATTATCCTATCTAACATACAACATTATTATCATACTATACTATTACAATTAAGCTGCACATAAAATCCCAAGCTGAACTTGGCTTTATCCTTTCCTGTATCCGACATATGCTTCTTAATCTGCAATATTAAATCATGATATAGCAAGGGTGAGCATAAGATTGCCCAACAAGTTAAGTTCAATAATTTAACGATATATCATGATTGAAAGAATTTGAATAATAAGTTGGCTATAATTCAACAATACAATTGTGAACTAGCATGAACAAACTGTTGACTGAACAAGTATTGAACATGAACAAATATATTTGAACTGAATGGTAATGAAGGTGATCAGCCTTTCATACCTGACTTATACATGCAATATATACAGAGTACAATTCTACAATGGCAATCAGTAGTGATTATCCATAAACATATCTGAATGAAACAACTCTAAGTAGAGTTAAGTAAAACTTGCCTGAACCGTTGATTACCGTTACCCAAATTATCTAGTTGTCTGAAAACCTAATATAAATAATACCGATCTAGACATTAGAATAATATCATCACAGTATTTAAAATAACCTAAACACATAACACATAACCCTATCAGTCTATAACACACATAAGACTCGGTATTAAATCAAACTATTTCATTCTAACTTGAATCCGACACAATTATGACATCCCGACGGTCTAGTCGGACTTTTATCGAGTCTAAGTTAAATTAAACTCTGTATAAACACTTAACAATTAACTTAAATAATTTTATTATCATTTAAAATAATTTTCATAAGCTCGTAATAATTTTTAAATAATTATTACTATTTATCATGAATTTTTCATTATTAATATCGTATTTAAATGAATTAAATACCACTTAATTCTTTTATAATTAATATTTATTTATTATCAAATATTAATGAAATACATAACATAATATTATAATATATTTATAATATCACAAAATATTTTTAATACTTTAAAATCACCTTTATATGATTTTTTAAACAATTAAATTTATTATCGATAATTGTTTTAATATTAAAATATTAATATTTTCATGACAAAATATCAAAAGTTATATTTTATAACTTAAAATATTTTTATAACACTTAAATCATTTTTATATGATTTTTAAATCATTTATTCAATTTTTTCATAATTTATTTAATATATTTATTAAATAAACTAATTATCATTAATATTGATTAATTAGTGAAATTCATCACAAGATATTAAAAATCACTAAAAATAACTTAAAATATTTTTTAATACCATAATATATTTTTTCATGATTTTTCAAGTATAAAATTATTTTAAATAATTTATTTAATATTATAATTAAATAAATTAAATACCATTTATATTAAAAAAATATTAAATATTTATGAAATATACTATAAATAATTAAAAACTATTTTTTAGACTTTAAAATAATTTTTTGGAATTTATTTTGTATTTTTAATAATTAAAAACTATTTAATTTGATTTATTTAATTAAAATAATTAATTTTTGAAATTAACTGTCGGTAAAGGGCCCTATAGCGACAGACCCGTCACTATAGGTGTTCTTGAGCTGTTCATCAACAAACCCAGAAATGCATGTTAGACTACAGGGTGCTTGGTTTGATCATAAATTGTCCCATGATCCTAAGGTTTTCTCGGCCGTTTAAAGCATCAATATTGTAGTATTGATGTAACTCTACAAGCATCAACAATTGTTATGGAAATCCAACATAATAATTGTAAGACCCCAACTTTTTTGAATAAAGAATAATTTTCTCAAAATATATTTTTGAATATTATGGTGTGGATTTGATATAATGTTATAGTTGTGGAGGTAATATTTATAAATTTTACAAAGTAAGCAAGTGGTTATATATATATTCGATTGAATATTCGGGAATATTCATATGATTTACACAATCATTAGTGGACCCCACAATGGAAGTATTGTCGTAGTTAGAAAATGATGTAATTATCTTTTTTTATAAAAATAACTACGAAATTGTTACCGTTAAAACCGTTGAACTACCCCAGTAGTAAAAAAATACGAGTAATAAGCGTGGTCAGATAAGTAGTACACACCGGTATTGATTATTGATGCTTACGTGAGAAGTCACCATTATACTCAATTATTGCTATAGTAATTCACGCGATCATATCTCTCATATTATTGATTCAATTATTGTCACAAGATATCATCGTGCATTATATTTATTATTATTAAATCAATAATTGAGACGACAAAGTTATTCATATTATTATTTGCAATATCGACAATGTCTAGAAGTTACGTCAAGGAGATGATTGGTCACCTAATTGCGCCAATAAGGAGAAATCCTTATCTGAAAGCCCCCTCTTTCTCGGGGAACGAATTCGTTGTTAAATATTGTGAGTTATAATATTAATGATGAATAAGTTGTGTTGATTAAAGATGAATTTGATAGTTCCATTGTGTTGGGATTATTAGTGTTAGTGGAAATCGACAGCTATTCCGATGATAATTGATGTCTGGGGGTTATATTGATAAATCGGGTAATTTATCGGATAAATGAGCAATTAATTGCTACTAATTCACATGCTTATATAACTATTTATTCACATGTGTGTACTATTGAATCACATTCTTGTACTATTAGGGGAGTTGGTGCAAGATTGATAATACTTGCATGACTAAGTTAAAAATGGAGGTATAGTTGAAGGTACTATACCGTAATTAGTTTTTTCACATGGTTATACTATTGAGTTATATGAATGAACTCTTAATTCACATTATTTACTATTAGGAGAGGTGGTGCAAGTTTGTTAATACTTGCAGGACTAAATTAAAAATGAAGAAAAAGAGGAAGGTATTATACTGTAATATTTTGAGCCCCAAAACGTGCAATTATCGAAACTATATTTTCCTATAAATAGAAGCACATTCTTCCTTCATTTCTCACCAATTCACAAAAGCTTTAGAGCAATTATTATAGAGAGAAATTATAGAGAGAAAGAAGAAGAGAAGTCTGCTACCTCACTATTCCAAGAGATCCAGCTTTTTCTAAGGTAAGGGTATTATTTTCTTTCGTGTTCTTCAAGAGAGCTATTGTTATTCCATCCCTTATTATTCTGTTGAACATCCTCGTCTGTCATGTAATTACGCATGACTGGTTCCCTTATTTATTATTCGTTGGAATAACACATCTATGCAAAGTACCGCATACATGGTGAAATTCTTCGTTATTCCATTCTTTATTATTTCATTGGAACATCCATCATGCGTATTACGCATTTAACGGTTCCATTATTTATTATTATGTTGGAATAATAACCATGCGTGCGCAAGGCTATCACATGCATGATGAATTCTTACGTTATTCCATTCTTTATTATTCGGTTGGAATATCCATGCATGCGTTTGGTGAATTGACTGGTTCCATTATTTATTATTCATTGGAATAATCTATTCTGCATGACGGCCTCATCGCATGCGCCTCGTGAATTCTTTTGTTATTCCATTCTTTATTATACTCGGTTGGTTAAAGTTTTGGCTTTTATACTCCATGAAATTAGTGGAATATCCTTGATATTTGCGCTTCATCCAAAGATCTTTTCATGGAAATATTCTTCGAGCATTCTTGAATTTTACTCCACAAAGCAAAGATCATGTCGACAATTTGACGTTATCGATTCCCGGATAAATTAATTCTTGAACTTAAAATTTTTTATTGAATTCTTATATCATTGTCATCATCCTCATGTTTATATTATGTTGAAAGTCATCTGTGGCCTGTAGTGCATAGATGGACTTGGTATGATTATGACTGAGGATTATTCTAAGATAATCATGACCGTAATGTTACAAATGATGTGGTAAAAGTCCTCATTGGCCCGTGAGTGCATTGATGGACGCTTGTTGGCATGATCATGACCATTGATGAATACACGAATATCCTTGGCCCAGTAGTGCATGAATAATTTGTGGTCGTGATACTAATGAATATCCTTCGTCAGTAGAAAAGTGGTGATTCGATGATGTGGATTATTTATTGTCGAGTCTCACGATAAAAGTGATGAAAATTCTTTTAAATCATATAAGATAGTAGATTTTATGCTCTACTTGACTCTTCTAATGGATTGCTTGTTCCACTGGAGTTAAACTTGATGTTTGTTATATTTTATCAGTTTAACACTGTTGAAGGCTAACGATAAATTATTCTGCATTATCTTAGTCATAATATTTCTTAATGGGCTAGTTGAGCTCACCCTTTTGCTTTCATTGTTCTCTTCCGAAAATGAGAATGTAGCTGGGACTAGTCGGGGAATGGAGTGACGGTCCAGATGATAGCATTAGTAGTCCTCACTATTCTATAAAATAATGTGATAATAAATGTATTTAGGACTCCATTTGAGTTGAATACTGTCTAGAAGACAATATTCGTATTAAAACTCTCAGTTTATGTTTTGTCATATTTTACACGACAGTTGTATTATTAAGTTGTATTTGAATTTTGTACCATGTATTTGGCGACTCAAGATGGGTGATGTATACCTATTTTGGGGGCATCACAATTGGTATCAAAGCTTTAGGGATATGATCCCTAGCTGAGATGTGAGACAAGAACTAGGAGGGGAGAGACGGGGAATTCCTTCGCTAGTATGACCTACCTAAGTTTATTTGGTATTTAATTGGTAGGTCAGAGTATAGGAATAATATGTGACATGTTAATTAACCCTTGTTTTGTGGCAGTATTTGAAAATGGCATCCGAAAATGTTGAGATAAGCAATGAAGCACATGAGACCGTTGAGTCACCAACGATCAATACCCAGGATAATGTTCATCAGGATGGCAATAATCCTCAGGAAAACAACAACGCTGACCAAATGATGAACGATGGGATGTTTAGAGGCTTTATCCAATTCATGCAACATCAGGCGAGAATGACTCCTGTTCAAAATGCAGGTGGAAACACTGGCAACTCTCAGACGGTCACCGCTAAACAATTCAAGGAGCTGGGACAACCGGAGTTTATTAGAGAGCCAAAACCACTTAAGGCGGAGACGTGGATAAAGCAGATCACCAAGATATTTGATGTCTTGGGATGCTCCGAGGAGCAAAAGGTTCCCTTTGCCACCTTTTATGTTGCGAGAGAGAGGCGATCATCGGTGGGAATCCAGAAAGCGTACTCAACCTGCCGCACTGAAGATGTTTTGGGAGAAGTTCCAAGAACTGTTCAACGACAAGTACTTTCCCGAAAGTATTCGTCACATGAAAGAGGTAGAGTTCATCAAGTTGGAGCAGAACAATATGACCGTGTCACAGTACAAAGCTAAGTTTGCCGAGTTGTCCCGGTTTGCGTCTCACTTGGTTGACAATGAGGAGAGAATGACGCGGATGTTTCAAAGAGGTTTGAAACCCGAGATACATCAATATCTAATTTCTCATAAACTGTGTTTGTATTCAGATGTTGTTAATAGAGCTCAGTTATTGGAGCGCAATAATGAGTCAACTTAACCAAGAGAAAGCTGCCGGGAAAATGATAATACCAGTGGTAGCAGGCATCGAAGCGGTGACAACAAACGTGGAGGGAATCAACATGCCAGAAATGGTAACCACTTCGGTGGTAATCATGGCCAAGACAGTAAAAATGGGCATTTCAAGAAAAGGAGATTCAACAATGATGGAAAGACATCAGCACCAGCACCCGTTGTTAAGGAACTAGAACGACCACCTATCATATGCTTCAAATGCGGAGGGGAGGGACATATCAGTCCAAACTGCGTGATGCAGTCCAAAGCGTGTTATAATTATGGAAGAGAAGGTCACCTAGCCCGATTTTGTTGTGCACCAAAGATAAGTCTAGCTGGGATGGAGGCACCAAAGGCCGTCCCAGAAAAGTCAAAGCCGGTAGTTCAAGGGAGAGCGTTTGTCGTAACTTCCCAGAAAGTAAGGAACCCGAACGAGGTCATCACGGGTAAGCTTATTATAAACTCTAGCGATGTCTATACCTTATTTGATACCGGTTCTACCCATTCTTTTATTTCTCCTACTTGCGCTCAATGTTTAAATTTGACTCTGGAGAAATTAGACTTTGAATTATTGGTTGAAACTCCGTTGGGAGAAACCTTCATTACATCCACTGTTTATAAGTCTTGTTTGATTCAAATAGGTAACCGCACGTTACCTGTTGATCTTATTTCTTTTAAAATACTTGCATTTGACGTGATTCTAGGGATTGATTGGTTAACTACTCATCATGCTAAAATTGATTATTTTTGTAAGGTTGTTAGCTTTCATATTCCTAATCAACCTATTATGCGAATTCAAGCGACCAAACCATTAAAATCAATCACAGTCATCTCAAGCCATAAAGCTATTCGTTTATTGAAAAATGGATGTCAAGCTTTCTTAGTCGTGTCACAGATTTAAACAAAAATACGTCGGATTTGAAAGATATTTCTATTGTTAATAAATTTCCTGAAGTATTTCCTTAAGAACTTCCTGGCCTATCCCCAGAGCGTGAAATTGAATTTTTTATCGACCTTGAACCCGGTACAAAACCCATTTCCAAAGTCCCATATCGAATGGCTCCTATTGAACTTCAGGAGTTAAAGACCCAATTGTAGGAATTGTTAGACATCGGTTTCATTTCGTCCCAAGACGTCTCCTGGGGCGCTCCTGTTCTATTCGTAAAGAAGAAAGATGGAAGTATGCGACTTTGTATTGATTATCGAGAGTTGAATCATGTCACCATCAAAAATAGGTACCCATTGCCTCGCATTGATGACCTGTTTGACCAGTTGCAAGGCGCCAAATTCTTTTCAAAGATTGATCTTCGTTCCGGATATCATCAGTTGAAGATTAAAACTGATGACATTCCAAAGACTGCTTTCAGAACTCGGCACGGGCATTATGAATTCTTAGTCATGTCTTTTGGATTGACTAATGCTCCTGCTGCCTTCATGGATATGATGAACCGAGTATTCAAGGAATATTTGGATCACTTTGTGGTCGTCTTTATTGATGACATCCTCATATACTCCAAAACCCGTGAAGACCATGAGGAACACTTGAGGCTGATACTCCAAAAGCTTCGTGAAAACAAGCTATATGCCTAGTTGAAGAAATGCGAGTTCTGGGACCAACCTAAATCAGTGACCGAAGTACGTAGCTTTATCGGCTTAGTTGGTTATTATCGGAGATTCATAGAAGGGTTTTCTCGAATCGCTACTCCATCAACTCAGCTGACTCGAAAAGATACAAAATTCGGTTGGAGCGAGGAATGTTAGAAGAGTTTTCAAGAACTCAAGAGGAGACTAATTTCAGCTCCTGTTCTGACAATACCATCTGGCTCAGAGGGATTTGTCATCTACAGTGATGCTTCAGGCAAAGGATTGAGATGTGTTCTCATGCAACATGGGAAAGTCATAGCCTATGCCTCACGATAACTCAAAGAATATGAGAGGAATTATCCTACTCGTGATCTAAAGTTGGCAGCAGTCGTTTTTGCGCTTAAGATTTGGAGGCATTACCTGTATGGAGAGGTGGAGATTTATACGGATCATAAAAGGCTCAAATATTTCTTCACTCAAAAGGAACTCAACATGCGGCAACGACGATGGCTTGAGTTGTTGAAAGATTATGATCATACCATTCAATACCATCCTGAAAAAGCGAACTTAGTAGCTGATGCATTGGGTAGAAGATCATATGCGGGTACGAGTGCATTATTGTCAACGCAAAGGCCCATTTTATATGACTTACAAAGGATGGAGATAGAGTTAAAGACTCCAGAGACCCATGTGATGATGGAGAATATACGAGTAGAACCGACTTTAATCGATAAAGTTAATGCTTAAGCTACAGACCTGGAGCTAATGCGTATGATGAAGAAAGTGCAAGAAGGTGCTATGCCGGAAGCAAGAATCGATGAAGAAGGAATACTTCGAGTCAACTCCAAACTTTGTGTTCCTAACAACCCTGATTTAAGGTATAAAATCATGATGGAGGCGTACAACACACCATTTTCAATCCATCATGGGAGTACCAAAATGTATCGTGATCTTCGACATACATTTTGGTGGAGCAATATGAAGAGAGAGATAGCGGAGTTTATCTCAAGGTGTTTAACTTATCAACGAGTCAAGGCGGAGCATCAAGTACCAAAAGGTCCATTGCAACCACTTAAAATTCCAAAATGGAAGTGGGAGCACATTACTATGGATTTTGTTACTGGTCTTCCCAAGGTTTCTTAAGGCATATATGCAATTTGGGTCATTGTTGATAGATTGACCAAGTCTGCTCATTTCCTACCTATATGAGAAACTTATACACTTGAACATCTTGCTCGTATGTACATAAACTAGATTGTAAGACTGCATGGTATGCCGATATCCATAGTTTCTGATCGAGACCCAAGATTCACTTCAAGATTTTGGGTTAGTTTGCAAAAAGCTATGGGCACGGATTTACGATTTAGCTCTAAGATATCATCCTCGATTGGATTGGGCAATCGGAGAGGACTATTCAAACTCTTGAAGATTTATTAAGACTTTTTGTCCTTGACCTCAAAGGAAGTTGGGACAAGTTCTTAGCATTGGTGGAGTTTTCCTACAATAACTGTTATCAAGCAAGTATTGACATGGCTCCATTTGAGACGTTATATGGAAGAAAGTGTCGTTCTCCAGTATGCTAGGATGAGGTGGGTGAAGCAATGTTGTTGGGACCAGAGTTGGTACGTATGACTACGGAAAAGATTCAAACGATCCGACAACGTATAAAAACCTCACAAGATCGACAAAAGAGTTATGTTGATCTACATCGAAATGACGTGGAATTCGATATTGGAGATCATGTGTTGTTACGTGTTGCTCCATGGAAGGGAGTTACGAGATTTGGAAAGAGAGGAAAACTCAACCCTCGATTCATTGGCCCATTTTTAATCCTTGATCGAGTAGGAACTATGGCTTATAGACTCGCCTTACCGTCAAGTATGTCTCGTGTTCATAACGGTTTTCACATATCTATGTTACGTAAATATGTGAAAGACCCGAAGCACATTATTGAATTAGAAACAGATGAGATAGAGGAAGATTTAACGTATGAAGAGTTACCTATTAAAATCTTGGATAAGAAGGATCATATTCTACGCTCTAAAGTTATACCTCAAGTCAAAGTTTTGTGGAGAAACCACGATGTTGAGGAAATGACCGGGAGTTAGAATCTAAAATGAAATCAAGGTATCCTCACCTCTTCGATATACCAGGTACGTACCCTAATTTCGAGGATGAAATTTCATAAGAAGGGGAGCTTGTAAGACCCCAACTTTTATGAATAAAGAATAATTTTCTCGAAATATATTTTTGAATATTATGGTGTGGATTTGATATAATGTTATAGTTGTGGGTAATATTTACAAATTTTGCAAAGTAAGCAAGTGGTTATATAAAATTCTATTGGTGTGGGAATATTAGTTTTAATAGGAATATTAAATGACGACAGCAAGACAATCATTGGTGGACCCCATTAATTCAAGAAGTATTATCGTAGTTAAAACGCGACAAAATTATCTTTTATAAAAATAACTAAAAAGTGTTACCGTTAAAACAGGTTGAACTACCCTAGTAGTAAAAGTACAAAGAATGTCTGGCGTGGTTGCATAGTAGCACACGAAGATTGATTATTGATGCTTACGTGAGAAGTCACCGCTTATACTCAATTATTGCTACAGTAATTGATGCATCATATCACTCATATTATTGATTCAATTATTGTCACAGTATCATCTTCATTATATTTATTATTATTAAATCAATAATTGAGACGACAAAGTTATTCATATTATTATTTGTAATATCGACAATGTCTAGAAGTTTTCACATCGAGAGGTTTGGTCACCTAATCAATTGCGCCAATAAGGAGAAATCCTTATCTGAAAGCCCCTCTTCCACGGAACGAATTCGGTTGCTAAATATTGTGAGTTATAATATTAATGATGAATAAATTGTGTTGATTAAAGATGAATTTGATAGTTCCATCAGGTTGGAATTATTAGTGTTAGTGGAAATCGACATCTATTCCGGATGATAATTGATGTCCTGGGGGTTATATTGATAAATCGGGTAATTTATCTGGATAAATGAGCAATTAATTGCTATTAATTCACATGCTTATATAACTATTTATTCACATGTGTGTACTATTGAATCACATTCTTGTACTATTTGGGGAGATTGTGCAAGATTGATAATACCTGCATGACTAAGTTAAAAATGGAGGTATAGTTGAAGGTACTATACTGTAATTAGTTTTTTTCACATGATTATACTATTGAGTCACATGAATGAACTATTAATTCACATTATTTACTATTAGGGGAGGTGGCGCAAGTTTGTTAATACTTGCAGGACTAAATTAAAAATGAAGAAAAAGAGGAATGTATTATACTGTAATATTTCGAGCCCCAAAACGTGCAATTATTTAAACTATATTTTCCTATATATAGAAGCTCATTCTTTCTTCATTTCTCACCATTTCACAAAAGCTTTAGAGCAATTATTATAGAGAGAAATTATATAGAGAAAGAAGAAGAGAAGTCTGCTACCTCACTATTCCAATATCCAGTTTTTCAAAGGTAAGGGGTATTATTTCTTTCGTGTTCTTGAAGAGAGCTATTGTCATTCCATCCCTTATTATTCTGTTGGAACATCCTGCCTGTGTGCATTACGCATGACTTCGGTTGAATTATTTATTATTTCATTGAATAATATGTCATGCGAAGTACCGCATACATGGTGAAATTCTTCTATTATTCCATTCTTTATTATTCTGTTAGAACATCCTGTTTGTGCATATTACGCATGACCTGGTTCCATTATTTATTCATCTATTGGAATAACCTGTCTGTGCGGTCTATCGCATGCATGGTGAATTCTTATGTTATTCCATTCTTTATTATTTAGTTGGAATATCCTGTCTGTACGTTTACGCATGACCTGGTTCCATTATTTATTATTCTGTTGGAATAACCGGTCTGTGCGGTCTATCGCATGCCTGGTGAATTCTTTTGTTATTCCATTCTTTATTATACTCAGTTGGTTAAAGTTTTGGCTTTTATACTCCATGAAATTAGTGGAATATCCTTGATATTTGCGCTTCATCCAGTATCTTTTCATGGAAATATTCTTCTGAGCATTCTTGAATTCTACTCCACAAAGCAGTATCATGTTGACAATTTGGACGTTATCAGTTCCTGGATTAATTAATTCTTGAACTTGTTTTATTGAATTCTTATATAATTGTCATCATCCTCATGTTTATATTAGGTTGAAAGTCATTTGTGGCCTGTAGTGCATAGATGGACTTGGTATGATTATGACCAGGGATTATTCGGTATAATCATGATCGTAATGTTACAAATGATGTGGTAAAAGTCCTCATTGGTCTCGTAGTACATTGATGGATGTTGTTGGCATGATCATGACCATTGATGAATACACGAATATTCTTCGCCCGTAGTGCATGGATAATTTGTGGTCGTGATATCTTGATGAATATCCTTGGCCGTAGTATAGAGATGATGTGGTTTATTTATTGTCGAGTCTCAATGATAAAAGTGATGAAAAACCTTTTAAATCATAGAAGATAGTAGATTTTATTCTCCACTGACTCTTCTAATAGATTGCTTGTTCCACCGCAGCTTAAACTTGATGTTTGTTATATTTTATCGTTTAACATTGTTGAAGGCTAACGATAAATTATTACGCATTATCTTAGTCATAATATTTCATCGGGCTAGTTGAGCTCACCCTTTCTTTTTCACCGTTCTCTTCAGAAATGAGAACGTAGAATTGGGAGTAGTCGGGAACCGGAGTGACGGTCCAGATGATAGCATTAGTAGTCCTCACTATTCTGTTAAATAGTGTGACAATAAATGTAATGAGGACTCCATTGAGTTTGTATATTGTCTAGATGACAATATTCTTATTAAAAACTCTTAGATTATTTTTTGTCGTATTTTACACGACTGTTGTATAATTAAGTTATATTTGAATTTTGTACCATGTATTTGGCGACCCAAGATGGGTGATGTATACCTGTTTTGGGGGCGTCATAATAACTAAGAGATATAGGCTGTCAATTTACATGTCAGAGCTGTTCTTCATTTCTGGGTTTTCTAGAAATGAAGAACAGTTCATTGGTACTACTTTCCATCCGTGTAACTTGGAATCCAGTTCTATTTTGTGTGATATTAAGGTTCACACATGTAGTCCTGATATCATAGTACAAGTGTACAACATTATATCAGTCTATAAACAACACATGTGCAAGATCAAGGTTGGTCAAACTATGTTAGAAATTTCGGCTGATGAAGATCTGGGTTTTCCAGAAAACCTTCATGAGCCATTTCGGTCAACCTAGTTTGACCAATAGTATCTACGATTCCAGGTAAGCTATAAGTGTTCTAGAGGTATGATCGTGTAGTGTACATGTCAATCTACAAATATATAACAACAACAAGACCAAATCACATAACATAAGCAAGATTTATGGCCTGAAAAATTGTTATCAGAAAAATCTGGGTTTCTGGGTTACCCAGAAACCAGATTTCGTGAATGGTTAACTACCTTTGACTACTTATAACTTTCAACTTACACATGATCTGGACTTGATTCAAGTTCCAGATTATAGGCAACATAACATACTACAGATCTATAACATAAAACAAAACAGATCATTAACACACGAAGATCTATAGGCCCTGACATATGGCTGTCATGCCAAAAATGTCTAATTTTCCAGATTTTTCAAAACATCATTTTCGTGTATCTTGATGTTATGGATCCTTGATCCAACAACCCAGATCACTTATTAATAGCCTAATACACATCTTTAACCAACAGCTTTCAAAATCTAACAACAAATACCAAGATTTTCCAGATTTAGGGTTTTCATACCTTTTTGGCTTTGATCATTGTTCTGATCACCATGCTCTGTTCTTAGCTTGCTATGGATCATACAAGGGACTGATATACTTCATATTTTCGTGAGAGAGAATGGCCTGGCTAAGTGTTTGTGGAAAAATTGAAACTAGATAATGAATTTCTCTCTCTTCAATTATTATAAACTTGGAAGCAATACATAAGGCTGAGATGGAATGGCTGGTATAAGGGGCTGAATTCAGTCATATAGGGTAGCTAGATTTGGTCAATCACCCAATATCTTAGCAAGATTCTCATGTCTCCTCCAATAATGCAAAAGGGCAAATTGGTCATTTTAATTTTTTTATTTTTAATGGCATATTAGTAAATTGTCCAAACTTTTAGGGTTTAGGTTTTAACCCTTAGGGTTTAGGATTTGACCCTTAGGATTTAGGGTTTAACCCTAAAATATTTGAAAATTAATTTCTAGGATTTCCAAATTTAAAATTTTAAAAATAGAAAATTAATATTTCTAAATTATAATTAGGATTTTCTAATTATATTAAAATTTACTAATCATTATTCAATCTTGCTAATTAGGATTAATATTTCCTAATTAAAATTACTAATTAACAATTAAGTTTCATAATCATGCATTAGAGTTTATAACCCAAGAATTAAGATTTCTAAATTATTAGAAAATCTAATTAATCATTAGGGTTATCCCTAATTAGGTTTGTAATAAAAATACATAAACCTTATACATAACATTTAAATTCCCAAATTAGGATTTTAATATCCGAATTAGGGTTTCAAATTCCCAGAACTGAAATTAGGGTTTCCAAAACCAGTTTCTAGGGTTTCTTATCAGACTTTAGGGTTTTCTAACTGAACGCTAATGTTCTTAATATAATATTAGGGTTTGCCACTGCTATAGTTTATCTGGTCAACCCTTGACCCTTAACCATATACTGTACACATATACAACCATATACACAGAACATATTCACGTATATCCTTAATCCTGAATAATTCACCACAAAGATTTTTAAATCCAAAAATTTCTTTTCAGAAATGTCAAATCCATACACTTATTTTCTGTCTAGGTTTATTATTTAACCTTTTTTCAAAAATGTAAGATTTAAATAATTTTCTAAATTCTTGGGTCGTCACACATACAACATGGGAAAGTCATAGCCTATGCCTCATGACAACTTAAAGAATATGAGAGAAATTATCCTACTCATGATCTAGAGTTGGCAGCTGTTGTTTTCGCACTTAAAATCTGGAGGCATTACATGTATGGGGAAAAGGTGGAGATCTATACAGATCATAAAAGCCTCAAGTATTTCTTCACCGAAAAGGAACTCAACATGCAGCAACGACGTTGGCTCGAGCTGATGAAAGATTATGATCATACCATTCAATACCATCATGGAAAAGTGAACGTGGTAGCTAAAGCGTTGAGTAGAAGATCATATGCGGATACGAGTACGATATTATCAACGCAAAGGCCTATTTGGTATGACTTACAAAGGATGGAGATAGAGTTAAAGACTCCAGGGACCCACGTGATGATGTCAAATATACAAGTAGAACCGACTTTAATCGATAAAGTTAAAGTTGCTCAAGCTACAGACCTGGAGCTGATGCGTATGAGGAAGAAAGTGCAAGAAGGTGCTATTCCAGAAGCAAGTATCGATGAAGAAGGAATACTTCGAGTCAACTCCAGACTTTGTGTTCCTAACGACTCTGATTTGAAGTATAAAATCATGATGGAGGCTTACAATACACCATTTGCAATCCATCCTGGGAGTACCAAAATGTATCGTGATTTTCCACATACATTTTGGTGGAGCAATATGAAGAGAGAGATGGCGGAGTTTATCTCAAGGTGTCTAACTTGTCAACGTGTCAAGGCAGAGCATCAAGTGCCAAAAGGTCCGTTGCAACCACTTGAAATTACAGAATAGAAGTGGGAGCACATTACCATAGATTTCGTTGCTGGTCTTCTCAAGGTTTCTCAAGGCATAAATGCAATTTGGGTCATTGTTGATAGATTAACCAAGTCTGATCATTTCTTACCTATACGAGAAACTTATTCACTTGAACGTCTTGCTCGTATATACATAAATGAGATTGTAAGACTGCATGGTTGTTAGAGTTTATGCCCTAGAGACCAATTATTTGATATAATTGTTTAACATTTTGATATTATATTTGATTGAATAAATGAATGATTTTATTTACTGCGTTATATAAATGTTAACATAATAAAAGTCCTTAGAATAGTGATACAAATTTTATAGCTTCAAGTAAGTGACTTGAACATGAGATTATATAATTACGTACAATTAGTATCATTGCTCTTAAATGTCCCTAGACGAGTATCATTGTTAATGGGACAACAATGATACATTGAGACTAGTTTGTGGATTGACTGATGACCAAATCTCACTGGTCATAAATATATGAGATATTGAGTCAATGCATAGGTACATGTTAGAGAACGATGTACCAGACAGACCCACCATGAGAATTCTATGTGGAGCATTATGCGAAGTGTCATTAGCAATTCTCATAGTGACAATGATGTAATGATCCTCCGACCTGAAATCACTATATTACTACACGAGAATTTATGTACTTTGATATCATCAAAGGTCACCTTTAATAGGGTGGACTATAAAGGTGATTATTGGGTACATCATGAATCGTGTGAGGAATATGAGTGATCTAGATGGAATTTAACCATCCTATATAATAGGGGTGATATCCATAGGCCTCTTGATTGAGTAGGACTATGAAATGCATGGCCATGCTTAAATAGTGATTTGTTTCATATAGTCTACTCATTGATCAAGAAAACTCAGATTAAATTATGAAGAGTATGACACATTCCATGACTCGAGTTTAATCTAGGATGTTAAGGTTAAAAGGATTAAATTATATTGAAACATCGGTCACGAAAAGGTTACATCAAATCATCGATCTTATTATTACTTGGGTAGCAGTGATGCATTACTAGATGTCACTCACTGTCTATAATTTTGTAATATGATTTTAAAATTATTTTTAACATAATAATAACCTATAGGGTCACACACATAGAACGTTATTAAAAAGGGAATTAATTTAAATTGTAAGGATTTAAATATATATCAATATGATTAATAGTATTTAAATCACGAATTTAAAAGGATGATTTGTATATATGTATATTAATTAAGTAAGACTTAATTAAGATATAATATATATATATATATATATAAATTCAGATTTTATTTATATGAGATTAGGGTTTTGATTAAATCCATTTTTATTGCTATATATATGATATATCAGCGTTTTAGGGAAGTTAATCATAACCTAAAACCCTAGCCGCACTTAGAGAGAGACTAGAGAGAAAGAGTTTCGAGATCCTCATCCTTGGTGGCTAGTACCGCAGTTCCTTTTACTGTAAATCGTACGACGATTCGCGGGACGTTCATGTGGATACCGTAGAGGCGGTTCGTTTGGATTGCGCTGGAGATTCGATTGCATCAATTTCACCTTTAATAATCGGTATAAATTTCTAACCACTGAATTAATATGGTTTTCGCATGGATCCTGTTTTAGGGTTTCGAAATTGATTTGAAAATTATTTTATTTCCGCTGTGTTTATGTGCCGAAACCCAACAATGGTATGCCAGTATCCATAGTTTCTGATCGAGACCCAAGAATCACTTCACGATTTTAGGTTAGTTTGCAAAAAGCTATGGGCACGGATTTACGATTTAGTACGGCATATCATCCTCAGACGGACGGGCAGTCGGAGAGGACTATTTAAACTCTTGAAGATCTATTAAGACTCTTTGTCCTAGACTTCAAAGGAAGTTGGGACAAGTTCTTTCCATTAGTGGAATTCTCCTACAACAACAGTTATCAAGCAAGCATAGACATGGCTCCATTCGAGGTGTTGTATGGACGCAAGTGTTATTCTCCAGTATGCTGGGTTGAGGTGGGTGAAGCAACGTTATTGAGACCAGAATTGGTACGCATGACTACGGAAAAGATTCAAATGATCCGACAACGTATAAAAACCTCACAAGATCGACAAAAGAGTTATGCTGATCTTCATCGAAGGGACGTGGAATTCAATGTTGGAGATCATGTGTAACGTTTTGCTCCATGGAATGAAGTTACGAGATTTGGAAAGAGAGAAAAGCTCAATCCTCGATTCATTGGCTCATTTAAAATCTTCGATCGAGTAAGAGCAGTGGCCTATAGACTCGCCTTACCGCCAAGTATGTCTCGTGTTCATAACATTTTTCACATATCTATGTTGCGTAAATATGTGGAAGACCCGAACCACATTATTGATTTAGAACCAGACGAGATAACGGAAGATTTAACGTATGAAGAGGTACTTGTTAAAATCTTGGATAAGAAGGAACATATTATACGCTCAAAGGTTATACCTAAAGTCAAAGTTTTGTGGAGAAACCACGATATTGAGGAAATGACCTGGGATTTAAAATCTGAAATAAAAACAAGGTATCCTCACCTCTTTGACATACCAGGTACGTACAACAATTTCGAGGATGAAATTTCATAAGAAGGGGAGGTTGTAAGACCCCAACTTTTATGAATAGAGATTAAATTTTCTCTAAATATCATTGTGAATAATAAGGTGTGGATTTGATATAATGTTATAGTTGTGGGTAATATTTATAAATTTTGCAAAGTAAGCAAGTTGTCATAAAATATTCGTTTGGTTGGGGAATATTCATTTTATCAGGGAATATTCATACGATGGCACAATCATTGGTGGACCCCACAACAGAATTATTGTCGGAATTAGAAAATGACAGAAATAACTTTTTTATAAAAATAACGACAAAACGTTTACCATTAACTGTTGAAATACCCGGTGATAGAAGTACAGTAATACGCGTAGTTGCACAGTAGCACACGGTATTGCACAATATCTTTGATTATCGATGCTTACGTGAGAAGTCACTCAGTTTTATTTAATTATTGTCACAGTAATTGTTGCATAGTATCTCACATTATTGATTCAATTATTGTCACAATATTTTATATTATTAAATTAATAATTGAGACGACAAAGTTATTCATATTATTATTTACATTATTGACAATGTCTAGAAAGTTCTGTCGATAAAAGGGGTTTGGTCACCTTATTGCGCGCCAATAAGGAGAAATCCTTATCGGAAAGCCACCTCTTTCCTGGGAATGATCTGGTTGTTAATATTGTGAGTTATAATATTAATGATGAATAAATTTTATTAAAAATGTGTTTAGTGAAGCCAAGTGAATTGAGATAAATAAATGAGTTTTTTATAAAGTATTTGTTATAAATTTGGCTTATTACATGGACCCCTACTTACTCATTTTTCAAAATTATCAGTAGAAAGTTATCTCAGTTTTGTTTTATTACTTATATATAAATATAAAGTATATATATATATATTATATATATATATATATATATATATATATATATATATATATAATGTGTGTGAGTGTGTGTGTGTGGGTGGATAATATATATATATATATATATATATATATATATATTATATCAGTTTTGTTTTATTTGATTATAAAATAGAATATATTTTATTTTATTTTATTACATAGTACTGCATAGTGTTGCATAGTACTGCATAGTGATGCATAGTGCAGCATAGTAAAATCAAAATTTTTAAAAGTTTCAGCCGATTGCGTCCGTGATTTTCTTCAACTGTTCACCCGTGATTTTTTCTTAAATAGTGTCATGCCATTATCCTATAAATAGGATGCTTAGTTTAGAAATGAAAATCACACCAGAATCAGAGAATTCTTCGTCTATAATATTGAGCGTATTTCTTTTGAGTTTAAGGATACTTTGAGTGTAAAAAATAGTCAAAGTTTTCTTCAAGAATATCACCGCTATACCATTCAGAAGTACTCTCTTTTTTTAAGATAAGGGATATTATTTTTGTTCAATATTCGTAAGAAATAATATTTTCTTCCATACTCTGTAGTATATAAGTAATATTATTTCATTTCATATTCCTAATTCTACACTTATTTTTATAAGTATTGCTTCTATACTCTTTAAAATTAGTAGAATATCCTTGAAATTTGCTTTTCATCGAGTATCTTTTCATGGAAATATTTTTCTGAACATTCTTGTTAAATTTTAACTTTTTCATGTCGGGGTACTATACACCCGGGGTAATATTCATGACAAAAATTAATTTCTTTTCTGTCCAAATTATTTTTGATACATGAATATTATTCTTAAATTTTACTCCACAAAGCAGGTATCATGTTGATAATTTTGACATTCTTGAACTCTGGATAAATTGAATTATAAATCTTTAAAATTTTCCTTTCTCTTACTTAATTGAATTCTTATATCATTGTCATCATCTTCTTGCTTAAATTGTGATGAAAGTCATCTTTGGCCCGTAGTGCATAGATGGACTGTTGATTGGTATGATTATGACCAGGAATTATGTATCGGTATAATCATGACCTGTAATGTTAAAAATGATGTGGTAAAAGTCATCATTGGTCCGTAGTGCATTGATGGACAGTTGTTGGCATGATCATGACCATTGGTGATAATAACGAATATCATTGGCCCGTAGTGCATGGATAATTCGTGGATGTGATACTAACGAATATCTTTGGCCCGTAGTGCATGGATAATTCGATGATGTAGATTATTTATTGGGATGTGTTACAACGATAAAATATTGTTGATGAACTTTTAAATCATAAAAGATAGTAGATATCATGCTCTACTTGACACTTCTAATGGATTGCTTGTTCCGCTGCAGTTAAACTTGTTGTTTATTGTATTCTATCAATTTTACACTGTTGAAGGCTAACGATAATTTATTCTGCATTATCTTAGTCATAATATTCTTTACTGGGCTAGTTGAGCTCACCCCTTGGTTTCATTGTTCTCTTCAGGAAATGAGAACATAACTAGGACTAGTTGGGGAATGGAGTGACAGTCCGAGATGGTGGCTGTAGTAGTCCTCACTATTTTATAAAATAGTGTGATAATAGTTTTAATGAGGACTCCATTTGAGTTTGGATATTGTCTACAAGACAATATTCGTGTTAAAACTCTCAGTTTATGTTTTGTCATATTTTGCACGACAGTTGTATAATTAAGTTTTTATTTAAATTATGTACCATGTATTTGGCGACTCAGAAAGGGGTTGTGTATACCTATTTTGGGGGAACCACATGTGGGTTGTTAAGATGCATTAAGAAGTGAGCTATTAAGATCCATTAAGATGTAATCATCTGAATGAAATAACATTTGAATCTAAAAACTGTTTATGACTAAAAAGTGTAAAACATCTGAATGATAGTATTATTTTACCATTTTAACCATTTGAGTTCTTTAAAAAATTTATTTGAATGATCTTAAAATTTTAAATAGAAGGAGTACAATATTTTTTTAGGCTATTTTTTGCCATAAATTTTAAATAAATTATAAAGAAGTAACTCTTAATATATAGTTAATATTTGAGTTTCTGTCTTAACGATTAAGAGGCAAATTTTTCTTTACCAAATAAAATTTGTCTCTAACCGAATCAGAGACAGATGAATTAAAAAGCACTCATATATAAACAAACACAGCCCCCTTTAATTGTTCAATTTTTGTGAGATTGGACTTGGACTGAAAGTATTATAAAGTTTTAAAAGAAATATGAGGGGGGAAAATTAATCAAAAGACTTCACATAAAAAAACAGGTATAATTTGAGAACTAATTAAGGATCATATCATCTCTAAAACTAATCATCAAGAATGGAGGCCCTAGCCACACTCAAATCACGTTGTCCTTTTTATAGCACAAACTTTAGATTGTGAGCATGTGAAATTAACTAATCTATATATAAGATCTCAATTCCGTTATTAAAAGTATTTAAATAATTTGTCTTAACCTTCACATAGATTTAAAGTGTGGTAAGATGACTCATATTAGTAAGATAGTTGAGTAATTCTTTATTAAGGGTAGGCCTCATAATTGATGCCGGAACGGGATAGCGATTATCCTGCGGGCTAGATAACAAATAAAAGAATAAAAGATTCACCAAAAAATACAGAGAAACTCTCTCTAATGTGTATAATATATTTATCAAAATTAAAGTTCATCGAATTCAACCCACAAGCCGAATTTATATAGCTAACAAAACTTTCTGCCCAAGATACTCTAGAATCTTCTTTAGAGATATGGAAATAAATCTTCCTAGAGATAGGGAAACAAATCCAAACAAACTTCTTAAAATTACGGAAACAAGTAATAACTTATTATAAAAGATTTATTACCTAATGAAATATTATTACTATAAAAGAGATAAATAATAATAATAATAATAATAAAGCCAATCCGTCGACTTTCCGAAGTCATGACGATATCTGATCCCGAACATCCTTCCCAAAGTCATGACACCATTCGACCCCGAACATCCAAACGAAATGACCCGAAACCATTCCCGAAGACCTCGATACCAGTCATTCTTGAGCCGATCTTTTAACTAAGAATCATCGGACAACTCAGAATCATCGGGTTCAAAATTCTCCTGCATCAACAACTTAGGTCCAAAACTATATAGTTAACCAAAACCACTTGGATCTATTGGGTTAGTTAACTAGTTTTTATGTTATGGATTGGTTTGATTTTGAACCCATATTATTATTACAAATATGGGTTGGATCTAGTTAACTAGTTTTGACCCATATTAGTCTATAATATTTTTTTGCACTTTGTAGAGCTAATACATAAACATGTATGCATTATTACACTACATTCTTATATAACACATATACATTATACATTATATACATATTACATACTTTTGTAATTTATACATTTGTAATTATATACAAAAACCATTTCACTAATTATGGAATTAATCCATAATAAAGCTAACACTTTTAGTGTAACGAACTACTAATTTAAATAATTAATATCTCCTCTCTTAATTAATTAAAATAACCCATTTAAATTATACAATTTATATTTTATAATTAAATTAAATTTCCTCCTCTCCATAAAATATTTTATATTATGTTAGTTCCCAGATGAACAATAGTTATCTAGAAGGGGGGATGAATAGATATTTTAAATTCCTTTTTCAAATACTTGTTAGTTTTGATAATGACTTAAACACAACAGAATTGTGAGTTGTTTGTTTCCCCTTTAAGATATAACGAGTTAATGAGTGGTAAGCAGTTATAGAAAAGACACATTGATTTTAAGTGGTTCAGAGCACTTAAAGCTCCTAGTCCACTCTTCTACTCCTCGAGTAGGAAATCCACTTAGGATATCTTTACACTTTCTGAATCTCACAGATTCCATCAAGACCAACAGTCTTGGTACTTCTTAGTTCACTTTTGAACTCTTCTAGTCCAGCAGACTTGGTACTTGACAGTTCACTTAGAACTCTTCAAGTCCTTCTAACTTGGAACTTCTCACTTCACTTGATAGTAGTTGAGTTCTTGTGTGGTGCTACTCAGTTGTCGTTAAGCTTATGTTCAAAAGAACTGAGTAGTTGAGCAAGCTTTATCATTCAGATCGTAGAGTTGAGCGTTGAGTATTTGTCAGCGTTTTTGTTCAGTGCTTGCGTATGTCTTTCATCCAGTGTTCTAAAAGTTGGCCTAGTCGGCCGACTAGTCAGCGACTAGGTCGGGGTCGGAGGCTCGCCGAGTCGACCAGACCCTAGTCTGTTGATTTAGTCGCTGGCCGACTTAGTCGGGATCAAGTCGTCGACTAGTCGGTAAAGTCGGGGTAAATCGGAACAAATCCGGATCATTCATCGCTTCTCCTTCGACCGACGGCAGCGGCACCGACGACTACTTCTTCTTCCTCATCGTGATTCTGTTGCATTACCGACGACTTGATCGTAAAGCGGACGATCGTTGTTGTCGATGCCGATTGTGCTGACTCAACGACGACTTTCTTCATCATTCGACGATCAGATTATTCTTTCTGGCTCGTGTCTCTCTCTCAGTTTCTCGATTTTTTTTAAACAGTTTACAAATACTGATATATGGCTTAGGCTTATAACTTATAAGGCATACTGATATAAGGCTTAATAGTTTACAAATAGTCAAATACAAATAGTCAAATACTAATATTTTTTTTTTGGTTTTAGTTAATTAGTTCTTTAGTTGGCATTAAAGAAAAGGTTGGATAAATTAAATTAGTTAATTTTTAGTTAATTATTTTAGTTAATTGCAATATTTCATTTTAATTTTTAAATTTTTCAACTTCAGTTATAAATTAAATTATTAAAATCAATTGTGGGGTTTGGAGAGATGACCGATTTTATATTTTGATGATTTGTGTTACTTATGTTATTCTACTTATTCAAAACTTATGAAGGAGGAATGAGAATATATATATATATATATATATATATATATATATTTTAAAAATTGAAAATCCGACTAGCCGATTAATCCCCACAATGCTATTTGCAGAGTTGTGTAGGCATGGGATCGACTAGCGACTTTTAGAACACTGCTTTCATCTGCTAATCTTTTGCATATATGATGCCTTTGAAATGTATCCGTTGAAGCATTAAATGCATTTGACATTTCTGAACTTTGATGGAGACTTCTTGCACAACTTTTGATTTGCAATATGACTCACTGACACAGCAGACTGCTGTCTCACCTAACACTTGAAAATGTGTTTTCTACTGACCCATAGTCCTTTCCTTAGCTTCTTCAATACGTTTCTTTGTTATATATTAAGGATGACTGTTATGTCATTGAGGCTCTCGAGGACTTCAATGTTTATAACCCATTCCATATTTGTTGTGATTTATTCTTTGAAAAAATGGACAAGGCTTGATGCTTCTGACACAGATTGATAAAGCTCTACGATTCTGATCGTGGTGTCTTGCCACCTTGTTACTTGATTCGATTCTAGCATTCTAGAACACTATGATTTCACTTAAGGACTGGCACACTACGATCTTTAGTTGCTTGACTTGCAGACTCTACGCTTCCAAGAGCACACTACGATCTCTGAATTAGCTCGATAAAGGTTTGGACTACTCTACATTTTCTGGAGAGGCCCTTCAAAGTAGACACACTACGATTCTTGATGCTCTACGATTCTACCTTGGCTTCTGCAATCTCTTGATCACCTTGATAGACTACAATTCTGTTGAAGCCTATCTATTACATCTCAAGATATAGATCAACCTAACAACTTTGATCTTTTCATCTATACATTCATTTACAGAATGATAAACATTAATAGCTCAGATCAACCTAACAATTTTGATCTACCACTAAGTCCTTGTACACATATTCATTTAAGGACTTTACATATGATCATTAATATTTCCTTTCAACATCAAATTTAAATATGCAATCTCTTAACAATCTCCCATTTTTTGATGTTGACATAACCAAGGAGATTTGTGTCATGATTATCAATTTCTAGATGCAGTTGCTAGAAAGTAAATACGACTTAGTGTTTCAGTGAGCAACTGAAATTTGTAGAGAATAAGCATGAATTTATTGATGTTTGTAAAGACATATATTACAATTAAGCTTAGTTACATCAATAGGAATTGAGTTCAACTTACCTTTATTTCTTTTGCCTTTTATTTCTTAGAGGGTTGGCATATTCTTGGGCTTTCCTTCTCCTAATGACTTCGTTTCTCCATGCTATATCTTCTAGCTCGCTTTGACTTAGCAGTTCATTATTCTCGTGTCTGTTCATGAACACAGGATCTCCAATAGGCAAGTGTATGTGTGTAGTGGTTGCACCTTCTGAGCTGGGCTCTTGACTTCTTATTGGTTGAGCCATGAGAATTTGCTGATGTTCAGGTCGTGAAGTCTGATGGTGAGGCTGTCTTGCAGGAGGGCTCTTTGACGATTGAGCGACGAATGTGCCTCTGCCTCTGCCCTTGCCTTTGTCTCCTTTCCCTTTATTCTCCCCCTTTATGTCAACATCAAGGGTTCGAATATCTTCAGATAGGCGAGTCATGCGTTGTACAAGTTCGTATAGCTGAATCTTAGATTGAGCAAGGTCTTCACGGTTTTCTTGAATTAGAGAATCAGTTCGAGCTTCCCTCTTTTGGAGAATGGTAAAGACATTTTCGGTTTGTTTCATTTGGCCCATGGAGAATCCTTGGAATTCTTTCATTTTGGTTTGTAGACTCGTAAGACTTTACATTATAAGGTTGTTCTGGGATTCCTGAGTATTCTGTAAGATAAAAACAGCTTCCCGGTGTTTCTTAGCAGCTTGAAAGTGGATTTGATCCCTTTCATTGATACTCTGAATCATCTCCTTTATAATCTCCCTAGCTTCTTTGAAAGTTCAGAACTTAGGTTGCTTGGGAGAGTGTTAGAAACATCAATCAAATGAGTCAGCCTTATGTGAACAAGGTCTGGGTGAACTTCAAGGTCTTCTTGTATGTCATTGGTCACCTTCTTGGATGCATCAGACAACTCTGATTTGGTTGGAAGATCTGATATGAGCTCAAGGAGTTGCTGATTTTTTGGAGGAGTGGCTTTTGTGTATTGATCTTGCATAGTGTAGAAAGCAAGAGCAAGATCAAGATTGAAATACTCATTAGTGGATGAGGAAGGGACATCTGATGGAGGGGCTGGTATGTGTGGTTGAACTTCAGGAGTAGGTAACTCTACGAAACTAGCATGTGACTCTACGATTGGATTTGGATCAGTAATCGTAGAGTGAGAGATGATAGGAGATTGGATCAATATAAAGTTGGGCACATTTAATTCATCAATTACAGAATGTTGGGATTTTGTAACTAGGAATTAATTGTGTGGATGAAGAATCACTTCCAACCATCTTGGTAATTCATAGAATTGGTTGAAAATGATGGTGGACAGTGATTAACCTTGAAAGAGATGGGAATAATTTATACCTCATGCCCATTTTCTGAAGAGGGGCCATTGCTGATCAGATTTCGGGCAAAGTTGAGGTTGCTTGGGAATCCATGAGCTGGCACCGAGATTGCTGGATAGGCTTTGAAGGTCCAGAACATGTGATCCCAGGAGTTGAGAATTTGGGCTCTATGAAAGGGCATTATAGGTAGATAGGAGAATAGTTGATTGTAGTTGGCTCTCCTATAACCATCACAGCCCACAACTATAATCTTAACTTCATCATCCTCTTCTTCTTCTCTGTCTTCATGAGAAGATTCCACTACATCAATTATCTCCACTTGACTTCTTTGCTCTTCTGCTCTCTCATCCTCCACAGCTTCACTCCTTTCCATTTCTGCAGTTTCTAAAGCTAGAATCTCTTGAGGGACTGAGGAGGATTCAAGATAATCTCTTGGAAATTCTTCCTCAGATGCAGCCTTTTCTGACATAGGGCTCGATCATTCATTTGAATTTCAAATAGCTCCCCCCTCAGCTGGAGCATTCTTTAGTGTAAGAACTTCAGGCAGCTCCCCCTCAACTTGAGCTGTGTTCTTCTTACTTGCTTTGGATAGCCCCTTCTCAGCTTCGGGTAACCCTTTTTCAACTTCAGGTAATCCTTTCTCAGCAGCTATCTTTCTGTCTTCTTCTTTTAGCACTCCTTCATTGACAAAGATGTACTTCTTGATCAGTTTTCTTCTTGGCTTCCTAGGCTGAGCCACAACCTCAGCACTTTCTTTAGCTTTAACTTTGAATGGTTGATCAGCCCGAGAAGCTATTGCAGCATCCTCTTCGCGAGTGGTGTCTAGTCTGGACTCTACGATCGGTAGAGACTCTACGATCAAAGAGAAAGAGGGCTTCTTTGACTTGTGGCTGTGTTTTCCCTTCTTAAGTAGCTGAGAGATGATAGCTCTGTCTGCATCTTCCTCAGACTGCTGTTCTTTCCTCTTCAAATTCCGCAGAGTTTTAGTGTCAGAACACTCTTGAGGTGCATCAGTAGTTGAACCTTAAGGCTCCTCTGCCATTTGAACTTTCATTTTTCTTTTACCCTTGCTTTTTCTGACCAAAGCAATGGGTTCCTCCTTGTTGATTTCTTCTTCTTCTTCTTCAGTTTCCTTTAGAATTGACATATTCCCTAGTATCCCAGACTCCTTCGCTTCACCAGTTCTTCCATTGGATTCAGACATCATCCTGACATTTTCTGCTGGATTTCTTTTCCAGTTCTCAAATAGATGTTGGGTCATCCTTCTGTTTGGATTGATGGATTCTCCTTCATCATCCCCAATATTATCTCCCAATGCTGACTGTAGGATGATGCGTATAAACCGCCCGTAGAGCATATTTCCAGATCTCTTTAATTTCTTTGAACTGAGTATCCATTTCCCAATCCAGTCGATGAGTAGGGCTCCATAGTTGAGTTGAATCTCACAACTGATTGTTGTCATGAGCTTAAGTTGTATTTCGTTCATAGAGTCATGGCCAGAGCTCTTGCAGCATATGCATTTCCCAACAATATCAGCCAAAAACTCATACCTTTGGAGAAACTCTTTTTTTTTACCCTTTGATAGTCGAAAACTTCTTATGATGCATCTTCTTCAGTCCTTCATGAAAATTGATGCCTTCTATGAATAGAAATCTTTTCGATTTGAAACCTAGGGCTAGATTTTTATCTTCAACTTTTAGTTTGATTTCCACACCCTTGACTTTTGTGGTTATAACATCATTCTCAAACACTCCATTTCTGTAGAACTCTTTTACTAGCTTAGGGTAGATCCATGTTCTGGTACCCAGAGCCTCTTCAAGACCAGTTTTCTTCAATAGAGACAAAATCTTATGGAATTAAGAATCAGCTATCTTGAACTCGTCGAAGCAGAGTCTGTAACCAGTGATAACATTTGAAGCCGCCATTGATTTCTTTGCACTGAGGTAGGTTGAGCATTTCTGAAGGTTAGGGTTTCTACTGGTAGAGAGAGAGGAATAAGCTTTTTGAACTTCTGATTTCAAAAAGATATTTTTAAACTATACTTTTATTTTCCCTCCTCTCGATCTGCTTTGTGGGGCATGTGTCATGTTCTGCTTGGCTCCACAATTTTAACTGATGTGGAATATACTAAATTGCCCTTAGCTTCTCATGATCTAATAATGTATTCTTTGGGAGGACTATGATCGTCGAGGTAGGTCTACGGTCATTGAGGTAGTCTTTACGATCGTTGAGTCTGCACTGTGATCATTGCGTCCACTGCTGAGTCTGCTCTACGAACGTTGTCTGCCCTGATCCTTGTGATAAATTCTGACTGAGCATTCCTTCCGAATCAAGGTAGCTCAAGAAGGGCCAATCTCTTAGAAGGATCTAAGGATCAGGTTTATCCATGAGGCGTTTGACAGAGAGATTGCTTGAATTTGTTGAAGATGTTGTCATCACATAATGCTTCTTAGTCATGTCGAGGAGGCTCTACGATTGTGGTCTTTCATGTCACGAGAGCTCTACGATAGTGGATTCTTTAGTCATCTCTACGATTTTGAACATAGCCTTTATATCTGCATAGTTAGCATAAATTAGAGCATATATTTTATGGTTGTAGATTTAGCATGCCTAACTCACTTATCAATTTATTAAATCTGGATTCATCTATAGGCTTTGTAAAGACATCAGCAAGTTGATTTTCAGTAGGGATATATTGTAAAGATATGGTTCCATTTTGTATATGATCCCTAATAAAATGATATCTTATTTCTATATGCTTAGTCCTTGAATGCATGACATGATTGTGTGTTATTGCTATGGCACTTGTGTTATCACAATGAATAGGTATAGATTTTAAATCAATCCCATAGTCTGTTAGCTGATTTTTCATCCATAAGATTTGAGCACAACAGCTGCCAGTAGCAATGTATTCAGCTTCTGCAGTTGAAGTAGATATTGAGTTTTTTTTCTTGCTAAACCAGGACACAAGTCTGTTTCCTAGCAACTGACAGGTGCCACTAGTTATCTATCTATTTTGCAACCTACAAATTCAGCATCTGTATATCCTGTTAGTTCAAAGGAGGACTCCTTGGGATACCAAAGTCCCAAGTGAGGTGTACCCTTGAGATACCTAAAAATCCTTTTTACTATAGTTAAGTGTGACTCCTTAGGATTAGCTTGAAATCTAGCACATATGCATGTTGCAAACATTATGTCTGGTCTACTGGCAGTTAGATATAGAAGTGAGTCAATCATACCTCTATATTGAGTTATATTAATACTTTTACCTTTTTCATCTTTGTCAAGCTTGGTTGCTGGAGCTATTGGGGTTTTCATGGGAGAGGCTGATTCCATGCCATACTTTTTAAGTAAGTCTTTAATGTACTTGGCTTGGTTTATGAAGATTCCTTCATCAGTCTACTTTACTTACAGTACAAGGAAGAAGTTCAGCTCACCCATCACGCTCATTTCAAACTTGCTCTGCATAAGCTTGGCAAATCTCTTACATAATTTTTCATCAGTAGAGCCAAAGATAATGTCATCAACATATATTTGAACTTATAAGACTTTGTCTTTATGCTTTCTAAGAAATAAAGTGGTATCTACTCTTCCTCTTGTGAATCCATTTTCAATAAAAAAGTTAGTTAGTGTTTCATACCATGCTCTAGGTGCTTGTTTAAGACCATATAAGGCTTTGTCTAATCTATAGACATAATTAGAGAGAGTTGGATTGATGAAACCTGGAGGTTGTTCCACATATACTTCTTCTTGAAGTTCACCATTCAAGAATGCACTTTTGACGTCTATCAGAAAAACTTTGAATTTCATGTGAGCAGCAAAGGCAAGGAATATTCTGATGGCTTCTTATCTAGCAACAGGTGCAAAGGTCTTGTCGTAGTCAATGTCTTCTTCCTGAGAGTAACCTTTGGCCATTAGTCTTGCTTTATTCCTTGTTATTACTCCATTTTCATCCATTTTGTTTCTGAAGACCCACTTGGTGCCAATGACTGGATGACTTCTTGGTCTTGGAACTAATCTCCATACTTTGCTTCTTTAAAGTTGATTTAGTTCTTCTTGCATGGCTTCTATCCAACTAGAGTCTTCCATAGCATCTTCTATCTTCTTGAGTTCCATTTGTGATAGGAAGCTTAGATAAAAACACTCATTCTGAGTACCAGCTCTTGTCTCGACTCTTGCATTTGGATCTCTAATTATTAAGTCTTGAGTGTGATCGTTTGCCCATCGGTTCCCTGTTGGAACATCTGTCCTGATTCCTTCTTGTCTGAGACCTTCAAGATCAATTTCTTCTTCTTGATGTGGAGGTTCGTTGTCTTATGTAGTTCTCTCTATGATCTCCTCTCCTTGCTCAACGATTTCATTTTCTAGAACTACGATCGTGGTGTTAAGCTCGACGACCTCATTCGTAGTATCTGAACTGTCATTTGTAGTGTCTTGAGACACTATTTTGTCCAAGTCTGTTTCATCAAAGATGATGTGAATTGAGACTTCAACACTCAGTGTTTTCTTGTTGAACACTCTATAGGCCTTACTATCTGTGGCATATCCAAGAAAGAGTCCTTCGTCTGACTTGGGTTGGAACTTTGTCAGATACTGTTTCCCATTTTTGAGAATGTAGCATGCACAACCGAATACATGAAAGTAGCTGACATTTGACTTTCTTCCTTTCCACAGTTTGTAGGGAGTCTTCTTTATCGTAGAGTGTATGAGTGATCTATTCTGAGTGTAACATGCAGTGTTGACAGCTTCTGCCCAGAAGTATTCAGGCAGATGAGCTGCTGCTAGTATAGTTCGTCCGGCCTCTATCAACGTTCTATTCTTTCTCTCAGCTACTCCATTTTGTTGAGGAGTTCGTGGAGCTGAGAAGTTGTGAATGATGCCATTGTCTGTGCAGAACTGATCCATCTCAGAACAGTCGAATTCCCTGCCATGATCACTCCTTATAGCCTTGATTTTCTCCCCTTTTTCGTTCATCACCAGTCTGAACATTTTGATTAGTTGGGAGCTTATTTCATCTTTTGAGTTTAGAAAGAACACCCATGTGAATCTGGTGTATTCATCCACTACGACCAGTGAGTATCTCTTTCCTCTAAGGCTTGTTGTTGGAATTGGCCCAAATAGATCCATGTGAAGCAGCTACAGAGGCTTGTCGATTGAGTTGACAGTTTTGCTCTTGAATGAGCTTCTAGTCTGCTTTCCAAGTTGACAAGCATTGCATGGTCTTTCTTTGACGAAGCTAAACTTGGGTAAGCCTGCAACTAGATCCTTAGAGGCCAGTTTAGACATGCTTTTGAAGTTGAGATGAGACAGTCTTCTATGCCATAACCAGCTCATTTTCAGATGCTTTAACAAGAAAGTATATCGTCTCGTCCGAGCTCAGTTGACCAAGATTAACAGTGTAGACGTTTCCTTCTCTTGTTCCAGTTAGCTTTATAGAGGATGTCTTTAGATCTCTGACTTGACATTGATTGTTGAGGAAGGTAACTTGATGACCCTTGTCGCAGAGTTGGCTTATGCTCAGAAGATTGAGTTGTAAACCTTCCACATAGACTACTTTATTGAAGGACACTACACCATTCCCAACTGAGCCATATCCTCTTGTCTTGCCAGAGCCATTGTCTCCGAAGATGATTGAAGGTCCCTCCTTCTCTATGTAGTTGGACAGGAGGGCTTTGTTCCCAGTCATGTGCCTTAAGCATCCACTGTCCAGATACCAGGTTGTGATCATGGAGCTCTGTTCCTGTGGTAAGATTAAACTCTCATTTTGGTACCCATACTTGTATGGGTCCTGCTTTGTTAGTACCCTTGAGAACCTAAATCTGCTTAATTTTGGGTCTCACATGCATAGGATTATGATAGCATATTGCAGCCTTATGACCAATTTTATTGAACACAAAAAATCTAATATGATGCATTCTTGTGTGTGTATGTGAATTCTTCCTCCATTTGGACTTATGTGGATTCTCAGCACTCCTTCCTTTATACTGGTTCTCCTTTTTCCATGTGTCCTTGTGTTTCATGATTTGTGAGGAGTGAAGCTTACCTCTACTGTTCCTTCCCAGTTGGTTCGTGGAGTTGATTTTACTCGACTCTACGATCCTTCGAGGTTGGAAAGTAGTGACTAAGTTACTCTTCTCTTTTCTGAAACTCAGGCCAGCATGGGATCCTTTATTCCTTGGAATATGGATTGGATCAGAAGAGAAGGGTTAAATTGGTTCTTCCTTCTGTGAGGATTTCATAAATGTAATGCTTCTACTAAAACTTGAAGCATTACTAGTGCTAGTTTCCTTTATCTTTTCCACATATGACTCTGAGGTGGATTCCCTAAAGCCTAAACCTGTTCTGTCAGATGCACTTCTCTGACTTGAGATCAGGGAGTCCATGGATGAAGAGGATTTATTCCATGTAGAGATCGTCCTTTCTAGTTCCTCAATTTTAGAGGTTAGACTTGACTCTCTTTGTGGATTGAGCTCATTGGTCTGTTTTAAGAGCTTATTCTCAGCTTCAAACTTGGAGAGAGAGTCAGTACTTAGAAGGGTTGTTTCCAGTTCTTCCTAAACTTTCTCTTTCTCCTTTTGAAGAAGAGGATAATCTTTAGATAGAACTCTGAACCATTTCATGTATTAATGCAGATCAGAAGTTATGTCATGTAGTGCAGTTCTTAAATCCTCAATGTCTACATCAGGAGAGTTAAAGTCAAATACCTCATCTATACTTACTTCATGAATGTCAGATCTCTTTGTATCCTTTGCATGTTTGGCCATCAGGCAAAGATTTGCCATTTGAGGATCTTCATCATCTCCAAATTCGGGAGTTGAGTCGTTGTCTAAGTCACTCTATGATCCTCCAGCCACTAGACCTTTATCTTTCTTCTGGGGTCTTTTGTTGCCTTTAAATTCTTTCTTTGAATTTGATTTCTTCATCAATTCTTCTTTAAGAGGTTTGTTGCAGTTTGTAATGAAGTGGCCAGGCTTCTTGCAGTTGTAGCATAGGTCATTTATCTGCTCCTGGCTGCTGTAGGTGCTGACTTTCTTTGGTTTGCTTATTCTGCCTTGATGTATGAACCTTTTGAGTCTTCTTACCAGCATTGCAAAGTCATCATCTTCATCATAGTTAGAGTCATTTTCAGTATTGGCTTTAGAGATGTTGTTAGTTGCTTTGAGAGCAACCTCTTTATCCTTCTTTCTTCCTTCAGATAGAGTTTCTGCTCGTTGAGTCAGCTCCAGTTCATATGTAAAAAGGTTGCCATATAACTGTTGAACAATCATTTCATGGAGATTCTTTGATTCTCTAATGACAGTGGTTTTAGCATCCCACTTGCTAGGTAAGCTCTCATGAACTTTATGATTAGATCTTTATTTGGATAGATCTTTCCATGGGCTCGGAGAGAGTTGAGCAATACATTGAATCTTTCGTAGGTGGAACTTACATTTTCTCCTTGAACGTGTGCAAACATTTCATATTGATGAGTCATGAGAGATTGGTTGTTTTCTTTGACTTCTTTTGTTCCTTCATACATGATGAGCAATGCTTCCCATACCTCCTTTGTTGTTTTGTTATTGACCACATTCTCGAACAGATCATCTTCTAAGGATTGGAACAAAATGTTCTTGGCCTTTTTGTCAAGTTGGACAGCTTTCTTTTCGTTGTCAGTCCATTCTTCTTTAACCTTGATCTGGATTCTGTTTGGGTCGTCTGAAGTTGGTGCAAGCTTTGTAGGAACGTAGGGCCCATTTTGAACAGTTTCAAATAGATCTTCATCTATTGAATCCATGTAGGCTTGCATACGAACTTTCCAGTTGGCGAATTTGTCTTTGTTGAACATAGGTAACTTGCTGCCTCCTTCAGTCTTTGATTCGCTTATCAGATGTGCCATTGGATCTATTTAAGCTTTGTAGGATATTTGATAGAACCTGCTCTGATACCAATTGTTAGTTCCTAGAGGCACAATAGTTATCTAGAATGGGGTTAAATTGATATTTTAAATTCTTTTTAGAAATACTTGTTAGTTTTGATAATGACTTAAACACAACAGAATTGTTAGTTGTTTGTTTCCCCTTTAAGATATAACGAGTTAATGAGTGGTAAGCAGTTATAGAAAAGACACAGTGATTTTAAGTGGTTCAGAGCACTTAAAGCTTCTAGTCCACTCTTCTACTCCTCGAGTAGGAAATCCACTAAGGATATCTTTACACTTTCTGAATCTCACAAATTCCTTCAAGACCACCAGTCTTGGTACTTCTTAGTTCACTTTTGAACTCTTCAAGTCCAGCAAACTTAGTACTTCACAGTTCACTTAGAACTCTTCAAGTCCTTCTGACTTGGAACTTCTCACTTCACTTGATAGTAGTTGAGTTCTTGTGTAAGACCCCAACTTTTATGAATAAAGATAAATTTTCCTATAAATATTGTTTTTGAATAATTATGGTGTGGATTTGTTATAATATTATAGTTGTGGGTAATATTTATAAATTTTGCAAAGTAAGCAAATTGTTATATAATATTCGATTGGTCGGGGAATATTCGTTTTAACAGGGAATATTCGTATGACGACACAATCATTGGTGGACCCCACAACGTAATTATTGTCGGAATTGGAAAATGACAGAAATATCTTTTTATGAAAATAATGGCGGAAGTTTTACCGTTAACTATTGAAATAACCGGTGTTAAAAGTACAGTAATATGTGTGGTTGCATAGTAGAACACAATATTGATTATTGATGCTTACGTGAGAAGTCACTCAGTTTTATTCAATTATTGCTACAGTAATTGCTGCATAGTATCTCACGTTATTTGATTCAATTATTGTCGATATTTTATATATTATTAAATCAATAATTGAGATGATACAATTATTCATATTATTATTTGCAATATTGACGATGTTTAGAAGTTCTGTCAAGGAGAGGTTTGGTCACCTAATTGCGCGCCAATATGGAGAAATCCTTATTGGAAAGCCCCCTCTTTCCTGGGAACGATCTGGTTGTTAATATTGTGAGTTATAATTATATGAATAAATGTTGTTAAAAATATTGAGGGAATTTTTATGAAGTATTTGTTGGACCCCCATTTACCCATTTTTTAAAATAATCAGTAGAAAATTTTTCAGTATTTTTTGGGCCCACATGTGACTTTGGAAATCTAAATTGGGTGGGGGGGAAGTCACGGGAGTTGGCATATATATATATATATATATTATATAATAAGTTTTATTTTTTATGAAAAATAGAATATATTATATTTTATTATGCATAGTGTTTGCATAGTGCATGCATAGTGTTTGCATAGTAAAGTTTTGAAAATCAGAAATTTTTTTGTGAACCCAACTGTTCACCCGTGATTTCCCTGACCTACTGTGCATTCAAATAGTATCCTTTCCATTTTCCTATAAATAGGATGTTTAGTTAGAATTGAAAATCACACCAGAATCAGAGAATTTTTCTTCTATAATATTGAGCGTATTTCTTTCGAGTTTTAGAAAGCTTTGAGTTTAGAAAATAGTGAAAGTTTTCTTCAAGAATATCTCCGCTCTACCAGTTGGAATATTCTTCTTTTCAAGGTAAGGGATGTTATTTTTGTTCAATATTCGTATGAAATAATATTTTATTCCATACTCTGTAGTATGTAAGTAATATTATTTCGTTTCAGATTCCGAATTATATACTCATTTTTTTTAAAGTTTTGGCTTCTATACTCCATGAAATTAGTAGAATATCCTTGATATTTGTGCTTCATCCAGTATCTTTTAATGGAAATATTATTTTGAGCATTCTTGATAAGTTTTAATTTTTTCATGCCGGGGTACTATTCACGGGGTTACTATTCTTGAATTTACTATTCACGGGGTACTATTCACTCAGTTACTATTCACTCGAGGTACTATTCATGATAAAAATTGATTTCTTTTCGGTCCAAATCATTTTTGATACAATATTATTCTTGAATTTTACTCCACAAAGAAGTATCATGTTGACAATTTGGACATTATTGAATTCTGGATAAATTAATTATAAATCTTTAAAAATTTATCCTTTGCTTTCATTTAATTGAATTCTTATATCATTATCATCATCATCATGCTTATATTATGTTGAAAGTCATCTGTGGTCGTAGTGCATAGATGGACTTGGTATGATTATGATTAGGGATTATTTGGTATAATCATGACCGTAATGTTACAAATGATGTGGTAAAAGTCTTTATTGGCCCGTAGTGCTTTGATGGACAGTTGTTGACATGATCATGACCATTGATGAAAACAGAATATCCTTGGCCCGTAGTGCATGGATAATTTGTGGTCGTGATACTAATGAATATCCTTGGTCGTAGTGCAGGGATGATGTGGATTATTTATTAAGCTGAGTCTCAGCGATAAAACTGTTGATAAACTTTTTAAATCATAGAAGATAATAGATTTCATGTTCTACTTGACTCTTCTAATGGATTGCTTGTTTCGCTGCAGTTAAACTTGATGTTTATTATATTTTATCAGTTTAACACTGTTGAAGGCTAACGATAATTTATTCTGCATTATCTTAGTCATAATATTTCTTACTGGGCTAGTTGAGCTCACCCTTTGCTTTCATTGTTCTCTTCAGGAAATGAGAATATAGTTGGGACTAGTCGAGGAACGGAGTGATGGTCCAGATAGTAGCATTAGTAGTCCTCACTATTATGTGAAATAGTGTGACAATAAATGTAATGAGGACTTATTTTGAGTTTGAATATTGTCTAGAAGACAATATGTTAGTTCCCAGAGGGCACAATAGATCTAGAAGGGGGGGTTGAATAGATCCTTTTTATTTCAAATACTTTTCTGGTTTATGTTGTATTGTTCATATTAGAGTATATGACAAACATAAGAATCTTTTCAAGCTGCAATGGAATAAGTAAAAGATTCCCTTCATTGATATATTCATAATCATACATACATTGTTCGTAGGGTTAGTTTAGTTGTAGCGGTTAGAACATACATAGCGATTATAGCGATTATAGACATAATGTAAATGACATAATGTAAAAGACACGAGGGTTTTAAGTGGTTCAGAGACTCAAGCTCCTAATCCACTCTTCTGCTTTCAACTAGCAGGATTTCCACTAAGGAAGGGCAGCACCCTGAATCTCTACGATTCCTTCAAGGCCAGCAACCTTGGGACTTCAGTTCACTAAGAACTCTTCAAGGCCAGCAGCCTTGGGACTCCTCTAGTTCCCTAGGAACTCTTCAAGCCCAGCAGGCTTGGAACTTCATTTAGTCCCTTTGGACAAGGACCCTTTGGCCCTGCTTTGTTTAGTCCCTCTGGACAAGGACCCTTTGGCCCTGTTTCATTTAGTCCCTTTGGACAAGGACCCCTCAGGCCCTGGCTTCGTTGAGTTGTTTGTTTGTTGTTGTAGAACTCTCACTTCTACATAGTAGAACTCTCTCGGCAGTTCAGAAACACTTTTCATGTAGTAGAACTCTCACTTCTACATAGTAGAACTCACACTTCTACTTCTTGCTTGATCTGACTTCTGAGTGTTCTTGGTGGATTGTAAAGTGAGCCTTTGGACTCACTATCACTTGATTAGATCAGTCCACCTTCTCTCCAAAACTCACAACTCCAGCAACCTTTGATCTTTGAAGCTCTTCTACATTTATACACCTTCCCAATCCTTCCATTAGAAAGTAGCCGTTGGAAGCTATTCAAATGTCTTCACAGATCTCAAGTTGCTTGAGGTAGACTGCTTGATGTGATATGACATACTTTTTCTGACTCTGCAGTCTACTGTTTCACCTACCCTGTCAGATGTATCACTTTACTATCTTGGGCAGATTAAAGACTTTATTTCTTCTGATTTCTTGATCAGAGGTTGTCCTTTTGCATCGATGCTCTCAATAAGCACTTGTCCGAATATTACCCTTCAGATTGAACCGTTGCCAATGCTTCAGTCTTTAGATATCCGAACTCTACGATTCTGATGCACGTCTTCAGGGACCTGATCGTAGTGTCTTGCTGAGTGTTGCTCGTTGACTTAGTAGAGTTAACACTACGATCCTGAAGAGTGTTGATTGGATCTTCAATGTAGAACACCTCTTCCTTGTATTGTGCAGTGCTTCAATACTTACATTTTGCTTTATTTGTTCTCGAGATCGATGGCCTAATTCCTTGCTTTCTGGTCCCCTCTCGAATATCAAGACACTTGATTTGTGGCGGCGTCCGACTTGCTTTCTCTGGTGATCTTCCGCTCACTTATCATCAATGAACTGACCCTGCACTTAATCACTTTAGTCTTGCTCTCCAGAGGCTGACCAGTATCTAGGTTCACCTTCCATCAGTTCCTTCTTTGTTTGGCAAACACTACGATCTTGGTTGCTTCCAAGATCGTTGTCTTCTATTCTCTTGACAGCTACTGCATTAGCTGACTTTTCCTTAGTCAGCTGCTAAAGTCTTCATTGGTTCTCCTTGTGGAAGACTTCATCACGAATGGCCTTACACCTCAATCTTAACGCTGATTGGGTTTATGCTTAGATCTTCTGTTAGCCTGCATGCCATTCGTTGAGTGCTCTCGGTTCCCCATCGTGGAATGCATTATTGCAGTGCCAACCAGAGGCTTCGTATCTTTGGATATTCTGGGAGTGCTCATTCATTGAGAATCGTATCTACTCTACGATTCTGACTTACCATTTTGAGCACTTCTGTTGGAGTCGTAGTCCTGCACTCTACGATTCAGCTTTGGCTTTGCAGACACTACGATCCTGAGATCAGATCTTGATACTCTACGATTTTTGCCTTGTGCTTGTTGTCTTCATCTGATCTTGCCCGACTACGATCTCTGCATTCATTCAGTGGACTCTACGATCTCAGAGTGTAGCCTACGATCCTTGTCTTGGCTTTAGCATCGATAGACTCTATGACTCTGAGTGTAGTCTACGTTTTATACTTAGCTTTGGCAGACGGTCGTTCGGCTTATAGACAGGCTGTCTCTACGATTCTGAACATGACTTTCTTAGCACACTACGATCCCGAGGAAGCTCTTCTCGACACACTACGATCCTTCTTCGTTTGCCCTGGAAGTCTACGAACTCCGAGATCTCACTATCTTGCATACTCCTATTCTGCCTCGATAGCTCCCGAGTTAACTCGACTTTCTGGCGGATCACGACTTTCAGTGCGTGCTTTCGACGATCGACATGACCTATCTATTACATCATAAGATCAACCTAACAAGCTTGATCTTTCTATATTTATAGTCCTTGTACATCATTTCTTTTTAAGGACTTTATAAAGCTGTTTTGCTTATGTAGGATCAACCTAACATATTTGATCAATTCATTCTAAGTCTTTGTACATATATTTCTATTATCTATCAAAGGACTTTATAGCTTTTCTTCATGCAAGCATACTTGCATATTCATTCATATATATATCATAATCAAATCATATATTAAATAGGAATATCATTCACATGTTTATTCCTGACAATCTCCTCCTATTTGATTATGACAAAAACAATAAGTGCATATGCATGTTATGAATGAATCTTAGATACAGTGAGCAGCTGTATTTCTAAGCAGTTAATCATGAATGTCATTTATATTAATATGGCAATTATATATTCAGACCTTCTACATCCTGGATCCAGAACATACCTAACAGGTTAGAGTAGTACCTCCTTGGCTCCTTGTATGTTTCCAGGATTCTTGTTGATCAGCTACTTATTTGATTTCTCTTCTTGCTCTTGCTCTTGCTCCCCCTCAGATGATGACCTTTTGTCTCTGCTTGGTTCCCCTTCATCACGAATGGCCTTACACCTCAATCTTAACGCTGATTGGGTTTGTGCTTAGATCTTCTGTTAGCATGCATGCCATTCGTTGAGTGCTCTCTGGTTCCTTTACTGTGGAATGCATTATTGCAGTGCCAACCAGAGGCTTCGTATCTTTGGATATTCTAGGAGTGCTCATTCGTTGAGAATCGTATCTCACTCTACGATTACGACTTAGAATTTTAGCACTTACATTGGAGTCGTAGTCACGCACTCTACGATTCAACTTTGGCTTCATAGACACTCACGATCCACGAGATCGAGATCTTGACACTCTACGATTTCTTCCTTGTGCTTGTTGTCTTCATTTGATCTTGCCCGACTATGATCTCTGCATTCATTCAGTAGACTCTACGATCTCAGAGTGTAGCCTACGATCCTTGTCTTGGCTTTGGCATCGATAGACTCCACGACTACGAGTGTAGTCTACGTTTTCATACTGGCCGGCGAGATGGTCATTCGGCTTATAGAAAGGCTGTCTCTACGATTCTGAACATGACTTCCTCAGCACACTACGATCCCGAGGAAGCTCTTCTCGACACACTACGATCCTTCTTCGTTTGCCCTGGAAGTCTACGAACTCCGAGATCTCACTATCTTGCATACTCCTATTCTGCCTCGATAGCTCCCGAGTTAACTCGACTTTCTGGCGGCGGACTACGACTTCAGTGCAAAGGCTCGACGATCAGACAAGCCTATCTATTACATCATAAGATCAACCTAACAAGCTTGATCTTTCTATATTTATAGTCCTTGTACATCATTTCTTTTTAAGGACTTTACAAAGTTTGTTTTTGCTTATGTAGGATCAACTAACATATTTGATCAATTCATTCTAAGTCCTTGTACATATATTTCTATTATCTATCAAAGGACTTTACAGCTTTTCTTCATGCAAGCATACCTGCATATTCATTCATATATATATCATAATCAAATCATATATTAAATAGGAATATCATTCACATGTTTATTTCTAACACAATATTTGTATTAAAACTCACAGCTCATGTTGTATAATTAAGTTTGTATTTGTATTCAGTACCATGTATTTGGCGACTCAGAATGGGTGATGTATACCTATTTTGGGGGCTCCACATCTTGTGTGGTGCTACTCAGTTGCCGTTAAGCTTATGTTCGAAAGAACTGAGTAGTTGAGCAAGCTTTCTCTTTCAGATCGTAGAGTTGAGTGTTCTTTAGCTTTTTTCTTCAGTGCTTGCGTATCTATTTCATCTGCTAATATTTTGCATATATGATGCCTTTGAAATGTATCCGTTGAGGACATCCGTTGAAGCATTAAATGCATTTGACATTTCTGAACTTTGATGGAGACTTTTTGTACAACTTCTGATTTGCAGTCTGGCTCACTGACACAGCAGACTGTTGTCTCACCTAACACCTGAAAAGGTGTTTTCTGCTTACCCATAGTCCTTTCCTTAGCTTCTTCAATACGTTTCTTTGTTATATACTAAGGATGACTGTTATGTCATTGAGGCTCTTGAGGACTTCAACGTTTATAACCCATTCCATATTTGTTGTGATTAATTCTTTGAAAAAATGGACAAGGCTCGATGCTTCTGACACAGACAGATGAAGCTCTACGATTCTGATCGTGGTGTCTTTCCACCTTGGTACTTGATTTGATTCTAGCATACTAGAACACTACGATTTCTCTTAAGGACTGGCACACTATGATCTTCACTTTCTTGACTTGTAGACTTTACGCTTCTGAGAGCACACTATGATATCTGAGTTGGCTCAGTAAACATTTGGACCACTCTACATTTTTTGGAGAGGCCCTCCAAAGCAGACACACTACGATTCTTGATGCTCTACGATTCTGATTTGGGTTCTGCAATCTCTTGATCACCTTGATAGACTACGATTCTGTTGAAGTCTATTTATTACATCTCAAGATATAGATCAACCTAACAGCTTTGATCTTTTCATCTATACATTCATTTACAAAATGATAAACATTAATAGTTGAGATCAACCTAACAATTTTGATCTACCACTAAGTCCTTGTACATATATTCCTTTAAGGACTTTACATATGATCATGAATATTTCCTTTCAACATCAAATTTAAATATGCAATCTCCCAACATATTATATTATATTATACATAAATTGTTTAGCTACTGAGTCAAGCACAATATTGAATCGAGTGCGAACAGTTTGAACTTTTCGAACTAATATGATCCAAGTATCAATAGAAATTTGTAATTTGAGGAGGTTCGAGTAATTTATTAAACTTTAAAATTTTCTTATATTTGAATAATTTATATTTCGAGTCGAGTGAGTACTCATTTTACAGTCTTAGTCTTAATTTTGATTTGAATCGTTTTTGGCCTTAATGCACCCAAATTTGAAAATGGTAATTACTACCGCCATTTCAATGGTAATTACTCCCTCCGTTCCTAAAAGATTGTCGTTTTAGAAGAAAAAAATTATTCCAAAAAGTTTGTCGTTTACAACTTTTGAGGAGAATAAATTATTTACTTTCTTATATTACCCATACCTTCTCCCATTGTTCCAAGAAATTCTCTTTCTTATATTAATAGTTTTTAATTTCCCATAAAGGGGTAGTGATGAAATTTCAAACAAATTTTACTTGGTAAATGATACTTTCTTAATCCATGTGCAAAAACGACAATCTTTTAGGAACAAATGTAGTAATATTTATGAATTTCATGATCATGACACTAAAAAGGACAAATAGATCTAACTAACAAATTTGGATTCCATTCGGTTTGCTTTGGACAATCCAAATGGAGAGCAGATCCTCTGTCTCCAATTTTCCTGTCTCCATGTAACCCTCCATTTAAATTTTGACACATAATCTTTTACTTAACACCAATTAATTCTAAAATTAAATAAAAGATCATGTGTCAAAATTTAAGTGGAGGGACAGAAAAAATGAGGACAGAGGATCTGTCCTCATTCAAATGAGAAGTTCTATATATAAAAATCAGTTACATTGGTATAATTAAAGAGTTAAATTTAAGTAACTTTTATTGTACAAATATTTTGTAAATCGCAATTACAATTTTCTAATTATATAAATGCAACTCATTTATATAAAATTATCCAAATAAAGAAGAAGAAGAACTATTTGAAATTATATCAAATTAACATCACTCAACTATTCATTTATCTTTATTGACATCATGGCAAAGAAAGTTCAAATTTCATCCAATAGTGGTTAACATGAGGGGCCATAGCAACCTACAAAGGTACAAAATTGAAAAGGCAAAATATGTTAGTGTATTCTAATTGCAGTACCCATGGAGGTCAGTGATGGATAATAATTTCCAGGTAATTGGAAATAGATTCTCCTGTGACGTCCCCGTTTTGACTTCACAATATTTGTAGGTGATGAATATTTTCACAATAAAAAATAATATTTTTATATAAAAAGTGTCGTTATAGATCCTATAGCGACGATTTTTCTCGTCGTAATATATTTATAGCGATATTTTTCATGTAAAAATATCAAAGTGTTGTGAAAATTATGATGCCGGGGAGATAGCGATTATCTCGCGGGCTCGTAAACAATAAATTCACAAACAAAAGAATAAGAGATTCACCAAATAACACAGAGAAATCTCTCTAATGTGTATAATATGTTTATCAAAATTTAAGTCCTCCAAATCAACCCACAAGCCGGGTTTATATAGCTTAGCAAACTTTATCCCCAAGTCAAATAATTCTAGAGATATGAAAATAAAATCTTCCTAGGGATGTAAAAAAAAGATTCTAACAAACTTCCTAATTTTATGGGAATAAAAATAACAAACTTACAAAATATTCTTAATTATAAAATAGAAAAGAAATTAGCGTAAACTATTAATTTGTCGAGCTTCGAAGTAAAGACGACATTCTTTCTCCCGAAGTCGGAGGTGAAAGTGTCAACCCAACTCTCGAAACTGAATGTTTATTTATTACCCGAAGTCGAACTTTGACCCTAAAACTGAAGGAATTAATGCCGAACTCTTGACAGACCGAACGCTTGTCCCGAAGCTGAAAAGATTAATGCCGAAGGTATTTAATAGTTTCGTTATTTGTGACGATTATCCCGTTCATGATACTCCAACACCATCAATATATTATCCGATAATAACTCAACATCTTCGATTTCGTACCATCCTACATCAAAATATCAATTTCCTACTTGTATTATCCATCCATCATTAAGTGCTTAGTGAATACAATCCTCATCCAATCCTACGTACTACTATTATCAACTCTTGATTAAAGATAGTAAATTTGACACGTTAGTCATTGTCCGCCATTATTTTTACTTTTAAGCGCCAATATCCTTGGATGCAGGCTTGGCTACGTACTAAGATACTGTAAGATAATACCAGTAACCAAGAAAATTATATTTAAATAATGATGTAACTGTTCTATTTACTTGGTTATTCTAGACTTTCTAGTTTAGCATGCTTTATAGACCTAGCTAGGAATAAAAATATCAAGCATAAATTCTGCAAAAAAGCTAATTAAACCACCTTAAAGCGTTCAAAAGATGTCGACCAACTAATCATGTTAATTTTTATGTGCGTAACTAGCTAGTGTTCTAAGCGGAAAGCTGCTAGTGCTAGATATGGTAATTACTTTATAGATGTTGTGATGGGCATTGGGATATGACGTTTGAATAATTAATTAAAAGCATTATGGAAACGGTTCATATTAAACTGTTGTTATGAATTTTCTTCAATATTTTTTTAAATTGACAAAAAAATATTTTATTAACTCACAAAAGATACAGAATGTGGCGTGTCCAAAGATTTTGAGAAAGGTCGATTAAATTACATGATCAACACCCAAAAATAATTTTTATATATATATATATATATATATATATATATATATATATATATATATATATATATTCTTATACGCGGGTGGTTCACATGCGAATAACTTTTTAATGATCGACGAAAATCGTCGCTAAACCCGCGTGCCACAGTGAAGGTCGAACCGTTGTGATAGCCTGTAACCGTCGATATATAGTACTTTGTTCAAACCCTATAGTGATTTGAGTTTTATGACGATTTTATCCGTCGCTAAAAGGTGGTCGCATTCGGACCTCCGTGAGTGTGTAATATATATATATTATCCGGATCTTAAGTTTCACCCTTATTCAATTCATTAGAAATTTCAATTACCTTTAGCGACCCGGATTTCTGCGATTGGTTCTATTCATACAATCGTCGTCTATACTTTTATGACGGACAACATATAGCGTCATTAAAAGTATGAGCGACGGATGATATATGATCGAACCGTCGATTTTATTCATTACTAATGAAGAGGTGATTTAAAAAGTTGAATGAATAAGGGTGAAATTTTAAGATCCCATCTGATATATATATATATATATATATATATATATATATATATATATATACCAGCAAGATTTAAAGTTTAAAAAAAAGGTTAAAATTCCACATAAAAGTAGAAATAGAAAGTTTTTTTTTAATTGGCAAATTTTTTTTTCATTAATACTTGAAAAAAGCACGAAGCAGTGGCGAATCAAAAGGATTGGATAAGGCCACAAAAGATTACAAAGTTTCAACTCCTATAAAATCCAAAAACATAAAAACTAATTAAACTCCATAGTATTTGGAAGCCCTTCATAAGCATAAAAGAACCTCAAAGCAAATATCTTGAACTGAAAATCATCCTGAAATTATGCATTTCAAAATATTGTAGTCATGTTAATTTGAGACTAACAATTTCTACATATTTAGACCGATGACTTGAGTGAGTAGGGTTTAGTTTTACTCTTTTTATTACTGGTATTATAATAATAATAAAAATTATTATTATTTTATTTTTATGTTATAAGGAAAAAGAAATTTTGAATATGTATTCGACAACAAAACTTCTAACAAATTATGGGCTGGTGATTTTTTTTTTTACTTCTGATAAATTCTGAGCCGCCTTCACCAGTAGTACAATTTATTAGATTCATTTACAAAACAAAAAGGTTTAACGTAGTGACCACTTAATTTCATCTCAATAAAGAATAAGCACTAATGATATTAAAAAACAATAAAAATAGAAAAAGCCTACAATCTCGGTCATCCCTGTCGAGAGTTGAACTATGTTTGGTGAAGTTGACAGGTGTCCCTAGTGCATCATAAATGAAGGTGATCTTGATCTAAGAGGTCCAGATGATAAATTGATTGATTTTAGGACTAAGAAAAACAAATGAAAATTAATAAATATAAAATTACTTTGTTTACATACCATGAAAATCTTTCAAAATGTATCAAAGAGAGTGCAAATTGTAAATATTAATTTGTAATAATTTTAATTCTATTCTTTAACATATCCTATAACATATAGAAAATTAATAACGTTGTGTGCCTTCTTTAGAATCAATACGGAATTGATCTCTTCTATATGAATAAGGTATTACTCCCTTGATGTCCTAGACGTTGACTTGATGAGAAACTCACATTAACCTTCTTGATATTATGAAATTTTTAAGATGCTTCCAAAATAAGTTCACACAATTTATTTTGAGTCGTCAAATATATACTACAGAATTCAAATACAAACTTTTATATTTATAATTATTAAACTGTTGTGCAAAATACGACCACACATATTGTGAGTTTTAATACAAATATTGTACCTTACACAATACAACAATATCCAAACTCAAATTAAGTCATCATTACAGTTATTATCACACTATTTCATAACATAGTGAAGACTTCTATAGTAACTATCTCGAACCATTACTCCACTCCCTGACTAGTCACAGCTAAACTTTCGTCTATCATCAATATTTTATCCATGTAACACCAATCAATAATTATGCAAATCAACATTTTATCTTTGCACTACGGGCTAAATATATTCATTTGTATCACCAATGGTCATGATCATGCCAAATAACAGTCTATCTTTTCACTACGGGCCAAAGAGAACTCTTACCACAAGCTTTTGCCTATAACATTAAAAGTCATGATTATACCAATACACAATTCTTGGTCATAATCATACCAATCAACAGTTCATCTTTGCACTACGGGTCAAAGATAACTTTCCACCACAAATTTAAACATGAGCTGATGACAATGATATAAAGGATGAATAAAAGTAAGATCAAGGGTAATTATTAGAGATTTGTAATTTAATTTATCAAGAGTTTAAGAATGTCCAAATTGTCAACATGATAACCAATTGTGAAGTAAAATTTAAGAATGATAATTAAGATTCACATTTCAAAGATAATTTGAACATGGAAAAGAAAACTAAATTCCGTCGTGAATAGTATTTCGGCGTGAATAGTACCTTAAATGAATAGTACTCTGGTATGGATAGTACCTCGGATGAATAGTTTCTTGACATGAAAAGATTAAAATTTAATAAGAAAATTCAGACAAATATTCAAATGAAATGATATTAGATAAAGCGCAAACCTCAAGTTCAAGAATTATAGAAGCAATGCATACCATAGTAAGTTCAGATTTAGGAATATGAAATGAAATAATACCAGTTACATAATATGGAGTATGAAAGAAAATGATACCCCTTACGAGTATTGAAAGAAAATAATATCTTTTACCTTAATAGGAAACTAGATCTGACTGAAATAACAGATATTATCCTGAGAAAATCTTGTACTATAAACTACACAGAAAGTATCCTTATACTCAAAAGAAATACTCACAATATTGTAGTAGAAACACGTGTATTTTTTTGGTGTCTTTAGGATGAAGGTTTACCTCCCTTTTTATAGTGCAACTCGGAAGAAAAATTAAATAAACCTACCTAATTTTTCTGCCTAACTTTCCTATCTAACTCTCATTTTCTAATGGTTGAGGGCCCACTAATTTGAAAAACATAACTTTGCAGGAGAACTTTCAAGCCACCACTTTAAAAAAAGGAGAAGTACACGGAAAATAATTCCAATTCAAATTGCTAACCTCCACTCCATTCTATTCACATGCCATGAAATTATATATATTATTATAATATTACTATTTAAATAATTATAAATTATAAAATTATACTATTATATTATCACATTATACTATTATAATGTAATATTATAATAATATATTTGGATGAATATTTAATCGAAGAAGATAATATGCCAAACTTTCAACAAATATCTGATGCTAAAATTCCTCCATTTATATCAAAATTGAAAAAATATTTACTTATCATACTTATCAATAATTTTTATTTTATCAATTATTTAGAATTATTCAATCTTTCAATAATTATTCCTAATTAATATTATAGACTCACAATATTGACATCCAGATCGTTCTCAAGAAAGATGGGGCTTTCAGATAAGAATTTCTCCTTATTAGCGCGCACTTATATAACATAACCCTTTTTCTTGACAGAACTTTCTATACATTGCCGATAATGATAATCAATAATATCTTTTCAATAATATAAGTTACTATGTCGTGATAATTATTGAATCAATAATATAAAATATTATTCAACTATCACTGTAGCAATTATTGAATGAAATACTGAGTGACTTCTTACGTAAGAATCAATAATCAAAGATATTGTGCTATTCCGTGTGTTACCGTGTAATACCGCGTACTACTGTGGAATAATGTGTATTATCGTACTTTTATCACTAGGTATTTTAACAGTTAACAGTAAAAGTTATGCTGCCAATTTGTAAAAACTAATTTTTGTTGCTTTCTATATCCGACAGTTATTTTGTTGTGAGGTCTACCAATGATTGGTTATTTCGGCGCCATCGTACTTTACTGAATATAATATTCCCGACAGAAATAATATTCTCCAACAAAACAAATATTTTCCAAAAACTTTTTACTTTGTAAAATTTGCACTTATCACCCACAACTATAACATTTATTAAATCAACAACTTAATATTTAGAATAATATATAAAGAAAATTAAATCTTATTCATAAAAAGTTGGGGTCTTACAACCTCCCCTCCATATGAAATTTCGTCCTCGAAATTGACGTGCGTACCTGGTATTTTGAAGAGGTGAGGATACCTTGCTCTCATTTCAGATTCTAACTCCCATGTCATTTCTTCAATATTATGGTTTCTCCATAAAACTTTTACTTGAGGTATAACCTTAGAGCGTAGTATTTGTTCCTTCTAATCCAAGATTTTGACAGGTACTTCCTCATACTTTAAATCTTCTGCTATCTCGTCTAGTTCTAATTCAATATTATGGTTTGGGTCTTCCACATATTTACATAACATGGATATATGAAAAACGTTATGAACACGAGACATGTTTGGTGGTAAGACGAGTCTATAGGCCACAGTTCCTACTCAGTCGAGGATTTCAAATGGACCAATAAATCGAGGGTTGAGCTTTCCTCTCTTTTCGAATCTCGTAACTCCTTTTCATGGAGCAACACGTAACAATACATGGTCTCCGACATTAAATTTCATGTCTCTTCGATGAAGATCATCATAACTTTTTGTCAATTTTGTCCTGTTAGTATACGTTGTCGGATCATTTGAATCTTTTCTGCAGTCATACGTACCAACTCTGGGTCTGCGGCTAGAGCAACTTTAACTTTATTGAGTAAAGTCGGTTCTACTTATATATTTGTCATCATCACGTGGGTCCTTGGAGTCTTTAACTCTATCTCCATTCTTTGTAAGTTATACAAAATAGGCATTTGTGTTGACGGTATTGCACTCGTACCCGCATATGATCTTCTACTTAACGCGTCAGCTACCATGTTCACTTTTCAAAGATGGTATTAGATAGTATGGTCGTAATCTTTCAACAACTCAAGCCAGCGTCGTTGTCGCATGTTGATTTCATTTTGGGTGAAGAAATATTTGAGGCTTTTGGAGTATATAAGGATGTCATCAATAAAGACAACCACGAAATGATCCAAATATTCCTTAAATATTCGGTTCATCGTGTCCATGTAGGGAGCATGAACATTGGTTAATCGAAAAGACATTACTAAGAATTCATAATGCCCGTACCGAGTTCTGAAGGCAGTCTTTGGAATGTCATCATTTTTAATTTTTAACTGATAACGTCCAGAACGGAGATTAATCTTTGAAACGAATTAAGCACCTTATAACTGGTCAAACAGGTCATTAATGTGAGGTAATAGGTACCTATTTTTGATGGTGACATAGTTCAACTCCTGATAGTCAATGTAGAGTCTCATACTCTCATCTTTCTTCTTTACGAATAAAATAGGAGCACCCCAAGGCGGTGTACTAGGACGTATGAAACCGATATCTAACAACTCCCGAAGTTGGACTTTTAATTTCTGAACTTCAATATGAGTCATTCGATATGGGCAGTTAAAGTCTTTGATACGGTCCACATCACGAGTGACGCTGACTAAAGCGAAAGAAACCGTCGAGGAGTTGACCACTAGGAAACAACCCCTGATGATGATCAGGAACAATCACCTAAGAATGCAATCTCTAACCCTTGGAGTCAGAGCCCCACTCATGGCATCTACACTCAAGGGCCTAGAACGAACAGTCCGACCCTTAAGGGTCATGGCTAGAACTCCCAAAAGGGATCGATTGGTAGTCGGGGAAATGTTAGCCACCAAAAGCACGGGTGCCCCTGTAAACTCCAACCTAGTGATGAACCGCCAGTCCATCGGTGTCATCATCACCTCACAATCCAGTAAATAGAGAGACTGGGTCTGGTGAAATTAGCGCTCAGATAAAGCCTTCAGATAACCTCAGGGGAAACGACAGGGAGTAATAAAAAAGAAAGCCTCAAAGCCCCATGAATGGACGATCTCTTGGTACTTTGAATGGAGGGTCTAGTACAAAGAATGAATGCTAAACTAGTCCCCCCTTGGCTGAGTAAAGTCGGGAAGCTGCATCCAATTGCAAATCAAGATCAAATCCCTTGCCCCAAAATGGGAAAAGAAAGATGGAAACGACTATTACCTCGTTCGCATGAAGGTAGATCGAGGGATGACGACTCAAATCATCTAAAAGATCTGGAATCATAACGTTATAGTTGGAAGCTCCCGACGGGGAATGGAAAAAGAAGGAGCAGGATCCGCAATAGGAACATTCTCCTCATCCACGACATCCGGCCTCTCAACCCAGATAGGGCGAATAACTGACTCAGTCAATCGGCGAGGCTGTCGGACTGGACGAGGCTGAAGAACATCAGAAGCTCTCATCCTTACACCTATGGAGGCCCTACGAGAGCTACTCGACTGGTCTAGATCCATAATCTGGACAAAGTCTCCAAATCATCTCAGAAAGGGTGAGGTAAGTTCTAAACTTAAAGCTCATTAAATTTAAATCATTGCTTCATGCATAATCTAAGTCCTAATACATGCATTATGTTAACATATATCCACAATAGAGTTAAAATTGCATGTTCATTAAATGTCCAAACTTGTGAAATTTTTTTGCCAATCTCCTTTTTAAAATGGACAGTCCATATGCATATAGGCATGACGAGGTGGCTATTCAGTAGCACACCAACCCAAAATCATGAACATCTCATATGCATGAAAAAATATGAAAATTAAATCCACCATGGCAGCCAAATTACCAGGTGTGCTTTATTTGAAGACCCATGCTCATTTGTTCTCAAATAGGATGAATAAACTAGCAAAAAAGGGTGTCAAATGACTGTCTCAAAAGTTAATTTTTTTCACATCAATACTTTTAGCATGTTAAAATATGAGAATTAACTAAGTTGAATACTTTTTATCAAGTTATATGAGCATGTATATTCACTACATTGTGTTTAGACGCATTCTATACGAAATCTAACGTTTTAACTATCAAAACTTAAAAAGAAAACATGTAAACATTACCAAAGTAGTGCAGAACGTTTGTATGGTGATGGATTTTGCAAAAAGCCACCCGAACTCAGTAGATCTGAAGAAGACATTTCAGATTTTCTATTATGTTCAAACTTGAAAATGACTTGTGAAGGAGAAGGGAGGGAGTAAATATACCCACGGGGAACCGCAGGTCAACTGGCGGTAGCCACAGTTCTACCAACGGCCACCTAGGGTGGTCCCCTCCCCCTTCAGCTCTATCAAATTTGAGTTACAACGGAGTTCCCGGAAGCTAAAAAGTCAAATCAGGGAAAAAGGTGTTACGCGATTGAGCGGAAAGGGGCTGAAATCCCGAATTCAGATACCAAACTTTTGATCTACATGTAAGTCGTTGGTATTAACCAGGATTTGGGGTTCAGAAAGCCGATGATAAAGATTATTGAAAATGACCCTTGTCAAAACATCGGGAAGGTCCGATGTCGTAAACCATGGGTCTTGAATGCATCAAAATGTTCAGATTTGTTCAGATTTGTTCAGGGGTATAATTTGTCAGAAAGATATCCCCAGTAGAGATATCAGGCATCCTTGACATTGTAAACCGTTGGCGAAAACTCCAACATAGCATTGGGAATGGTCCGGTGATATAAGCTATTGAAAACTACTTCAACGAAGGTCAGAATGATTGATAGTGCAAACCGTTGGCGACAATTCCAACGTAACATCGGGAATCGTTCGGTGATGTAATATGTTGAAAACTACTTCAATAAAGGTCAAAATATTTGACATTGAAAACCATTGACGACATATCCAGCGTAACATCAGGAATGATCCGGTGATGTAAGCCGTTGAAAAATACTTCAACGAAGGTCAGAGTATCTGATATTGCAAACCATTGGTGACAACTCCAGCGTAGCATCGGGAAGGACCGATGATGGAATATGTTATATAAATCCCCAGTCGAGGCACCGCGAAGGTTCGGTGATTTCCAGACCATTGCAAACTATTGTTCAAGTAGGCGTCGAGGAAAGTCAATGATGGTAAACCTTCAAAAAACTACCGTTCGAGTAAGTATTGTGAGGATGCTGTGAAAGCAAGCAGTAAAAAATTCTATCTCCAGTGGAGCTATCGGCATTAACTTGATATAAAGCCAGGGCGGTGGTGACAATGCCAGCGTAACAGAAGGAAGAATCCAATGATGGCAACCAAAGCAAGCTATTATCAGGATAAACATCAATAATCCCCAGAGAGTCACTCGCAAAAGAGAGGAACATCTTCGACGGAAGTAAAGTCAGAAAGCACATCTAAAAGATAAAGAACGTTGGTGACAACCTCCATGTCAAAATCCAATGGTCTTAGACATAGGAAAACCTCCACAACAGGGATCCTGAAAGCATTTCTTCAAACTTTTCATCGAATTAATCTCAATAGCACTGATGAACATTTCAAGCCGTTGGCAACGACCCCAGGGTAGCATCGGGAAAGATCCGGTGATGAAAGCTTTGTAAACTACCGTTCAAGTAGACATCAAAGCAGTTCAGTAGAGAACATCATGTACAACTCCATCCCCAACAGAAATGGCAGGAGCAGTCAGTGATAGAATACCGTTGGAAATAAATTCTAACAAAAACATTCAACATCCATAACAACATGTTGCATTGCATGACATCATTTAATCTTTTCATATTTCAAGTGTCTAGTAAACTTTATCCTGTTTATGCCATTGCATTGCATAAACATGGTAAAGAGGGGCATCTGTAGACACTCAAAATTTTGCATTCGTATTACTAACCATGCAGGAGGGCATAATTGTCTTCCAGAGACAACCCTAGAAGTCAAATCACCAAATCAAGCCCCGGTGATAACCCCGAGAGATCAAATCCTATCCCGGAGACAACCCCGGGAGATCAAATTCAGATCCCGGAGATAACCCTAGGAGATCAAATCCAAGCCCCAGAGACAACTCCAGGAGTTCAAATCCTAGCATTGGAGACAACCCAAGGAGATCAAATCCAGCCCCGGAGACAACCCCAGGAGATCAAATCAAACCCCGACGACAACCCCGAAAGATCAAATCAAACCCCGTAGATAACCCAGAAGATCAAATCTAGCCCTGGAGATAACCCCGGGAGATCCAGTCAAACCCTGATGACAACCTCGGGAGATCAAGTCAAAGCCTCGGTGACAACCCCAGGATATCAAATCTTATCCTAGAGACAAACCCAAGAGATCAAGTACAAAGCCTGGAGAAAACCCTGGGAAATCAAACCAACCTCAAAGACAACCCTGAGGACTGTCAAAAGTCAACGACAGTTCAATCTCGGAGATAACCCTGAGAAAAGACAATTACAATTGCATCAAGCCGGAATAAACACGGGAGGGGAAAAATAGTAATTTTGCTAACTCAACATCAATTTAGCCCAAATCACTGCAAAAGAAGTCATGCAGAACCATAACATCAATCCCGAGTGAAAACAACACAAGACAGCTCAACGAATAGATTCTGAAGACTTGAAGATCTGGTCATGGACCCATCTTCCCAGATTCAAAAAATGTCAAATTCCATGTCATTGTGTAGCTCTCGTCAAGGTCTTTCCAAAAAGTTATAGCACACCTCAATCGGTTTCCCGGATGGAAAGTTATGAAGGTTTGAGCGGACAACGCGTTGGCCCGAGTGCACATACTTCTAGACAATGGGACCCACGGGGCCTGGGACCACCCGAGCAGCCGCGGGTAGACCCGAGGTAGTCGCGGGTCTATCCGCAACTACTTTGGTATATAAATAGACCCCCCATCAGCCATAAAAAAATAAAATGAAAAAAGAGAGAAAACTCTATCCATTTCAGTTTTTAACCTCTCCTATAGTGTTCCAAACTTCAATATTCTTCTTTTTAAACACTTGTATACATATATTATACAACATATCAAATTTTAACCGGTGGAAACTGAGTTTTCAAGCTCCAAAAGAGGTCTGAAGCCATTTGTGCAACACACTTTAAGATTATTTCATATTTGAAGCTTCCTATCGCTTTAATATATATATATATATATATATATATATATATATATACATATATATTTATTAAAGCGATAAATTTCATTTAATTTAGAATCCAGTACATGATTGAATGTAAAATATATATATATATATATATATATATATATATATATATATATATATTAACTGTTTATTATATTTAAATATCTGTTTTAATTGCTCATTCAACGTAAATCCACAATATGTAAATCTGTGGATTAGATTTATCTAAATCTAGCCATATCTAACTTTTAACTAGTTTAGAAGTTGCAAAACTAGAACCGTTGAGCTAGAATGACTAAGATTTATTTAAATCTAGTTTTCTTTCTAGTTTTTATAAATATTAAGCAACCATGTGAGCCTAGGAGCCACGGGATCTAAGATCCACCTGACGGATCTAGATCTTGTTCCCATGATGGACCCTTTGAAGCTGTACAACTAGCTGGTAAATTATTTGTAGTGTTTGGACATCCTTCGATGGCTTTCATGCCCAAAAGGAGCCCGACACATATATGTATACTATTTTGTTCAAGATGCTTCATATCTCGACAATAAAATAAAATCAAATCGAATGCGGAATAAATTGGAAATATCAAAGGCCTCAATTACTATGTGAGCATAAGGGTTTGAAAACCTGTTTTCAAAACATCATTTCCATACATATTGCTTAAAATTGAACTTTTATGCCAATCAAACACTTTGTATATAGGTGCAAACGAGACATAACACTACTTCCAAATAAATTCACTTAGGCCCAATACACACACACACTTCAGATAAATTAGGGAATTGAAAAGACGCGGTAACCATGTTTTCACGAAAGTCGGGGGGTTCCTAACACCTTCCCCCCACTTAATCAAGCCCTCGAACTTTGTGAATCTCGATTTCCAAGGCATGTTCAACAGAGTCTAACCATTGGGCCTTTCTATAAACCTTTTTAAATTCGGTTGAGTTGGTACAACCATTTCAAAACTACTAACTGGCGACTTTGAATTTTCAAATCGTCGACATTTTATGTCGGACCCTTTTCAAACTCGCCCTTTCAAACAAAATTCAACACATAGAGAACATAAAGGGTAAAAAGAGGAATTCCAAAGAAAAGATGATTTTTTTCCCGACTTCAATGATTCTATAATCATATGAAAGTGCTGCAACACATGTTTAGATTCGAGATGAGACTTAGGAACTATTCCTAGTTCTGTAATGAACTTTTCCTCCAAATAATCAACTTACAGTTTCATTTACAACTATATACTTTGTCGTTATCACTAAACTTGTAACTCTTTGCTTTTTGGAACTGTTCCAATTCAATGCACCACTGTTCAAGGTAACGCTTTACCTTAAAGTGGATTTGCTATCATCTTGGTCAGTTTGAAAAAGTATATTAGTCTGTTAAGCCCTCTAGTTTTAATTCAGACCCAGCATCTATTTTAATCACATCCTTAGTACTGGTTAAGTACTTTAAGATGTTTTTTACTTTCTTACAGTGATCTTCTCTATAATATGACTGATCATCATCAGGTCTCGTATATTTCATTGTATACATGATAGTTACTTATGCAGTCTCTCTTTTTAGGAGTCTATGGGGACTATTAAGAGAGATACACTCCATGACTTATCAACATGAGACATCTATTAGAGTTTTCCATGCTAAACGACTTTAGCATCAAATGAAAATACGTTCCTTGGGTTAAGCCGAATATCCTTTTAAATCTATTTATATTGATTTGTATCCCCAATTAAGACACTCATCATTCATGGAGGAATGTTTAGACAACTTTATCTTTTCTGATTGTAGCATTGGTATGTCATTCCTTATCCGTAGTATATCAACATATAATACCAGGAATGTCATGACGCTCCCACTGACCCTTTTGTACACACTAGGTTCATTCTTATTTTTGATAAAATCAAGCTCTATTGATTATCTCATCAAAACGAATGTTCCATTTTTAAGAAGCTTGCTTTAATCCATAAAATGGATTGTTTTAGCTCATATACATGATTTGCTTTAACCATTGAAATAAATCCATCTAACTGTATCATACATACATTCTCCTCTAATAATTTATATTTGAGGAAGGGCGTCTTCACGTCCATTTGCCAGATTTATTAATAATAAGCTGCAATCACAAGTAAAATCCAAATGGACTCAAGCATTACTACCGATAATAAAGTTTTATCAAAGTCAACTCTTTGAATTTATTTAAACATTTTTTAAACCAGTCTTGCCTTTATAGGTCTCTAACTTGCCATTTACTCCAAAGATCCATTTTTGATTTATGGTGCTTTGTGGTTCTTTTTGACTTATAGTGCTTTGTGGTTCTTGAAATCTTCAAGTTTTATTATCCTCCCACTAGCTCCTTCAATGATAAAAAACTTTATCTTAGAAGACAACGTGTTTCGCAATAAACACCTTTTGGTAAGTAGGATTATAGAACATATACCCTAAACTTACTTTAGGATGTCCAACAAATATGCACTTGTCAAATCTTGTCCCAAGCTTAACCTTTGAACATTTTCACATAAGCTGGACAACCCCTTATATTAATGTACTTAAGATTAGGAATTTTCCATATCCATAACTCTTATTGTGACGCCCCCAAAATATGTCCACACAACCCATTCTGAGTCGCCAAATACATTGTACAGAAATCAAATGCACCTTCATTTATACAACTATTAACTGTCGTGTAAAATATGATAAAATATAAGCTGTGAGTTTTAATACAAATATTGTCTCGTAGACAATATCCAAACTCAAATAAAGTCCTCATTAAAATTATTATCACACTATTTTATAAAATAGTGAGTACTACTATAGCAACCATCTTGGACCATCACTCTATTCCCCGACTAGTCCCAACTATATTCTCATTTCCTGAAGAGAACAATGAAAGAAAAGGGTGAGCTCAACTAGCCCAGTAAAGAATATTATGTCTAAGATAATGCAGAATAAATTATCCTTAGTTCTCAACAGAGAAAAATCTGATAGAATACAATAAACAAAAAGTTTTAGATCAAAAATTGCAGTGGAAATAACAATCCATTAGAAGAGTCAAGTAGAGCATGATGTCTACTATCTTCTATAATTTAAAAGCCCATCATCAATATTTTATCTCTGTAACACCAATCAATAAATATTTCAAATCAACAAATTATCCATGCACTACGGGCCAAGGATATTCGTTTGTATCACCAGTGGTCATTATCATGCCAAACACCTGTCCATCTATGCATTACAGGCCAAAAAGGACTTTGCTAAACACCTGTCCATCAATGCATTACGAGCCAAAGGGGAATTTCAACACAACATTTGTATGCAACATTACATGTAATGATTATACCAATACACAATACATGCTCATAATCATACCAATCAACAGTCCATCTATGCACTACGGGCCAGTGATAACTTTCACCATAATATAAGCATGAAGATGATGACAATGATATAAGGAATCAATAAAGTGAGATCAAGAATAAATATTAGAGATTTATAATTCAATTTATCCAGAGTTCAAGAATGTCCAAATTGTCAACATGATAATTAATTGTGGAGTAAAATTCAAGAATGATATTCATGTATCAAAAATAATTTGGACAGAAAAGAAACCAATTTTATTGTGAATAGTACCCCGTGAATAGTGCCGCGAGTGAATAGTACCCGAGTAAATAGTATCCTGTGAATAGTACCCCAAATGAAAATTTTGAAATTTAATAAGAAAGTTCAGACCATGTTCCAATGAAACGATACTAGATGAAGTGCAAAACTCAATGATATTTTACTAATTTCAAGGATTATAGAAGTAATACTTATCAAAGTAAGTGTAGATTTAGGAATATGAAATGAAATAATATCACTTACATACTATAGAGTATGGAAGAAAATAATATTTCTTACGAATATTGAGCGAAAATAATATCCCTTACAAATACGAAAAATAATCTCTTACCTTAGTAGGAGACTAAATCTGACTGATATAGCAGAGATATTCTTGAGGAAACCTTGCACTATTTGCTTCACTCAAAGTATCCTTATAGTCAAAAGAAATACGCACAATATTATAGAAGAAGAATTCTCTAATCCTGGTGTGATTTTCATTTCATAACTGAGCATTCTATTTATAGGAGAATGACAAGGCACTATTTAAGAAAATAATCACAGACGCACAGTAAAATTTTCACGGGAGAAGAATTTGGTGAAATTTTGATTTTACTATTCATCACTGTGCAATAAAATATTCTAATAAAACAAAAACTTTATATAAAAGATAATATATTCTAATTAGAATCTAATAAAACAAATAACTTTATATATAATATAAAAAGTATTCTGTTTTATATAAAATGTTTTCTATTTTATTACTATTATAATAATAATAAAACAAAACTGAGACAACTTTCTACCAGCAATTTTGAAAAATTAGTAAGTGGGGATCCATGTAATAAGCCAAACTTACAACAAATACTTCATGACAAAACCCCTCTATTTATATCAAAAATTGAATAAATATTTACCATAAATCACTTATCTTCAATAAACACATTTTAATCTTTCAACCATTATTCATCATTAATATTATAACTCATAATATTGACAACCAGATCATTCCTAGGAAAGAGGGGGCTTTATGATAAGGATTTCTCTTTATTGGCGCGCAATTAAATAACCTAACCCCTTTCCTCGACAAAACTATCTAGATATTGTCAATAATGCAAATGATAATATGAATAACTATGTCGTCTCACTTATTGATTTAATAATATAAAATATTGTGTAGATGATACTGTGATAATAATTAAGTCAAGAATATGAGATACTATGCAGTAATTACTGTTGCAATAATTGAATAAAACTGAGTGACTTCTTACGTACGCGGATCAATAATCAGAGATACTGTGCAATATTGTAAAACCCCAACTTTTTGAATAAAGATGAATTTTCTATAAATATTATTTTTGAATATTATGGAGTGAAATTGATATAATAGTTGTGGGTAATATTTATAAATTTTGCAAAGTACGCAAGTTGTTATATAATATTCGATTGGCTTGGGAATATTCATTTTAACAGGAATATTAGTACAACCAAGCACAATCATTGGTGGACCCCACAACGGAATTATCATTTGATTAAGAAAACGACAAAAAATACTTTATGAAAATAACTATGAAGTTTTACCATTAATTGTTGAAACACCGGTGTTAAAAGTACAATATTACGCAGCGTGGTCGCATAGTAGCAACACCAGTATTGATTATTGATGCTTACGTGAGAAGTCACCCGCTTTTGTTCAATTATCGCTTCAAAGATTTATTGTAAGTTTGGCTTATTATTTAGACCCCTACTTACCCATTTTTAAAATTATCAAGGAAAGTTATCTTAATTTTGTTATATATATATATAGGTATTATATATTTATATATTTATATATATGTATACGTGTAAGTCAAAATGGGTGGGGAAAAGGGGGGGAATCAATTTGTCACATGAAGGAGTATTATTTCATTATTGTAAGTTAGTGGGTTTTAGTGGAGTAATTGAAAATGGTGGGGAAATGGTGTTTGTCGGGTGGTAATGAAGGAGAAGAAAAAGATGGTGGGAGTATATATATATATATATATATATATATATATATATATATATATATATATATACAAACTATTGAGGTTGATAGGGGGGCCTCAATTATTCTTTTTAAAGGAATGTCATGCTAGCTTAATTGGCAGATTCTGTGATGTTTTTTTCAAAGTTTGGATCTTTTGGCCAATATTTCTTCAAGTTATGCATTATTATTGATAGATTGTGAATTTGGATTCCTTTTAATTGGTCAAGGCTTCCTTTTGACATGTGTAGTTTTCCCTTATTGGCTAACACCTTGAAAATAATACTAATACGTTGGAACCGTGAATTCGTTTATTTTTAACACTGTGCGTCCGTGATTATTTCAAAATAGTATCCTTCAATTCTCCTATAAATAGAAGCTCATTCCTTCATTATTTTTTACTTAATTCATCGAAACTCTAAAGAGAGAAAATTATAGAGAGAAAGAAGAAAAAATTTTCTCGCTACTTAACTACTCTTATATTCGGTTCTTTTTTACTAGAAGGGATATTATTTATTGTATTCGTAAGGGTGTTATTCTTTCTTATTCATGAAGAGAACTGTTGTTAATCCATTTCTTATTATTACATTGGAATAACCTATTTACGCTGATTCACCCTATACTTGGTGACATTCTTCTATTATTCTCGTTGGAACATCCCATGCTCGTGTGTTTTACACCTAACCGGTTTCGCTTTTATTATTATTCTGTTGGAACATTCTCATTCACAGTGTTTTACACCGGACTGGTTAAAATCTTATTATTATTCTGTTGGAACATCCCATCTGTGTGTTTTACACCGGACCTGGTTCCGTCTTTATTATTCTGTTGGAACATCCTATCGGTGCAAATTTTGCTCGACTCGGTTCCGCTTATTATTATCTCGTTGGAATAACTCGCATCTATGCAAGTACGAAAAGCGATATTGTCAACGCAAAGGCTCATTTTGTATGACTTGCAAAGGATGGAGATAGAGTTAAAGACTCTAGGGACCCATGTGATGATGGCGAATATACGAGTAGAACCAACTTTAATCGATAAAGTTAAAGCTGCTCAAGTTATAGACCTGGAGCTGATGCGTAGAAAGTGCAAGAAGGTGCTATGCCGGAAGCAAGAATCGATGAAGAAGGAATACTTCGACTCAACTCCAGACTTTGTGTTCCTAACGACCCTGATTTAAAGTATAAAATCATGATGGAGGCGCACAACACACCGTTTGCAATCCATCCCGGGGGTACCAAAATGTATCATGATATTCGTCATACATTTTGGTGGAACAATATGAAGAGAGAGATAGCGTTGTTTATCTTAAGGTGTCTAACTTGTCAACGAGTTAAAGTGGAGCATCAAGTACCAAAAGATCCATTGCAACCACTTTAAATTCCAGAATGGAAGTGGGATCACATTACCATGGATTTCGTTATCGGTCTTCCTAAGGTTTCTCAAGGCATAGATGTGATTTGGGTCATTGTTGATAGATTGACCAAGTCTGCTCATTTCTTACCGATACGAGAAACTTATACACTTGAACATCTTGCTCGTATGTACATAAACGAGATTGTAAGATCGCATGGTATCTTTGGTATCCATAGTTTTCGATCGAGACCCAAGATTCACTTCACGATTTTGGGTTAGTTTGCAAAAAGCTATGGGCACAGACTTACGATTTAGCTTTCGGCATATCATCCTCGAGACGGACCGGACAATGGAGAGGACTATTCAAACTCTTGAAGATCTATTAAGACTCTGTGTCCTTGATTTCAAGGGAAGTTGGGACAAGTTCTTACCATTGGTGGAGTTTTCCTACAACAACAGTTATCAAGTAAGTATTGTCATGGCTCCATTCGAAGCGTTGTATGGAAGAAAGTGTAGTTCTCCAATATGCTGGGATGAGGTGGGTGAAGCAACGTTGTTGGGACCAGAGTTGGTACATATAACTATGGAAAAGATTCAAACGATCCGGCAACGTATAAAAACCTCACAAGATCGACAAAAGAATTATGCTGATCTTCATCGAAAGGACGTGGAATTCGATATTGGAGATCATGTGTTGTTACGTGTTGCTCCATGGAAAGGAGTTACGAGATTTGGAAAGAGAGGAAAGCTCAATCCTCGATTCATTGGCCCATTTTTAATCCTTGATCGAGTAGGAACTATGGCCTATAGACTCGCTTTACTACCAAATATGTCTCGTGTTCATAATATTTTTCACATATCCATGTTACGTAAATATGTGGAAGACCCGAACCACATTATTGAGTTGGAACCGGATGAAATAGCGGAAGATTTGACGTATGAAGAGGTTCCTGTTCAAATCTTGGATAAGAAGGAACATATTCTACGCACCAAGGTTATACCTCAAGTCAAAGTTTTGTGGAGAAACCACGATGTTGAGGAAATGACTTAGGAGTTAGAATCTGAAATGAAATCAAGGTATCCTTACCTCTTCGACATACCAGTATCGCGTACCCTAATTTCGAGGGCGAAATTTCATAAGAAGGGAGATTGTAAAACCCCATCTTTTGAATAAAGATGAATTTTCTATAAATATTATTTTGAATATTATGGAGTGAAATTGATATAATAGTTGTGGGTAATATTTATAAATTTTGCAAAAGTACGCAAGTTGTTATATAATATTCGATTGGTCGGTGAATATTCATTTTAACAGGAAATATTAGTACAACAAAGACAATCATTGGTGGACCCCACAACGGAATTATTGTTGGATTGAGAAAACGATAAAAATACTTTATGAAAATAACTATTGGAAGTTTTTAGATTAATCTTGTTGAAACACCCTTGTTAAAGTAGTAAGAATACGGCGTGGTTGCATAAGTAGCACACCAGTATTGATTATCGATGCTTAAGTGAGAAGTCACCGATTTTGTTCAATTATTGCTTCAAGATTTATTTTAAGTTTCATGATTATTTAGACCCTTACCCATTTTTAAAATTATCGGTGGAAAGTTATCTTAATTTTGTTATATATATATATATATAGGTATTATATATTTATATATATGTATACATGTAAGTCAAAATGGGTGGGGAAAAGGGGGGGAATCAATTTGTCACATGAAGGAGTATTATTTCATTATTGTAAGTTAGTGGGTTTTGGTGGAGTAATTGAAAATGGTGGGGAAATGATGTTTGTCGGGTGGTAATGAAGGAGAAGAAAAAGATGGTGGGAGTATATATATATATACAAACTATTGAGGTTGATAGGGGGGCCTCAATTATTCTTTTTAAAGGAATGTCATGCTAGCTTAATTGGCAGATTCTGTGATGTTTTTTTCAAAGTTTGGATCTTTTGGCCAATTTTTCTTCAAGTTATGCATTATTGTTGATAGATTGTGAATTTGGATTCCTTTTAATTGGTCAAGGCTTTCTTTTGGCATGTGTAGTTTTCCCTCATTGGCCAACACCTTGAAAATAATACTAATACGTTGGAACCGTGAATTCGTTTGTTTTTAACACTGTGCGTCCGTGATTATTTCTAAATAGTATCCTTCAATTCTCCTATAAATAGAAGCTCATTCCTTCATTATTTTCTTATGAATTAACTGAAACTCTAAAGAGAGAAAATTATAGAGAGAAAGAAGAAAAGTTTTCTGCTACTTAACTACTCTTATATTCAGTTCTTTTACGGTAATGGATATTATTTATTGTACCCGTAAGGGGTGTTATTATTTCTTATTCATGAAGAGAACTGTTGTTATTCCATTTCTTATTATTACATTGGAATAACTCAGATACGCTATGATCACCCTATACTTGGTGACATTCTTCTATTATTTCATTTGAACATCACATTCATGTGTTTTACAGGACTGGTTAAAATCTTTTATTATTTTTCCGTTGGAACATCCTATCTCGTGTGTTTTACACTGGGACGGTTCATCTTTATTATTATCTGTTGGAACATCTTGTTCGTGTGTTTTACAGGACTGGTTAAAATCTTTATTATTCTGTTGGAACATCCTCGCTTGCAAAATTTTGCTCGACTGGTTCCGTTATTATTATTCTGTTAGAATAACCTGTCTATGCGAAGTACCGCATGCATGGTGATTTCTTTTGTTATTCCATTCTTTATTATACTCAGTTGGTTAAAGTTTTGACTTCTATACTCCATGAAATTAGTAGAATATCCTTGATATTTGCGCTTCATCCAGTATCTTTTCATGAAAATATTATTCTGATCATTCTTGAATTTTACACTACAAAACAGTATCATGTTGACAATTTGGACGTTAATAATTCCTGGATAAAATAATTCTTGAACTTGTTTTATTGAATTCTTATATCATTGTCATCATCCTCATGTTTATATTTTGTTGAAAGTCATCTGTGGCCTGTAGTGCATAGATGGACTTGGTATGATTATGACCAAGGATTATTCGGTGTAATCATGACCGTAATGTTACAAATGATGTGGTAAAAGTTCTCATTAGCCCGTAGTGCATTGATGGACAGTTGTTGGCATGATCATGACCATGAATGAATACAAAAATATTCTTGGCCCGTAGTGCATGGATAATTGTGGTCGTGATACTAAAGAATATCCTTGGCCGTAGTGTAGGGGTGATTCGATGATGTGGAATATTTATTAAGCTGAGTCTCAGCGATAACAGTGATGAAAAGCCTTTTTAATCATAAAAGATAGTAGATTTTATTTTCTACTTGACTCTTTTAATGGATTGCTTGTTCCGCTGCAGTTAAACTTGATGTTTATTATATTTTATTAGTTTAACATTGTTGGAGACTAATGATAATTTATTCTGCATTATCTTAGTCATAATATTTCTTACTGGGCTAGTTGAGCTCACCCTTCCTTTCACTGTTCTCTTCAGGAAATGAGAATATAGCTGGGATGAGTCGGGGAACGGAGTGATGGTCCAGAGGATAGCATTAGTAGTCCTCACTATTCTTTGAAATAGTGTGATAATAATTGTAATGAGGACTCCTTTTGAGTTTGTATAATCTCTAGTAGATAATATTTCTATTCAAACTCACAGTTTATGTTTTGTCGTATTGCATATTTACAGTTGTATTAGTAAGTTGTATTTGAATTTCGCACCACGTATCTGGCGCACCCAAGATGGGTAATGTATACCTAATTTTGGGGCGCCACAGTTAGTATCGAGCTTAGGATATGATCCTGGCTAAGATGTGAGAATAGTACTAGGAGGGAGAGCGGGAATTCCTTCGCTAGTATGACCTACCTAAGTTTATGTGGTATTTAATTTGTCGGTCAGAATTTAGGGATAATATGTTAAATGTCAATTAACCTTTGTTTTATGGCAGTATCTAAAAATGACATCTGAGAATGTTGAGAATAGCAATGGAGCACAGACGACCGTTGATTCACCACATATCAATAATCAGGATAATGTACATCAGGAAGGCGACAATCCTTATGCAAACAACAACACTGACCAAATGATGAGTGATCAAATGTTCAGGGGCTTTATGCAATTCATGTAACAACAGGCGAGAGCGGCTCCTATCCAAAATGCAGGTGGAAACACTGGAAACTCTCGGGCGGTCACCACTAAACAGTTCAAGGAGCTGGGACCACCGGAGTTTAAGGGAGAGCCAAAACCACTTATGGCGGAAGCATGGATAAAGTAGATCACCAAGATATTTGATGTCTTGGGATGCTCTGAGGACCAAAAGGTTCCCTTTGCGGCCTTTATGTTTCGCGAAGAGGCAGATTACTGGTCGTAATCTTTCAAAATCTGGAGCTAACATCTTTGGCGCATGTTAAGTTCCTTTTGGGTGACGAAATATTTGAGGCTTTCGGAGTATATTAGGATGTCACCAATAAAGAGAACCACGAAATGATCCAAATATTTCTTGAATATTCGGTTCATCATATCCATGAAGGCAACATGGGCATTGGTCAATCCGAAAGTCATAACTAGAAATTCGTAATGCCCGCATCGAGTTCTAAAGACAGTCTTTGGAATGCCATCAATTTTAATCTTTAACTGATGATATCTGGAGCGAAGATCGATCTTTGAGAAGAATTTAACACCTTGCAACTGGTTAAACAGTTCATCAATGCGAGGTAACGAGTACTTATTTTTGATGGTGACATTGTTCAACTCCCGATACTCAATGCAAAGTCGCATAATCCCATCTTTCTTCTTTACGAATAGAATAGGAGTACCCCAAGGAGATGTACTAGGATGAATGAAACCAATGTCTAATAACTCCTGTAGTTGTGTTTTTAACTCCTGAAGTTTAATAAGAGTCATTCGATATGGGATTTTGAAAATGGGTTTTGTACCGAGTTCAAGGTCAATACAAAATTCAATTTCACGCTCTGGGGTAGGCCATGAAGTTCTTCGGGGAATACGTCAGAAAATTTATTAACAATAGAAATATCATTCAAATCTGACGTATTTTTGTTTAAATCCGTGACATGGGCTAAGAAAGCTTGACATCCATTTTTCAATAAATGAATAGCTTTATGGCTTGATATGATAGTGATCGACTTAAGTGGTTTGGTTGCTTGAATTTTCATAATAGGTTGGTTAGGAATATGGAAACTAACAACCTTACAAAAATAATCAATCTTCGTATGATGAGTAGTTAACCAGTCGATTCCTAAAATTACGTCAAATGCATGTATTTTCAAAGGGATAAGATCGACAGGTAACGTGAGGGTGTTGATTTGAATCAAACAAGATTTATAAATAGTGGATTTAATGAAGGTTTCTCGTAACGGAGTTGCAACTGATAAGTCAAAGTCTAATTTTTCCGGAGTTAAATTGAAACGTTGATCACAAATAGGAGAAATAAAAGAGTGGGTAGAACTGGTATCAAATAAGGTATAGACTTCTCAAGAGTTTATGATTAGCTTACCCGTGATAATTTTGTTCGAGTTTCTCACTTTTTTGGAAGTCACGACAAACGCTCTCCCTTGAACCATCGACTTTAACTTGTCCAGGACAGCCTTTGGTGCCACCGTCCTAGCTAGACTTGACTTCTCTGCATGATAAAATTGAGCTAAGTGACCTTTCTTTCTGTAATTATAACACACTTTGGGTTATTACATACAGTTTGGACTGATGTGTCCCTCTTATCCGCATTTGTAGCATACGACCGGTGGTCGTTCTCCTTCCTTAGAAATGGTTGCTGGTGCTGCTGTCGATGTCTTTCCGTTGTCATTGTTGAATCTTCTCTTCTTAAAGTTGTTTACCTCTCTTATTATCTTGGCCATGATTACCACCGAAGTGGTTACCATTTCTAGCATGATAATTTCCTCCATGATGGTTATCATTGTTCTGATGGCCGTTGCCACCGGTACGATTATTATCGTGTTGTTGGTTGTTGTCTTTTGGTTGAAAAGTCTCATTATCTCGCTCTAATAATTGAGCCCTATTCACAACATCTGAATACAAAAAAAGTTTATGAGAAATGAGGTATTGACGAATTTCGGGTTTCAAACCTCTCAGAAACATTCGTGTCATTCACTCCTCATTATCCACCAAATGGGATGCAAACCGGGATAAATCCATAAACTTGGCCTCGTATTGCGATACAGTCATATTGTTCTGTTCCAGTTTGATGAATTCCACCTTCTTCATGTGACGAATACTTTCTGGAAAATACTTGTCGTTAAACAATTCCTGGAACTTCTCCCAAGACATCTTAAGTATGGAAAGATGAGTACGTTTTACATATTTCCACCAGTAATCTGCCTCCCCGCGCAACATAAAGGTAGCGAAGGGAACCTTTTATTCTTCTGTGCATCCCAAGATATCAAATATCTTGGTGATCTGCTTAATCCAAGCTTCCGCATTAAGTGGCTCTGGCTTTCCCAAAAACTCTGGCAGTCTCAACTCCTTGAATTGCTTAGCAGTGACCAGCCGTGAGTTGCCATTATTTTCACCTGCATTATGAACAAGAGTCTCTCTCGTTTGGTGTTGGATGAATTGTAAGAAGCTTCTAAACATCCCATCGTTCATCATTTGGTCGGTGTTGTTATTTACACAAGGATTATTGCCTTCCTGATGCACATTATCCTGGTTATTGCTTTGGCAGTGTCTCAGCGGTCTCATGTGCTCCATTGCTTATCTCAAAAATTTCAGATGTCATTCTCAAACACTGCCACAAAATAAGGGTTAATTGACATGCCACATATTATCCCTATATTTTGACTGACCAATTAAATATCAAATAAGCTTATGTAGGACACACTAGCGAAGGTTTTATTCGTCTCTCCCCTTCTAGTTCTAATCCCATATCTCCACCAGAGATTATATCCCTAAGCTCTGATACCAACTGTGACGCCCCCAAAATAGGTCTACACAAACCATTCTGAGTCGCCAAATACATGGTACATAAATCAAATACAACTTCATTTATACAACTATTAACTGTCATGTAAAATATGACAAAACATAAGTTGTGAGTTTTAATACAAATATTGTCTCGTAGACAATATCCAAACTCAAATAAAAATTTAAAACATTTTTGGAAATTTTCTAGAATGGGTGGGCCCCACTCTTGTCCTTGTTTGTGTGTTGAGATTTTTTTTCAATGGTGGTGTGCGTGAATAGCAGCAGGTAAAGCTATCAGGTAGCAGGTTAAGTCTGCTTTAGCGTTCTAGCATTTTCCTATAAATATGGTGCTTATGTTAGAATTGAAAATCACACTAGAAACTGAAGTTTTCTCTCTCTATAATATTGAGCATATTTTTGTGAGTATTTAGATACTTTGAGAGTTCCTATTTAGTGTTTCCTTCAACATTATATCCAATATTCCAATCAGAAGTACTGTTCTTTTGAGATAAGGGATGTTATTTTTTCGTAAATGATGTTATTTCATTCAAAATCATTATGCCAAAATATTGGTATGAATTATATTATGAAATTTTTACCTTTTTATGTCGAGGTTACTATTCACGTATACGACACTATTCACGTATACGATACTATTCATGAATATGGTACCATTCACGAGTACTATTCACGAAGTATGAATTTTCTTTTAAAATTTCTACCTTTTCGTGTCGGGGTCACTATTCACGTATACGACACTATTCACGTATACGATACTATTCACAAATAAGACACTATTCACAGAAAAATGAAATTTTCTCTTCTTTGTCCAAGATGTCTATTATGGTTACTATCTTTGATTGTATCCATATTTTGATCTTCATTCTTGAATTTTACTCCACTATGGTTTATTACGGAGTAGTTTTGAACTTGGATTATCTAAAGTACGAATCCCTAATCTTTGTCCTTTAATCTCATTGGATTCGTTTTTTTAAAATATTTTTTATCATCCTCAGTCCTAAATGATGATATAACTGAATATCTTTGGCCTGTAGTGAAAAGATGAATGATTATCTGATGATTATCTTTGGCCTGTAGTGCAAAGATGAACAGGTGTTGAGATGAACATAACTAACTGGTGATAAGAATGAATATCTTTGGCCCGTAGTGCAAAGATGAATATTTGATTCAAGATGTGTATTGATTAATGTTACAGGGATAAAATATTGATGATGGACTTTTAAATCATAGAAGATAATAGATTTCATTCTCTATTTAACTATTCTAATGAATTGTTATTTCCTCTGCGAATATTAATCTAAAACTTATTTTCCATTATATTTTATCTGATTTATTGAAGGCTAACGATAATTTTTTGTACATTATCTTAGTCATAATATTCTTTACTGGGCTAGTTGAACTAGTCGGGGTGTGGAGTGATGTTCTAAGTCAGTATTTTTAGCGGTCCTCACTATTTTGTAAAATAGTGTATCAATAATTGTAATGAGGACTTATTTGAGTTTGAATACTGTCTAGAAGACAAAATTTGTATTTAAACTCACATCATATGTGTTGTCGTATTTTGCACGACAATTATAATAATGAAGTTGTAATTATTTTATGTACCATGTATTTGGTGACTCATAATAGGTTGTGTGGACCTATTTTGGGGGCGTCACATCATACTCTTCTTCTCTAAGTGACGATTATCCTGCTGTTAGATAAGCTTTAGTTAATGGATATGTAATGTTGTTCTTGAGAGTCCACTATCTCTATAGTGATTTCCCATCTTTCAATGATTCCTATAATCAGATGAAAGTGCCATAACACATGTTTAGATCCAAGATGAGACTTAGAAACTATTCCTAGTTCTGTAATGAACTTTTCATCCAAAAAATCAACTTGTAGCTTCATTTATAGCTATATACTTTGTCTTTATCACTAAACCAGTAACTCTTTGTTGTTTGAAACCTTTCCAATTCACTACACCACCGTTTAAGGTAACGCTTTACCTTAAAGTGGATTTTCTGTAGTCTTGGTCAGTCTGAAAAAAAAACTTGAGTCTGTTAAGCCCTCTAGTTTTAATTTAGACTCACAATAAATTTTAATCACATCCTTAGTGCCGGTAAAGTACTTTAAGATGTTTTTCACTGTCTTACAGTGATCTTCTCCAGAATATGACCGATCATCATTAGGTCTCGTATATTTCATTGTATACATGATTGTCACTCATGCGATCTCTCTTTTTAGGAGTCTATGTGGACTATTAAGAGAGATACACTCCATGACTCATCAACATGAGACATCTCTTGGAATTTGTCATACTAAATAACTTTAACATCAAATAAATATACGTTCATTGGGTTAAGCCCAACATCCTTTCAAATCTATCTATATAAATTTGTATCCTCAATTACGATACTCTTTTTAAATCATTCATGGAGGAATGTTTCAATAACTTTATCTTTACTGATTATAGCATTGGTATGTCATTCCTTATCCGTAGTATATGAACATATAATACTAGGAATGTCACGAAGCTCCCACTGACCTTTTGTACACATTAGGTTCATTCTTATTTTTGAAAAAATCAAACTCTTTTGATTATTTCATCAAAACAAATGTACCATATTTAAGAAGCTTGCTTCAATCCATTTCTTTGAGTGTCTACAACTCTTACCTCATCGTATGTAATAATTGGATCATCATCTTCAATGATACGTACCTCATCATCATTATCCATGATGAATACATACCTCCCAGGTATCTTCGGTACTATTACAGATTTACGATTCGGTTGTGGTACAATAGTTCAATCTATAGGTTCCTCTTATTTGACTTATAGTGTTTTATGGTTCTTGAACTCTTCAAGATCTATTATCCTCCCACTAGACCCTTTAATGATAAACACCTTTATTTTAGAAGGTAACATGTTTCGCAATAAACACATTTTGCTAAGTAGGATTATAGAACATATACCTTAAACTTACTTTAGAATGTCCCATAAATCTTTATTTGTCAAATCTTATCCCAAGCTTATCCTTTGAAACCTTTTTCACATAAGCTGGACAACCCCTTATCTTAACATACTTAAGATTAGGAATCCTCCCTGTCCATAACTATTATAGAGTCTTAGAGTCGAATTTTGAGGTTACCTTTTCGTAGATATGCATCCATTTCTAGGACATGACCCCAAAGGGATACTGGAATGTCGGTAAAATCATTATGGACCGCACCATATCCAATAAGGTACGATTTTTTCTTTCAGATACATCAATCAATTATTGCGTATCAGGAGGCGTCCATTGTTAGAAAACCATTTGAGATGATCTAGAAACTTATTGCATAAGTATTTATTCCTTGATCTAATCAAAGAATCTTAATACTTTGCCAATTTATTTCACTTCTGAATTCTTTGAACCTTTCCAATAATTCACACTTGTATTTTAGCAAATACACACATTCAACTCTTTGAATGATCATCACCTTTTCTTATACTAATTTGTTCAATATGCAAAATTATTTTTACGTAAGTCAAGTATACAAATTCTATACAAAATGTGACGCCCCCAAAACAAGTATACATCACCCATCTTGGGTCACCAAATACGTGGTGCAAAATTCAAATACAACTTAATTATACAACAGTCGTGTAAAATACGACAAAATATAATCTAAGAGTTTTTAATAAGAATATTGTCACCTAGACAATATACAAACTCAATGGAGTCCTCATTACATTTATTGTCACACTATTTAACAGAATAGTGAGGACTACTAATGCTATCATCTGGACCGTCACTCCGTTCCCCGACTAGTCCCGACTACGTTCTCATTTCTGAAGAGAAACCGTGAAAGAAAGGGTGAGCTCAACTAGCCCCAAGAAGAAATATTATGAATAAGATAATGCAGAATAATTTATCGTTAGCCTTCAACAGTGGTAAATTGATAAAATATAACAAACATCAAGTTTAACTGCAGCGGAGCAAGCAATCCATTAGAAGAGTCAAGTAGAGAATAAAATCTACTATCTTCTATGATTTAAAAGGTTTTTCATCACTTTTATCACTGAGACTCAGCTTAATAAATAAACCACATCCTCCCAAGGATATTCATTAGTATCACGACCACAAATTATCCATGCACTACGGGCCTAGGATATTCGTGTATTCATCAATGGTCATGATCATGCCAACAACTGTCCGTCAATGCACTACGGGCTAATAAGGACTTTTACCACATTATTTGTAACATTACGATCATGATTATACCGAATAATCCCTAGTCATAATCATACCAAGTTCATCTATGCACTACAGGCCACAGATGACTTTCAACATAATATAAACATGAGGATGATGAAAATGATATAAGAATTCAATTAAACAAGTTCAAGAATTAATTTATCCAGGAACCGATAACGTTCAAATTGTCAACATGGTACTGTTTTATGGAGTAAAATTCAAGAATGATCAGAAGAATATTTCCATGAAAAGATACTGGATGAAGAGCAAATATCAAGGATATTCCACTAATTTCATGGAGTATAAAAGCCAAAACTTTAACCAACTGAGTATAATAAAGAATGGAATAACAAAAGAATTCACCAGGCATGCGATAGACCAGCATGCAATTCTGTTATTCTAATGTAATAATAAAATAATGGAACTGAAGTCATGCGTAAACGCACGCATGACGGATATATTCCAAATGAATAATAAAGAATGGAATAATGGAAGAATTCTCCATGCATGCGATGAACCGCATGCATAAAAGTTATTCCAATGTAATAATAAATAATGGAACTGTGTCATGCGTAACTTACAGATAGTATGTTCCAATGTAATAATAAAGAATGGAATAATGTAAGAATTTCACCATGTATGCGGTATTGCAGATAGAAATGTTATTCCAACAGAATAATAAGTAACGGAACCAGGTCATGCGCAATTTGCACTGACAGGATGTTCCAACAAAATAATAAGTGATGGAATAACAATAGCTCTCTTCAAGAACACGAAAGAAATAATACCCTTACCTTAGAAAAACCGGATATGGAATAGTGAGGGTATGAGACTTTCTTCTTCTTCTCTCTCTATAATAATTGCTCTAAAGCTTTTGTGAATTGGTGAGAAATGAAGGAAGAATGAGCTTTATTTATAGGAAAATATAGTTTTGATAATTGCACGTTTGGGGCTCAAAATATTACAAAGATAATACCTTCCTCTTTTCTTCAATTTTAATTTAGTCCTGCAAGTATTAACAAACTTGCACCACCTCCCCTAATAGTAAATAATGTGAATTAATAGTTCATTCATGTGACTCAATAGTATAATCATGTGAAAAAACTAATTACAGTATAGTACCTTCAACTATACCTCCATTTTTAACTTAGTCATGTAAGTATTATCAATCTTGCACCAACTCCCCTAATAGTACAAGAATGTGATTCAATAGTACACACATGTGAACAAATAGTTATATAAGCATGTGAATTTGTTGCAATTAATTGCTCATTTATCCGATAAATTACCCGATTTATCAATATAACCCCCAGACATAAATTATCATTGGAATAGATGTCGATTTCCACTAACACTAATAATCCCAACATAATAGAACTATCAAATTCATCTTTAATCAACACAACTTATTCATCATTAATATTATAACTCACAATATTTAACAACTAGGTCGTTCCCAGGAAAGAGGGGGGTTTTCGATAAGGATTTCTCCTTATTGGGGCGCAATTTGGTGACCAAACCTCTCCTTGGCAGAACTTCTAGACATTGTCAATATTGCAAATAATAATATGAATACCTTTGTCGTCTCAATTATTGATTTAATAATAACAAATATAATGCAGATGATACTGTAACAATAATTGAATCAATAATATGAGAGATATGATATAGCAATTACTGTAGCAATAATTGAGTATAACCGAGTGACTTCTCAAGTAAGAATCAATAATCAATACCGTGTGCTACTATGCAACCACGCGTATTACTGTACTTTTACTACCGGGTAGTTCAACAGTTTTAACGGTAACACTTTCGCCGTTATTTTTATAAAAAGATAATTCTGTCGTTTTCTAACTACGACAATTCTATAAGTTTTAAGTGTATAAGTTTCTCGTATAGGTAGGAAATGAGCAGACTTGGTCAATCTATTAACAATGACCCAAATTGCATCTATGCCTTGACAAACCTTGGGAAGACTAGTAACAAAATCCATGATAATGTGCTCCCACTTCCATTCTGGAATTTCAAGTGGTTGCAATGGACCTTTTGGTACTTGATGCTCCGCCTTGACTCGTTGACAAGTTAAACACCTTGAGATAACCTCCGTTATCTCTCTCTTCATATTGCTCCACCAAAATGTATGTCGAAGATCACGATACATTTTGGTACTCCCAAGATGGATTGCAAATGGTGTGTCATGCGCTCCATCATGATTTTATACTTTAAATCGGGGTTGTTAGGAACACAAAGTCTGGAGTTCACTCGAAGTATTCCTTCTTCATCGATTCTTGCTTCCGGCATAGCACCTTCTTGAACTTTCTTCCTCATACGCATCAGCTCCAGGTCTGTAGCTTGATCAACTTTAACTTTATCGATTAAAGTCGATTCTACTCGTATATTCACCATCATCACATGGGTCCCTGGAGTCTTTAACTCTATCTCTATCCTTTGTAAGTCATATAAAACGGGCCTTTGCGTTGACAATAATGCACTTGTACCCGCATATGATCTTCCACTCAATGCATCAGCTACTACGTTTGCTTTTCCAAGATGGTATTGAATGGTATGATCGTAATCTTTCAACAACTCAAGCCATCGTCATTGCCGCATGTTGAGTTCCTTTTGAGTGAAGAAATATTTGAGGCTTTTATGATCCGTGATAAATCTCCACCTTCTCTCCATATGTAATGCCTCCAAATCTTAAGCGTTAGAAGCGTCACGCCAACTCTAGATCATGAGTAGGATAATTCTTCTCATATTTTTGAGTTGTCGTGAGGCATAGGCTATGACTTTCCCATGTTACATGAGAACACATCCTAACCCTTTGCACGAAGCATCATCAGATGACAAATCCTCCGAGCCGATGGTATTGTTAGAATAAAATGAAATGAGTCTCCTCTTGAGTTCTTGAAAACTCTTCTCACATTCCTCGCTCCAACCGAATTTTGTATCTTTTCGAGTCAGCTGAGTTAATGGAGTAGCGATTCAAGAAAACCCTTCTACGAATCTCCGATAATAACCAGCTAAGATGAGAAAGCTAAGTACTTCGGTCACTGATTTAGGTTGCTCCCAGCTTTGAATTGCTTCAATCTTTGCTGGTTCAACAGATATCCTATGATTTGATATCACGTGCCCAAGGAATGCAACTTCCTCAAGCCAGAACTCACATTTCTTTAACTTGTCATATGGCTTGTTTTCACGAAGCTTTTGGAGTATCAGCCTCAAGTGTTGCTCATGGTCTTCACGGGTTTTGGAGTATATGAAGATGTTATCAATAAAGACGACCACAAAGTGATCCCAATATTCCTTGAATACTCGGTTCATCATATCCATGAAGGCAGCAGGAGCATTAGTCAATCCAAAAGACATGACTAAGAATTCATAATGCCCGCATCGAAGTTCCGAAAGCGATCTTTGAATGTCATCAATTTTAATCTTCAATTGATGATATCTGGAACGAAGATCAATCTTTGGAAAGAATTTGGCGCCAGAATCGGGTCAAACAGTCATCAATGCGAGGCAACGGGTACCTATTTTTGATGGTGACATGATTCAACTCCCGATAATCAATACAAAGTCGCATACTTCCATCTTTCTTCTTTACGAATAGAACAGGAGCACCCCAAGGAGACGTACTAGGACAAATGAAACCGATGTCTAACAATTCCTGCAATTGGGTCTTTAACTCCTAAAGTTCAATAGGAGCCGTTCAATATGGGGCTTTGAAAATGGGTTTTGTACCTGGTTCAAGGTCGATAAAAAATTCAATTTCACGCTCTGGGGGTAGGCCAGGAAGTTCTTCAGGGAATATGTCAGGAAATTTATTAACAATAGAAATATCTTTCAAATCTGACGTATTTTTGTTGAAATATGTGACATGAGCTAATAAAGCTTGACATCCGTTTTTCAATAAACGAATAACTTTATGGCTTGAAATGACCGTGATTGATTTTAATGGTTTGGTCGCTTGAATTCGCATAATAGGTTGATTAGGAATATGAAAGCTAACAACCTTACGAAAATAATCAATTTTAACATGATGAGTAGTTAACCAATCAATCCCTAGAATCACGTCAAATGCAAGTATTTTTAAAGAAATAAGATCGACAGGTAACGTAAGTTCTACCGATTTGAATCAAACAAGACTTATAAACAGTGGATGAAATGAAGGTTTCTCCCAACAGAGTTTCAACTGATAAGTCAAAGTCTAATTTCTCCGGAGTCAAATTTAAACGTTGAGTGCAAGTAGGAGAAATAAAAGAATGCGTAGAACCGGTATCAAATAAGGTATAGACTTCGCTAGAGTTTATGATAAGCTTACCCGTGATGACCTCGTTCGGGTTCCTTACTTTCTGGGAGGTTACGACAAATGCTCTCCCTTGAACTATTGGCTTTGACTTTTCTGAGACGGCCTTTGGTGCCTCCATCCCAGTTGGTCTTGTCTTTGGTGCAAGACAAAATCGGGCTAGGTGACCTTCTCTTCCACAATTATAACACGCTTTGGACTGCATCGCGCAGTTTGGACTGATATGTCCCTCCCCTCCGCATTTAAAGCATATGATAGGTGGTCGTTCTCCATCCTTAACCACGGGTGCTTGTGCTGACGTCTTTCCATCATTGTTGAATCTCTTTTTCTTGAAATGTCCATTTTTACTGTCTTAACCATGATTACCACCGAAGTGGTTACCATTTCTGGCATGTTGATTCCCTCCACGTTTTTTGTCACCGCTTCGATGACTGCTACCACTAGTATTATTATTTTGCCGGCTGCTTTCTCTTGGTTGAGTTGACTTGTTATCGCGCTCCAATAACTGAGCCCTAATAATAACATCTGAATTTAAACACAGTTTATGAGAAATTAGATATTGACGTATCTCGGGTTTCAAACCTCTTAGAAACATCCGCGTCATTCTCTCCTCATTGTCAACCAAGTGAGACGTAAACTGGGATAACTCGGCAAACTTAGCTTCGTACTACGACACGGTCATATTGTTCTGCTCCAACTTGATGAACTCTACCTCTTTCATGTGACGAATACTTTTGAGAAAGTACTTGTCGTTGAATAGTTCTTGGAACTTCTCCCAAGACATCTTCAGTGCTGCAGGTTGAGTACGCTTTACCGATTCCCACCAGTAATCTACCTCTCTTCGCAACATAAAGGTGGAAAATGGAACCTTTTGCTCCTCAGAGCATCCCAAAACATAAAATATCTTGGTGATCTGCTTTATCCACGCTTCCGCCTTAAGTGGTTTTGGCTCTCCAATAAACTCCGGTGGTCCCAACTCCTTGAACTATTTAGCGGTGACCGTCCTAGAGTTTCCAGTGTTTCCACCTACATTTTGGACAGGAACCGCTCTCGCCTGATGTTGCATGAATTGCATAAAGCCTCTGAACATTCCATCGTTCATCAATTGGTCAGTGTTGTTGTTTGTATGAGGATTATCGCCTTCCTGATGCACATTATCCTGATTATTGATCTGTGGAGACTCAACGGTTTCCTGTGCTCCATTGCTATTCTCAACATTCCCGGATGTCATTTTCAAATACTGCCACAAAACAAGGGTTAATTGACATGTCACATATTATCCCTATATTCTGACCAACCAAATAAATACCAAATAAACTTAGGTAGGTCATACTAGCGAAGGAATTCCCCGTCTCTCCTATCCTAGTTCCTGTCTCACATCTAAGCCAGGGATCATATCTCTAAGCTTTGATACCAACTATGACACCCCCAAAATAGGTATACATCACCCATCTTTGGGTCGCCAAATACATGGTATAAAATTCAAATACAACTTAATTATACAAAAGTCGTGTAAAATACGACAAAATATAATCTAAGAGTTTTTAATAAGAATATTGTCATCTAGATAATATACAAACTCAATGGAGTCCTCATTACATTTATTGTCACACTATTTAACAGAATAGTGAGGACTACTAATGCTATCATCCGGACCGTCACTCCATTCCCCGACTAGTCCATTACGTTTTCATTTCTCAAGAGAATAAAGGTGAAAAAGGGTGAGCTCAACTAGCCCAGTATGAAATATTATGACTAAGATAATGCAGAATAATTTATCGTTAGCCTTCAACAGTGTTAAAATGATAAAATATAACAAACATCAAGTTTAACTGTAGCGGAACAAGCAATCCATTAGAAGAGTCAAGTAAAGAATACAATCTACTATCTTCTATGATTTAAAAGGTTTTTCATCACTTTTATCGCTGAGACTCAGCTTAATAAATAAACCACATCATCCCTGCACTACGACCAAGGATATTCATTAGTATCCGACCACAAATTATCCATGCACTACGGGCCAAGGATATTTGTGTATTCATCAATGGTCATGATCATGCCAACAACTGTTTGTTAATGCACTACGGGCCAATGAGGACTTTTTCCACATCATTTGTAACATTACGGTCATGATTATATCAAATAATCCCTGGTCATAATCATACCAAGTTCATCTATGAATTACAGGCCACATATGACTTTCACTGAAGTCAATGCGAATAATCGCATGCAGCAGGATGTTCCAAATGTAATAATAAAGAATGGAATAACAGAAGAATTTCACCATGTATGCGATACTTTGCATAGACAGGTTATTCCAACAGAGTAATAAATAACGGAACTAGGTCATGCGTAATTCGTCCAGACAGGATGTTCCAACAGAATAATAAGGGATGGAATAACAATAGCTCTCTTCAAGAACACGAAAGAAATAATACCCCTTACCTTAGAAAAATTGGATACTAGAATAATGAGGTAGCAGAATTCTCTTCTTCTTTCTTTCTATAATAATTGCTCTAAAGCTTTTGTGAATTGGTGAGAAATGAAGGAAGAATGAGCTTCTATTTATAGAAAAATATAGTTTCGATAATTGCACGTTTTGGGGCTCAAAATATTACAGTATAATACCTTCCTCTTTTTCTTCTTTTTTAATTTAGTCCTGCAAGTATTAACAAACTTGCACCACCTCCCGTAATAGTAAATAATATGAATTAATAGTTCATTCATGTGACTCAATAGTATAATCATGTGAAAAAACTAATTACAGTATAATACCTTCAACTATACCTCCATTTTTAATTTAGTCATGCAAATATTATCAATCTTGCACCAACTCCCCGAATAGTACAAGAATGTGATTCAATAGTACACACATATGAACAAATAGTTATATAAGCATGTGAATTAGTAGCAATTAATTGCTCATTTATCCGATAAATTACCCGATTTATCAATATAATCCCCAGACATCAATTATCATCGGAATAGATGTCGATTTCCACTAACACTAATAATTCCAACACAATGGAACTATCAAATTCATCTTTAATCAACACAACTTATTCATCATTAATATTATAACTCACAATATTTAACAACCAGGTCGTTCCCAGGAAAGAGGGGGCTTTCCGATAAGGATTTCTCCTTATTGGCATGCAGTTAGGTGACCAAACCTCTCCTTGACAGAACTTCTAGACATTGTCAATATTGAAAATAATAATATGAATAACTTTGTCGTCTCAATTATTGATTTAATAATAATAAATATAATGCAGATGATACTGTAACAATAATTGAATCAATAATAAGAGAGATATGATGCAACAATTACTGTAGCAATAATTGAGTATAACTGAGTGACTTCTCACGTAAGCATCAATAATCAATACCGTTTGCTACTATGCAACCATGCGTATTACTGTACTTTTACTACAGGGTAGTTCAACAGTTTTAACGGTAACACTTTCGTCGTTATTTTTATAAAAAGATAATTCTGTCATTTTTTAACTACGACAATACTTTGATTGTGGGGTCCACCAATGATTGTGCCGTCGTACGAATATTCCCTGTTAAAACGAATATTCCCCGACCAATCGAATATTATATAACCACTTGTTTACTTTGCAAAATTTGTAAATATTACCCACAACTATAACATTATATCAAATCCACACCATAATATTCAAAAATATATTTCGAGAAAATTATTCTTTATTCATAAAAGTTGGGGTCTTACAACCTCCCCTTCTTATGAAATTTCGTCCTCAAAATTAGGGTACGTACCTGGTATATCGAAGAGGTGAGGACACCTTGATTTCATTTCAGATTCTAACTCCCAGGTCATTTCCTCAACATTGTGGTTTCTCCATAAAACTTTGACTTGAGGTATAACTTTAGAGCGTAGAATATGATCCTTCTTATCCAAGATTTTAATAGGTAACTCTTCATACGTTAAATCTTCCTCTATCTCGTCTGGTTCTAATTCAATAATGTGGTTCAGGTCTTTCACATATTTACGTAACATAGATATGTGAAAAACATTATGAACACGAGACATACTTGGCGGTAAAGCGAGTCTATAGGCCATAGTTCCTACTCAATCAAGGATTAAAAATGGGCCAATGAATCGAGGGTTGAGCTTTCCTCTCTTTGCAAATCTCGTAACTCGTTTCCATGGAGCAATACATAACAAAACATGATCTCCAATATCGAATTCCACGTCCTTTAGATGAAGATCAGCATAATGGAAATAAATAGAACAACAATTGTTCTTAAATATAATTCAAAAGGTTTCATTGTCCAACAACAAAATGGAAATAATGTTTCTAACAAGAACTGGAATACAATAACAACTTATTGACTTAATTAATAGATTTGCCCGTAGGCATTGCTAAACTATAAGTTTCTATGGCTAATGTATCAACTTTTTCTTCATTTCCCACACATAGAATTACTTATCTTTGTTTAGCTTTCTACTTTTTCTTGGTCTCTTCATAATTCTACATGTAGACACTCGAACTTTTTTGCACACCTGTCACTGACATTGCAGGAATAGAGATTCATCTTTCAGAGATAACCCTGGAAGATAGCTCACATCCAATCTGGATACTACCGGAAGTTCAGTCTCAACCCCAGAGCATACACCGGGAGTAACAGTTCCAACCTCGGAGATAACCCCGAGGCATGCAGTTCCAACACCGAAAATTCCACCGGAGAAGACCGATTAATCTTGGAGATAACCCCGACGAATCCAGTCTCAGTCCCAACACTGGAAGTAGCATCTACCAACCTTGGAGATAACCCCAAGGAATGCAGTTCCGACGATAACCCCGAAAATGCATGTTTCAAGTGCATGCAATCAGCTTCAACCTCAACACTCACACTGAGGCACTCAAGACCAGACCTGGAGATAACACAGGGAGGACAGGCACACCTCAGAGATGATACTGAGGACCTTGAACACTTGCAGCAGTCCAATCTCAAAGATAACCCTGAGCAACGTCTGCTTTACCAGCCCAAACCGATGATAACTCCGGTGAGGGGCAAAGTCATCATCTCGCCAACTCAAAGCCACATTATGTCATCTCAACATCTCATACATACATTTCTACACAGCAATGTCCCACAAGAATCAAGAAAAACCAATCCCGAGTGACTATTACGCAGGGTCACAGATAGAATTTGAAGCTTGAAGACCGGAGGGCACCGTCCCATCTTCCTGACTTCGTACAACCTCTAATCCTATGCCATTATGTAACTCTCGACAACGGCGGTCCGAAATAGGTCCTATATACCTCAGTCGGATGCCCGAATTGCAATTCTGAAAGTTCGAGCAGACATTGCAATGCCTACGTGCACGTACTGCGAGACGACATGACCCGAGAAACCCAGGGCAACTCGGGCAGCCTCAGGTACACCTGCGGCTCCCCCCTCTATAAATAAAGGGCTTGGGGTGGCCATTTTAAGAAAAAAGGAGGCAAGGAAGTCCTGTCAATTTTGCTTCGTACTTACAATATACTGAGTGTTTTTTTATTTTATACACTTGTGAGCTCGCATATACCTACTCTTGTACCGCTGGGAGCCAAGTTTCATCCCCTTTAAAGATATAGAAGTCTTCTTTGAGAGTCCACTGTAAGCCTTCTTACAAACTTTAAAGCCTTTCTCTTCATCTTTGCACACACCCTTCTTCACGTTGAGAGTCGTGTTACGTGTGTTTGCCCGGATTTCGGTCCGTGGTTTTATTTTTAGTTTGTATATACATATATATATATATATATATATTTATATATATGGACTAACATTATCGTGTTATGCCTCGATTGAGCCTAGACTTCGGTCTGGAGCGTTTACTACTTTAATATATATATATATATATATATATATATATATATTAACTGTGTGTCGGAATTTGTTCGATGAGCCAGGATTTTACATCGGGAGTGTTTACTCGCTTTTATATATATATATATATATATTCAATACTTAAATGTGAACAGTAGGAATTCTTCCTTATGGACATATTATTTAATTTCTTTTTCTGCTCTGATACCATTTGGGGCGGAAGAGAGAGAGAGCAGGAAGAACAGAGAGAGCGCATACACAGTCAAATACAGTTTTATAAATAAGTAACTGAATTATATTATTGATTCATACTATGTACAAACTATGAACTGAAAATAAAAACAAGAACTTACAAATTTAAAACATTTAACTAGAGAATTGGAGAAGAGGGGTTAAGTAGGCTGATCAGAGGTGGAAACTAAAGATTCTTCTGAGAGAGAGAGCTCAGAGTCTTTCTAAGTTTCAAAACTTGATCTGCCAAATGAGCTCGCCTTCCTTTTATAGAACAAGGAAAGGGAACTATTACATTTACTTGGGTAAAGTAAGAAACATTTCACTTAAGTAAAAGTGAATTACTAAAGTAAAAGCGAAAGTAAAAAACATTTTACTTAAGTAAAAGTGATTTACTAAAGTAAAAGCAAAAGTAAAAACATTTTACTTAAGTAAAGTGATTTACTAAAGTAAAAGTAAAAGTAAAAGAAATGCATAAACAAATGTTGATGAATAGTGCTAACTTTTGATCGTCTTCAACTTTTGACTCGACTCGCCGGTGGAAAAGAGCCACTTTTTTTCATTGAGCTACTTTACCGTGGCCGACGATGAAAGAATCGGGTCACGGAGCAGAACAGTGTTGTTGATCGATCGAATAAAGAATCGGTCACGAGCAGTCTTTGGAACATGATCGACCGGGTCACGAGGCAGTCTTCAGCTAAGCCGAATAATGTTGGATCGTTTGAGGCGGTGAACAAGAATCGGTCAGATCTGATGCAGAATGTCGTGCAAATGGGTCTGGGCATCCTGAAGGTTGATGGTGCCATAGGGTCGTCTGTACCATCATCTTCGCAAATTGGCTAATCGAGTCATTTTGGGAAGAAGTCGAGGAATGCCTAGAGGCTTCTTCGTGTAACTCATCAATTCTTTTATTGAGGGCTTGGGCAATAAGTTTTAACTCACTCTGGAGCAATCTTTGAAATCGGATATGCTCACGGAACAGGAGGATCTGTGAGGATGGTTTTGACTTTGATTCTTTTGAAATCTTTTTCTGACTTGAGGAAGAGGGATCTAAAGAAATGGCTTTAGAATCCTTAGCCTGAGTGACTGGGGAGATGACTGGAACTGGAATAGGAGCAACAGGAAATTCTTGTTGAACCTGACCAATGATTCTGTTAACATCGAACTTATCCCACCACTTGATGTAGAAAAAGCGGGAAAGTCGAGGGAGTGGATCGAGATAGCTCTTTGAATTACTAGCAACAGAGGGCGGAGAAATACCGTATTGCCATTTAAGGATCCATGGAACCTTATATTTACTGATGAAGAGGAGAGTGAGAGGAATGTTCTCATTCCTTGGATCTGGTTTACTATTATTAGCAAAATGGGTAACTTGGACCTTAAGGGGGTCGGGAAGGAGGTCATAGGTAGATCCATGCCTATACCACCATAGGACGAACCAATAAGGGATTGGACTTTTGAATTTATGGTCGAACTGAATAAACCAGGAATGACTATGGGTCTCGTTCTGATGAAGGAGAACCTTATACCAGGCTTCAATATAATCATAAAAGCAAAAAGGATAACTATGATTAGAGAGATCCATTAGATCGGAGGGATGTTTTCCCCAATCAGAAATCTGAAGGAATTGTTTAATATACAAAGAATGATAAAGAACTTTTGATTTATCATTGTTTGCATAAATTGGTTTAATATTTCGGCTTCGGGCCAAGGAGAATGTCCTTATAATAAACAAGAGACTTATAAGGAGCGGCTGGAGGAAAATGCCAACCAGGAGGGAAAAACTGGGCAGCAAGCTTAACTGGATCATTTTTTGGTTTCATGAAGGGTTCAATGTGAAACAAATAACTTTCCCATTTGAGCACATGCTCAGAAGAGGAGTGATTAGGGGAGTCGCAGACGAGGTCTTTCTTTGGATTACCGAATGGGTCAATAGGTTCAAAGTTTATTTACTAAGCGTCGAATCGTATGGCTTGGGATTGTCCCTAGAACGTAAAATTTGTTTGATGATAGATGGGGTGTTCTTTGGGTGAGGGACTAAGGTACCCTCTGGGATGATTACTTGGGCCACTAGTAGGCATTCAGGACCACGAGAGGAGGATGAACCTCTCAAACTCATGATCAGATAGTACACGAATGAATAAATTCTCTGGTAAGAAAATCAGGAATAGAATTATTTTTGCCTTTAATGTATTCAATATCAAAATCAAAAATGCTTAATAAAGCTTGCCATCTAGCGAAAGAATGCTTAGAGGCTAAATTTTCAACATCTTTTACTAAATGTACTTGGTCGACTTGCGATCAATGCGAACCGAGAATTTCTGATTTAATAAGTCATTTTGAAATTTATTAATACATAATACCAATGAAAGAATTTCTTTTTTAATAGTACTATATTTTGATTGTGTAGTATTCCATGCTCCGGAATGAAATCGAACAATTTGTTCAGGGGAATCGGATGTTAATTTTTGTTTAAGAATGCCTCCGAATCCAATATCCGAGGCGCTTCGGTTTCAACAATTTTGAATATTTGAATCATTAGAAATGCCAAGCGTGGCAATGTCTTGACATATTTTTAACTTGTTGATTGCGAAGTATGAATGTCGGGTCAAGGTGGAGGATTATTTTGCAAACTTATTTGAAAAAGAGGTTTGCAAATCTTCCTGAGATTCTTCAGAGAACTGCTTTATATAATTCAAATGAGCCAAGAAATCTCTGCAGTTGGGTTTTATTGGTTATCTTATCTGGGAACTTGTCAGCGAATTGAATAGCTCGTTCAATAGGCTGAACTTGTCCATTGAAGATATTAAGACCAAGAAACCTTACTCGGACTCAAAGCAGTTGCATTTGGAAGGAGAAAGAACAAGACCATTTACTTTAATAGTAGTGAAGAACGACTTTAAATGTTTTTCCTGTTCTTCAATAGTCTTTGAGTAAACAAGAATGTCGTCGATATAAACAACGATAAAATGGCTGAAAGGGTTTAATATGTCATTGAGTATATTTTGAAATTCACTTGGAGCATTTTTAGGCCAAATGCTTGAACATTCCATTCATAATGTCCAAACGGAGTGGTGAATCTTCGCTTTTGTAATCGATCATCGGGATGAATGGCAATTTGCGTAAACCGATTTAAGGTCAAATTCTATCGAAAATGGTGGCATTACTTAATCTATTGATAAGGTCGTCTTTATTGGGAAGGGGGTACCTAATCCATTCTAAGACCTTGTTCAATGGTTTGTAGTTAATAACTAAACGGGGTACACCTCTTTCTTTTTCTGCTTCATTCTTCGTGTAACTCATCAATTCTTTTATTGAGGGCTTGGGCAATAAGTTTTAACTCACTACCGGAACAAGAAATCCTCAATAAGTTAAATCATATGTCCATGGTAGCAAACAGCTATCTAACAAAATTCAACACTCTTACTCAACCAGATATTGTTGAATTATTGGCTAGTGGATTTACAGGTATTCTCAGGTCTTGGTGGGAAAAACATCTCACTGAAGATTCTAGATTATCTATTATCCATGCAGTTCAGTTAGATGCTGAAGGCAACCCGATTTTTGATGAAACTATAGGAATAGGGCCACCTGATGGAGTAAATACTTTGATTTATACTATAATAAAACACTTCGTAGGAACCCCCAGTAACATCACTGAAAGAATCCACGATCAGCTAAGTAATCTCACTTGCCCCACTCTAAGTGACTTTAGATGGTACAAAGATATTTTTACTTCTAGAGTTATGATGAGAAATGACAGTAATAAACCTTTCTGGAAAGAAAAATTTGTTAATGGTTTACCATCCTTATTTGCTCACAAAGTTCGAGAAGAACTTAGTAAAGATTTAGGATATATTGATTATGATAATCTCACTTATGGTGACATAATCAGTTATATTCAAAAGATAGGATTAAAAATGTGCATTGATTTTAAGTTAGCCAAACAAGCTAGTAAAGACAAGAAAAAAGCTAAATATGAGCTTGGTACATTCTCATGAAAGCAATATGGTTTACCTCCGTGTGGCTCCTTCAGATTTAAAGCACAGCATAAACATATTGACTCTCTCACAAAAGTCATAAACGTCACAAGAAAAGACGCGTATCATCATAAAGATAAAAATCAAGATAATTATTATAATAAGCCCAAACCCATTAATAAAAAACACAATAAAAGAACTAAAAAATTTGATAAAAGTAAAATTGTGTGCCACAATTGTGGGCAAAAGGGTCATTATAAAAGTGAATGCAAAATAAAATGCGAAGTTGTCTCGGTTAAATATTCTTTGAAGAAGATCTTGAATATATATTAGAGTTAATGAGAATAGAAAATGAAGTTAGTAACAATGAAGACTCTAACATTTCATATTCCTCCGATACTAACGGTGAAAATAATTCGATTAGAGTAAGCAAGCGAAGTCACCATCGTGCTAATAATTGTAATGAAAATTGTTGCACTAAAAAGATTAATGTAATTAACAAGGATGATGAAGAAAGTTCTTTGTTAATTGACTTAATTAGTAAAATCACTGATCCTAAGTTAAAAGCCCAATACACAAAACAGTTAAAAGATTTATTAACTAAAGACAATAGAGAAAAGCGATAAGTTTATTAAAGCTAAAGAGAAACCAATTTTAGTCTTAATAAAACTTTGGAAAGATTTAAATCTCCGATTAAAGAAGTGGGTCTTCGTAATTAAATCAGGAAGTTAATAAATTAAAGAAAGAAATTGCTAATTTAAAAATAGAAGTCTCTATTCTAAGAAAAGACTTAGATAAAAGGCCTGATCTTCGGATCAATGATTCCTCATCCAGTGATGAAGATCACGATGAACCAGAATCATCTGGTACTAAAGATATTTCAGACTTATTTATTCAAGGTCTTTCACTTAAAAGAATTAAAGACATCACCATTCAGAAATGGTATGTTTCTATTAACCTAGTTGTGGATAAAACCTTTTCAATACAACTACCATCGCCTTGGTTGATATAAAAAGTCTGATTTAAATTGTATCCGGAAGGTCTAATCCCAACTAAATATTACAAAAAACTAGTGAAAAATTGAATTCGCTTAATGGTAGTCAAATGGAAATAAAATATAAATTACCAAAAGTACATATTTGTCGGGGATAACATGTGTTTCAAAACATCTTTTGTTTTGATTCGCAATCTTACGTATAAAATTATTTTGGGTTTACCATTTATATACTTATTATACCCATTTACAACTAGTAATGAAGGATTAACCTGTAAACATTTAGGAAAGAAAATAACATTTAAATTTCTTATTAAACCAAAAGAAAGAGATTTAAAATACATTCAAGAAGAATCCATTTCTAAATCATTGAATTTAATAAACTGTAAATCTACACATTTGAATTTCTTAAAAGAGGAAATCAAATATAAAAGAATTGAAGAACAACTTCAAAATGAAGAGATTCGGTCAAAAATTGAAAAATTAAAAACCTTCATGAAGAATAACCTTTGTTCTGATTCCCCCAATGCCTTTTGGCATAGGAAGAAACATGTGGTTAGGCTTCCTTATGCTAGGGAATTCAAAGAGCATTTAATTCCTACTAAGGCTAGGCCTATTCAGATGAGTCATGAACAAATGGAGTTATGTAAAAATGAAATCAATGATCTCCTCAATAAAGGATTAATTAAACCCAGTAAATCCCCTTGGTCTTGCTCTGCCTTTTATGTCAATAATGAAGCAGAAAAAGAAAGAGGTGTACCCCGTTTAGTTATTAACTACAAACCATTGAACAAGGTCTTAGAATGGATTAGGTACCCCCTTCCCAATAAAGACGACCTTATCAATAGATTAAGTAATGCCACCATTTTCAGTAAATTTGACCTTAAATCCGGTTTACGGCAAATTGCCATTCATCCCGATGATCGATCAAGACAAAATAAAGATTCACCACTCGTTTGGACATTATGAATGGAATGTTCAAGCATTTGGCCTAAAAATGCTCCAAGTGAATTTCAAAATATACTCAATGACATATTAAACCCTTTCGACCATTTTATCGTTGTTTATATCGACGACATTCTTGTTTACTCAAAGACTATGAAGAACAGGAAAAACATTTAAAGTCGTTCTTCACTACTATTAAAGTAAATGGTCTTGTTCTTTTCTCCTTCCAAATGCAAACTGCTTTCAGTCCGAGTAAGGTTTCTTGGTCTTAATATCTTCAATGGACAAGTTCAAATTTATTGAACGAGCTATTCAATTCACCGACAAGTTCCCGGATAAGATAACCAATAAAACCCAACTGCAGAGATTTCTTGGCTCATTGAATTATATAGCAAGTTCTACAAGAATCTCTTAGGAAGATTTGCAAACCTCTTTTTCAAAGCGTTTGCAAAATAATCCTCCACCTTGATCGACATTCATACTTCTGCAGTTCCAACAAGTTAAAAAATATGTCAAGACATTGCCTTGCTTTGGCATTTCTAATGATTGGCGTTCAAAATTGTTGAAACCGACGCCTCGGATATTGGATTCGGAGGCATTCTTAAACAAAAATTAACATCCGATTCCCTCGAACAAATTGTTTCGATTTCATTAAGAGCATGGAATACTACACAATCAAAATATAGTACTATTAAAAAGAAATTCTTTCATTGGTATTATGTATTAATAAATTTCAAAATGACTTATTAAATCAGAAATTCCTGGTTCGCATTGACTGCAAGTCAGCCAAGTACATTTTAGTAAAAGATGTTGAAAATTTAGCCTCTAAGCATTCTTTCGCTAGATGGCAAGCTTTATTAAGCATTTTTGATTTTGATATTGAATACATTAAAGGCAAAAATAATTCTATTCCTGATTTTCTTACCAGAGAATTTATTCATTCAGTACTATATCTGATCATGAGTTTCAGAGGTTCATCCTCCTCTCAGGGTCCGGGTCGCCCTAGTGGCCCAAGTAATCATCCCAGAGGTACCTTAGTCCCTCACCCAGTAACACCGGTCTATCAGTCAAACAAATTTTCTGTTCTAGGGACAATCCCCAAGCCATACAGTTCAGCCTTAGTAAATAAACCTGAACCTATTGACCCATTCAGTAATCCAGCAAAGACCTCGTCTGCAGCTCCTAGTCACTCCTCTTCTGAGCATGTGCTCAAATGGGAAAGTTATTTGTTTCACATTGAACCCTTCATGAAACCAAAAAATGATCCAGTTAAGCTTGCTGCCCAGTTTTTCCCTCCTGGTTGGCATTTTCCTCCAGCCGCTCCTTATAAGTCTCTTGTTTATTATAAGGACATTCTCCTTGAAACTGAGTCAGTAAATATCAAACCAATTTATGCAAACAATGATAAATCAAAAGTTCTTTATCATTCTTTGTATATTAAACAATTCCTTCAGATTTCTGATTGGGGAAAACATCCCTCCGATCTAATGGATCTCTCTAATCATAGTTATCCTTTTTGCTTTTATGATTGTATTGAAGCCTGGTATAAGGTTCTCCTTCATCAGAACGAGACCCATAGTCATTCCTGGTTTATTCAGTTCGACCATAAATTCAAAAGTCCAATCCCTTATTGGTTCGTCCTATGGTGGTATAGGCATGGATCTACCTATGACCTCCTTCCCGACCCCCTTAAGGTCCAAGTTACCCATTTTGCTAATAATAGTAAACCAGATCCAAGGAATGAGAACATTCCTCTCACTCTCCTCTTCATCAGTAAATATAAGGTTCCATGGATCCTTAAATGGCAATACCGGTATTTCTCGCCTCTGTTGCTAGTAATTCAAAGAAGATTATCTACGATCCACTCCTCGACTTTCCCGCTTTTTCTACATCAAGTGGTGGGATAAGTTCGATGTTAATGAGAATCATTGGTCGAGTTCAACAAGAATTTCTGTTGCTCTATTCCGATTCAGTCATCTCCCCGACCACTCAAAGCTAAGGATTCTAAAGCCATTTCTTTAGATCCTCTTCCTCAAGTCGAAAAAGATTTCAAAAGAATCAAAGTCAAAACCAGTCCCACAGATCCTCCTGTTCGTGAGTATATCCGATTTCAAAGATTGCTCCGGTAGTGAGTTAAAACTTATTGCCCAAGCCCTCAATAAAAGAATTGATGAGTTACACGAAGAAGCCTCTCAGCATTCCTCGCCTTCTTCCCAAAATGACTCGATTAGCTAATTTGCGAGAAGATGATGGTCCAGACGACCCTATGGCACCATCAACCTTCAGGATGCCCAGGACCCATTTGCTCGACATTCTCTATCTGCTGACCGATTCATCGTTCACCCGCCGACAACAACCATTTATTGAGATTAGAAGACATTGCCCGGCACAGCCTGGTGACCATCGATCCTCAATTCGACACCTTCCGTGCCATTCTTATTCGATCGATCAACTGTTCAAGACACCTCTCCGTGACGATTCATCGCTTTCAACAACCAATAAAAAAGTAGCTCAACAAAGAAAAGTGGCTCTTTTCCACCGAAAGCGAGTCGAGTCAAAAGTCAAGATACCAAAAGTTAGCACTATTCATCAACAGCAGATTTTTTATCGTACTTTTACTTTTACTTTTACTTTAGTAAATCACTTTTACTTAAGTAAAATGTTTTTTACTTTTGCTTTTACTTTAGTAAATCACTTTTACTTAAGTAAAATGTTTTTTTACTTTTGCTTTTACTTTAGTAATTCACTTTTACCTAAGTGAAATGTTTCTTACATTACCCAAGTAAATGTAACAGTTCCCTTTCCTTATTCTATAAAAGGAAGGCGAGCTCATTTGGCAGATTAAGTTTTCGAAACTTAGAAAGACTCTGAGCTCTCTCTCTCAGAAGAATCTTTAGTTTCCACCTCTGATCAGCCTACTTAACCCCTCTTCTCCAATTCTCTAGTTAAATGTTTTAAATTTGTAAGTTCTTGTTTTATTTTCAGTTCATAGTTTGTACATAGTATGAATCAATAATATAATTCAGTTACTTATTTATAAAACTGTATTTGACTGTGTATGCGCTCTCTCTGTTCTTCCTGCTCTCTCTCTCTTCCGCCCCAAATGAGTTTGTACATAGTATGAATCAATAATATAATTCAGTTACTTATTTATAAAACTGTATTTGACTGTGTATGCGCTCTCTCTGTTCTTCCTGCTCTCTCTCTCTTCCGCCCCAAATGGTATTAGAGCCAGGTTGTTGTTCTCTGTTCTAGCGACCAGTAAGATCTATTGATTTGCTTCATTAAAACTGTTTTCAAAAATTATTTCATCCTTTATCAGAAGTCACCTAACTTACTGTAGAACACCTTGTTCGCTGTCAACCCTAGGTAAGTCTCTTGTGTGAGCGGTGATGGGTTTTAGAACAATAGGTATGAGTCTACCCAGGTAAGAGGGTCTGAATGGAAGATAAAGAGTGAATAAATTTTGAACTCAGTAATAATGAGTAGGTTATTTAGATCTAACTCCTCAGCTAGTCATAGGTCAACCTTGCAACCTATACCAGACATAGTTAATCAGAAGAAAACAGTTATGAAAATATCAGTCAAGTTTTACATAATTGGAATATACCCAGAATTTCTCCCAAAGAAATATATCAGTCAACATTTTTAGATAACTTTAAAACTGATTATAATGTTAAAACAGTTGAAAAGGTCTATGCTATTAACAAAGAATATGAAAATTGTAACCTTCTTTCCCTTGAAGTTATTAAAAAACATAGAAAAAAGGGTTATAATTTCATCTACATAGGTCTAGTTCAAGTAGCAGTTAAACCATTGAATATTAAAGGAATTAATTCAAGTATCTACCTCTGTCTCAGAGATGCTAGATTTTTGATTTTACATTTACTTTTACATGGGTAAATGTAAGAAACATTTAACTAAAGTTAAAAACATTTAACTTAAGTAAAAGCAAAAGTTATTCTTTTACTTTTACTTTTACATTTTAACTAAAGTAAAAGACTTTTGCTTTAAGTAAAAGCAAAAGCTGATGATGGCTGGGGCCATCACTGTCGCTTGACTGAAGATGCCTCTGGCGTCTTCTTCCTTGACTTGGTCCGTCTCCTGTGGATGCCGGAAGGTGCTGTTGATCATCTTCTCAGATGAGTCACCATCCCCTACTATTCCGCCTTAAAATTTTTATCCAGGAAATAACCCTATCAGCCCCAAAAATTTTGTTTATAAAGGAGGAGGAAAAAAATTTCTACCGAAATGGTATCAGAGCCAAATGGTAAGAGTTTATTAAATGCTCTTTGAATTCCCTAGCATAAGGAAGCCTAACCACATGTTTCTTCCTATGCCAAAAGGCATTGGGGGAATCAGAACAAAGGTTATTCTTCATGAAGGTTTTTAATTTTTCAATTTTTGACCGAATCTCTTCATTTTGAAGTTGTTCTTCAATTCTTTTATATTTGATTTCCTCTTTTAAGAAATTCAAATGTGTAGATTCTGATTTATTAAATTCAATGATTTAGAAATGGATTCTTCTTGAATGTATTTTAAATCTCTTTCTTTTAGTTTAATAAGAAATTTAAATGTTATTTTCTTTCCTAAATGTTTACAAAGTTAATCCTTCATTACTAGTTGTAAATGGGTATAATAAGTATATAAATGGTAAACCCAAAATAATTTTGTATCAGAAGATTGCGAATCAAAACAAAAGATGTTTTGAAACACATATTATCCCGACAAATATGTATTTTTGGTAATTTATATTTTATTTCCATTTGACTACCATTAATCGAATTCAATTTTTCACTAGTTTTTTGTAATATTTAGTTGGGATTATACCTTTCCGGATACAATTTAAATCTGCACCTGATCAACCAAGGCAGTAAGTTGTATTGAAAAGGTTTTATCCACAACTAGGTTAATAGAAACATACCATTTCTGAATGGTGATGTCTTTAATTCTTTTAAGTGAAAGACCTTGAATAAATAAGTCGAAATATCTTTAGTACGGATGATTTCGGTTCATCGTGATCTTCATCACTGGATGAGGAATCATTGATCTGAAGATCAGGCCTTTTATCTAAGTCTTTTCTTAGAATAGAGACTTCTATTTTTAAATTAGCAATTTCTTTCTTTAATTTATTAACTTCCTGATTTAATTCTGGAAGACTGACTTCTTTAACTGGAGATTTAAATCTTTCCAAAGTTTTATTAAGACTAAAAATTGGTTTCTCTTTAGCTTTAATAAACTTATCGTTTTCTCTATTGTCTTTAGTTAATAAATCTTTTAACTGTTTTGTGTATTGGGCTTTTAACTTAGGATCAGTGATTTTACTAATTAAGTCAATTAACAAAGAACTTTCTTCATCATCCTTGTTAATTACATTAATCTTTTTAGTGCAACAATTTTCATTACAATTATTAGCACAGATGGTGACTTCGTCGGTGCTACTAACTGAATTATTTTCACTGTTAGTATCAGAGGAATATGAAATGTTAGAGTCTTCATTGTTACTAACTTCATTTTCTATTCTCATTAACTCTAATATATATTCAGTATCTTCTTCAGTAATATTTAACTGAGACAACTTCTGTTTTATTTTGCATTCACTTTTATAATGACCCTTTTGCCCACAATTGTGCTAAGTACAAATTTACTTTTATCAAATTTTTAGTTCTTTTATTGTGTTTTTTATTAATGGGTTTGGGCTTATTATAATAATTATCTTGATTTTTATCTTTATGATGACTGCGTCTTTTCTTGTGACGTTTATGACTTTTGTGAGAGTCAATATGTTTATGCCTGTGCTTTCGTCTAGAAGGAGCCACAGGAGGTAAACCATATTGCTTTCATGAGAATGTACCAAGCTCATATTTAGCTTTTTTCTTGTCTTTACTAGCTTGTTTGGCTAACTTAAAATCAATGCACATTTTTAATCCTATCTTTTGAATATAACTGATTATGTCACCATAAGTGAGATTATCATAATCAATATATCCTAAATCTTTACTAAGTTCTTCTCGAACTTTATGAGCAAATAAGGATGGTAAACTATTAACAAATTTTTCTTTCCAGAAAGGTTTATTACTGTCATTTCTCATCATAACTCTAGAAGTAAAAACATCTTTGTGCCATCTAAAGTCACTTAGAGTGGGGCAAGTGAGATTACTTAGCTGATCGTGGATTCTTTCAGTGATGTTCTTTGGGGGTTCCTCTGAAGTGTTTTATTATAGTATAAATCAAAGTATTTACTCCATCGGTGGCCCTATTCTATAGTTTCATCAAAATCGGGTTCATTTTCAAAGATCTAAGCGAAGCTGCATGGATAATAGATAATCTAGAATCTTGGTGAGATGTTTTTCCCACCAAGACACGAGAATACCAGAATCCACTAGCCAATAATTCAACATATATCCGGTTGAGTAAGAGTGTTGAATTTTGTTAGATATTATTTGCTACCATGGACATATGATTTAACTTATTGAGGATTTCTTGTTCGCTAAATCCGTCAATATTCCATTCATAAATTTTATTAGGCAAAATGTAAAAAATTGTTTATCTAGATTTCTCTCTTCAAATTGTAGATCCGGAGGAGTTGGTCTAGAATACCAATTTCGGGTCATACTAGTATTATGGACGGTTAACTTATTTAAGCTGTTTCATGAATATCTTCATATTGATGAGGTAGTCGATTGACTATCGACCGACTACTACTTTCATTATCGAGTTAATCTCGATCGATGATAGCAATAGTATCGCTTGTTTCGGGTTCGATTTTTGTTTTAATTTTTAAATAAGCGATCAATGGCTCTTTGTAAGATCAACGTCTTTATTAGGTAAACCTAATTTTCTCTATTTTTCGGTAGTTTTAATAGTGGTTGAACAATTTTTGACTCTGGTTTTTAATTATATTTTCTTCAAATTTTTCTTCAATCACATCTAACTGCTTTCCTCTGAGTTTTGCTAGGTATTGGTTACTAAAATTTAAGCATTCAATGATTTTTTTTATCATCATTAATTCCATTTGAGATTTTAAATAAATTTGGCCAATTCTTGAAGTATTTTTATCTGAAATTAAGATGATTCTAAGGGTGGGTGACTAGACGAAACCTTAGACTTGTCTTCTTTGACCCATTGAGTTTTAGTTATAACATTGCATTTAAATTGATACTGCTCATACCAATCGTAGAAGGTAATATTAATTTTTTCACTATTAATAAATTTCTTCCATTTATTGACAATTTTATCTCTTTCTTTCTCAGTTGGGTGATTTTTTCTAAATTGATGTCTTTTAATTTTATTAGACTTGGAGTTAAAATCATTCACAAGATTAATCCAATCTAACACAAATTCTTTCTTAATGACTCTTAATTGATTATTAATTGGAACATCAAAATCAGACTGAGTAGGAAGCTCGGAAGAGCCTGGAGAAGAAGAGCTTTCTTCCTCAAAATTTGGGTAATTCTGAGGGTGACAAGAATAACAAAGATGACTTGCTTGACCTTGATAACTTGTGGTCGATCACGGAGCGGGTTCTCGATACCATATAACAAATGGATAAGTTTTATTCGAGAAAACTTAGAGCGTAAGAAAGAAAAGATTAAGAAGATGACCGGTGAATCGGTAAAGTAATCTCTTTCTTTTATTTATAAACATTTGGGGAAGGATTACATTAATTCCTAGACTAAATGTTTAAGGAAGAAGGAAGTATGAAGACTTCTTCTTCATCTTTAACTAAGAAGATCGTCGAAAGCTTCGCCTCCTGCTAACTAAGAGAGAAGGAGAGAGGACCTCAAGAGCTTTTAGAGAGAGAAGCTCGAGGCTATATTGAATTAAGCTAAAAGAAACTCTAACACTTGAGTTTCTTTAAATAGAAAACTGAAAAGTAAATTACTATTGATTCACGCAGGAATCACTATTACATTAACTGAAGTAAAAGTAATTTACTAAAGTAAAAGTAAAACGTAAGAAACATTTTACATTTACTTTTACATGGGTAAATGTAAGAAACATTTAACTAAGTTAAAAACATTTAACTTAAGTAAAAGCAAAAGTTATTCTTTTACTTTTACTTTTACATTTACTAAAGTAAAAGAGATGATGGCGTGGGCCATCACCTGTCGGTGACTGAAGACTCCTCTGGCGTCTTCTTGGTTGACTGGTCCGTCTCCTGTAGATGCCGGAAGGTGCTGTTGATCATCTTCTCAGATGAGTCACCATCCCCTACTATTCCGCCTTAAAATTTTTATCCAGGAAATAACCCTATCAGCCCCAAAAAAAATTGGTTTATAAAGAAGGAGGAAAAAATTTTCTACCGAAAATTGGTCAAAATCTTCAAAATTTCTTAGATTTTGTAAAAATTCTTTGTTTAAAAACAGATCAGATGAAATCTGAAACAAAGGATCACTCGATTGGTCCTGATCTATCAGTAAATCGATCTAAACAGAAGACTAATTTGTTAACTGTTTAAACAAAAATTCTTTTTCTTGAAGGTCCACTTATACTCTAGCCTTACTTGCCTTAAATGCATACCCGTAGATCTAAAGGTTCCCTTTAGCCTTAATCGCTCCCAATCGAGACTTCATAAAACGGCATTAGTCGGGACTTAAGGCGATCTTGGGTGTTTCACTACAAGGTCAGGCGATTAAAAGCGGAGCAAGAAAAATAAAAGTTTGAAAAAATATTTAAGTAAACAAATCAAACTGTTTATTCTTCGAAACCACCGATAGCATCAAGAACCAACCGCGTGGCTCGATACCATATATATAACAAATGGATAAGTTTTAAAAGAAAACTTTAATGTAAGAAAGAAAAGATTAAGAAGATGACCGGTGAATCAGAAAGTAATCTCTTTCTTTTATTTATAAACATTTGGGAAGGGATTACATTAATTCCTAGACTAAATGTTTAAAGGAAGAAGAAGTATGAAGACTTCTTCTTCATCTTTAACTAAGAAGATCAAGTTTAAAGCTTCGCCTCCTGCTAACTCAAGAGAGAAGGAGAGAGGACCTCAAGAGCTTTAGTAGAGAGAAGCTCGAGGCTATATCGAATTAAGTTTCTAAAGAAACTCTAACACTTGAAGTTTCTTTAAATAGAAAAGCGAAAAGTAAATTACTATTGATTCACGCAGAATCACTATTACATTAATCAAGTAAAAGTATTTTTACTAAAGTAAAAGTAAAACGTAAGAAACATTTTACATTTACTTTTACATGGGTAAAGTAAAACGTAAGAAACATTTTACATTTACTTTTACATGGGTAAATGTAAGAAACATTTAACTAAGTTAAAAACATTTAACTTAAGTAAAAGCAAAAGTTATTCTTTTACTTTTACTTTTACATTTACTAAAGTAAAAGAGATGATGGCGTGGGCCATCACCTGTCGGTGACTGAAGACTCCTCTGGCGTCTTCTTGGTTGACTGGTCCGTCTCCTCAGAGATCTTAGGAAGGTGCTGTTGATCATCTTCTCAGATGAGTCACCATCCCCTACTATTCCGCCTTAAAATTTTTATCCAGGAAATAACCCTATCAGCCCCAAAAAAATTGGTTTATAAAGAAGGAGGAAAAAATTTTCTACCGAAAATTGGTCAAAATCTTCAAAATTTCTTAGATTTTGTAAAAAATTCTTTGTTTAAAAACAGATCAGATGAAATCTGAAACAAAGGATCACTCGATTGGTCCTGATCTATCAGTAAATCGATCTAAACAGAAGACTAATTTGTTAACTGTTTAAACAAAAATTCTTTTTCTTGAAGGTCCACTTATACTCTAGCCTTACTCTTTTTAAATGCATACCAGAGATCTAAAGGTTCCCTTTAGCCTTATTAATCGCTCCCAATTGAGACTTACAAACGGCATTAGTCGGGACTTAAGGCGATCTTGGGTGTTTTTACCACGAAGGTCAAGCGATTAAAAGCGGAGCAAGAAAATAAAAGTTTGAAAAACATTTAAGTAAACAAATCAAACTCATTTATTCTTCGAAACCACCGATAGCATCAAGAACCAACCGCGTGGCTCGATACCATATAACAAATGCATGATAAGTTTTTAAAGAAAACTTTAACATGTAAGAAAGAAAAGATTAAGAAGATGACCGGTGAATCGGTAAAGTAATCTCTTTCTTTTATTTATAAACATTTGGGAAAGGATTACATTAATTCCTAGACTAAATGTTTAAGGGAAGAAGGAAGTATTGAAGACTTCTTCTTCATCTTTAACTAAGAAGATCGAAGCTGAAAGCTTCGTCTCCTGCTAACTAAGAGAGAAGGAGAGAGGACCTCAAGAGCTTTTCAGAGAGAAGCTCGAGGCTATATCGAATTAAGCCTCAAAGAAACTCTAACACTTGAGTTTCTTTAAATAGAAAATCGAAAAGTAAATTACTATTGATTCACGCAGGAATCACTATTACATTAACTGAAGTAAAAGTAATTTACTAAAGTAAAAGTAAAACGTAAGAAATATTTTACATTTACTTTTACATGGGTAAAGTAAAACGTAAGAAACATTTTACATTTACTTTTACATGGGTAAATGTAAGAAACATTTAACTAAGTTAAAAACATTTAACTTAAGTAAAAGCAAAAGTTATTCTTTTACTTTTACTTTTACATTTACTAAAGTAAAAGAGATGATGGCGTGGGCCATCACTGTTTCGATGATCAAGACTCCTCTGGCGTCTTCTTCGTTAATCTGGTCCAAATCTCTCGTAGATGTTGGGAAGGTCTTGTTGATCATCTTCTCGGATGAGTCACCATCCCTACTATTCCGCCTTTAAAATTTTTATCCAGAAATAACCCTATCAACCCCAAAAAATTGGTTTATAAAGAAGGAGAAAAAATTTTCTCTCGAAAATTGGTCAAAATCTTCAAAATTTCTTAGATTTTGTAAAAATTCTTTGTTTAAAAACAGATCGATGAAATCAAACAAAGGATCACTCGATTGGTCCCGATCTATCAAGAATCGATCTAAACAGAAGACTAATTTGTTAACTGCTTAAACAAAATTCTTTTTTCTTGAAGGTCCACTTATACTCTAGCCTTACTTGCCTTTAAAATGCATACCGTAGATCTAAAGGTTCCTTTAGCCTTAATCGCTCCCAATTGAGACTTACAAACGGCATTAGTCGGGACTTAAGGCGATCTTGGGTGTTTTACCTACCAAGGTCAAGGCGATTAAAAGCGAGCAAGAAAAATAAAAGTTTGAAAAACATTTAAGTAAACAAATCAAACTGCTTATTCTTGAAACCACCGATAGCATCAAGAACCAACCGCGTGGCTCGATACCATATAACAAATGGATAAGTTTTTATAAAAGAAAACTTTTAATGTAAGAAAGAAAAGATTAAGAAGATGACCGGTGAATCCAGAAAGTAATCTCTTTCTTTTATTTATAAACATTTGGGAAGGATTACATTAATTCCTAGACTAAATGTTTAAGGGAAGAAGGAAGTATTGAAGACTTCTTCTTCATCTTTAACTAAGAAGATCAAGTGAAAGCTTCGTCTCCTGCTAACTCTAGAGAGAAGGAGAGAGGACCTCGAAAGAGCTTTCAGAGAGAGAAGCTCGAGGCTATATCTTGAATTAAGCTTCAAAGAAACTCTAACACTTGAGTTTCTTTAAATAGAAAACCGAAAAGTAAATTACTATTGATTCACGCAGGAATCACTATTACATTAACTGAAGTAAAAGTAATTTACTAAAGTAAAAGTAAAACGTAAGAAACATTTTACATTTACTTTTACATGGGTAAAGTAAAACGTAAGAAACATTTTACATTTACTTTTTAATGGGTAAATGTAAGAAACATTTAACTAAGTTAAAACATTTAACTTAAGTAAAAGCAAAAGTTATTCTTTTACTTTTACTTTTACATTTACTAAAGTAAAAGAGATGATGGCGTGGGCCATCACTGTCGATGATGAAGACTCCTCTGGCGCTTCTTGGTGGTCGATCGTCCGTCTCTGTAGATGCTTGGGAAGGTGTTGTTGATCATCTTCTCAGATGAGTCACCATCCCCTACTATTCCGCCTTAAAATTTTTATCCAGGAAATAACCCTATCAACCCCAAAAAAATTGGTTTATAAAGGAGGAAAATTTTTTTTACCGAAAATTGGTCAAAATCTTCAAAATTTCTTAGATTTTGTAAAAAATTTTTGTTTAAAAAACAGATCGGATGAAATCAAACAAAGGATCACTCGATTGGTCCCGATCTATCAAGAATCGATCTAAATGTAAGACTAATTTGTTAACTGTTTAAACAAAAATTCTTTTTCTTGAAGGTCCACTTATACTCTAGCCTTACTTGCCTTAAATGCATACCCGTAGATCTAAAGGTTCCCTTTAGCCTTACACTGCTCCCAATTGAGACTTACAAATGGCATTAGTCCACTTATATAGTAGGCTTAATTCAGTATAGCTCTTCCGAGGTCCTCTCTCCCAATTGAGACTAATTTGTTTTTTACTTTTGCTTTTACTTTAGTAAATCACTTTTACTTAGGTAAGAAACATTTCACTTAGGTAAAAGTGAATTACTAAAGTAAAAGCAAAAGTAAAAAAAACATTTTACTTAAGTAAAAGTGATTTACTAAAGTAAAAGCAAAAGTAAAAAACATTTTACTTAAGTAAAAGTGATTTACTAAAGTAAAAGTAAAAGTAAAAGTACGAATAAGCAAATCGTTGATGAATAGTGCTAACTTTGATCGTATCTTCAACTTTTGACTCGACTCGCTTTCGGTGGAAAAGAGCCACTTTTTCATTTGTTGAGCTACTTTACCGGTCGATCGAGATAAAGAATCGGTCACGGAAAGAAGCTTGAACAATGATCGATCGAATAAAGAATCGTCACACGAGTCTTTGGAACAAATGATCGATCGGGTCGACGAGTCTGTAAAGGTCGCTAATCGAATAAAGGATCGTTCGTCGAAGCAGTGAACAAGAATCGTCAGTCATGAAGAGAATGTCGTGCAAATGGGTCCTGGGCATCTTCAAGGTTGATGGTGCCATAGGGTCGTCTGCACCATCATCATCTTCGCAAATTGGCTAATCGAGTCATTTTGGGAAGAAGTCGAGGAATGCCTAGAGGCTTCTTCGTAACTCATCAATTCTTTTATTGAGGGCTTGGGCAATAAGTTTTAACTCACTACTACGGAGCAATCTTTGAAATCGATATGCTACGGAATGGGAGGATCTCAGAGGACCGGTTTTTGACTTTGATTCTTTTGAAATCTTTTTTTCGACTTGAGGAAGAGGGATCTAAAGAAATGGCTTTAGAATCCTTAGCCTTCGAGTGGATCGGGAGATGATCGAATCTGGAATAGAGCAACAGAAATTCTTGTTGAACTCGACCAATGATTTCGTTAACATCGAACTTATCCCACCACTTGATGTAGAAAAGCGGGAAAGTCGAGGGAGTGGATCGTAGATAATCATTGAATTACTAGCAACAGAGGGCGGAGAAATACCGTATTGCCATTTAAGGATCCATGGAACCTTATATTTACTGATGAAGAGGAAAGTGAGAGGAATGTTCTCATTCCTTGGATTTGGTTTACTATTATTAGTAAAATGGGTAACTTGGACCTTAAGGGGGTCGGGAAGGAGGTCATAGGTAGATCCATGCCTATACCACCACAGGGACGAACCAATAAGGGATTGGACTTTTGAATTTATGGTCGAACCGAATAAACCAGAATGACTATGGGTCTCGTTCGATGAAGGAGAACCTTATACCGTGCTTCAATATAATCATAAAAGCAAAAAGGATAACTATGATTAGAGAGATCCATTAGATCGGAGGATGTTTTTCCCAATCGTAAATCAAGGAATTGTTTAATATACAAAGAATGATAAAGAACTTTTGATTTATCATTGTTTGCATAAATTGGTTTGATATTTATCGACTCGGTTTCAAGGAGAATGTCCTTATAATAAACAAAGAGACTTATAAGGAGCGGTGGAGGAAAATGCCAACCAGAGGGAAAACTGGGCAAAGAAGCTTAATCTGGATCATTTTTGGTTTCATGAAGGGTTCAATGTGAAACAAATAACTTTTCTCATTTGAGCACATGCTCGTAAGAGAGCGATCAGAGGAGCGCAGACGAGGTCTTTCTTTGGATTCTTGAATGGGTCAATAGGTTCAAAGTTTATTTACTAAATTTCGAATTGTATGGTTTGGGGATTGTCCCTAGACGTAAAATTTGTTTCGACCGACAGACCCAAGTTATCTTGGGTGAGGGACTAAGGTACCCTGGGATGATTACTTGGGCTACTTACTAAGCTAATCCCGGACCTCGAGAGGAGGATGAACCTCTCGAAACTCATGATCAGATAGTACTGAATGAATAAATTCTCCGGTAAGAAAATCAGAATAGAATTATTTTTGCCTTTAATGTATTCAATATCAAAATCAAAATGCTTAATAAAGCTTGCCATCTAGCTTAAAGAATGCTTAGAGGCTAAATTTTCAACATCTTTTACTAAAATGTACTTGGTCGACTTATAATCAATGCGAACCGTGAATTTCGATTTAATAAGTCATTTTGAAATTTATTAATACATAATACCAATGAAAGAATTTCTTTTTAATAGTACTATATTTTGATTGTGTAGTATTCCATGCTCGGAATGAAATCGAACAATTTGTTCGTGGGAATCGGATGTTAATTTTGTTTAAGAATGCCTCGAATCCAATATCCGAGGCGCTCGGTTTCAACAATTTTGAACGTGAATCATTAGAAATGCCAAGGCGCAGGCAATGTCTTGACATATTTTTTAACTTATTGGATTGCAGAAGTATGAATGTCGCCCCAAGGTGGAGGATTATTTTGCAAAATTTGAAAAAGAGGTTTGCAAATCTTCCCGAGATTCTTGTAGAACTTGCCTATATAATTCAAATGAGCCAAGAAATCTCTGCAGTTGGGTTTTATTGGTTATCTTATCCGGGAACTTGTCGGTGAATTGAATAGCTCGTTCAATAAGTGAACTTGTCCATCAAGATATTAAGACCAAGAAACCTTACTCGGACTGAAACAGTCGCATTTGGAAGGAGAAAGAACAAGACCATTTACTTTAATAGTAGTGAAGAACGACTTTAAATGTTTTTCGTGTTCTTCAATAGTCTTTGAGTAAACAAGAATGTCGTCGATATAAACAACGATATAAAATGGGTGAAAGGGTTTAATATGTCATTGAGTATATTTTGAAATTCACTTGGAGCATTTTTAGGCCAAATGCTTGAACATTCCATTCATAATGTCCAAACGGAGTGGTGAATGCTGTTTTGTACTGATCATCAGGATGAATGGCAATTTGCCAGAAACCGGATTTAAGGTCAAATTTACTGAAAATGGTGGCATTACTTAATCTATTGATAAGGTCGTCTTTATTGGGAAGGGGGTACCTAATCCATTCTAAGACCTTGTTCAATGGTTTGTAAGTTAATAACTAAACGGGGGGTACACCTCTTTCTTTTTCTCGCTTCATTATCGACATAAATGGCGAGAGCAAGACCAAGGGATTTCTCGGGTTTAATTAATCCTTTATTGAGGAGATCATTGATTTCATTTTTACATAACTCCATTTGTTCATGACTCATCCGAATAGGCTTAGCCTTAGTAGGGAATTAAATGCTCTTTGAATTCCCTAGCATAAGGAAGCCTAACCATATGTTTTCTTCCTATGCCAAAAGGCATTGGGGGAATCGTAACAAAGGTTATTCTTCATGAAGGTTTTAATTTTCAATTTTTGACCGAATCTCTTCATTTTGAAGTTGTTCTTCAATTCTTTTATATTTGATTTCCTCTTTAAGAAATTCAAATGTGTAGATTCTGATTTATTAAATTCAATGATTTAGAAATGGATTCTTCTTGAATGTATTTTAAATCTCTTTCTTTTTGGTTTAATAAGAAATTTAAATGTTATTTTCTTTCCTAAATGTTTACTGAGTTAATCCTTCATTACTAGTTGTAAATGGGTATAATAAGTATATAAATGGTAAACCCAAAATAATTTTGTCTCAGAAGATTGCGAATCAAAACAAAAGATGTTTTGAAACACATGTTATCCTCGACAAATATGTACTTTTGGTAATTTATATTTTATTTCCATTTGACTACCATTAATCAATTCAATTTTTCACTAGTTTTTTTGTAATATTTAGTTGGGATTAGACCTTCCTGGATACAATTTAAATCTGCACCTGTATCAACCAAGGCAGTAAGTTGTATTGAAAAGGTTTTATCCACAACTAGGTTAATAGAAACATACCATTTTCGAATGGTGATGTCTTTAATTCTTTTAAGTGAAAGACCTTGAATAAATAAGTCTCGAAATATCTTTAGTACCAGATGATTCTCGGTTCATCGTGATCTTCATCATCTTTGGATGAGGAATCATTGATCCAAGATCGCCTTTTATCTAAGTCTTTTCTTAGAATAGAGACTTCTATTTTAAATTAGCAATTTCTTTCTTTAATTTATTAACTTACGATTTAATTTCGAAGAGTGACTTCTTTAACTGGAGATTTAAATCTTTCCAAAGTTTTATTAAGACTAAAAATTGGTTTCTCTTTAGCTTTAATAAACTTATCGTTTTCTCTATTGTCTTTAGTTAATAAATCTTTTAACTGTTTTGTGTATTGGGCTTTTAACTTAGGATCAGTGATTTTACTAATTAAGTCAATTAACAAAGAACTTTCTTCATCATCCTTGTTAATTACATTAATCTTTTTAGTGCAACAATTTTCATTACAATTATTAGCACAGATGGTGACTTCGTCGGTGCTACTAACTGAATTATTTTCACTGTTAGTATCAGAGGAATATGAAATGTTAGAGTCTTCATTGTTACTAACTTCATTTTCTATTCTCATTAACTCTAATATATATTCAGTATCTTCTTCAGTAATATTTAACTGAGACAACTTCTGTTTTATTTTGCATTCACTTTTATAATGACCTTTTGCCCCCCAATGGTGGCACACAATTTTACTTTTATCAAATTTTTTAGTTCTTTTATTGTGTTTTTTATTAATGGGTTTGGGCTTATTATAATAATTATCTTGATTTTTATCTTTATGATGACTGCGTCTTTTCTTGTGACGTTTATGACTTTTGTGAGAGTCAATATGTTTATGCCTGTGCTTTCGTCTAGAAGGAGCCACAGGAGGTAAACCATATTGCTCGCAGAATGTACCAAGCTCATATTTAGCTTTTTTCTTGTCTTTACTAGCTTGTTTGGCTAACTTAAAATCAATGCACATTTTTAATCCTATCTTTTGAATATAATCGATTATGTCACCATAAGTGAGATTATCATAATCAATATATCCTAAATCTTTACTAAGTTCTTCTCGAACTTTGTGAGCAAATAAGGATGGTAAACCATTAACAAATTTTTCTTTCCGTAAAGGTTTATTATCGTCATTTCTCATCATAACTCTAGAAGTAAAAACATCTTTGTACCATCTAAAGTCACTTAGAGTGGGGCAAGTGAGATTACTTAGGCGATCGTGGATTCTTTCGGTGATGTTATTGGGGTTCCTACTAAGTGTTTTATTAAAGTATAAATCAAAGTATTTACTCCATCAGGTGGTCCTATTCCTATAGTTTCATCAAAAAATCGGGTTGCCTTCAAAGATTCAATCGAACTGCATGGATAATAGATAATCTAGAATCTTCAAAGTGAGATGTTTTTCCCACCAAGACCGAGAATACCAGAATCCACTCAGCCAATAATTCAACAATATCCGTTGAGTAAGAGTGTTGAATTTTGTTAGATAGTTATTTGCTACCATGGACATATGATTTAACTTATTGAGGATTTCTTGTTCGCTAAATCGTCAATATTCCATTCATAAATTTTATTAGACGTAAAGCAGTAAAATTGTTTATCTAGATTTTCTCTTCAAATTGTAGATCCGGAGGAGTTGGTCTAGAATACCAATTTCTCGGGTCATACTAGTATTATGGACGGTTAACTTATTTAACTGTTCATGAATATCTCAGTATTGATGAGGTAGTCGATTGACTATCGATCGACTACTACTTTCATTATCGAGTTAATCTCGATCGATGATAGCAATAATAGTACCGCTTGTTTACGGTTCATCTTTGTTTTTAATTTTTAAATAACTCGATCAATGGCTATCTTTGAAGATCAACGCCTTTATTAGGTAAACCTAATTTTTCTCTATTTTCCGGTAGTTTTAATAGTGGTTGAACAATTTTGACTCGGGTTTTTAATTATATTTTCTTCAAATTTTTCTTCAATCACTCTCGTCTAACTGCTTTTCCTACAGGTTGCTAGGTATTGGTTACTAAAATTTAACTGCATTCAATGATTTTTTATCATCATTAATTCCATTTGAGATTTTAAATGAAATTTGGCCAAGCATCAAGTATTTTTTATTGAAATTAAGATGATTCTAAGGGTGGGTGACTAGACGAAACCTTAGACTTGTCTTCTTTGACCCATTGAGTTTTAGTTATAACATTGCATTTAAATTGATAATCGCTTCATACCAATCGTAGAAGGTAATATTAATTTTTCACTATTAATAAATTTCTTCCATTTATTGACAATTTTATCTCTTTCTTTCTCGGGTTGGGTGATTTTTCTAAATTGATGTCTTTTAATTTTATTAGACTTGGAGTTAAAATCATTCACAAGATTAATCCAATCTAACACAAATTCTTTCTTAATGACTCTTAATTGATTATTAATTGGAACATCAAAATCAGACTGAGTAGGAAGCTCAGAAGGAGTCGGAGAAGAAGAGCTTTCTTCCTACCGGGTAATTCGAGGGTGACAAGAATAACAAGGATGACTTGCTTGACCTTGATTTAAAATTCCTTTTAACTTAATGTCTCTTATAGAAGGGTTACTAAGGACTTTTAATCTCTTCTCAGCGATTCATAGAAGGAGTCAAGAACTAGAATAATCCTCTATAATAATCGGTCTTCTAGAACGCTCAAAGCTAACTTTGACAGTTCCATCAGAAAATTGCCTTATGTTTTCAATGTTCACTACGTTATTTACTACAGGCTGCTGTGGTATTTCACTTGGTAAAATCCATTGACTGGGTAATGTAATATCTTTCCATAGAATTGTTCTAGGGATTTGGATATTAGCATTCTTGGTTGAACTTTGAATTAATACTGATTGTGATCTTTAGGGCTTTTTTATTAAGAGCATGGACATTCAAATTAGTCTTCATGGTCTTATAATAAATTCTAAAGATTAGAGCTATTGGTAGTTGAGAACCTTCAATCATTTGTGTAATTTCTCCTATTGTTTTAATATTTAATGTCAAGGCTTTTAATAGGTGTTGATCACTTAGACTAAGTGTGAAGTCGAAAGCAATTAAAATGGATAGGACCATTGTGCGGCATGGCTTCCATAGCACCTATTATGCTTGGATAATAATTCAAAATCTAGCATCTCCGAGATGAGGTAGATACTTGAATTAATTCCTTTAATATTCAATGGTTTAAACGCTACTTGAACTAGACCTATGTGGATGAAATTATAACCCTTTTTCTATGTTTTTAATAACTTCAAGGAAAGAAGGTTACAATTTTCATATTCTTTGTTAATAGCATAGACCTTTTCAACCTGTTTTAACATTATAATCGCTTTTAAAGTTATCTAAAAATGTTGACCGATATATTTCTTTGGGAGAAATTCAGGTATATTCCAATTATGTAAAACTTGGTGATATTTTCATAATTGCTTTTCTTCCGATTAACTATGTCCGTATAGGTTGCAAGGTTGACTATATGACTTAGTGAGGAGTTAGATCTAAATAACTCTACTCATTATTATCGAAGTTCAAAATTTATTCACTCTTTATCTTCCATTCGCACCCTCTTACGGGTAGACTCATACCTATTGTTCTAAAACCCATCACCGCCGCACAAGAGACTTACCTAGGGTCGATAAATGTAACAAGGTGTTCTACGAAGAAGTTAGGTGACTTCTGATAAAGGATGAAATAATTTTTGAAAACAGTTTTAATGAAGCAAATCAACAGATCTTACTGGTCGCTAGAACAGAGAACAACAACTTGGCTCTGATACCATTTGGGGCGGAAGAGAGAGAGAGCAGGAAGATAATGACCCTTTTGCCCACAATTGTGGCACACAATTTTACTTTTATCAAATTTTTTAGTTCTTTTATTGTGTTTTTTATTAATGGGTTTGGGCTTATTATAATAATTATCTTGATTTTTATCTTTATGATGACTGCGTCTTTTCTTGTGACGTTTATGACTTTTGTGAGAGTCAATATGTTTATGCCTGTGCTTTCGTCTAGAAGGAGCCACAGGAGGTAAACCATATTGCTCGCAGAATGTACCAAGCTCATATTTAGCTTTTTTCTTGTCTTTACTAGCTTGTTTGGCTAACTTAAAATCAATGCACATTTTTAATCCTATCTTTTGAAATCTTTTTCTGACTTGAGGAAGAGGGATCTAAAGAAATGGCTTTAGAATCCTTAACTTTGAGTGGTGGGGAGATATTTGGGCTGGAATAGAGCAACAGGAAATTCTTGTTGAACGACCAATGATTTCGTTAACATCGAACTTATCCCACCACTGATGTAGAAAAAGCGGGAAAGTCGAGGAGTGGATCGAGAGATAGCTATTTGAATTACTAGCAACAACAGAGGGCTGAGAATACAGTATTGCCATTTAAGGATCCATGGAACCTTATATTTCTTGATGAAGAGGAGAGTGAGAGGAATGTTCTCATTCCTTGGATCTGGTTTACTATTATTAGCAAAATGGGTAACTTGGACCTTAAAGGGTGGAAGGAGGTCATAGGTAGATCCATGCCTATACCACCATAGACGAACCAATAAGGGATTGGACTTTTGAATTTATGGTCGAACCCGAATAAACCGGGGAATGACTATGGGTCTCGATTCGATGAAGGAGAACCTTATACAAAGCTTCAATATAATCATAAAAGCAAAAAGGATAACTATGATTAGAGAGATCCATTAGATCGGAGGGATGTTTTCCCCAAGGGTCATTATAAAAGTGAATGCAAAATAAAACAGAAGTTGTCTCAGTTAAATATTACTGAAGAAGATACTGAATATATATTAGAGTTAATGAGAATAGAAAATGAAGTTAGTAACAATGAAGACTCTAACATTTCATATTCCTCTGATACTAACAGTGAAAAAAATTACAATTATTAGCACAGATAAAGTTAAAAACTCTAACACTTGACATTAATAACCCTTCATTAAACATATATATATATATATATATATATACCTATATATATGAACTGTTGTCGAACTCTGTTCGATGAGCCTGGATTTTACATCCGGTGCGTTTATCGCTTTTATATATATATATATATATATATTATTTTTTCGCCCCACCTGGAGTTTACTTCGTGGTGATTGATCGCTTTTATAGCTTTCTTTACGTTCATCCTGCCTGGAGTTTACTTCGTGGCAGTTGATCTCTTTTACAGCTTTATTTACATTTGTCATGCCTGGAGTTTACTTCGTGGCAGTTGATCGCTTTGTACAGCTTTATTTACGTTTCGTCCCGCCTGGAGTTTCCTCCGTGGTGGTTGATAGCTTTTACAGCTTTATTTTCATTTTCTGATCACCCATGGAGGTGCTTCGTGGTAGCTGATCATGTCTGTATATATATATTTATAGCTTTAATATATATATGTGCTTACTGCTTTCATACAAATTACGGTATCATGTGAGCCTAGGAATCATGTGATCATAGATTCAGCCTATTGGATCTAGATTCGGTTCCCGTGATGGACATTTTCAGCTGTAAGCAACTTGTAAATTATTATGCGGTCTCTGAATGTCCTCATATGGTTTTCATACCCACGAGGAAATCGACATTATTTTGTATATTATTTTCTTGTAGATGCTTCGTATCTTGGAAATAAAATCAATCAAGCCGAACACTTAATAAAATGGAAGTGTAAAAGGTCTCAATTACTATTGAGCACAAGGGTTTGAAAAACCTCTTTTATAAAACATCCCTGCCATATCTTGCTAAAATTAAATTTTTACACAAGTTCAAACCCTATGTATATAGGTGCGAACGAGGCCTCGCACCACTTCCAAATAAACAACACATTGACCCACACACACACATTCAGATAATAGTTTCTTGAAAAGAGGCGGTCACCATGGTAACACGGATGTCGGGGGGTGCCTAACACCTTCCCTATGCATAATCAAGTACCCGGACCCTAATGAATCTCGGTTTCACCGACCCGTCTAGCAGTGTCACATCACTGAGTCAATGTGCAAACCTTTTCTCGGTCTTGTTGGTACAACCATTTAAAAAACCAACTGGCGACTCTTAACAGTCTATCGTCGACATTATACATGTCGGACCTTTTTCACTTGTTTTTAAAGCAAATCTCACCTAAAATGAGAACACCAAAGAACAAGTAAAGGAAAGGGACAACTAAAAATCCTGACGTCGACAGGTGGCGACTCTGCTGGGGACTTCAGTAAGAGGACTTAAGCCGCTACTTTAAATTTTTTTTCAAAACTATTATCTGGTTGTGTGTGGATGTTGCATTTACATTAATGATGAATGTGTACGAATGCATTTACCTATTGCACTTAGTGCTTCGCACCATATCTGCTTATGATATTAGGGCTTCGCACATGTCATCATTTCCATACGATGAGACGCGATGTATATGAATGTATGTTGTGTGGTCCCTCCACCAGGTGGCTATCCTGTCGGTGTTTGATTACTAGACTCGTAGAAAGACTAATTCCCGCGAGGCTTGATAAGTATGTTTTATACCTACTTATCTGGTATCTGTTACTTGAATTATTTGCTTAATCTTATGTTTCTTAGTTAATTTTCATGCATTTTGTGTTCGTTTTGTAGATTATATGCTTGGGAATTGAAATCGCAAAGAATTGGTATGAAAACGTAAAGAAAAGCAATCCGGACATCATTTAGGCTTTTATGCTTATTTCATGTTCCTGGTTTGGAACTTGGATTACATTGTAGAGCTTCTTCTCAGCTTTTCATAACATCTTGAATCATTCCAATCGGAGTTCGGATGCAAGAGTTATGACATTTGTACCAACGGACATCGAACGTCACTTTTTTGGATGGCCATTTGCATAGCAGTCACTTCCAGCCCAATTTCGACCTTCATCCGTTCGTTATTTCTCAATTCTCAAAGATTGAAAGTTTTATATCTCGTCGATATCTTCGATTTTATAGGTGGCAGGCCTCGTAACTCTTCCCGGATCAAAAGTTATGGTCGTTTTCCCAAGGGATGTCAGAGCAGAAAATTTTCCGTCACAAAACCGCGCCATGTGGGGTGGGGCGTACCAGCCACAAGTCAGAACCCTAGCCCACGGGCGGGCCCAAAATAACATAGACTTTCGCCTGTATGGGGTAGCCTAGAAAATGCGCGAAAAATGTAATTTTGGTCCAATTTGGAGTCGGGAAAGGATTGTTTCGATCCGATTGACACAAGGACTTCCAAGAGAACTTCCAAGAGGACTTAAAGACATATGAAGAGACTTATAAAAGGAGGAGAATCACAAGGATTAGGGGAGATTAGAGACTAGAGAAAGGATTCCATTAGATTAGATTAGAGTAAATTAGATCAAAACACTAGTTCTAATTAGATTTGGAGATTGAAGCAACTTGAAGACCATTGAAGATCAAGAGCAGGAGCTTGAGGAAGATGGAGATTTGCTGACAACAAATTTATTCTTTACTCTACTCTTATTTTTATCTTTTAATGTGTATTCAATTGTGGATTCTTAGTTTTAATTCAATGAACTAATTCTTTGTTTGAGATTACAATGGATTTTATTGTGTAGTTTATTTTAATATGTTTCGCTATCAATTATTATGTTTTATTGTGAGGATTGTCTATTATGATTTGGACTTAATTGTTTAATTGATCGGCCATCAATTACCGCGATAATCTATATGAACTCAAGAGATGAAGTATTGATTTAGATCTTATCATGATAGCATGTGTCATGAATTTTGTCAATAGCAGATTTTTGATTATTGTTAAGGTAGAGATACGCTTGACATCGCATGTAATCGGATAGAGAACTTATTCTTCAACCTTCTTCAATTGTAATTCACATAGAGATATAGTGGGTTAGTTGATTAAGGTGTTTAACGAATTTCTATCTTAATTGTGGATTGACGTTAATATGGGTATTATGCATCGAGAGGTGGTTTTATCTGCTTTAGTGTTCTTGATTAACAATTCAGGATAGAGAATAATTAATGAGAAGTGTGTTAACTTAAATGAAGCAATAAGGGAAGTTGTGATCTTAAATCTCCGTTATCTTAATTTAACTAGTGGTAATTAGAATTAGTTTACTTATAAATTGAAATTCCTTCGTTTAAATAAGATTGAGTTGGTTATGGGTTAGTAATTGGTGATTTTTATTAAACAATTCCTCATGGGAACGATACTCTACTTATCACTTTATTACTTGTTGACCACGTATACTTGCGTGTTGGCTCAGGAAAGGCACCACCCAAATTCGCTCCAGTTGAAAGACCGAATTAATTTTCCGTTGAGTAAATTACGATAATTTGGGAACCTTCATGTCAATAAGTCGCGAGAGTAAACCTAAGATAGGTCAGCCTCTGATAAACCCAATACGGAGGAAAGTCTCTTCATGCTTTCTCATTTTTAATTACTTGTAAACACAATTACTTGTAATTTCATTCAATATCTATCTCCATGTAATGAGAAATATGAAGAAATGTGTACACATACATATTTAATTTAACATGCTATCCTGTATTACAAACAGCTGACGTCTGTGTTGTAGGATAAAATTCCTAAAACAGAATCATCACATAGCATGTTATTTTTCCCCTCAAGACTAAACTATGCAAGTCTTTCGCAGGGAACCAATCGGACCTACTACCCAGTCAAAATCTAAAAAGGCTGCAAGCCTACAGTCAATCATGTCGTCATCTGACAAGACTGATCTTAATCCAGTTTCTAGCAAAGAATTCGACAGATTAAGCAAACAAATTACAGATTTGACTGTTCTGCTTAAAGAACTACACCAGTCTACTCAGGGTCCAAAGATACCCGTACATGTTAAATCCTCTACACAAGAGGGAACCCAGGTCATTACGATACCTGAACTGCAGTTGGATACAACCAACAAATTCATGATGCCACCCATCTCACATGAGACCCAGACACCGGTGACATCAAAAAGAAAGTCCTCCAAATGGATGAGACCCTTCGTGCTATCAAAGGAATTGGAACACACAGAAGTGTTTCATATGCTGACCTTTGCATTTTCCCTGGTGTTCATTATCAAGAAAAGTTTAAGACTCCTAACTTCGAAAAATATGACGGGTTAGGAGATCCTTACACACATTTGAAAGTGTTTATTGGAGAACTCAGATCTTATGCAGAGGACGAGAAGCTCAGAATGCAGCTGTTCCAGAAAAGTCTGACTGGAGAAGCCCGTTCGTGGTACACCAGATTAGACAACTCAAAGATCCATAGCTGGAAAGAGCTAGCACACACCTTCCTCACACAATACAGCTTTCAGTCTCAGATGGCTCCTGACCGGTATCAAATTACCAAGGTCAAGAAACAGTCTAATGAGTCTTTCAGAGAGTATACTCAAAGGTGGAGACGCCTGGCTGCCTAAGTTATTCCTTCCATGATAGAATCAGAAATGGTCATGACTTTCATAGACATACAAGAATCTCCTTTCTATGAAAGAATTTTAGCCAGCATCGGTAAAACATTTTCTGAAATGGTCAAACATGGGGAAATGGCTGAGATGGGATTGAACTCCAGAAAAATTCAAGACCTAGCTGCCCTTAAAGCTGTTGCTGATCACATCCAATCCGAAAATTATGGAAACAACCCCCGAAAGGTCCATAAAAAGAAAGAGGAAGATGTTTCCCTGATACTACAAGGTCAAAAAGGCAATCAGAACATGCCTATCCAAAGGAGAAGTTACACTTCCTTTCAAGCACAGTCTTCGAACCCTCCAATGCCAAAAGGTGGAGAAGTCAAACGCCCTCAAGTGTTCACACCATTAGGGGACTCACTCGAGAATTTTCTCACTCTTCTGACAACACATAAGAAAATCACGCACCTTCTTCCACCAGCCAACCCTAATGGACGGGGTTTCAATGCTTCTCGGAAATGTGCTTATCATGTCGGGGCACCTGGACATGATACTCAGGATTGTTGGGCCTTGAAACACAAAATCAAAGACCTGATAGACAACGGTGAGATCGTGGTCACCAAGCCAGATCAACCTCACGTACAAGACAATCCTCTTCCTCAACACAAAGAAGAAGAGGTCAACATTATTAATTGGAGCAATGGACAAAGTTCCAATTACAATGGCGAATCATCTCAGACCACCAAAGACGGGGTTGACAAATGGGATTATGCCAAATTCCAGTTTGCAATGGAACGTAAGATGAAAGCTCTATGCAAGCAGATTGAGCAATTGGAAGAACTGGTGACCTATCAGCATCAAGTGAAACGCCAGTTAGTCATCCAGGAGCATGCTAGTCTCCTCCCTCTTGTCACGAATATACTCTCGTCACCTTTAGAAAATGAAATGCTGGAAGACAAAGTGATAAGGAGAGCAAATGCCAAAGCTCATCGGGATTTCGCCAATAAAAGAGAATTTACATACCTGGGCCAACCTATGGAGGAAATACTTCAGATGCTAATCAATGTATGAAGGATCACTTCCCTTCTACCTCCAATCAATCCCCGTTTAGAATGGTTCAATTCTGATGGAGTATGTCAATATCACTCCCATTCTCATGATCACAAGATCACGGAAGAATCTTTGGGCACTCCGCCACCTTATCCAGAATCTAATTGACAGTGGTGTCCTGCAACTAGCAGACGATGATACTGTGCTACGTGAGAGTGAGGATACATATCCTACTAAGTGGAAGGGTTTGGTAGCAATCATATCCACTGAGACTGATGGGACTAACAAATCACTCACCATACTAGCAATTCAACTCAGAGGAAGCAACAATCCTTTGAAAGTGGCCGCTCCAGAGCCAATCATCTTGCCATGAAGAGCACAATATCCTATTGTTAGCTTATATAACGTGCCATGGAATTATGGAGAAGGTGAAGGATCCACCTCACATACAACTGCTGCAGTGTTAAAAGAAAATCCACTGTATCTTCCCCAACGGGTGATGAAGTCTACCATCAAATCAAAGGGGAAAATACCCATGGTGAAGATTGAAAAATTCCTCCGCACTATGGGTCATAACGAAGCCAAGGCGGTTTCAAGCTTAAAAGAAGCTCCACACCAAATCTCAATTTTGAACTTGGTCCTAACTTTCGAGGATCACCGGACGATCTTGCTGTAGGTTTTAGAAGAAGCCTATCTACCAAAATTAGTGGATGCGAAAAAATTTCAACATTTGGTTGATCACATTTTCAACAACAATGTGATATTCTTCATTGATGACGACATACCGCCCGAAGGACCCGGTCATTATAAGCCGTTGCACATTGCGGTCTTCTCCTCCGGATACATGCTAGCTGGACTCTTAATAGATGGAGGCTCATCTCTAAATATCTGTCCATAGGCTACCTTGGTGAAGATGAATATCAATCTCAACCAAATCCGGAGCAGCCATACTGTAATCAAAGCTTTTGATGGAGCCCGCCGAAATTCGGTTGGAGTAATTGAGCTGCCAATCGAAATTGGTCCCCATACATTCTGCGTATCATTCCACGTGCTCAAGATAGATTCATGATATAACCTACTCTTGGGACGACCATGGATTCATATGGCAGGGGCAGTCCCCTCCACCCTTCGCCAACAGTTAAAATACATTATCAACGACAGCTTAGTCACAGTCAACGCTGAGCCGGAGTGTCCTCCACAAAATGATATACCATACATCAACGTCAATTCAGATGTTGAGCCGGTCAGTTTTCACACCTTTGAGGTGAGCAACACTCAGTACCATGCTATTGGAACGCCACCTCTCACACCCAAGATTTCTGCCGAAGTGATGGCAGCTACTCAAGAAATGATATCCTTGGGTCATCAGCCAGGACAAGGGCTGGGTAAAGATCATCAGGGTATCAAATACCCCATCCAAGTTATTAGTCAAACTGGGACAGCTGGGCTAGGCTATTCTGCCAGTTATAGTAACAGGAATCCACATAAACATCCTCAAATTCCTCCAGTTTCAGTTACACGACGTTCGTCTACACTTACAACTGCTGAGTCTGCACAACCTCTTGTAAAGGTGCTAGCCAACGTGATCGCTATGTTATTTCCTAAGCCTGTACCGGTAAAGGCAAAAGAAGTCTTTGTTCCAGATCCCACCGGGGAGGAAGAAAAACAAAGAATTAAACAAGACGTCATCTGAATGATGTCGGGCATACGCATCATTGTTCATGACGAACATACACACAGATACACCCCAGACGATGATTGCTCAGACATAATGGCCATCATTCGGGATAGGGAGGACGATGACAACCCCTCCATCACTGCAGTCCACTCGGACTTTGTCCTTGCCAATTGGAGCAACACTCCTTTCATTGGTCAACAAGGGTAAAACGGGCAGAAACTATTTCTGCCATGTAGATATCATAACTGCTTACTTTTCTATACAGTATTAGCAGTTGTTTTGCTAGTGCATGCTAACACTTTGTATGATCAAACCTTTTCATATATACTAAGTGAAAACATATTTTGTTTCAGGACCCTGAATTTAGATGTGCCTGTACTTGCTGATATGGTGCCTCTTCTCCACAAAGATTGTAACTTTGATGTAGAGACGAATTCAGCCTTGATGGAAATACATGAGGATATTGAGGTGCATCTGGAAATTCAAGAATGGGTCAAAGACAAACCTAAACCCAACCTCGATCAAACCACTTCATTCAATCTTGGAACCTTAGAAAGCCCTAAGTTAATCCAGATTGGTTCAGACCTTACCCCAAACAAGCGAAATGACATGGTTACACTACTAACCTAGTTCCAGGATGTGTTTGCATGGTCTCATGAAGATATGGTGGGTTTGTCCACTGACATTGTACTTCATCACCTTCCCATTAAAGAGGGATTCAAGCCAGTCAAACAGAAGCTCAGGCGATTGAAACCCGAGTGGAGTTTAAAGGTAAAAGAAGAAATTGTGAAATAATTTCAAGCTGGCATCATTATGGTGTCCATATATCCTGAGTGTATATCCAACATTGTTCCCATACCTAAACCTGGAGGAAAGGTGCGAGTCTGCATGGATTATCGGGACTTGAACAAAGCTTGCCTTAAAGATAGCTTTCCCGTACCCTTTATCCACATTCTCATTGACAATACTGCTCAATACTGCATGTATTCCTTTGCTAATTGCTTTGTGGGGTACCATCAAATCATGGTTGCCGAGGAAGATCGTGAGAAAACTGCTTTCATCACACCTTGGAGAACCTTTTATTATAGACGATTGTCATTCACCCTCATTAATACCGGAGCCACCTATCAGCGAGCTATGATGGCTCTCTTCCACGAATTAATGCACAAAGAGATCGAGATCTACGTGGATGACATCATTGTCAAATCCCGGAAGGAGTTAGACCACTTAGACCGTCTCAAAAAGCTATTCAACAGGTTGCGTAAGTACAACTTGAAGTTGAATCCAGCCAAGTGCGCCTTTGGCGTTAAATCAGGAAAGTTGCTAGGATTTATAGTCAGCTACAAAGGGATTGAGCTGGATCCTACAAAAATCCAGGCCATTACGGAAATGCCCATTCCTCAGACAGAGAAGGAAATACGGGGAGTTTTGGGAAGAATCAACTTCATTAGCAGGTTTATCTCTCAACTCACAGCAATCTGTGAGCCAATCTTCAAGCTATTAAGGAAGAACTCCTCCATGAAATGGAATGATGAGTGCCAAAATGCCTTCCTCACAATTAAAGAAGAGCTAGTCAACGCTCCCATTTTGGTACCACCCAGGGATGATGTTCCCCTGTTCATGTACCTGTCCATAAGTGACAACATCGTGGGCAGCATATTGGGACAGAAAGACGATAGAGGCCAAGAACGAGCTATCTATTACCTCAACAAAAGATTTAACAGCAGTGAACACAAGTACACTCTGGTCGAGAAGATGTGTTGTGCTTTAGCATGGGCTTCCATGAGGTTACAACATTACCTCCATGGTCACACAACCCATCTCATATCCCGCGTTGTTCCTCTCAAGTATATGTTCAATAAACCCATGTTAAATTATAATTTATCGGATGGCGGTTGATCCTACAACAATTTGACACCGTCTACGTGACTCAAAAGTCCATCAACGGTCAAGGAATTGCGGATCAACTGGCCGCCGCACCCTCAGGGGACTTCAAACCCTTGGAGACATACTTCCCCGATGAGGGAGTAATGACAGTTCAGCAACACCATCAATATGATACACGCCAGGCACGTACGATATATTTTGATGGAGCTGTTAATATGGAACGATTCGAGCTGGAGCGATTCAAGTATCCCAGTCTGATGGAGCAAATATCCGTCGCCGTCAAATTGCAGTTTGTCAGCACCAACAACACAACTGAGTATAAAGGCTATCTTATGGGGCTAAAACTTGTCCGTTCAATGGGCATCAGGCGGTTAACTATCTTTGGAGATTCAGAGTTGGTAATCAGATAATCCACCGGAATCTATCAAACCAAAGAACTACATTTGCTGCCTTACCATCGGCAAGTTTTACAGATGGTCTTGGAGTTCGAAGAAATCTCCTTTCTACATATTCCTTGTAATAGGAATGACTTTGCAGACGCATTAGCAACTTTGGCATCCTTGACTCGCATATTTGACAAGGGACACTTGCCAAGCGTCACAATTTCCCTGCACAAGGCCCCGGCCTATGGGAACTACGTCAAAGAAGTATCGGATGAGCTACCTCCCATCCAGCATCCTTGGTATCAACATATTAAGGAATACCTACAATATGGATCTACACCAGCTGAGGTGAACCCGACTGACAAAAGGTGGATCCATCGACTTGCTATAAAATTCTACCTGAGTGGAGATGCACTTTATAAAAGAGATGCATAACTAGGTCTCCTCAGATGTTTAGACAAAGATCAAGCACAAAGACTTATGGATGAGATCCATGGTGGAGTCTGTGGCCCCCACATGAGTGGCCCCCTCCTTGTTAAGAAAGTCCTCAAGACAGGACATTACTGGCTATCTCTTAAAGTTGACTGCAATGACCACGTTAGGAGATGTTATCAGTGCCAAATTCAAGGGAATGCTATACACGCCCCTCCACGGGAACTCCACAATATGAGTTCGCCTTGGCCCTTTTCAATATGGGGAATGGACGTTATCGGGCCCATTGAACCCAAAGCCAGTAATGGACATCGATTCATCTTCACCATGATCGACTACTTCACCAAGTGGGTAGAAGCAGCCTCCTTCCCTAGGGTTACCAAAGAAGTCATCATTGCTTTCATCAGAAATAATGTCATTTGTCGATATGGACAATCCGAGGTGATTGTGTCAGACAATGCTAAGAACCTCAACAACAAAATGATGGAGGAATTATGTAGTAAATTCCACATCAAACATCTTAACTCTGTCATCTATCGTCCGAAGATGAATGGTGTTGTTGAAGAGGCTAACAAAAACATCAAGAAGATCATGCAAAAGATGTCTGACAATCACATAGAATGGCCTGACTTATTGCCTCTTACTCTGTTTGCCTACAGAACATCAATGCGCACTTCCACTGGGGCAACCCCCTATATTTTAACCTATGGGACGGAAGAAGTGCTCCCCATAGAAGTAGAAATAGAATCCCTTCGAGTATTGATCGACGCTCAGCTGGATGAAGACCAATGGGTACAAGACATGTATCACCAATTGTCTCTAATAGACGAAAGGCGAACCGCGGCTATCTTCCATGGTCAGTTATATCAACAGAGGATCGCCAGATCCTATAATAGAAAAGTCCGGCTATGGCAGTTTAAACAACATGACTTGGTTTTGAAGAAGATCATTGACAACCAAGATCAATCTAAGGGAAAATTCGCTCCTAACTGGGAAGACCCATTTGTTGTCAAGGAAGTATTGACAGGAGGTGCTCTCAGATTAAAAAAAATGGACGGCGATGAATTTCAACAACTCATCAACTCGGACACCGTAAAATAGTACTATGTCTGAAGTTACCATCAATCAAACATCCTGATGTTGGATCATCAGATCACCAGTCATTCCGGTTCTTTAACCCTTTACCACATACAACTTTTCCACCCTTTGCCCCTCAGGGAAACATACTTTTCAAGCCAGCAGTCTGGCTTCTCTGCGTTCCTACGACTTCGGTCATCCCACCAGGGATTGAACATTTTCGTGCTTATAGTTTGTTACCCCCAAACATGGGATCAAACTTTTTCACGCCTGCAGTTTATCCTCAACTTAAGATCAAACTTTCTCCTCCCCGCAGTCTTACCTGCACATGGGATCACGCTTTTCCACTCACCCTGAGGGGTGAACTACGCTGACCTGATCTCCTTTTCAATAGGAGTACGTAGGCAACCATTTTATATGGCCCGGTCGCAATAAAACAAAAACAACAAAAATATTTCTACCCCCTTCTCCTTACAAAAACAAAAACAAAAAATAAATTCGTACACCATTCCTTCCACATGCAGTGTTGAACCTCTTACACCAGGTTCGAACTACACAGACCTGATCTCCTCTTTAATAGGAGTACGTAGGCAACCATTTATGGTGCGGTCTCATCACCCCCTACCAAAACACAAACCTTTGTCAAGTAGTACTGGGATTGTAAGACCCCGAATTTTTTTTTTAAATAAAAAGGAATTTCCTTTATTTATTATTTTGAAATAGTAAGGGTTGATTTGATTAATGTGGATAGTTAAGGGTTAAATACGCAAATATTTCAAAATAAGCAAGTGGTTATAAAATATTCATTTTTTGTGGGGAATATTCGTTTGGTCGTGGAATATTCAGATGCGCTTGGGAATATTAAATGCGACAGTAGTTGACCATGTGGGCCCCATAACGAAAGCGATTGGATGAAGAAAACGACAAATATAAGTTGGTTTAAAATATGGCAGCGTAGTTGTTCTGAATTAAGACTGTTGGAATACCCGGTGGTTAAAATACGATGTCTGGCGTGGGTCGCACAAAGTAGCACTACCAGATTGCATGAGTATTGTTGAATTATTGATCCTTACGTAAGAAGGCACTACTCAATAATTTTCACGGTGAATTCTTATTCAATATTTTATTTTATTGATTCAATAATTCTTTGCGTTGATATTTTATATTATTGTTGTTCAATAATTGTCACCGCATTATTATCTCCATTATCGGATCAATAATTCATATTATTTGAATAATATTATTGGATAGCATTATTGGCAATGTCTAGAAAGTTACGTCGAGAGGTTTGGTCACCTAATTGCGCGCCAAGATGAGGAGAAATCCTTATCTGAAAGCCCCCTCTTTCACAGGGAACTACTGGTCATCATAATTGTGATTACGTAATATTATTTGTGAATAATTAATTATTGATTCATATGATAAAGAAATATTTATTTTATGTAGATATAAATGATGGATTTATTTATGTGGTTATAAATGAAGAAGTTAATGTTGAGGTGTTTTATCAGTATTTTATCAGATTGGAGGTATTAAAAATTAAATCAGGGGTTTTGAGATATATTGTGGGGGTTATAATTTTTAATCCGATAGTTGGATTGTGGTAATTTTTGGGTATGTTATACATACATAAGTTGAGTATATGTCCACAAATTTTGAACCGTTAAAAATGCACGAATGATTTGTTGTGAATTTTAAGAGGTGTCGGATTTAAATTAGGTTTATAATTGATTTTGGTGGAAAATTCTAGAATTGAGTGGGCCCCACTTGTGGTTGGTGAAAAATGTGCTGAATTTTATTTCAAATGTGGTGGGTGGCAATAGTAGCGAGGGTAAAGCCATCGGTAGCTTGGTGTCAAGTCTGCGCTGTACGGCTAACATTTTCCTATAAATAGAGGGCTAAGTTAGAATTGAAAATCACACGTAAACAAAGTTTTCTCTTTCTCTCTATATTATTGAGCGTATTTTGTGAGTATTTAGATACTTTGAGAGTTCTTTATTCAAATTCAAGTTTCATTCAAACATCACTTGACCTTTCCTTCCAAGTAATCGATTCTTTGAGGTAAGGGATATTATTTTTTTTTTGTAATGATATTATTTCTTCAATATCATTATCTTTGAAATATTGATCAAGTTTTTATCAAATTTGGAATTTTTTTCATGTCGGAGTTACTATTCATGAGTTACTATTCACGAGTTACTATTCATGAGTTACTATTCACGAGTTACTATTCACGAAGCGTGAAGATGTTTTTGTGGAATTTCTATCTTTTTGTGTGTCTGAGTTCTTATTCACGATATAAGACTATTCACGATATCTGACACTATTCACGTTATACTAAAGATTATTCATAGAAAAATAAAATGTCTTCTTTTTCGTTCAAAACATCTATTCCGGATACTAACTCGATTGTATCCATGTTTTGATCATTCTTGAATTTTACACCACTATGATTATTTTTGAGGTATTTTTGGACGTGGATAAAACCAAGTACGAATCCTTAATCCTTAATCCTTGTCATTTTGTTTCCTTTGGATTCGTTTCTTTAAAAATATTTTCATCATCCTCGGTCTTAAATGATGATATTATTGAATATCTTTGGCCAGTAGTGCAAAGATGAGCAGTGTTGAGATGAACATACGACCGATTGATTAATATCTTTGGCTGTAGTGCAAAGATGAGCAGTGTTTAAATGAACATGACTAATCGATGAATATCTTTGCTTCTGTGAGTGCAAAGATGAATATTTGATTCGGATGTATATTGATTGATGTTACTGAGGATAAAATATTGATGATGGACTGTTAAATTCATAGATTATAGTAGATTTCATTCTCTACGTAACTCTTCTATGAATTATTATTTCATTGCGAATATTGATCCGAGACTTGTTGTCTATTGTATTCTATTAAATTTTTCCCTTGTTGAAGACTAACGATAATTTATTGTATATTATCTTAGTCATAATATTCTTTCTTGAGCTAGTTGAGCTCACCCTTTTCCTTTTTGTTCCATTCTTCTCGTGGAGGCGAGAATATATATAGTATTTAGTGGGGTATGGAATGAAGGTGTTAGAAAGGATTGTTTAGTAGTCCTCACCATTTTTGTAAAATAATGTATCAATAAATGTGATGAGGATTTATTTGAGTATAGATATTGTCTAGAAGATAATATTTGTATTCAAACTCACGCTTTTCTTGTTGTAATAATAAAGTTGTAGTTGTTTACATACCATGTATTGACAACTCGAGAATAGGTGATGTATACCTATTTTGGGGGCGTCACAGTTGGTATCGAGCTTAGGATATGATCTCTGGCGGAGATCGGGAATAGAACTAGGAAGGAGAGGCGAGTAAATCCTTCGCTAGTGTCTTACCTAAGCTTATTTGTTAGTTGGTCAAGATATATAGGGATATTATGTGATATATTGATTTCCTTAATTAACCCTTGTTTTATGACAAGATTTGAGAATGTCGATCGAGAATATTAACAATTGGAGTAAATGAGACCGTGGAGATGCTCAGACTTTACCAACGAGGAGAACGCAACAGTCGGGCAATGTTCCTCCCGTGAAACAACACCATGGAGCGAGATGATGAAGCGAGGGATGTTTAGAAGTTTTTTGCAGTTCATGCAAAATCGGACGAGGAGACTCGTGTTCAAAAAATGTGGGGAAATGATAGCAATTCACGGGTTGTCACGGCCAAGCGGATTCAAAGAGTTGGGACCCACGAATTTAAGGAAAGCCAGATCCGATCATGGCGGAAACATGGGTCAAGCAAATTACCAAGATATTCGATGTCTTGGGATGCACGGGAGAACAGAAGGTTCCATTCGCCACCTTTATGTTAAAGTGGCGAGGCAGACTCATCGGTGGGAGTCGTGAAGCGTACCCATCCGGCCCGCACTCAAAGATGTCTTGGGAGGCGTTCAGAGACTATTTAATGACAAATACTTTCCGAAAGTGTTCATCGTATGAAGGAAGTGGAGTTCATCGATTAGAGCAAAACAACATGACGCGGTGTCTCGAAGACGAGGCAAAGTTTGCAGAGTTATCCAGTTTGCACCTCATTTGGTGGAGAATGAGGAGCGATGACGCGGATGTTTCTTAGAGGTTTGAAACCCTAAGATACGTCAAGATCTCATTTTCATAAACTTTCTCTTTATTCAGATGTTGTAAGCAGGCTCAATTATTAGAGCGAGATAACGAGTACGGTCAATTGAGGGACCATAACGAGGATCGTACTCGGAGATAGCGGTCAACAGAATAATGATAACTGCGGAGAAAAAGCAGAGACGGACAGAAATGGTAACCACTCTGGTGGTAATCATGGTCATGAAAATGTAAGAAGAAGCGAAGTGGGAGGAGATTTTAAAAGAGGAGATTTAACAACGACTATGTGAAGACGAGCGGTCTTGGCGTGAAAGAATCGGTTCTAAGGAGGAGAGCGACCACCGGTCATATATGCTACAAATGCGAAAAGAGGGACATATCGGTCCAAAGCGCCCACAGCAGTTCAAGGTATGCTATAGTTGTGGAAAGGAAGGACATATCGCTCGAGATTATGCGGTGAGCGAAACCTAGTTCAATGGGGACGGTGACTCAAAAGGCTATCCCGTAAAAGTCAAAGTCAACGATTCCGGAAGAGCGTTTGTTGTGATCGGTCATAATGCGAGGAACCCAAACGAGGTGATCACGGGTAAGCTATTTATAAATTTTTGTGAAGTTTATACCTTACTTGATCTGGGGTGCTACCCATTCATTTATCTCTCCTGCATGTGCTCAACGTTTAAACTTGACTCCGGAGAAATTAGACTTTGACCTATCTGTGGAAACTCCGTTAGGAGAAACTTTCATCACATCCATTGTTTATAAATCTTGTTTGATTCAAGTTGGCACCATCACCTTACCTGTTGACCTTATCTCTTTAAAGATACTTGCTTTTGATGTGATTTTAGGGATTGATTGGTTAACTACTCATCATGCCAAAATTGATTGTTTTCGTAAGGTTGTTAGTTTTCATATTCCTAACCAACCTTTTGTTATTTAATTCAAGCAACTAAACCATTAAAATCAATCACTATCATATCTAATCATAAAGCTATTCGTTTATTGAAAAACGGATGTCAAGCTTTCTTAGCCCATGTTATGGATTTGAATAAAGACACGTCAAATTTGAATAATATTCCTGTTGTTATTGACTTTCCTGACGTATTTCCCGAAGAACTTCCGGCCTACCCCCGGAGCGTGAAGTTGAATTCTTTATTGATCTTGAACTGGTACAAAGCCCATTTCTAAAACCCCATATCGAATGGCTCCTATTGAACTTCAGGAGTTAAAGGTCCAACTACAGGAATTGTTGGACATTGGTTTCATTAGTCCTAGTACATCTCCTTGGGGTGCTCTGTTTTATTCAGTAAAGAAGAAGAAGGCGGAGTATGCGACTTTTGTATTGACTATCGGGAATTGAACCATGTCACCATCAAGAATAGGTATCCTCTACCTCGTATTGATGACTTGTTTGACCGATTACAAGGGCACAATTCTTTTCAAAAATCGATCTTCGATTACGGATATCATCATTTGAAGATTAAAAGCGAGGATATTCAAAGGCGCCATCGAGAACTTCGGTATGGGCATTATGAATTCTTAGTCATGTCTTTCGGACTAACTAATGCTCCTGCGACTTTCATGGATATGATGAACAAAGTATTCAAGGAATATTTGGATCGATTCGTTGTTGTCTTTATTGATGACATCCTTATATATTCCAAAAGTCGTGAAGATCATGAGCACCATTTGAAGCTGGTACTCCAAAGGCTTCGTGAAAACCAACTATATGCCAAATTGAAGAAATGCGAGTTCTGGCTTGAGGAAGTAGCCTTTCTTGGGCATGTGGTGTCAAAACATGGAGTATCTCATTGATCCGTGAAGATTGAAGCAATACAAAGTTAGAGCAACCAAAAGTCGGTGATCAAGTCACGTAGCTTTTTGGGCTTATTTGGTTATTATCGGAGATTCGTGGAAGGTTTTCTCGAATCGCTACTCCATTAACTCAGCTAACTCGAAAGGATATGAAATTCGTTTGGGGCGAAGAATGCGAGAAAAGTTTCCAAGAGCTTAAGAGGAGACTTATTTCTAAGACTTGTTTCTAACAATACCATCTGGTTCGGATGGATTTGTTATCTCTGACGATGCTTCGTGCAAAGGGTTAGGATGTGTTCTCATGCAGCGTGGGAAAGTCATAGCCTATGCCTCGCGACAACTTAAAGAGTATGAGAGGAATTATCCTACTCATGATCTAGAGTTAGCGGTGATCGTTTAGCAGCTAAAGATATGGAGGCACTATCTATATGGGGAGAAAGTGGAGATATATTCAGATCATAAAAGCCTTAAATATTTCTTCACTCAAAAAGAACTCAACATGCTGGCGTGACGTTGGCTCGAGCTATTGAAAGACTACGACCACACTATTCAATACCATCCCGGTAAAGCGAGCGTGGTAGGCGGCGCATTGAGTAGAAGATCATATGCGGAACGAGTGCGATGATGTCAAGTATCGCGTAGAGCCAACTTTAATAGAAAAAGTTAAGGTTGCTCAACCCACAGGCGGGAAATGATGCGTATGAAGAAGAAAGTACAAGAAGGAGCTATTCCTAAGCGAGAATTGATGAAGAAGGAATACTTTGAGTTCACTCTAGACTTTGTGTTCTAACGACTACGATTTGAAGTACAAGATTATGATGGAGGCACACAATACACCATTTGCAATCCATCCGGAAGTACTAAAATGTATCGTGATCTTGACATACATTTTGGTGGAACAATATGAAGAGAGAGATTGCAAAGTTTATCTCAATGTGTTTAACTTGTCAACGTGTAAAGGCGGAGCATCTAGTACCTAAGGGTCCGTTGCAACCACTTGAGATTCCGGAATGGAAGTGGGAACACATTACCATGGATTTCGTACGGGTCTTCCTATGGTTTCTCAAGGCATCAATGCTATTTGGGTTATTGTTGATAGATTAACCAAGTCTCGCTTTCATTTCTTGCCGATCTGAGAGACTTATTCCTTGAACGTCTTGCTAGTATGTACGTAAATGAGATTGTGAGGTTGCATGGCATGCTTGTATCCATAGTTTGGGATCGTGACCCAAGATTCACTTCAAGATTTTGGGTTAGCTTGCAAAAGCTATGGGCACGGAGTTTGCGATTTAGTTCGCATACCATCCCCAAAGCGGACGGACAATCGAGAGGACTATTCAAACTCTTGAAGATTTATTAAGACTCTGTGTCCTAGACTTCAAGGGTAGTTGGGATAAGTATTTACCATTGGTGGAATTCTCCTACAACAATGAGTTATCGTGCAAGTATAGGTGTGGCTCCATTGAAGCATTATATGGACGAAAATGTCGTTCTCCAATATGTTGGGATGAGGTGGGTGAAGTAACATTGTTGGGACCCGAAGTTAGTACGTATGACTCTGAAAAGATCCAAATGATTCGACAACGTATACAAAGCGGCACAAGATCGACAAAAGAGTTATGCGGATCTTCATCGAAAGGACGTGGAATTTAATGTAGGGGATCATGTATTGTTGCGAGTTGCTCCATGGAAGGGAGTTACAAGATTTGGGAAGAGAGGAAAGCTCAATCCACGATTTATTGGTCCATTTCAAATTCTTGACCGAGTAGGAAATGTAGCCTATAGACTTGCGTTACCTCCGAGTATGTCTCGTGTTCATAATGTGTTTCACATATCGTGCTTCAGTAAATATGTGAAAGACCCGAACCACGTTATTGAGTTAGAAACGGGCGAGATAGTAGAAGACTTAACGATGAGGAGGTACTGTCAAGATCTTGGATAGGAAGGAGCATGTCCCTACGGCAAGAAAGGTCATACCACAAGTTAAAGTTTTGTGGAGGAATCATGCTATATAGAGGAAATGACACCGGGAATTGGAAAGCGGAAATGAAAGCGAGGTATCCTCACCTTTTCGAAACACCAGGTACGTACGTCAATTTCGAGGACGAAATTTCATAAGGAGGGGAGGTTGTAAGACCCCGAAATTTTTTTTTAAATAAAAAGGAATTTCCTTTATTTATTATTTTGAAATAGTAAGGGTTGATTTGATTAATGTGGATAGTTAATGGTTAAATACATAAATATTTCAAAATAAGCAAGTGGTTATAAAATATTCATTTTTTGTGGGGAATATTCGTTTGGTCGTGGAATATTAAATCTTTGTCAGAATAATATTAAATGCGACAATAGCGATGACCCATATGTGGGCCCCATGTGAAAGCGATTGGATGAAGAAAGCGACAAATATAAGTTGGTTAAAAATAACGGCGTAGTTATTCTGAATTAAGACTGCATTGAATACCCGGTGGTTAAAATACGATGTCTGGCGTGGTTTCGCATAAAGCTTTACCGGTATTGCATAAAGATTGTTGAATTATTGATCCTTACGTAAGAAGGCACTACTCAATAATTTTCCACGGTGAATTCTTATTCAATATTTTATTTTATTGATTCAATAATTGCTGCGTTGATATTTTATATTATTGTTGTTCAATAATTATCTTTGCACATTATCTCCATTATCGGATCAATAATTCATATTATTTGAATAATATTATTGGATAGCATTATTGGCAATGTCTAGAAAGTTCTCATCGAGGAGAGGTTTGGTCACCTAATTGCTGGCGCCAAGAAGGAGAAATCCTTATCTAAAGCCCCTCTTTCGGGAGCGGCTGGTTATCATAATTGTGATTACGTAATATTATTTGTGAATAATTAATTATTGATTCATATGATAAAGAAATATTTATTTTATGTGGATATAAATGATGGATTTATTTATGTGGTTATAAATGAAGAAGTTAATGTTGAGGTGTTTTATCGGTATTTTATCAGTTGGAGGTATTAAAAAATTAAATCGGGGGTTTTGAGATATATCAGGGGTTATAATTTTTAATCCAAATAGTTGGATTGTGGTAATTTTTGGGTATGTTATACATACATAAGTTGAGTATATGTCCACAAATTTTGAACCGATTAAAATGCACGAATGATTTGTTGTGAATTTTAAGAGGTGTCGGATTCGGAAATTAGGTTTATAATTGATTTTGGTGGAAAATTCTAGAATTGAGTGGGCCCCACTTGTGGTTGGTGAAAAAATGTGCTGAATTTTATTTCAAATGTGGTGGGTGGCAATAGTAGCGTGTAAAAGCCATCGTGTGGTGAAGTCAAGTCTCGCTTGGTAGGGCTAACATTTTCCTATAAATAGAGGGCTAAGTTAGAATTGAAAATCACACCGTAAACAAAGTTTTCTCTTCTCTCTCTATATTATTGAGCGTATTTTGTGAGTATTTAGATACTTTGAGAGTTCTCATTCAAGACAAGTTTCATTCAAAGATCACTTGAGCCTTTCCTTTAGAAATCTTGATTCTTTGAGGTAAGGGATATTATTTTTTTGTAATGATATTATTTCTTCAATATCATTATCTTTGAAATATTGATCCGAAGTTTTTATCAAATTTGGAATTTTTTTCATGTCGGGGTTACTATTCATGAGTTACTTATTCACAAGTTACTATTCACGCAGTACTATTCATGAAGCGTGAAGATGTTTTTGTGGAATTTCTATCTTTTGGTGTCTGAGTTTCTTATTCACGTATTATCGACTTTATTCACGATATCTGGCACTATTCACGATATCTGGTACTATTCATAGAAAAATAAAATGTCTTCTTTTCGTCCAAAACATCTATTCGGATACTAACTCGATTGTATCCATGTTTTGATCATTCTTGAATTTTACACCACTATGATTATTTTTGAGGTATTTTTGGACGTGGATAAAACCAAGTACGAATCCTTAATCCTTAATCCTTGTCATTTTGTTTCTTTGGATTCGTTTCTTTAAAAATATTTTTCATCATCCTCGGTCTTAAATGATGATATTATTGAATATCTTTGGCACAGTAGTGCAAAGATGAAGCAGTGTTGAGATGAACATGGACTGGATTGATTAATATCTTTGCTTTGTAGTGAAAAGATGAGCAGTGTTTAAATGAACATGATTAATGATGAATATCTTTGGCTCAGTAGTGCAAAGATGAATATTTGATTCGAGATGTATATTGATTGATGTTACGAGGGGATAAAATATTGATGATGGTCGTTAAATTCATAGATTATAGTAGATTTCATTCTCTACGTAACTCTTCTATGAATTATTATTTCACTGCGAATATTGATCCGAGACTTGTTGTCTATTGTATTCTATTAAATTTTTCCTGTTGAAGACTAACGATAATTTGTTGTATATTATCTTAGTCATAATATTCTTCTTGAGCTAGTTGAGCTCACCCTTTCCTTTTTGTTCCATTCTTCTCGGGAGGCGAGAATATAGCGTAGTACGCAGTCTGAGGTATGGAATGAAGGTGTTAGAAAGGATTGTTTAGTAGTCCTCACCATTTTTGTAAAATAATGTATCAATAAATGTGATGAGGATTTATTTGAGTATAGATATTGTCAGAAGATAATATTTGTATTCAAACTCACAGCTTTTTCTTGTTGTAATAATAAAGTTGTAGTTGTTTACATACCATGTATTGACAACTCAGAATAGGTGATGTATACCTATTTTGGGGGCGTCACAGGGATCATCCTTCAATCCATCACATTTCATTCGGCCTCAGACCAACTAGATGGAATTACCCGAACTCCACCTAAATAGGAGATTCAGCGACCATCTAAGCTGCGGTTGTACCTCAAAGAGCAACACCAACCCATAAGAGATGAAATTAACTAGGCTTATCCTAAATAGAAGTACTGACGACCATCTGTGGTGCGGTCAATCTCAGAGAGGAAAGCCACCTTCCTCTCCACATATCCATACAGAAACCAGTCCCAAGACACCAAAGATGGTAGGGATACACACAGATCAATGATCCATTCTGAACTATCCAGTGACAACTCAATGTCTATCCCTCAAGGAGGAATTCAGAATACATCAAGATCACAAGCCCTGAAGAAATAAACAAAATATCAAGCAAGCCACAGACATATCTAAAAGGGAAGTGATCAAAAATATATTTCCCTACTATATATAATGTTGTTTGATATACATGATGTAAACTGTACAGGACAAAATGGCTATACTAGTCTGTGCAGGAAAATATCAAGCCCAGCTACAACTCAGGATATATGCGAGCTAACAAGCCCAACATGGCATCCCTCTCGGAAGAAGGAGGCGAAGCTGTGGTCTCCTGTACAAGGGTCCACACGACCCAACAGATCTGCAGTCATCTGCATGGTGACCATATGCTTATCAATGTAATTGCTCATCTCTACAATCATGCCAGTGGTAAGGGATGGCATTGCAGTACTATCTATGATGGCTACATCCAGACCAGATATGGCACAATCCCGCTCAACTATCACTGCATCTCTGGCTGATCTAGCCTCATCCTACTCGACAACAGCGGCGTCTCTGCGAACTAATGCATCATCTCTCTCTAACAGAGCTTCATCTCTCCCATCAAGGGCGGTCAACATCAAGGCTCTAGCCTGGTCTCTCTCAAAGGTCATCAGATGAAGACTACGTTGAAATCGCGTCTTAGAATCTTTGTATCCGACTATCTGAACGGGAGAATCTAAAAGAAATCTTTGGTAACCCGCAGTAAGTGGCGCCCTCCTCGATATGGGAATCAATGTCCTCCATGGGCTCTCCATCGTCTGAAACACTATCCAATACTGTGAATACTGCCACAGCCGATGAAATCTCTATATCCGTCCACGCAGAATACTCTGGTGAACATCCCAGATGGCTAATGGAGAAAGCAGCTATCTCACGCTGGTCCCAACAAGCATACACACGGGATCGATCCTCTGCTGAGAGATAATGAGAAGCTAAACGCTGACCTAGCGCCCCCTCAAAAGGATGAAAATCCTGAAACTTGTCAAACTGCGACATCACGGCCATCGGGTGATAGGTAGTCATACCCCTCAAACCAGCCAGAGGGAGATAATCCATGCCCGGAGAATGAGTAATAAAGCTGTAGGGTGAGCTAAGCCCGAGCACGGCAATATGATAAATGGATCTTTGATATCCGCTAAGAACATCGACCAAGGCACGGCGTCTGTAAACTCCGATGGCTGAAAGGAGTATGACATGGCTATATCATGGGTGAAACAATATCCATGCAGTCTAAAGGTGCCGATCGGTCTCAAGTGTGACATAAACTACACGTACAGCATGACCGAGCTGCCTGTAAACACTCCTGTCGGATAAGTACAACAGTATGTAGCTGACCTCAGAGTCTCTGCTATAATCATAGGAATGATGGTACGACCCTCCTTGAGAGCTCTCACTGCCATGATGACTCCAATGTCTGTCTCATCCATGTACCGTGGCATATAGACATATGACAGTACGCACAATAACAATGATACATCCACCACAGCTAGACGCCTTGATGATCCTCCGGTGCGGTGAAATCCATGGAATGTCGTGTATAACTATCCTCAGAGCCAAATCTATCAAACAAAAATCTTTGAGATATAGCGTGGCGGATGTAAGCTCATCCTGCACCACCTACGCCTCAATCTAGTGAGGGTCATGAACAAATCGACTCATGTCCCCAAAGCCATATGCACCAAGGTCACATCCGGTGGCGGAGATCGTCAACCGTGCATACTCCTCCAGAGTGGGAGTCAACTCTTGGGTCCCAAATCGGAAAACATGCCTCTCCGATACCCAGTGCTCTAGCATGCCATCCACGAATCCTGTAGGAACCTGAAACATCAACAGGGTTATAGTATGCTACAACAAATGATCTACGGTCACCCTGTCTGATGGTGACATGCTATCATACCAGGATCGCATACCCGATGCCACCAGTAATGGTGGGGTATGATCAATACGGCTGACTGTCGAAGAAGACATCTGTATGGGACGTGTCATAAGATCATCCAGGGGTCAATGCTGAATATCTCTGGAAATACATATATATGCATAACATGATACATGCACTGTAGATAATATATGGCAATATTATATAGGGAATAGAAAACTATACATACATTCCTAAGTATATCATCATCTAAATACATCATCTCTGTACAACTAAAAATACAGGGAAATGGGGCACACACGCCCTACTACTAATAGAGGCCTATCAAAAGATATAACGAGAATACACATCAGAAGAAGATAATGGTGTCAATGTCTACATCATCAATCCTGTCCACCTGATGTAACTCCTCTTGAGTCACTGGATCTTTATCAAAAGGTATGTCAGGCCTATAAAAAGGAAGATCTGTGTCGGCAAAACAAAATGGGTCATCTGAGGGGCCAGCGCCTGAGCTGGAAGGATCAAACGAATCTGCCTCTGTCGGATCTCTGCCCAAATGTCGGATAAAGAAATATGCCCGGTCCAAACGCTGGGTCAAACTGTCAATCTATGTCACATGAGTCGGATCTCAGACACATGCTAGCCAATCCGTCATCATCACGGATCCTGGAACCATATCCCCCATGAACTGAGTGGCGCGGATCTGGGCTCCAATAGTGCGAGGGAACCACCAACGCTGGAATATCTCCTGAGTGCAGGGGCCCCTTGATAATGCAAAACTGTCTAACCCAAACAATGGGATGTCAATGACGGGTGACTGTAATATAAGCCAATGACGCCTAGCAGAAGGCAAGATCGGCATACGAATCTCCCCTGTGGTGCTCCTAATAGCACGCTCTCCTAAATAGAGCTCCCATCCTCAATCTGTAAAGAGAGGAACTCTCCGGGTGGATATCACATACTCGATGCCAATCAGGTACCCATCCTCAAAACCGATGGCCAAATGTTCCCTAGAATATGGTATCCACGTAATGATATCAGCTGTTAACAACTCCAGCTGTAGGTGACAATGAGTGAAACCCTCAGCTACAGGGACCTCCGGTAATATGGAATGATGACCTCATCGTCCTCGTGGATAGGTATCTAAACCTAACACACTCACAGGGCGCAAACATGGAAGCCTCTCATAGGCCCAAAACTGCTAACACAAAGGCAAACATCTGCGGTCAGTAAACACTCTCAACCTATACATGGGAAACGACAAGAGAAATACTCACCAGTTGAAATGGGTAGAATCCTAACCACGCCTCAGTCAAACCCTGCGAGTGCATACGTATGCCCCTGAGGAAATAGGAAAAGGTATAGGAACCCCAATCATACTCTCCAATACAGTCCACATGACGCGTGGCACTGACCAAAGTGAATGAAACAGTAAAAGAGTTATCTGCTATGAAGCAGCCTCTAATGATCATCAGGAATAATCGCTGAATAATGCGATCCCTGACTCTGACATCATCAGGCATGGGCTCGCTCAACAGCCCACTCATAGCATCCACACTCAAAGGATCCGTACGCACAGTCCTGCCTTTAAGCGCCTCCGTCGGAACTCCAAACAAGGATCTGACGGCAATAGGGGTAATATTTGCCATGAAAGGCACTGGCTCCCCTCCAAACTCCATACTTGTGATAAACTGCCAATCCATTGGTGTCATCATCACCTCACAGTCCAACAGATGGAGTAACTGAGTCTGATGAAACCATCTCTCAGATAATTCCCTGAGATAACCCCAGGGACAACGACGTGGAAGGATGGAAAAGAATGCTGCAAATCCCTAGTCATGAACAATCGCTCTGTAGTCAGGATGAAGAGCCTGGTACATGGAGTGTATGCTAAACCAGTTCCCTCGAGGCTGTGTGAAGCCAGGAACCTGCATGAAATGCAGATCAACATCAAAATCCTTTACTCCTCATCAATAGGAAAGAAGGAAAAATAAGATCTAACGTCATACCTTGTTAGCATGCAAGTACATCGAGGGATGTCGACTCAAGTCACCCAGAAGCTCTGGGTTTGCCACCTGAATACTCGGGAGGTCCCTACGGGGAGCATGCACAACAAGAGCGGGGTCCACAACTGGAACATCCTCGTCCTCGTCCTCGTCCTCAACGTCCGGCACATCAACCCGGACTAGACGTATCACCGCCTCCACCAACCGACGAGGTTGTCTAACAGAACGGGGTCGAGGCACTTCAGAAGCCCTCCTCCGTACACCAGAAGTGGTCCTACGGGAACTACTCGGCTGATTCGGATCCATAATATCTGGATAACAAGTCTCCAAATCACCTCAGAAAGGGTGTGGTATTTCCTGATCTGGAGCTTTTCAAAATGCATTTTATGACTGCATGCATTACATTAACATACATCTATTGTAGAGTTAAAAAATGCATTAAATGCCTACATTTTGAAATTTTTTGCCATAGTCCCCTTTTTAAATCGGACTATCCACGTGCACATAGGCATGACTAGGTGGCCATTCAGTAGCACACCTACCCAAAGTCATATACATAATATATGCATTAAAAATCAAAATCATCAATACATAAGGTTAACCTCAATACCAGGAGAACTTTGCCTTTTTACCTTTTGCTCATTTGGCCTCAAATAGGACAAAAATAGTAGAAAAAGGTGCCAATTTGACTGTCTCAAATGTGACGCCCCCAAAATTAGGTATACATCACCCATCTTGAGTCGCCATAAACATGGTACAGAATTCAAATACAACTTAATAATACAACTATCGTGTATAATACGACAAAACATAAGCTGTGAGTTTGAATACAAATATTGTCTACTAGAGATTATACAAACTCAAAAGGAGTCCTCATTACAATTATTATCACACTATTTCACAGAATAGTGAGGACTACTAATGCACCATCTAGGACCATCACTATGTTCCCCGACTAGTCCCAGCTACGTTCTCATTTCCTAAAGAGAACAGTGAAAGAAAGGGTGAGCTCAACTAGCCCAGTAAGAAATATTAAGACTAAGATAATGCAGAATAATTTATCGTTAGCCTTCAACAGTGTTAAACTGATAAAATATAACAAACATCAAGTTTAACTCAGCTTAATAAATAATCCACATCATCGAATCACCCCTGCACTACGGCGAAGGATATTCTTTAGTATCACGACCACGAATTATCCATGCACTACGGCTTAAGATAATCATGTTTTCATCAACGGTCCTGAGCATGCCATAAAATAATTCATCTTTGCACTACGGCCAAAGAGAATCCATAGCTATAATCATACCAAAAACTATCCATCAATGTACTACGGGCCAATGAGGACTTTTTCCACATCATTTGTAACATTACGGTTATGATTATACCAAATAATCCACAGTCATAATCATACCAAGTCCATCTATGCACTTCTGGTCACGAGATGACTTTCAACATAATATAAACATGAGGATGATGACAATGATATAAGAATTCAATAAAACAAGTTCAAGAATTAGTTTATCCGAGGCGATAACGTTCAAATTGTCGACATGATCTTTGCTTTGTAGAGTAAAATTAAAGAATGCTCGAGGAAGAATATTTCCATGAAAAGATCTTTGGATGAAGCGCAAATATCAAGGATATTCCACTAATTTCATGGAGTATAGAAGTGAAAACTTTAACCAATTGCGTATAATAACGAATAGAATAACAAAAGAAATCACCGTGCATGCGGTACCGCGCATAGGCGAGTTATTCCACGAGAATAATAAGTAGCGGAACGGTCAAAGTCAAAAAATATGCCAAGCGGGATGTTCAACATAATAATAAAAGCGGAACCAGGTTACAGAACGCAGCATATTGAACATGATATTTCAACAGAATAATAAAAGAGCGGAACCCGGTCCCGTGAAACGCATATGCATGAGGATATTCCAAAAGAATAATAAGGAATGGAATAATAGAAGAATTTCACCAAGTATAGGCGGTGCCGCATTGTGAGTTATTCAACATAATAACAAAAAATGGAATAATGAAGTTCTCTTCATGAAGACGAAAGAAAGAAATAATACCCCTTTCGAATACAACAAATAATATTCCCTACCTTAAAAAAAACTTGATACTGGAATAGTGAGGTAGCAGACTTCTCTTCTTCTTTCTCTGTATAATAATTGCTCTATACTTTTAGTGAATTGGTGAGAAATGAAGGAAGAATGAGCTTCTATTTATAGAAAAATATAGTTTCGATAATTGCACGTTTTGGGGCTCGAAATATTACAGTATAATACCTTCCTCTTTTTCTTCCTTTTTAATTTAGTCCTGCAAGTATTATCAAACTTGCACCACCTCCCCTAATAGTAAATAATGTGAATCAATAGTTCAATCATGTGAACCAATAGTTCCAGACATGTGAAAATACGATTAACAGTATAGTACCTCCATATATACCTCCATTTTTAACTTAGTCATGCAAGTATTATCAATCTTGCACCAACTCCCCTAATAGTAACAAGAATGTGAATCAATAGTACACACATATGAACAAATAGTTATAATCATGTGAATTAATAGCAATTATTTGCTCATTTATCCGGTTAAATACCCGATTGGTCAATATAACCTCCAGACATCAATTATTATCGAAATAAATGTCGATTTTCACTAACACAAATAATTCCAACACAATGAAACTATTTTTATCAACAATATAAATTTTAAAATTTTGAAGTTTGACTTTTCCCAAAAAAGTCAACTGTTGACTTTTTGACCAAAATGTTAATCCCGGAAAATTTTGTGTTTATAGACTATTTTTACTAATTTCATCGTTCCAGACTCAAATATCACGTCTGCGTCTTCAAATTCAACTCCGAACAAAACTTCAATTTTAATAACATTCATCATTAATATTATAACTCACAATATTTATCAACGAAGTCGTTCCAGGAAAGGGGCTTTCGATAAGGATTTCTCCCTATTGGTAGCTTGATTAGGTGACCAAACCTCTCCTTGTGAACTTCTAGACATTGTAAATATTACAATTTAATAATATGAATAACTTTGTCATCTCAATTATTGAATTAATAAAATAACATATTATGCAGATGATACTGTGACAATAATCAAATCAATAATATGAGAGATATGATGCAACAATTACTGTAGCAATAATTGAGTATACCTGAGTGACTTCTCACGTAAGCATTAATAATCAATACCGTGTGCTACTATGCAACCACGCGTATTACTGTAATTTTACTACCGGGTAGTTCAATAGTATTAACGGTAAAACCTCCGTCGTTATTTTCATAAAATATTTTTGTCGTTTTCTAACTACGATAGTACTTCCGTTGTGGGGTCCACCAATGATTATGTCGTCGTGCGAATATTTCTCGACAAAAAGAATATTATATAACAACTTGCTTACTTTGGAAAATTTATAAATACTACCCACAACTATAATATTATATCAAATCCACACCATAATATTCAAAAAATTATTTTGAGAAAATTAAATATTTATTCATAAAATCTGGGGTCTCACAATCTCCCCTCCTTATGGAATTTAGCCCTCGAAATTTACGTGACGATACTGGTATCTTTGAAGAGGTGAGGATACCTCGTCGATTCTAACTCTTGAGGTATAACCTTTGAGTGTTGAATACGATTCTTCTTATCCAAGATTTTAACACGTATCTCCTCATATGTTAAATCTTTTTCTATCTCGTCCGGTTCTAAATCAATAATGTGGTTCGGGTCGTCCACATATTTACGTAACATTGATATGTTCAAAATGTTATGACCACGCGACACACTTGGCGGTAAAACGAGTCTATAGGCCACAGTTCCTACTCGATCGAGGATTTCAAATGGACCAATTTAATCGAGGGTTGAGATTTCCTCTCTTCGTCGATTCTTGCTTCTAGAATAACGCCCTTTTGAACCTTCTTAATTCTTCACAATCATCAGCTCTGAGTGTGTAGTTTGAGCGGCTTTAACTTTATCGATTAAAGTCAATGCTAATTGTAAATTCCTTATCTTGATGTGGGTCCCTAGAGTCTTTAACTCTATCTTCATCATTTGTAAGTTATACGAAATGAGTCTTTGTGTTAACAACATCACACTCGTAAATGCATACGATCTTTTACTCAACACGTCGGCTACCACGTTCACTCTTCCACGATGATATTGAATGGTACGATCGTAATCTTCAACAGCTCGAGCCAACGTCTTTGGCACATGTTACGTTCATTTTAGTTGATGAAATATTTGAGGGTTTAAGAAATGGATTTTGTACTGGGGTCAATACAAAATTTGATTTCACGCTCTAGGGTAGACTAAGAAGTCTTCAATAATACGTCAGGAAATCAATTAACAATAGAAATGTCATTCAAAACCGTGACTCTCATCCAAGACTTGGATAGTACGTCACATTGATACCTATCAACTTTCCATCGTCATTCACGACATCGCTTTCTGTAAAAATAAAGCGGTGCATTCCACACAAGGAAGTCAACAACGAAAGGCTCGGGGCTCTTTACTTATGGCTTGATATGACAGTGATTGACTTTAGTGGTTTGGTTACTTAAAAAGTTAGGAATATGAAAGCTAACAACCTTACGAAAAGCATGATGAGTAGTTAACCGAATGATTCCAAAAATCACATCCATGCAAATATTTTTAAAGAGATAAGATCGACAGGTAATGTGAAAGTGTTGATTTGAATCAAACAAGATTTATAAATAGTAGAGGTGTGAAGGTTTCTCCCAATTGAGTTTCAACGGATAAATCAAAGTCTAACTTCTAGGAGTTAAATTCAAACATTGAACACAACTAGGTGAAATAAAAGAGTGAGTAGAAGTGTATTCAACACGGTATAGACTTAGCAAAAGTTTATGATTAACTTACCGTGATAATTTTATTCGGGTTCCTCGTTACGAAAAAAAAAGCTCTCTCTAAACTACTAGGTTTTGGCTTATGCAGGACATCCTTTGGCATCACTATCCAAATTTGGACTTGACTTTACCATACGACAAAATTGAGCTAGGTGACCTTCTCTTCTACAATTGAAACACGCTTTGGATTGCTGAGTACAGTTTGGACGGATGTGTCCCTCCTGTCCGAATTTGAAACATACTGACCGATGATCGTTCTTCTTCCTTTGAAAGCGGGTCTTTGGTCTTCTTTGTCTTTCCATCATTATTGAACCTTCTCTTCTTGAAATTTCCACTTTTATTATTTTGGCCATGATTACCACCGAAGTGGTTATCATTCTTGGCATGATAATTTCCCCCACGATGGTTATCATTGCTCCGATAACCGTTGCCACCGGTACGATTATTATCGTGTTGTTGATCGTTGCCTTTTGGTTGTGCTGACTCATTATCGCGCTCCAATAACTGAGCCCTATTCACAACATCTGAATATAAACAAAGTTTGTGAGAAATAAGATATTGACGTATCTTAGGTTTCAAATCTCTTAGAAACATTCGCGTCATTCACTCTTCATTATCGACCAAATGGGATGCAAACCGGGACAACTCTGCAAATTTAGCCTCATACTGTGACACGGTCAAATTATTTTGCTCCAGCTTGATAAACTCCACCTCCTTCATGTGACGAATACTTTCGGGAAAGTACTTGTCATTGAACAGCTCTTGGAACTTCTCCCAAGACATCTTGAGTGCATTAGTCTGGGTATGTTTTACAGATTCCCACCAATGATCTGCTTCTTCATGCAACATAAAGGTGGCAAAAGAAACCTTTTGCTCCTCGGAGCATCCCAAGACCTCAAATATCTTGGTGATCTGCTTTAACCACGTCTCCGCCTTAAGTGGTTCTGGCTTTCCCAAAAACTCCGGTGGTCCCAGCTCCTTGAAGCGCTTAGCGGTGACCAGCCGTAGGTTGCCATTGTTTTCCTCTGCATTATGAGCAGGAGCCGCCTTCGCTTTGATGTTGCATGAATTCTAAAAAGCTCCTAAGCGTTACCATCGTTAAATCGATTAATCGGTGTTGTTGTTGTTTACAGGAGGATTATCAACATCCTGTTGCACATTGTCCTGATTATTGATCTGTGGAGACTCAACGGTCTCCTGTGCTCCATTTCTATTCTCAATATTCTCGGATGTCATTTTCAAACACTGCCACAAAACAAGGGTTAATTAATATATCACATATTATCCCTATACTCTGATCGACCAATTAAATACCAAATAAACTTAGGTAGGTCATACTAGCGAAGGAATTCCCCGTCTCTCCCCTCCTAGTTCTTATCTCACATCTCATAGGGATCATATCCCTAAGCTTTGATACCAACTACGACGCCCCCAAAATTAGGTATACATCACCCATCTTGAGTCGCCAGATACATGGTACAGAATTCAAATACAACTTAATAATACAACTGTTGTGTATAATACGTCAAAACATGAGCTGTGAGTTTGAATACAAATATTGTCTACTAGAGATTATACAAACTCAACAGTGTTAAATTGATAAAATATAACAAACATCAAGTATAATTGCAGCGGAACAAGCAATCCATTAGAAGAGTCAAGTAGGGAATAAAATCTACAATCTTCTATGATTTAAAAGGTTTTTCATCACTTTTATCGTTGGGACTCAGCTTAATAAATAATCCACATCATCGAATCACCCCTGCACTACGGCCAAGGATATTCTTTAGTATCACGACCACGAATTATCCATGCACTACGGCTTAAGATAATCATGTTTTCATCAACGGTCTTGATCATGCCATAAAACAATTCATCTTTGCACTACGGCCAAAGAGAATCCATAGCTATAATCATACCAAAAACTATCCATCAATGTACTACGGGCCAATGAGGACTTTTTCCATATCATTTGTAACATTACGGTTATGATTATCTTAGAATAATCCTGGTCATAATCATACCAAGTCCATCTATGCACCACTGGTCATGAGATGACTTTCAACATAATATAAACATGAGGATGATGACAATGATATAAGAATTCAATAAAATAAGTTCAAGAATTAGTTTATCCGAGGGCGATAACGTTCAAATTGTCAACATGATCTTTGCTTTGTAGAGTAAAATTCAAGAATGCTCGGAAGAATATTTCCATGAAAAGATCTTTGGATGAAGTGCAAATATCAAGGATATTCTACTAATTTCATGGAGTATAGAAGTCAAAACTTTAACCAGCTGCGTATAATAACGAATGGAATAACAAAAGAAATCACCATGCATGCGATTACCGCGATAGGCAGAGTTATTCAATAGAATAATAAGTAATCGAAACCGTGTCAAAGTAAATTCGCGAATTGAGCGCAGGATGTTCAACAGAATAATAAAGAGCGGAACCATGTGCGGCGTAAAACACACGAATATGATATTCCAATAGAATAATAAAAAGGCGGAACCGGTCGGCGTAGAAACGCTTGCATGAGCAGGATATTCCAAAAGAATAATAAGGAATGGAATAATAGAACAATTTCACCAAGTATGCGGTACTTCGCATTGACAGGTTATTCCAACATAATAACAAAAAATGGAATAACAGAAGTTCTCTTCATGAAGACGAAAGAAAGAAATAATACCCCTTTCGAATACAACAAATAATATTCCCTACCTTAAAAAAAACTTGATACTGGAATAGTGAGGTAGCAGACTTCTCTTCTTCTTTCTCTGTATAATAATTGCTCTATACTTTTAGTGAATTGGTGAGAAATGAAGGAAGAATGAGCTTCTATTTATAGAAAAATATAGTTTCGATAATTGCACGTTTTGGGGCTCAAAATATTCTGATTATAATACCTTCCTCTTTTCTTCCTTTTTTTAATTTAGTCCTGCAAGTATTATCAAACTTGCACCACCTCCCTAATAGTAAATAATGTGAATCAATAGTTCAATCATGTGAACCAATAGTTCCAGACATGTGAAAATACGATTAACAGTATAGTACCTCCATATATACCTCCATTTTTAACTTAGTCATGCAAGTATTATCAATCTTGCACCAACTCCCCTAATAGTAACAAGAATGTGAATCAATAGTACACACATGTGAACAAATAGTTATAATCATGTGAATTAATAGCAATTATTTGCTCATTTATCCAGTTAAATACCCGATTGGTCAATATAACCTCCAGACATCAATTATTATCGAAATAAATGTCGATTTTCACTAACACAAATAATTCCAACACAATGAAACTATTTTTTATCAACAATATAAATTTTAAAATTTTAAAGTTTGACTTTTCCCGAAAAAGTCAACTATTAACTTTTTGACCAAAAAGTTAATCCTGAAAAATTTTGTGTTTATGGACTATTTTTACTAATTTCATCGTTCCAGACTCAAATATCACGTCCGCGTCTCCAAATTCAACTCCGAACACAACTTCAATTTTAATAACATTCATCATTAATATTATAACTCACAATATTTATCAACCAAGTCATTCCCAGGAAAGAGGGGGCTTTCCAATAAGGATTTCTCCCTATTGGCGTGCAATTAGGTGACCAAACCTCTCCTTGACAGAACTTCTAGACATTGTAAATATTACAATTTAATAATATGAATAACTTTGTCGTCTCAATTATTGAATTAATGAAATAACATATTATGCAGATGATACTGTGATAATAATCAAATCAATAATATGAGAGATATGATGCAACAATTACTGTAGTAATAATTGAGTATACCTGAGTGACTTCTCACGTAAGCATTAATAATCAATACCGTGTACTACTATGCAACCACGCGTATTACTGTACTTTTACTACCGGGTAGTTCAACAGTATTAACGGTAAAACCTCCGTCGTTATCTTCATAAAATATTTTTGTCGTTTTCTAACTACGATAGTACTTCCGTTGTGGGGTCCACCAATGATTATGTCGTCGTGCGAATATTTCCTGACAAAAAGAATATTATATAACAACTTGCGTACTTTGCAAAATTTATAAATACTACCCACAACTATAATATTATATCAAATCCACACCATAATATTCAAAAAATTATTTCGAGAAAATTAAATATTTATTCATAAAATCTAGGGTCTCACATCAAAAGTCAAATTTTTTCATATCATTATGTTCAGCATGGTTTAATACTAACATTTACTATGTTGAATATTTTTTATCAAGTCATTTGAGCATACATAAATCACTACTATGTGTTTAGATGCATTTCATATGATAAATCATTTTTCAACGGATAAAAACAGGAAAAAAATACATGCATACGTTACCAGGATAGTGTAGAACAATTGTACGGTGACAGAATTTGTAGAAAGTTGCTCGAACTCAGCAGATCTGAAGAAGAGCTCTCGGATTTCCTTCGCGGCACAAGTTGAAAATGACTTATGAGATCAACCTGTAGGATATTAGTATCCATGGTTGGCCGCATGTCCATCTACGGCTGAAGTAGGTGTACCTGCGGCACCCTTATGTGGGTCCCACTCCTCTGGCTCGGTCCAGTTTGAGTTGTAAATGAGTTCTTACAGACTGAAAAGGTCAAATAAGGGATAAAAACGCTACGCGATTGAGCATAATAGCTTACAAATCCTAGTCTTCTCAGATTGAACCTTGGGTATGTCCATTATTCATTGGTATTCGTCCAAACACAGGGTATACTATACTGATGATCTCAAATGTTATCAGCTGCGCTCAGCAATACCTTACACAGGTCCAATGCCGCCAATTCAGGTTCGACACCCTAATTCTCTAACAAATCCCCGACATGGGTCACAACGCAAGCTCGAGAATCAAATCCCCGGCAGGGGTCACAACGCAGTATCAAAAGCGGATTCCCGTCGGGGGTTACAACGCGTGTTCATCCGTTGACACACATATCAACGAAGGTCAAGTAGCCTTGACATCAGGATGACCATTGGCAGGTAAATCTAATGAAGCGTCAGAAGCCATCCGATGATATCAGCTGTTGATACACACATCAACAAGGTTACAACGCATTCCCTGGCCGGTGGTCACCACGCGTTATCTTCCATTAGTGTACGTATTAATGAAGGTCAAGCAACCTTGACGATATTTCAGCCGATGGCAAGTAAACCCATCGAGGCATCGATGGTTGTTCAATGATTGCTTACTGTGATATTCACATTCCCCAGCGGATCCCCGGCGGGGGTCACAACGCATAGCATCCGTTGATTCACACGTCAATGAAGGTCAAGCAATCTTGACAGCCTATCCCACATGGTTTTCATCCGTTGATTCACACGTCGGTGAAGTACACATCAACGAAGGTCAGGCAACCCTAATAGCATATGTTGTTTGCCGAAAAAACCAATAGAACATTGACATATCCCAGCGATACAAACTAGGAAAAAGGCAGCATCATCAAAGAGGATCGATGATGGAATATGTTATACACATCCTCAAAATAGACGAAGCTTTATCCCCACAGATCTCTTACACATAAGAGGCACCTCTTCCGAATCAAGTCTGTATCAAGGATTAAAGACTTTGGTGATATTCCCAACGTCAACATCCTAACAGATTCAGATCACACATCCAATCGGGTCCTAGTTTCCAATCCTCGATAAAAGTTACAAGGATTTGGCGATCATCCCCAGCATGTTGGGCAACAACCCCGCACACATGCATCATACATTTGCATCATGTTTCATTTTCAAGTGTTTAGGATTCTTTATCATACCCATGAATTGCATTGCATGAATATGATAAAGAGGGGCATCTATAAACACTCGAAATTTTTTGCACACCTGTCACTAACATTGCAGGAATGTAGATTCATCTTTCAGAGATAACCCTGGAAGACAACTCACATTCAGTCCGGATACTACCGGAAGTTCAGTCTCAACCCCAGAGCACACACCGGGAGTAACAGTTCCAACCTCAGAGATAACCCCGAGGCATGCAGTTCCAACACCTGAAATTCCACCGGAGAAGACCAATTAATCTCAAAGATAACCCCGAGGTATCCAGTCTCAGTCCCAACACTGGGAGTAGTATCTACCAACCTTGGAGATAACCCCAAGGAGTGCAATTCCGGCGATAACCCCGGAAATGCTTGTTTCAAGTGTATGCAATCAACTTCAACTTTGGCACTCACACTGAGGCACTCAAGACCAGATCCGGAGATAACACCGGGAGGATAGGCACACCTCAGAGATGATACTGAGGACCTTCAACACTTGCGGCGGTCAATCTCGAGAGATAACCACGAGCAACGCGTCGCTTTTACAAATTTCAAACCAAGCGATAACTTCGATGAGGGGCAAAGTCATCATCTCGCCAACTCAAAGCCACATCACGTTGTCTCAACATCTCATACATACATTTCTACACAGCAATGTCCCACAAGAATTAAGAAAAACCAATCTCGAGTGACTATTACGCAGGGTCACAGATATAATTTGAAGCTTGAAGACCGGAGGGCACCGTCCCATCTTTCTGACTTTGTACAACCTCTAATTCCATGCCATTGCGTAACTCTCGACAATGGCAGTCCAAAATAGGTCCTATATACCTCAGTCGGATGCCCGAATTGTAATTCTGAAAGTTCGAGCGGACATTGCAGTGCCTATGTGTACGTACTGCGAGATGACACGACTCGAGAAACCCGGGGCAACAGGCAAACCTCAGTACACTGTGGGTGGCAGCAGTACATCATGGCCCCCCCCTCTATAAATAGAGAGCTTGGGGTGGCCATTTTAAGAAAAAAAAAGGCGAGGAAGCCTTGTCAAATTTGCTCCGTACTTACAATATATTGAGTGCTTTCTTATTTTATACACTTGTGAGCTCACATATAGCTACTCTTGTACCAGCGAGAGCCGAGTTTCATCCCCTTTAAAGATATAGAAATCTTCTTTGGCAGTCCACTGTAAGCCTTCTTACACACTTTAAAGCCTATCTCTTCATCTTTGCACACACCCTTCTTCACGTTGAGAGTCGTGTTGCATGTGTTTGCCCGGACTTCGGTCCGTGGTTTTATTTTTAGTTTGTATATACATATATATTTATATATATGGACTAACATTATTGAGTTATACCTCGATTGAGCTTAGACTTCGGTCTGGAGCGTTTATTTGCTTATATATATATATATATATATATATATATATATATATATTAACTGTGTGTCGGACTTTGTTCGATGAGCCTGGATTTTACATCCTTAGCGTTTACTCGCTATTATATATATATATATATACCTATATATATGAACTGTTGTCGAACTCTGTTCGATGAGCCTGAATTTTACATCTGGTGCGTTTATTGCTTTAATATATATATATATATATATATATTTTTTATCCCACCTGGAGTTTACTTCGTGGTAGTTGATCGCTTTTATAGTTTTTTTACGTTCATCCTGCCTGGAGTTTACTTCGTGGAAGTTGATCGCTTTTACAGCTTTCTTTACATTTGTCCCGCCTGGAGTTTACTTTCGTGGCGGTTGATCGCTTTAATACTGACTTTATTTACGTTTTGTCTACTTTGGAGTTTCCTCAAAGTGGCGGTTGATAACTTTTTACTGACTTTATTTACATTTTTGGTCCCCCATGGAGGTGCTTCGTGGTGGTGATCATGTATGCATATATATATATATATATATCATATATATATATATATATATATATATATATATATATATATATATATATTTACAAGTTTATATATATATACTAACTATCGCTTTCATACAAATTGTGGTATCATGTGAGCCACAGGAATCATGTGATCACTGATTCAACTATTGGATCTAGATTCAGTTTTCGTGATGGACATTTTCAGCTGTAAGCAGCTTGTAAATTATTCTTTGGTGTCTAAATTTCCTCAGATGGTTTTCATACCCACGAGGAAATCGGCATTATTTTGTATATTATTTTCTTATAGATGTTTCGCATCTCAAAAATAAAATCAATCAAGCCGAAAACTTAATAAAATGGAAGTGTAAAAGGTCTCAATTACTATTGAGCACAAGGGTTTGAAAAACCTCTTTTATAAAACATCACTACCATATCTTGCTAAAATTAAATTTTTACACAAGTTCAAATCCTGTGTATATAGGTGCGAACGAGGCCTCACACCACTTCCAAATAAACAGCACATTGACCCATACACACACGCATTCAGACAATAGTTTCTTAAAAAGAGGCGGTCACCGTGGTAACACGGATTTCGGGGGGTGCCTAACACATTCCCTCCACATAATCAAGTTCCCGGACCCTAATGAATCTCGGTTTCACCGACCCGTCTAGCAGTGTCACATCACTGGGTCAATGTGCAAACCTTTTCTCGGTTGTGTTGGTACAACCATTTAAAAAACTAGCTGGCGACTCTTAATAGTCCATCGTTGACATTATATATGTCGGACCTTTTTCACTTGTTTTTTCAAACAAATCTCACCTAAAATGAGAACACCAAAGAACAAGTAATGGAAAGGGACAACTAAAAATCCCGACGTCAACACTATATTTATGATAACCAAAGCCGGTATCCAATACCCACGTAGAACCTTGACTTATAGAAAAAATTAATTTCAATCATGAACAAAAATTATATTTGTAACCGAAGCTTCACTAAGCTTCTTTGGTTAGCCTCTACAAGATGCTTCTCGAAGTTTCTTTTCCAGTGTCCAGGTTTATTGCAGTGGAAGCAAACTCCTTTGCTATCTATATCAGTTTTGTTCTTATTATCCTTTGTTTTTGCTTTTCTATTTACCTTCTTTGAATCATTCTTCTTTTCAGAAGATCCTTTGGCCCCTACCAGTAAGACTTGGTATTTCTTGGTTAGAAAATGACTCTCAACATTTTTCAACATGTTAAGCAAATCAGTGAAACTGATATCTAGCTTGTTCATATTAAAAATTCACAACAATTGTGAAAGGAGTCCAGGAGTGAGTGTAAGATCAAATCTTGGCTCAACTCTCCATCCATGACAAAACCCGTTGTCTTAATTGATCAATCAAAAGGATTATGTTAAGGACTTTTATTTGTACTATGGTGTCATCGGTTATTCTAGATTGAAAGAGCTCCTTAGATATCATATATCTTTCAGTCTTAATTTCCTCACCATCAACTACTTGATGTGCAGGAATATTGTATGAGCATCCATAGTTTCATCTTGTATTTGAAGCTTCGTTACTCGTGGATGCGTAGTATGATGCATGACCAAATCACAAGCATCAACTTGCCACTTTCTAAAAGTAGCAATCTCTTCCTCAGAGGCATTGTCTGCAACCATTGCAGGGTTAGGCGTATTAATTACATAAGATAGCTTTTCAGCCGTGAGAACTATTCTCAAATTCCTTAACCAGTCCGTTTAATTCAGTCCGGTTAATTTAGCATCTAATATGTTACGCAGTGATATGAATTTATAATTATCAACATTTTAGCATACATTCTTTTATTAATTACAAAAATAATTTAGTACTTGTATTAAATTTGTAAGACCCCAACTTTTTATTAATAAAATTGAATTTCCTCTTATTATTATTGTGAATAATATGGTGTTAATTTTATATAATGCTTTGGTTATGGGTGAAATGTGCAAATTTTGAAAAATAAGCAAGTGATTATAAAATATTCATTTCTATCGGGGAATATACGTTTGGTCGTGGAATATTCTTAGCGTGGGGAATATTAAATGCGATGGTGCAACCATTTGTGGCCCCATAATGTAAAAACAAGTGGGATGAAGAAAATAACAAGTTTGAGTTTTTTAAATAACGGCGTAATTATTATCTGTTATAACTTTGTTAGAATACCCGGTGGTTAAAACAATAATCTGGCGTGGTTGTTCTTAAAGTAGCACGGTACGCACGATATTTTTGGATTATTGATTCTTACGTAAGAAGGCACTACTCAAAAATTGTTACAGTAATTCTTTGTTGATATTTATTTTATTGATTCAATAATTGCTACGTTGATATTTTATACTATTGTTGTTTGATAATTGTCACTACATAGTATTTCTCATTATCGGATCAATAATTCATATTATTTGAATAATATTATTAGATAGCATTATTGGAAATGTCTAAGGAAGTTACATCTCAGGGAAGGGTTTGGTCACCTAATCATAATTGCGCGCGAAGAATGAGAAATCCTTATCGAAAAGCCCTTCTTTTTACAGGAGCGAATTGGTTGTCATTATTGTGATTCTGTAATATTATTTGTGAATAATTAATTATTAATTTATATGATAAGTAAATATTTATTTTTATGTGGATATGAACGAAGGAATTAATGTTGAGGTACTTTATCAGTATTTTGTCGGAATTGAGGTATTAAAAATCATCCGTATGTTGATTTCTGTCATTTTCTGTTTGGAATTTGGAAAAACTTTCTTCTACAAAGTTGTAGAGAATTAAATTTCCTATGAAATGGACATAAAATTCGTATTTTTCTGATTAAAGGGTTATTTATTATGAATTATTGAAGTTTCTGAATATTGTTTATATTTAAAACATTTTAGAAATTTTCTAGAATGGATGGGCCCCACTCTTGTCCTTGTTGGTGTGCTGAGAATTTTTTTCAATGGTGGTGGGCGTGAATAGTAGCAGGTAAAGCCATCAGGTAGCAGGTTAAGTCTGCTTTGGTGTTCTAGCATTTTCTTATAAATAGGGTGCTTAGGTTAGAATTGAAAATCACACCAGAATCAAAAAATTTCTCTCTTTATAATATCGAGCGTATTTTTGTGAGTATTTAGATACTTTGAGAGTTGCGATTCAGTGCAAGTTTCCTTCAACATTATATCTGATATTCCAGTCAGAAGTATTATTCTTTTGAGATAAGGGATGTTATTTTCTTCGTAAATGATGTTATTTCGTTCAATATCATTATGCCGAAATATTGGTATGAATTTTATTATAAAATTTTTACCTTTTTATGTCGAGGTTACTATTCATGTATATGGCACTATTCACGTATACATCACTATCCATGAATATGGTACTATTCACGGGTTCTATTCACGAAGTATGAATTTTTTTTTGTGAAATTTCTACCTTTTCATGTCGGGGTTACTATTCACGTATTCGACACTATTCACAGAAAAATAAAATTTTTTCTTCTTTATCCAAGATGTCTATTATGGTTACTATCTTTGATTTTATCCATGTTTTGATCTTCAATCTTGAATTTTACTCCATTATGGTTTATTACGGAGTATTTTTGAAATTTGATTATCTAAAGTACGAATCCCTAATCTTTGTCCTTTTATATCAATAGATTCATTTCTTTAAAATATTTTTCATCATCCTCAGACCTAAATGATGATATAACTGAATATCTTTGTCCTGTAGTGTAAAGATGAATGATTATCTAATGAATTTCTTTAGCCCATAGAGCAAAGATGAAACAGGTGTTGAGATAAACATGACCAACTGGTGATACGAATGAATATCTTTAGCCCGTAGTGCAAAGATGAATATTTGATTCAAGATGTGTATTGATTGATGTTATAGGTATAAAATATTGATGATGAACTTTTAATTCATAGAAGATAGTAGATTTCATTCTCTACTTAACTCTTCTAATAAATTGTTATTTCCGCTGTGAATATTGATCTAAAACTTGTTGTCCATTATATTTTATCTGATTTATTGAAGGATAACGATAATTTATTGTACATTATCTTAGTCATAATATTCTTTACTAGGCTAGTTGAGCTCACCCTTTTCCGTTTTGTTCCATTTTTCTTCTCAGGAGGGGAGAATATAGCGGGAACTAGTTGAGGTGAGGAGTGATGTTCTAAGTCAGTTATTTTAGCGGTCCTCACTATTTTGTAAAATAGTGTATCAATAATTGTAAAGAGGACTTATTTGAGTTTGAATACTGTCTAGAAGATAATATTTGTATTTAAATACACATCATATGTGTTGTCGTATTTTGCACGACAATTGTAATAATGAAGTGTAGTTGTTTTCTGTACCAGGTATTTGACGACTCGGAATGGGTTATGTGGACCTATTTTGGGGGCGTCACAAAATTGGTATGTCCCACTATTTTCTTCAAACTATATTACCCTCAATATATATAGTTTGACAATATTAATTAAAGATATGCTAGTGAGAATAAAGATCTTATTTCAAATGTATATAGCATTGTGTGTGCACAACAAACTATATATAAATAAATAGGTAGACAACTATTGTAAATTATATCAACTATGCAACTCCTTGTATTTTGCCTCTTAAATCATAATGGTCAAGTGTGTGCACATCCGAATTAAAATGATTTAAGTTAAGTCAAACCCAACATTTTCATATAAGTGAAGAGAAAACTACAGCCCTTGTGTGTTCACAACAAAACAGTAATGTTCAATTCCTTACAAACATCTTATGTAATAAAAAACAACATCTTAAATATTTAATACTTGCCTTGTGTGTGCACAACAAACTCATATTAAATATTCAATACTCTATTGTTTCTATCATCTTTAGAAAGGCGACGCTTGATATTCCAAATATCTTTGAAGCGTTACAACTTAATATAAAATATTTGAGGGGTTTGTTATTAATTTGTCTCATCTTGATTAGCGCGCATGCACACACACACACACACACACACACACACACACACACACACACACACATATATATATAGTATAAGCATGCACATATAGAATTCTATATTCTACCCGTATTGATTTTGTACTTTTATTCTAGTTTGGTTCACTAGAGCCACTAAGTGAACCAAAAGGTCAAACCTAGGGTGCAAGAATTAAATTTAAATATAACTATTACATTTAAATCCCAGGTTCCATTACAAATGGGTCTTTAAGCACTCTTTGCTCCTTGATCTCCAATTCTTCAAAATTAATTCTAACTATTCCTATTACAAAACTATTTAAAAAAATTTGAAACCTTGATCAGCAGTAAAAAAGAAGTACGTATGAAGGAGATATAATTTACATTAAGAAAAAAATTAGAGAAGACGAGGTATGCAGACCCCATTTAATAAAACTCATACATTCACGCATCCAACTAAAATAAAATCCAATCACATTGGTTAATAGTCCACAATCAATCCCATTTATTATCATACACATCACCATATGCATCAATAAATAACATTCATCTCATGAATAATAAACATTCAATATATATATATATATATATATATATATATATATATATATATATTCATATCATTTAATGGGCAAAATTAGTTAGCATAAAATCTAATTTTGAATCAAAATAAACCTCTTTTATTTTAATTTATTAAATTTTGAATAAAATAAACTATTTTATTTTAATCAAATTCTTTAATCAAAATAAACTCATTTATTTTAATTAATTATGGTATCCAATTCAAGTAAAAAAATCTTTTATTAAAGGAAACACGGATTCTTTTTCCTATTCACAAATAAACTCTTTTATTTTGAATAATATGAAATCTTATTCCATATCTAAATAAACTCCTTTATTTAAGGAAATACGGATTCTCTTTTATATTCACAAATAAACTCCTTTATTTTGAATAATATGAAATCTTATTTCATATCAAAATAAACTCTTTTATTTAAGAAACATGGAATCCAATTTCAACTCCAATTAGTTATCATGGAATTTAATTTCAACTCTAATTAGTTAGCATGAAATCTAATTTTAAGATTAAAATAAACTCTTTATTTTAATTATAAAATTATTAAGAATATATATATATATATATATATATATATATATATATATATATATTATAATAGATTATATATATTATAATATATATTATAATAACTAAGATTATATGATTATAGCATACCCTTTGATATACCCTAAGTGTAAGACCCCAACTTTTATAAATAAAGATTAAATTTTCTCGAAATATATTTTTGAATATTATGGTGTGAATTTGGTATAATGTTATAGTTGTGGGTTATATTTATAAATTTTGCAAAGTAAGCAAGTGGTTATATAATATTCGATTGGTCGGGGAATATTCGTTTTAACAGGGAATATTCGTACGACGGCACAATCATTAGTGGACCCCACAACAAAAGTATTTTCGTAGTTAGAAAACGACAAAATTATCTTTTTATAAAAATAACGACGAAAGTGTTACCGTTAAAACTGTTGAACTACCCGGTAGTAAAAGTACACTAATATGCGTGGTTGCATAGTCACTTAGTTATACTCAATTATTACTACAGTAATTGCTGCATCATATCTCTCATATTATTAATTCAATTATTGGCACAATATCATCTGTATAATATTTATTATTATTAAATCAATAATTGAGACGACAAAGTTATTCATGTTATTATTTGCAATATTGACAATGTCTAGAAGTTCTGTCAAGGAGAGGTTTGGTCACCTAATTGCGCACCAATAAGGATAAATTTTTATCGGAAAGCCCCCTCTTTCCTGGGAACGACCTGGTTGTTAAATATTGTGAGTTATAATATTAATGATGAATAAGTTCGTGTTGATTAAAGATGAAATTGATAGTTCCATTGTGTTGGAATTATTAGTGTTAGTGGAAATTGACATTTATTTCGATAATAATTGATGTCTGGAGGTTATATTGATAAATCGGGTAATTAATCAGATAAATGAGCAATTAATTGCTATTATTTCACATGCTTATAACTATTTGTTCACATGTGTGTACTATTGATTCACATTCATGTACTATTAGGGGAGGTGGTGCAAGATTGATAATACTTGCATGACTAAATTAAAAATGGAGGTATAGATGAAGGTACTATACTGTAATTAATTTTTTTCACATGATTATACTATTAAGTCACATGAATGAACTATTAATTCACATTATTTACTATTAGGGGAGGTGGTGCAAGTTTGATAATACTTGCGGGACTAAATTAAAAATGAAGAAAAAGAGGAAGGTATTATACTGTAATATTTTGAGCCCCAAAATGTGCAATTATCGAAACTATATTTTCCTATAAATAGAAGCTCATTCTTCTTTCATTCTCACCAATTCACTAAGTCTCACAAGAGCAATTATTATAGAGAGAAATTATAGAGAGAAAGAAGAAAAGAAGTCTGCTACCTCACTATTCCAGTATACAGTTTCTTCTAAGGTAAGGGGTATTATTCTTTCGTATTCATGAAAAGAGTTATTTTCTTTCAATACTCATAAGGGTTGTTATTCCATTATTTATTATTATGTTGGAATAACCTGTCTATGCGAAGTACCGCATACATGGTGAAATTCTTTTGTTATTCCATTCTTTATTATTCTGTTGGAATAACCTGTCTGTGTGGTCTATCGCATGCCTGGTGAATTTTGTTGTTAGTCCATTCTTTATTATTACATTAGAATATCACCGTCATCGTGCGGATTACGCATGACACAGTTCCATTCTTTATTATTCTATTGGAATATCACATGCATGCGGATTACTCGTGACTGGTTCCATTCTTTATCATTCATTGGAATAAACTTTTATGCATGCGGATTACGCACGCCTGGTGAATTCTTCTGTTATTCCATTCTTTATTATTCTGTTGGAATAACCTGTCTATGTGGATTACCGCATGCATGGTGAATGATCCTTCGTATCCATTCCTTATTAAATTGTGGAAATGATCTATCTACGTGGATTACCGCATGGCGGGCAAAAATCCATTTGCAGTTTCATATATTCTATTATACTCAGTTGGTTAAAGTTTTGGTTCTATACTCCATGAAATTAGTAGAATATCCTGGATATTTGCGCTTCATCCAGTATCTTTTTATGGAAATATTCTTCTAAGCATTCTTGAATTTTACTCCACAAAATAGTATCATTTTGACAATTTGGACGTTATTGATTTCTGGATAAATTAAATTATAAATCTTTACAAATTTATCCTTGAACTTGTTTTATTAAATTCTTATATCATTGTCATCATCCTCATGTTTATAATATGTTGAAAGTCATCTGTGGCCTGTAGTGCATAGATGGACTTGGTATGATTATGACCATGGATTATTTGGTATAATCATGATCGTAATGTTACAAATGATGTGGTAAAAGTCCTCATTGGCCGTAGTTCATTGATGGACAATTGTTGGCATGATCATGACCATTGATGAATACACGAATATCCTTGGCCCGAAGTGCATGGATAATTTGTTGTCGTGATATTAATGAATATCCTTGGCCGTAGTGCAGGGATGATGTGATTTATTTATTAAGTTGAGTCTCAGCGATAAAAGTGATGAAAAACCTTTTAAATCATAAAAGATAGTAGATTTTATTCTCTACTTGACTCTTCTAATGGATTGCTTGTTCCGCTGAAGTTAAACTTGATGTTTGTTATATTTTATCAGTTTAACACTGTTGAAGGCTAACGATAAATTATTCTGCATTATCTTAGTCATAATATTTCTTACTGGGCTAGTTGAGCTCACCCTTTCTTTCACTTTTCTCTTCAGGAAATGAGAACGTAGTCGGGACTAGTCGGGGAACGGAGTGACGGTTCAGATGATAGCATTAATAGTCCTCACTATTCTGTTAAATAGTGTGATAATAAATGTAATGAGGACTCCATTGAGTGTGGATATTGTCTAGATGACAATATTCTTATTAAAACTCTAAGATTATGTTTTGTCGTATTTTACATGACTGTTGTATAATTAAGTTGTATTTGAATTTTGTACCATGTATTTGGCGACCCAAGATGGGTGATGTATACCTGTTGTGGGGGCGTCATGTAAGACCCCAACTTATTATAAATAAAATCAAATTTTCTCTAATTATTATTGTGAATAATAAGGTATTAATTTGATATAATTCTCTGGTTATGGGTGAAATGTGAAAATTTTGCAAAATATGCAAGTGGTTATAAAATAATCATTGTTGTCGGGGAATATTCATTTGGTCGTGGAATATTCTTGTTGTCGGGGAATATTAAATGCTGACGGTAGCAGATCATTTGTGGGCCCCCATAATGAATAAGCTGTCGGATGAAGAAAATGACAAGTTTGAGTTTTTATAAATAACGGCGTAGTTGTTACCGTTAACACTGTTGGAATACCCGGTGGTTAAAATACGGTAATACGTATGGATGCACAATATTGATGAATTATTGATCCTTACATAAGAAGGCACTACTCAATTATTGTTACAGTAGTTACTGTTCAATATTTTATTTTATTGATTCAATAATTGTTGCGTTGATATTTTATATTATTGTTGTTTCAATAATTATCACTGCACAATATTTCCCATTATCAGATCAATAATTCATATTATTTGAATAATATTATTTGATAGCATTATTGGCAATGTCTAGAAAGTTCTGTCAATGAGAGGTTTGGTCACCTAATTGCGCGCCAATAAGGAGAAATTCTTATTGGAAAGCCACCTCTTTCCTGGGAACGGCCTGGTTGTCATAAATGTGATTCTGTAATATTATTTGTGAAGCCATCAGGTTGCAGGTCAAGTCTGTTAACATTTTTCTATAAATAGAGGGCTAAGTTAGAATTGAAAATCATACCAGAAACAAGTTTTCTCTCTTTCTCTCTCTAGATTATTGAGTGTATTTTGTGAGTATTTAGATACTTTGTGAGTTTCTATTCATCGATTGCAAGTTTCCTTGACCTTATCCGATATTCCGATCGGAAATAATGATATTTTGAGGTAAGGGTGTTATATTCTTCTTAAAATGATATTTTCTTCAATATCATTATCTTAGAAATGTTGGTATGAACTTTTTATCAAATTTGAAACTTTTTTGTGTGGGAGTTCTTATTCACGTATATGGCACTATTCACGATACTAAGACTATTCATCGAAAAAATGAAATTTTCTTCTTTTTGTCCAAGATGTCTATTATGGTTACTATCTTTGATTGTATCCATGTTTTGATCTTTATTCTTGAATTTTGCTTCAAAATTGGTTATTATGGAGTATTATTGATCTTGGATAAAACTGTTATACGAATCCCTAATATTTGTCCTTTTGTCTCACTGGATTCGTTTTCTTTAAAATATTTTTCATCATCCTCAGTCCTAAATGATGATATTACTGAATATCTTTGGCATGTAGTGCAAAGATGAATGATTAATGAATATCTTTGGCCCGTAGTGCAAAAAAGATGAGCAGTGTTGAGATGAACATGACCAAGCTGGTGATACAAATGAATATCTTTGGCACTGTGTAGTACAAAGATGAATATTGATTAAAGATGTATATTGATTGTTGTTCTGAGGATAAAATTGATGACGGACTTTTAAATCTTAGAAGATAGTAGAACTCATTCTCTACTTGACTCTTCTAATGGATTGTCGCTTTTCGCTTGATTGTTGATCTAAAACTTGTTGTCTATTATATTTTATCAGATTTTTCCTGTTGAAGACTAATGATAATTTGTTGTATATTATCTTAATCATAATATTCTTTTCTTTGGGCTAGTTGAGCTCACCTTTTCCTTTTTGTTCCATTTTCTCGTGGAGGTGAGAACATAGCAGGAACTAGTCGGGGTACGGAGTGATGGTTCTAGAGAGATGTTTTAGCAGTCCTCACTATTTCTATAAAATAGTGTTTAAATAATTGTAACGAGGACTTATTTAAGTGTGGATATTGTCTACAGCGCATAATATTTGTATTTAAACTCACAGATATGTGTTGTCGTATTTTGCACGACAATTATATTATTGAAGTTGTAGTTTGCTTTACGTACCATGTATTTGGCGACTCAAAATGGGTGTTGTATACCTATTTTGGGGGGCGCCATGATTAATATCGAGCTTAGGGATATGGTCTCCAATGAGATGGGGAATAAAACTAGGAGGAGAGATGAGTAAATCATTCGCTAGTGTGTCTTATCTAAGCTTATTTGTTGGTCAGTCATAATATAGGGATATTATGTGATATATTAATTTGTTTAATTAACCCTTATTTTATGGCAGTATATAAGAATGTCTGCTGAGAACGTTAACAATGGAGTGTATGAGACTGTGGAACAACCTTTAGTTACAAACCAGGAGAACGTACAACAGGAAGGAAATAATCCTCATGTAAACAACACTACCGAATAAATGATGAATGATGGGATGTTCAGAAGTTTTTTGTATTTTATGCAAAACCAGACGAGGGAAACTCGTGCACAGAATACAGGTGGAAATGCTAGCAATGCGCAGCTTGTCACAGCCAAGCAGTTCAAAGAGTTGGGACCACCAGAATTTAAGGGAAATCCGGATCCGATCATGGCAGAAACGTGGGTCAAGCAAATTACCAAGATATTCGATGTCTTGGGATGCACGGAGGAATAGAAGGTTCCATTCGCCATCTTTATGTTTCGCGGTGGAGGCGGATCACTCGGTGGGGAGTCTCGTGAAGCGCACTTGACCAAATAGACTCAGCATGTCTTGGGAAACATTTCAGAAACTATTCAATGACAAGTACTTTCCTGAAAGTATTCGTCATATGAAGGAGGTGGAGTTTATCATACTGGAACAAAACAACATGACGGTGTCCCAGTACGAGGCGAAGTTTACAGAGTTATCCAGGTTTGCACCTCATTTGGTCGAAAATGAGGAACGAATGACAAGGATGTTTCTGAGAGGTCTAAAGCCCGAGATTCGGCAATATCTTATATCTCATAAATTTTCTTTATATTCAGATGTTATAAATAGGGCTCAAATATTAGAGCGAGATAATGAGTATGTGCAACCGAGGGACCACAACCAGGGTCATACCGGTGACAACATTCATCACAACGATGATAACCAACGAGGAGGGAAAAATACGAACAAAGGCGGTAACCACTCAGGTGGTCAATGTGGCCATGATAATAGGAGAGGTGAGTCAAGTGGAAATTTTGGAAAGAGGAGATTCAACAATGACGGGAAGACATCAGCAACAGCACCAGCACCAACAACAAATTCTAAGGGAGGAGAACAACTGCCAATTAGATGTTACAAATGCGGGAAAGAGGGACATATCAGCCCAAACTGTCCACAACAATCCATGGTATGTTACAACTGTGGAAAGGAAGGCCACATAGCTCGGGATTGTTCTGTAGCAAAACCAAGTTCAACGGGGATGGTGACTCCAAGGGTTGTCCCGGATAAGTCGAAATCAGCAGTTCCTGGAAGAATGTTTGTCGTGACTGGCCAAAACGCGAGGAACCCGAACGAGGTGATTACGGGTAAGCTAATCTTGAACTCTTGCGAAGTTTATACCTTACTAGATACCGGTTCTACCCATTCTTTTATCTCTCCTGCTTGTGCTCAACGTTTAAACTTGACTCCAGAGAAATTAGACTTTGATTTATCAGTGGAGACTCCGTTGGGTGAAACTTTCGTTACATCCACAGTTTATAAATCTTGCATGATCCAAGTTGGCACTATCACATTACCTGTTGATCTTATCTCTTTAAAGATACTTGCTTTTGATGTGATTTTAGGAATTGATTGGTTAACCACTCATCATGCCAAAATTGATTATTTTTCGTAAGGTTGTTAGTTTTCATATTCCTAACCAACCTGTCATACGAATTCAAACAACTAAACCACTAAAATTAGTCACTATCATATCAAGCCATAAAGCTATTCGTTTATTGAAAAACGGATGTCAAGCTTTCTTAGCCCATGTTATGGATTTGAACAAAGACAAGTCAGATTTGAATAATACACTACAAAAAAATTGACCTATAGCTACGGTCGCCGACCGTCGCTATAGGCTAAAAGACCATCGCTAAAGGTTTAGCGACGATTCACGATAACCGTCGCTATAAAGCCGTCGGTAAAACTTTTAGCGATGGTCTTTTAGTTTATAGCGACGATCGGCGATACGACTTCATCGCTATAAGTCATGACAAAATCGTCATATATATAAGTTCATAGCGATATTTTCGATGATCGCTATAGGCATGCATTTTATAGAACATTTATAGCTACGGTCGATTAATAATAATCGCTATAGCCTTTTTATATTTAAAAAAATAATTAATAATGCAAATTTATTCAACAAACACAAATACAATATAAAATAAAATATACAAAATATTATATACATAATTTAAAATCATTCACATTACAACATTACAATATAATAGTTGAATAATTCATCTCCCCAAATATGATGATCATTATTATACCAAACTACTAATCTAATAACTTTTACAATCTATCATTACAATAAAATATTTTATTTACATTAAGAAGAGATGCCGAACTCGAGCAGAGATACTAAACTAATAACTACAAGAAAGTCCTTGTTTCCTTGCAACCCATTTCGATCTAGTTGATTCACAGCTACAACCTGAGTAAAAATGAACCAAGTTGCTATATTTTTTCTTGTAAGAAAAAAGATACCAAGTCTAGCATTAGATATGCAAAGAATGTCCAGCCATCTGTATATTACTTCTCAATGAAAAAACACCATAATAATTTCGATCAACAATAGAAAGTCCAGCCATCTATATATAAACTCAGTCATCTCAACCTTTTATATGCAAAGAAACCAAACTAAATACTTGAATCAAGAAGAAAACAACTTACTGCAAGAGCTTTAGCTGAATCTCCTTCTGTTCAAATATTGCGCTTACAATGGAACCACAGTACCAGATTTTTAGAAATGTCGAAGTAGTTTTGTAATTAGTAAAATAGTTATTTAACACGGAAGCAGAATAGTTTTTTTTATCTCCAATTGTAAAAATAAGAATCATATCCTACTTCCTTAAAGAGTTCATAACTAATTCAAGCGATTACCTTTGTTTAATTGGGCCATGGTCGATAATAACTGGAAATCCTTGAAGTCCGGAATTCTCACGGATTGTGAGTACCCTGTTTTGTTCAGGATGTGTGATAGTCTAGCAAGAAATTAAAAAAGTGAGTCAAGGGCAAAAAAATTACATGTGACAACTATTATGAATATGATTTGCAACCTAGAAAAGAACAAAGTAAGTAGCCTCACCGATTATGGGGTTCGATACGGTAACTCTGATGAAGTACAGTTTCATCCCACCATAAACGCACTAAATGGTGCATGAAGAATTTTACAAAATAAGTTAAGACAAAAAGTGTTTATCATCCTGTACCACAACATAAAGTGTAAGACCCCGAAATTTTTTTTAAATAAAAAGGAATTTCCTTTATTTATTATTTTGAAATAGTAAGGTTGATTTGATTAATGTGGATAGTTAAGGGTTAAATACGCAAATATTTCAAAAAATAAGCAAGTGGTTATAAAATATTCATTTTTGTGGGGAATATTAGTTTGGTCGTGGAATATTAAATCGTCGGGGAATATTAAATGCGGCCAGTAGACCATACCATAAATGAGCCCCATGCGGAAAGCGATTGGATGAAGAAAGCGACAAATATAAGTTGGTTAAAAAATAGCGTGGTTAGTTATTCTGAATTAAGGCTGTTGGAATACCGGTGGTTAAAATCGATGTCTGGCGTGGTTGCGCGATAGCACACGGTATTATTGCGATATTGTTGAATTATTGATCCTTACGTAAGAAGGCACTACTCAATAATTTTCACGATGAATTCTTATTCGATATTTTATTTTATTGATTCGATAATTCTTTGCGTTGATATTTTATATTATTGTTGTTCAATAATTGTCAACGCACATTATCTCCATTATCGGATCAATAATTCATATTATTTAAATAATATTATTAGATAGCATTATTGGCAATGTCTAGAAAGTTACATCGAGGAGAGGTTTGGTCACCTAATTGCTTGCGCCAAGATGAGAAATCCTTATCGGAAAGCCCCCTCTTTCACAGGAGCGGCTTTGGTTGTCATAATTGTGATTACGTAATATTATTTGTGAATAATTAATTATTGATTCATATGATAAAGAAATATTTATTTTATGTGGATATAAATGATGGATTTATTTATGTGGTTATAAATGAAGAAATTATTGTTGAGGTGTTTTATCGATATTTTACCAGATTGGAGGTATTAAAAATTAAATCGGGGTTTTGAGATATATTGCGGGGATTATAATTTTTAATCCAAAATAGTTGGATTGTGGTAATTTTTAGGTATGTTATACATACATAAGTTGAGTATATGTCCACAAATTTTGAGCCGTTAAAAAATGCACGAATGATTTGTTATGAATTTTAAGAGGTATCGATTAGGAAATTAGGGTTATAATTGATTTTGGTGGAAAATTCTAGAATTGAGTGGGCCCCACTTGTGGTTGGTGAAGAAATGTGCTGAATTTTATTTCAAATGTGGTGGGTGGCAATAGTAGCGAGTAAAGCCATCGGTGGTGGTCAAGTCTGCCTTGGTAGGCTAACATTTTCTATAAATAGAGGGCTAAGTTAGAATTGAAAATCACACGAAACAAAGTTTTCTCTCTTTCTCTCTCTATATTATTGGCGTATTTTGTGAGTATTTAGATACTTTGAGAGTTCTTTATCAAAGACAAGTTTCATTCAAACATCACTTGAGCCTTTCCTTAGAAATCTTGATTCTTTGAGGTAAGGGATATTATTTTTTTTCGTAATGATATTATTTCTTCAATATCATTATGTTGAAATGTTGATCTGAAGTTTTATCAAATTTGGAACTTTTTCATGTGGGGTTACTATTCATGAGTTCTTATTCACGAGTTACTATTCATGAGTTACTATTCACGAGTTCTTATTCACGAGTACTATTCATGAAGCGTGAAAGATGTTTTGTGGAATTTCTATCTTTTGGTGTCGGATTTACTATTCATGTATACTGGTCTTATTCACGTATCTGGCACTTTATTCACGATATCTGACTATTATTCATATATATCGACACTATTCACCAAAAAATAAAATTTCTTCTTTTTGTCCAAAACATCTATTTTGGATACTAGCTTTGATTGTATCCATGTTTTGATCATTCTTGAATTTTACACCACTGTGATTATTTTTGGGGTATTGTTGGACATGGATAAAACAAAGTACGAATCCTTAATCCTTAATCCTTGTCATTTTGTTTCACTGGATTCGTTCTTTAAAAATATTTTTCATCATCCTCAGTCTTAAATGATGATATTATTGAATATCTTTGGCCTGTAGTGCAAAGATGAATGATTTCTGAAGAATATCTTTGGCCTGTAGTGCAAAGATGAATGATTTCTGAAGAATATCTTTGGCCTGTAGTGCAAAGATGAACAGGTGTTGAGATGAACATGACCGACTGATTAATATCTTTGGCCTGTAGTGCAAAGATGAACAGGTGTTTAAATGAACATGACCAACTGATGAATATCTTTGGCCTGTAGTGCAAAGATGAATATTTGATTCCAGATGTATATTGATTGTTATTACTGGGGATAAAAGATGAGCGATGAACTTTTAAATTCATACATAGAAGATAGTAGTTTGCATTCTCTACTTAACTCTTCTAATGAATTATTATTTCATTGCGAATATTGATTGAAAATTTGTTGTCTATTGTATTCTATTAAATTTTTCCTGTTGAAGACTAACGATAATTTGTTGTATATTATCTTAGTCATAATATTCTTTTCTTGAGCTAGTTGAGCTCACCCTTTTCCTTTTGTTCCATTCTTCTCGGGAGGCGAGAATATAAGCGAGTACAAGTCGGGGTATGGAATGAAGGTTTTAGAAAGGATTGTTTAGTAGTCCTCACCATTTTTGTAAAATAATGTATCAATAAATGTGATGAGGATTTATGTGAGTATAAATATTGTCTAGAAGATAATATTTGTATTTAAACTCGCTTTTCTTTGTTGTAATAATAAAGTTGTAGTTGTTTTTACGTACCATGTATTGACAACTTCAGAATGGGTGATGTATACCTATTTTGGGGCGTCGCGGTTGGTATCGAGCTTAGGGATATGATCTCTGGCGGAGATCGGGGAATAGAACTAGGAGGAGGAGGCGAGTAAATCCTTCGCTAGTGTGTCCTACCTAAGCTTATTTGTTAGTTAGTCGAGTATATAGGGATATTATGTGATATATTGATTTCCTTAATTAACCCTTGTTTTATGGCGGTGATTTGAGAATGTCGATTGAGAATATTAATGATGGAGTAAATGAGACCGTGGAGATGCTGATTTTACCAACGAGGAAAGCGTGCAACAGGTGGCAATGTTCCTCTGTGAACAACACCACCGAAAGCGAGATGATGAGCGAGGGGATGTTTAGAAGCTTTTTGCGGTTCATGCAAAATCGACGAGGAGACTCGTGTTCAAAATATCTGAGGAGGAAATGATAGCAATTCACGGGTTGTCACGCAACAAGCGATTCAAAGAGTTGGGACCACGAATTTAAGGGAAAGCAGATCCGATCATGGCGGAAACATGGGTCAAACAAATTACCAAGATATTCGATGTCTTGGGATGCGGAGAGAACAGAAGGTTCCATTCGCCACCTTTATGTTCCGTGGCGAGGCGGACTCTTGGTGGGAGTCATTGAAGCGTACCCATCACCGCACTTTTCGGCATGTCTTGGGAGGCGTTTGAGAGACTATTTAATGACAAATACTTTCACGAAAGTGTTCGTCGTATGAAGGAAGTGGAGTTCATCAGATTAGAGCAAAACAACATGGCGGTGTCTCGATGCGAGGCAAAGTTTGCGAGTTATCGGTTTGCACCTCATTTGGTGGAGAATGAGGAGCATTATGGCGGATGTTTCTTAGAGGTTTGAAACCCGGCATACGTCGATATCTCATTTCTCATAAACTTTCTCTTTATTCAGATGATGTAAATGAGGCTCAATTATTAGAGCGAGATAACGAAATGCGGTCGGTGAGGACCATAACCGAGGATCGTACCGGAGATGGCGGTCAGCAGAATAATGATAACTGCGGAGAAAAAAGCGAGACGGACGAAATGGTAACCACTCTGGTGGTAATCATGGTCATGAAAAGCAGAAGAAGCGAGTCGAGGAGGAGATTTTAAAAGAGGAGATTTAACAACGACTATGTGAAGCGAGCGGTCTTGCGTGACAAGCTGGTTCTAAGGAGGAGAACGACCACCGGTCATATGCTACAAATGCAAAAAGAGGGACATATCGGTCAAAGCGCCCACAACAGTTCAAGGTATGCTATAGTTGTGGAAAGGAAGGACATATCGCTTTCGAGATTATACGCAGAGCGAAACCTAGTTCGTGAGGGACGGTGACTCAAAAGACCATCCCGAGAAAAGTCAAAGTCAGCGATTAGGAAGAAGCGTTTGTTGTGATGGTCATAATGCGAGGAACCCAAACGAGGTGATCACGGGTAAGCTATTTATAAATTCTTGCGAAGTTTATACCTTGCCAATCTGGGTGCTACCCATTCATTTATCTCTCTGCATGTGCTCAGCGTTTAAACTTGACTCAGGAGAAATTAAACTTTGACCTATCTGTGGAAACTCCGTTAGGAGAAACTTTCATCACATCCTTTGTTTATAAATCTTGTTTGATTCAAGTTGGCACCATCACCTTACATTGACCTTATCTCTTTAAAGATACTTGCTTTTGATGTGATTTTAGGGATTGATTGGTTAACTACTCATCATGCCAAAATTGATTGTTTTCGTAAGGTTGTTAGTTTTTATATTCCTAACCAACTTTGTTATGCAATTCAAGCAACTAAACCATTAAAATCAATCACTATCATATCTAATCATAAAGCTATTCGTTTATTGAAAAGCGGATGTCAAGCTTTCTTAGCCCATGTTATGGATTTGAATAAAGACACGTCAAATTTGAATAATATTCTGTTGTTATTGACTTTCTGACGTATTTCGAAGAACTTCCGGTCTACCCCGAGCGTGAAGTTGAATTCTTTATTGATCTTGAACACTGGTACAAAGCCCATTTCTAAAACCCCATATCGAATGGCTCTATTGAACTTCAGGAGTTAAAGGTCCAACTACGAGGAATTGTTGGACATCGGTTTCATTAAATCTAGTACATCTCCTTGGGGTGCTCTGTTTTATTTGTAAAAAAGAAAGGCGGGAGTATGCGACTTTGTATTGACTATATCGGGAATTGAACCATGTCACCATCAAGAATAGGTATCCTCTACCTCGTATTGATGACTTGTTTGACCGATTGCAAGTAAGGCACAATTCTTTTCAAAAATCGATCTTAGATTACGGATATCATCAATTTGAAAATTAGGCGAGGATATTCAAAGACCGCCGAGAACTCGGTATGGGCATTATGAATTCTTAGTCATGTCTTTCGGACTAACTAATGCTCCTGCTGGCTTTCATGGATATGATGAGCCGAGTATTCAAGGAATATTTGGATCGATTCGTTGTTGTCTTTATTGATGACATCCTTATATATTCCAAAAGTCGTGAAGATCATGAGCACCATTTGAAATTTGGTACTCAAAGGCTTCGTGAAACCAACTATATGCCAAATTGAAGAAATGCGAGTTTCGGCTTGAGGAAGTAGCCTTTCTTGGGCATGTGGTGTCAAAACATGGAGTATCTGTTGATCCGTGAAGATTGAAGCAATACAAAGTTGGGAGAACAACAAAGTTTCGGTGATCAAGTCACGTAGCTTTTTGGGCTTATTTGGTTATTATCGGAGATTCGTGGAAGGGTTTTCTCGAATCGCTACTCCATTAACTCGGCTAACTCGAAAGGATACTGAAATTCGTTTGGAATGAAGAATGCGAGAAAAGTTTCCAAGAGCTTAAGAGGAGACTTATTTGGACTTTGTTCTAACAATACCATCTGGTTCGGATGGATTTGTTATCTCTGATGATGCTTGTGCAAAGGGTTAGGATGTGTTCTCATGCAACATGGGAAAGTCATAGCCTATGCCTCGCGACAACTTAAAGAGTATGAGAGGAATTATCCTACTCATGATCTAGAGTTAGCAAAGTGATCGTTTCAGCGCTAAAGATATGGAGGCACTATCTATATGGGGAGAAAGTGGAGATATATTCAGACCATAAAAGCCTTAAATATTTCTTCACTCAAAAAGAACTCAACATGCGGCATGATGACGTTGGCTCGAGCTATTGAAAGACTACGACCACACTATTGATACCATCCTGGTAAAAGCGAGCGTGGTGGTGGCGCATTGAGTAGAAGATCATATGCGGGGCAGCGAGTGCGATGATGTCAAGTATACGATAGAGCCAACTTTAATAGAAAAAGTTAAGGTTGCTCAAGCCACCGCAGGCCGGAGGCGATACGTATGAAGAAGAAAGTCTGAAGGAGCTATTAGGGCGAGAATTGATGAAGAAGGAATACTTGAGTCCACTCTAGACTTTGTGTTCCTAACGACTCGATTTGAAGTACAAGATTATGATGGAGGCACACAATACACCATTTGCAATCCATCTGGAAGTACTAAAATGTATCGTGATCTTGACATACATTTTGGTGGAATAATATGAAGAGAGAGATTGCAAAGTTTATCTCGATGTGTTTAACTTGCCAGCGTGTAAAGGCGGAGCATCTAGTACCTAAGGGTCCGTTGCAACCACTTGAGATTTAGGAATGGAAGTGGGAACACATTACCATGGATTTCGTTTTCTGGGTCTTCCTACGGTTTCTCAAGGCATCAATGCTATTTGGGTTATTGTTGATAGATTAACCAAGTCGCTCATTTCTTGCCGATACGGAGACTTATTCCTTGAGCGTCTTGCTAGTATATGCGTAAATGAGATTGTGAGGTTGCATGGCATGCCTATATCCATAGTTTCGGATCGTGACCCAAGATTCACTTCAAGATTTTGGGTTAGCTTGCAAAAGCTATGGGAGCGCAGTTTGCGATTTAGTTTGAAGATACCATCCCCAAACAGGACGGACAATGAGAGAGGACTATTCAAACTCTTGAAGATTTATTAAGACTCTGTGTCCTAGACTTCAAGGTAGTTGGGATAAGTATTTACCATTGGTGGAATTCTCCTACAACAACAGTTATCGAGCAAGTATAGGTGTGGCTCCATTGAAGCATTATATGGGACGAAAATGTCGTTCTCCGATATGTTGGGATGAGGTGGGTGAAGCAACATTGTTGGGACCCGAGTTAGAAATACGATATGACTACCAAAAAGATCCAATTGATTCGAATAGCGTATACAAAGCGGCACAAGATCGACAAAAGAGTTATGCGGATCTTCATCGAAAGGACGTGGAATTTAGTGTAGGGGATCATGTATTATTTGCGAGTTGCTCCATGGAAGGAGTTACAAGATTTGGGAAGAGAGGAAAGCTCAATCCACGATTTATTGGTCCATTTCAAATTCTTGACAGAGAGTAGGAAATGTAGCCTATAGACTTGCGTTACCTCCAAGTATGTCTCGTGTTCATAATGTGTTTCACATGCTCGTACTTCAGTAAATATGTGAAAGACCGAACCACGTTATTGAGTTAGAACCAGGACGAGATAGCCAGAAGACTTAACGTATGAGGAGGTACTGTCAAGATCTTGGATAGAAGGAGCATGTCCCTACTGCCTTGAAAGGTCATACCACAAGTTAAAGTTTTGTGGAGGAATCATGCTATAGAGGAAATGACACGGGAATTGGAAAGCGGAAATGAAAGCGAGGTATCCTCACCTTTTGAAAACACCAGTATCGCACGTCAATTTCGAGGACGAAATTTCATAAGGAGGGAGGTTGTAAGACCCGAAATTTTTTTAAATAAAAGGAATTTCCTTTATTTATTATTTTGAAATAGTAAGGGTTGATTTGATTAATGTGGATAGTTAAGGGTTAAATCATAAATATTTCAAAATAAGCAAGTGGTTATAAAATATTCATTTTTTGTCGGGGAATATTAGTTTGGTCGTGGAATATTAAATGCTTTGTCGGGGAATATTAACGACGGCCAAGTATGACCATGTGTGGGCCCCATAACGGAAAGCGATTGGATGAAGAAAGCGACAAATATAAGTTGGTTAAAAATAACTTGGCGTAGTTATTACTGAATTAAGATCATTGGAATACCCGGTGGTTAAAATACGATGTCTGGCGTGGTTGCTTGCGATGGCACTGCGGTATTGCCGCGGTATTGTTGAATTATTGATCCTTACGTAAGAAGGCACTACTCAATAATTTTCACGATGAATTCTTATTCAATATTTTATTTTATTGATTCGATAATTTCTGCGTTGATATTTTATATTATTGTTGTTCGATAATTGTCCTTTGCACATTATCTCCATTATCGGATCAATAATTCATATTATTTAAATAATATTATTAGATAGCATTATTGGCAATGTCTAGAAAGTTACATCGAGGAGAGGTTTGGTCACCTAATTGCGCATTTTGATGAGGAGAAATCCTTATCGGAAAGCCCCTCTTTCTGAGGAGCGGCTGGTTGTCATAATTGTGATTACGTAATATTATTTGTGAATAATTAATTATTGATTCATATGATAAAGAAATATTTATTTTATGTGGATATAAATGATGGATTTATTTATGTGGTTATAAATGAAGAAATTATTGTTGAGGTGTTTTATCGGTATTTTACCAGTTGGAGGTATTAAAATTAAATCGGGGTTTTGAGATATATTGCGGGGATTATAATTTTTAATCAAACCAGTTGGATTGTGGTAATTTTTAGGTATGTTATACATACATAAGTTGAGTATATGTCCACAAATTTTGAGCCGTTAAAAATGCACGAATGATTTGTTATGAATTTTAAGAGGTGTCTCGATTAGGAAATTAGGGTTATAATTGATTTTGGTGGAAAATTCTAGAATTGAGTGGGCCCCACTTGTGGTTGGTGAAGAAATGTGCTGAATTTTATTTCAAATGTGGTGGGTGGCAATAGTAGCGAGGTAAAGCCATCGGTGCAGTCAAGTCTGCCTTCGGTAGGGCTAACATTTTCTATAAATAGAGGGCTAAGTTAGAATTGAAAATCACACGAAACAAAGTTTCTCTCTTTCTCTCTATATTATTGAAGCGTATTTTGTGAGTATTTAGATACTTTGAGAGTTCTTTGTTCGAGTACAAGTTTCATTCAAACATCACTTGAGACCTTTCCTTAGAAATCTCGATTCTTTGAGGTAAGGGATATTATTTTTTTCAGTAATGATATTATTTCTTTGATATCATTATGTTGAAATGTTGATCTGAAGTTTTATCAAATTTGGAACTTTTTCATATCGGGGGTTACTATTCATGAGTTACTATTCACGAGAGTTACTATTCATGAGTTACTATTCACGAGTTACTTATTCACGAGTAATATTCATGAAACATGAAGATGTTTTTGTGGAATTTCTATCTTTTGGTGTCGGATTTACTATTCATGTATCTTGGTCTTATTCACGATATCGTGACTTTATTCACGATATCGGCACTATTCATGTATACGACACTATTCACCAAAAAATAAAATTTCTTCTTTTTGTCCAAAACATCTATTTTGAATACTAGCTTTGATTGTATCCATGTTTTGATCATTCTTGAATTTTACACCACTTTGTGATTATTTTTGGGGTATTGTTGGACATGGATAAAACAAAGTACGAATCCTTAATCCTTAATCCTTGTCATTTTGTTTCTTTGGATTCGTTTCTTTAAAAATATTTTCATCATCCTCGGTCTTAAATGATGATATTATTGAATATCTTTGGCCTGTAGTGCAAAGATGAATGATTTCTGAAGAATATCTTTGGCTGTAGTGCAAAGATGAATGATTTCTGAAGAATATCTTTGGCCCTGTAGTGCAAAGATGAACAGGTGTTGAGATGAACATGAGGATCGATTAATATCTTTGGCACTGTAGTGCAAAGATGAGCAGTGTTTAAATGAACATGATTAGTGATGAATATCTTTGGCTGTAGTGCAAAGATGAATATTTGATTCAGATGTATATTGATTGTTGTTACTGGGGATAAAAGATAGAGCGATGAACTTTTAAATTCATACATAGAAGATAGTAGTTTGCATTCTCTACTTAACTCTTCTAATGAATTATTATTTCATTGCGAATATTGATTGAAAATTTGTTGTCTATTGTATTCTATTAAATTTTTCCTGTTGAAGACTAACGATAATTTGTTGTATATTATCTTAGTCATAATATTCTTTCTTGAGCTAGTTGAGCTCACCCTTTTCCTTTTGTTCCATTCTTCTCGGGGAGGCGAGAATATAGCGAAATACAGTGTGGGTATGGAATGAAGGTTTTAGAAAGGATTGTTTAGTAGTCCTCACCATTTTGTAAAATAATGTATCAATAAATGTGATGAGGATTTATGTGAGTATAAATATTGTCTAGAAGATAATATTTGTATTTAAACTCACAGATTTCTTTGTTGTAATAATAAAGTTGTAGTTGTTTCTGTACCATGTATTGACAACTCAGAATGGGTGATGTATACCTATTTTGGGGGCGTCACATAAAGCAATCAAGTGAGGGAAAGTAAAGAGTTCATACTTTGAAGATTTAAGTCATAATACAAAAGCAAAGTAGCATACATCAAGCATACTTCAAGATTTTATTATGCAAAATTTAATGTTGAATAAACTCAGCTGCTAATACGGATACACAACTATGACAGACGCATTAATAAGTGCACCTAATCCAATTTTTTTTTTTTTATCATATTCAAGCTTTAATTGGGCCATCAAAACAGCACCAAATTTTAAACAATTCCTAGACTTAGCAATACTGTTTCTTTTCTATGCTTCATTAAAAGTGAAATTTAAGTCATAATACAAAAGCAAAGTAGCATTCAGTAGACACCTATCCCAACAAAGAAAAAAATAAGCGTACTCAACTAAAAATTGACACCAAGTATAAACCTGAAGGTGGAAATTTAATATATATATATATACATCTATTGCAAGCAAAAATAAGCACAATTCAGTTACAAATACGATGTACATAGATCACATATATATTCTCCAAAGTCCAGAGTATGGCTTTCCTTTTTCTAAAATCAAACTAAATTTTTTAATATATAAGGAATATCAATCTTAAATTTATCTTTAGCAGCCTTTTACTTGTCAAAAAAAAAAATGTACATAAATCTTAAATTCAAATTTTTTTTTTGGATAGAAAAGAAGATTCTATTACGAAGAGAGAAATTACAAAATGATACGCAAAAGATGAGAAATTCTCCTAAACTAGATAAGTGAAAAAAGACAAAATTCCATATAGATACCTCGCCATTATCATCGAGAACAAGGAAATTCTAGAAGATCATACCTTCTGATTTTTCACTGCTTGGCCTTTTAGAAGATCTTCATCCTTTTGATGCTTCAAGTTGTTCAAAAGATCTCTGGATACAATTCGATAGATCTGTAAAATGACTTATTCATAGTAACAATGGTTTCACAAACAATGGTTACTCCATATTAGTAACAATGGTGTAATTGTATCAAAATGCACTAAAAGGGGGAGAATCATCTACAGAACCACTTTCCCTTAAGAAAAAACTATCCAAAAATTTATATCGAAATAATATTGGACAAAACAAGGCCCAGATAAGAGCAATCAGTCCAGATACAAAAAGCAATTATATGCAATCATTTGTAAACACCCTTAACTCAATTATATGCAATTGCAAGATAAACTAACAATTTTAAAACACATCTATACTTTAATAGGAACATACCAAACATATTTAATCAAAAACCAAATATATACCAAATTCTGAATATTCAACCTTGAACCATCAATTAAACACCAAAACTAGTGCATGAAAAACAACTAACCATCTTTGGGCATGAGAGGATAATCCGAAGCACTAAGATTAATAAAGCAGATCCCAATCTTTAGTCCGCTTAACAATACCGCAATGGCATGAAGCGCATGACAGCAATCATCGAGGACCCTTATAGGTAACTTGATTAGAACATTTATCGATCACCATCACATTTTTCATTATTGACTCCGATTTGATATACTTTGCAAGCTCAATTCTCTCAGCATCCGAAGCATCAAGATCGAGATGCAGCAAATAATAATTTCTAGGATGATACACAGCCTGAAAACAATATTGTTTATATGTTATGCTTGCCAGAATAGTCAAACTTGTTCACAAGTTTCTCATAATTATTACACATTAAAATGCAAGGGAAAAAAGGAAAAATAAGTATGTATAAATAAAACCCACCGCCGAATAAGCAAATAAATTCATTGCAACATACTGGTATAACCAAGTGAACCAATAGCTATATAGAAATTAAAATGAAAATTGTTACCAAGTGAACCATGTTGGTCTTTGATGTGGTTAAGGTTTAAGCAAAGTGTTTGGCTTTCCTCTTTGAGGGTTTAACCGTACCATAGATGGCTGCCTACGTACTCCTATTGATGAGGGTAGATCAGGTCTACGTAGTTTCGACTTTGGCTTGAAAGGTTGAAAAGTATTTATTGGAGTTTTAGCTTGGTTGAAGGTGTTTTTGGATTTTTATAGGGGTTAGACCGCACCATAGTTGGCTGCCTATATACTCCAATTGATGAGGGGAGGTCACGTCTTTCGTAGTTAAGGCTCTATAGTAAGAACCTGAATTGAATTGATTGATGATTATGATTTTATTTTCAGAACCGGGATGTTGGCTTACAGGTGATTTCAGACATAATACCTTTTCACGATTTCTGAATTGATAAGCTGGGGAAATTCTTCGCCGTCCATTTCTTGCAGTCTGAGGGCTCCTCCCATCAACACTTCCTTGACAATGAAAGGGCCTTCCCAGTTCGGGGTGAACTTTCCTTTAGACTAATCTTGATTAACAAGGACTTTCTTTAATACCAAGTCACTTTCTTTGAATTGCTGAAGTTGGACTTTCTTGTTGTATGACCGAGCAATCCTCTGCTGATATAATTGACCATGAAAGATAGTTATGGCCATCATCTCATCTATCAGAGATAATTGGTGGTACCGGTCTTGCAACTACTGGCCTTCCTCAATTTAAGCATCTATCAACACTCTTAATAACTCCATTTCTACCTCTATGGGGAGCACTACCGCCATGCCATAGACCAATGAGTTGGGGATAGCCCTAGTACAAGTGCGCATTGACATTCTGTAGGATATCAAAGTCAGAGGCAATAAGTCAAGCCATCCTTTGTGATTGGCGAACATCTTTTGCATGATCTTCTTGATGTTCTTATTGGCTGCTTCAACAGTATCATTCATCTTTGGACGATAAATGATGGAGTTAAGATGTTTGATGTGGAATTTGCTGCATAACTCCATTCATCTGGTTGTTTAGATTTTTGGAATTGTCCGATATGATCACCTCCAGTTGTCTATATCGACAGATGACATTATTTTTGATGAAACCAATGATTACCTCTTTGGTGACTTTGGAAAAAGAGGCCGCTTCTACCCATTTGGTGAAGTAGTTGATCATGGTAAAGATAAATTGATGACCATTGCTAGCTTTGGGTTCTATTGGCTCAATCACGTCCATTCCCCAAATTGAAAAGGGCCATAGTGAACTCATATTGTGTAGTTCACTTGGAGGAGTGTGGATGGCATTTCCATCAATTTGGTATTTGTTAGCATCTCCTAACGTAATCGTCACAGTAGGCTTTGAGAGAAATCCAATAATGCCATGTTCTTAATATCTTCTTGGCAAGTAAAGGGATGTTCAAGTGTGGACCACATACTCCACCATGGACTTTATCCATGAGTCTTTGGGCTTGGTCTTTATTTAGGTATCTTAGAAGGCCTATTGCCGCATCCTATTTGTAGAGTGCGTCTTCGCTTAGATAGAATTTCATGGTATTTTATGGCATTTTATGGATCCACTTTCTTTCAGCTTGACTTGCCCCAGCGGGCGTAGATCTATCTTACATATATTCTTTGATATCATGATACCAGGGCTGTTTGATGGGAGGCAGTTCATCTCATACTTCTCCAATGTAATTTCCATAGGCTAGTGCCTTCTGGCTTGCAAATTTGATATTTGGGATGCCTCCCTTTTCAGATATGTTGATCAAGGAAGCCAGGGTTGCTAGTGCATTTACGAAATCATTCATGTTCCGAGGGATGTGGATGAATGATATTTCTTCAAACTTCGTAGCCATCTTGATAATTTGCCGATAGTAACGCATCAAATACAATTCTTTGGTGTGATATTCCCCAGTGGTTTGCTTGATGACCAGCTCGGAATCCCCAAAGACAGCCAACCGTTTAACATCCATGGATTGTGCTAGTTTTAATCCATTACAAAGCCTTCATACTCAACTGTGTTGTTGGTGTTAACAAACACTAATTTGATAACCACATGATACTATTCTCCCATAATATATACCAGAACTGCCCCTACTCCGACACCTTCCATGTTTACGGCTCCATTAAAATACCATTTCCAAGATCGGTATGTATTTTCCTGATGGATTTGTTGAATTTTCATTATTCCTTCATCCGGGAAATACGTTTCTAAGGGTTCAAAATTCCCTGATGGTGTTTCGACCAATTGATTTGCAATTCCTTGACCTTTGATAGACTTTTGAGTCACGTAGATGATGTCGAATTGTTGGAGGATCAACTGTCATTTGGACAGTTGACAATTTAGCATAGGTTTGCTGAATACGTACTTCAGAGGATCCATGCGGGATATGAGATAGGTTGTGTTCCCATGAAGATAATGTTGTAATCTCATGGCGGCCCATGTTAATGCGCAACATGTTTTTTCAATCAAAGTATACTTTTTTCTCGTCGTTGCTGAATCTTTTGCAAAGGTAATAGATATCTCTTTCCTTGCCTTTATCGTGTTTTTGTCCCACATGCAGCCTATAACATTCTCATTGACTGACAGGTACACAAATATGGGAACATTGTCCCTTGGAGGTTCCAAGACGAGAGCTTTGACTAATTACTTTTTGATGGAAAGGAAGGCTTTTGACACTCTTCATTCCACTTCATGGAGGAGTTTTTCCTTAACAACTTAAAGACGGGCTCACACGTTGCTGTGAATTGAGAGATGAATCTTTTTATGAAATTGATTCTCTCCAGAAATCCACATATTTCCCTTTCTATTCGGGGCATGGGAAATTCGGTGATTGCTTCAAATTTGGCGGGATCCAGTTCAATGCCTCTATGGCTTACTAGAAATCCTAATAAGTTGCCCGATTTGACACCGAAGGCACACTTTGCCGAATTCATCTTCAGGTTGTATTTTTGCAATCGGTTGAAAAGCTTTTTGACATGGTCGATATGGTCATCTTCCTTCTGGGATTTGACGATGATGTCATCCACATAGACCTCTATTTCTTTGTGCATTAAATCATGAAAAAGAGCCATCATGGCTCGTTGATAGGTGGGATCGACATTGATAAGGTCGAATGATAAACGTGTGTAGCAAAAGGTTCCCTAGGGAGTGATGAAGGCTATTTTCTCCTGGTCCTCTTCAGCAACCATGACCTGGTGGTACCCAACGAAGTAGTCAATAAATGAATACATGTCATACTAAGCCGTGTTATCTATTAGTATGTGGATAAAAGGTACTGGGAAATTATCTTTGAGACAAGCTTTGTTTAAATCCCAGTAATCCACTCATACTCGTACCTTCCCTCTGAGCTTAGGCATATGAACTATATTGGATAGCCACTCAGGGTAGGTTGATACCATGATGATGTTGGCTTTGAATTATTTAATAATTTCTTCCTTGACTTTCAAACTCCACTCATGTTTTAATCACCTGAGCTTCTATTTGACTGGCTTGAATCCTTCCTTAATGGGCAGGCGATGAATGGCGATATCATTAGACAAACCGATTATGTCCTCTTGTGACCATGCAAACACATCTTGGAACTGGGTTAGTATAGCAACCAGGTCTTTTCTTTGGCTTGGGGTAAGGTCCATGCCAATCTGGATTTGTTTTGGATTTTCTGAGGTACCGATATTAACAAAGGTTGTTTGATCAAGGTTTGCTTTGAGTTTATCTTCGACCCATTCTTTGATCTCCTCAGGCACCTCATAGTCCTCTATCTCTTCTTTCTCAATCCCCATCAAGTCAAAGTCTAACTCTACATCAAAGTGATAGTCATTATGGAGATTTGTCATTCCATCAGCAAGGCTAGACAAACCCAACTCTGGAGTCTTGAAAATAAAATGCTTTCACTCAATAAATGAGATTATTTGATCATACAAAGCATTAGCAAAAACATAACAAAAGTAATTGCTAGTACTATGCAACAAACGTAAGTAGTAAATAATATCTACATAGCAGGGCAAAGGGATTTTCTGCCCTTTTTATGATTTTTAGCAGATGCAAGGAGTGCTGCTCCAATTACCGGGTCAAGTCCTTGTGGACAGCTGTGATGAAGGAATAGTTGGCGTCCTCTTCCTTTTTGATGATGACCATTACTAAATTCATACATGGTCAATATTTTCCTTTAACCGGTTTTCCTTAGCCCAATTCATGTGAGGGGTCAGGATTTGATCTTCTGAGCAGTCATCATCTGGGATATCACCATTCATACCCTCAATATGCACCAGAAAGTATATCTTTGATAACATGTTTTTCACTTCTTGTTTGTGTCTCTAATTCCTTTCCTTACTTTTTGGGCCCGAAATTAGGACTTATTTTCCACTAGCTGGCTTGGCCCTAGGAACTAGCATACCAACCACAGAAATAGGATTTTTCCTCATAGGCTTTACAAATCTTGCATCTATAAGATTAGGTAGCACAATTGTAGACGAAGGAACCGATGGATGTTTGTGCTGGTTCCGATGATCTGATCCAGAGGAATAACCTAATCTAGCCTTCCTTGTTTGGCTAGGAATTTGAACTGGACTCCTAATTCCTTGCTGAGTTTTCCCTTACCCTTATCTAGACTGGAAACCTAAGGATATCATTTCTTCATTAGCCGACATTACTTTGGTAGAAAGTCTGGGCTTCAAAGCTGGGGCCCAAATAGGTTGATATCGAGTGTTGCTCACCTCAAGGGATTGAAAATTGACAAACTCAACTCCTTCATTGAGACTGATTAGAGGCATATCTCTTTGTGTATGAGTAGGATATTCTCGTTCAACATTGACAATGAGCAGATTACCGTTGATGATGTATTTGACCTGTTGATGAAGGGTATATGGAACTGCTTATTGACGTCGGGATTTTTATTTTATCCCTTTCTGTTCTTATCTTTTGGTATTCTCATGTTAGGTGAGATTTGTTTGAAAAAAACATGTTTGAAAAGGTCTGACATGTATACGTCGACGATTTAACTATAAGAGTCGCCAGTTGGTATTTTTTAAATGGTTGCACCAACTCAAACGAGAAAAGGTTTGCACATAGACCTAGTGAAATGACACTATTTAATTGGTCTGTAAAACCAAAATTCGTTACGGTCCGGGGGCTTGATTAAGCGGATGGAAGGTGTTAGGCACCCCTCGACTTCCGTGATAATACGGTTACTGCCACTTTTCAATTTAAACTTTTATCTGAATGTGTGTGTGTAGGTCTATATTCAGTTGTGTGGAAGTAGTGTTATGCCTTGTTTGTACCTATATACAAAGGGTTTGACTTTTGTTTAAAAGTTCAATTTTAACGAGATATGGCAGTGATGTTTTGTAAAACAGGTTTTTCAAACCCTTATGCTTAATAGTAATTGAGGCCTTTGATACTTCCATTTTATTATGTGTTCAGCAGGATTGCTTTTATTATTTTTGAGATGCGAGGCATCTACGAGAAAAAAAGATACATAAAAATGCCGAACTCCTTATGGACATGAGAGCCATCTAAGGAAAATCAGACATCGTGAATAATTTACAAGCTAGCTGCAGATAAAAATGTTCATCACGGGAATCGAATCTAGATTCAGGAACTGAATCTGTGATCACATGATTCCTAGGCTCACATGGCAAAGCAATATGTACAACAACTTAAATAAGAAGTAGATTTGAATAAATCTAAACTATTTCAGCTTCATCGGTTCCAGTTTAGTCACCATGAACCAGTTAAAGTGAGAAATATCCAGATTTAGGCAAATCTAACCCGCGGACTGATAAAGAAGTTATATATATATATATATATATATATATGAACAATCAACTGCCACGAAGTGAACTCCAGTTAGGACTTGAAATATAAATATATATGTATATATGTATATATATATAAGCTGTAAAAGGCCACAAAGTGAGCTCCAGGCTAGACAGTAATATATATATATATATATATATATATATATATATATAAGCAGTAAATGGCCAAAAAGTGATCTCCAGGCCTAACTAGAATGTAAATATATATATATATAAGTCATAAACGCACCGGATATTACACCTAGGCTCAATCGAATAGAGTTCGATAATAGTATATATTAGTTTCCAAAGGGCACACAATAGATCTAGAAGGGGGGTTGAATAGATCCTTTTTTAATTTCAAAAATATTTTTCATTTTAGTTAAATAGCTGAGTAAATAGTAGATGACAAACTTGAGAGTTATTTTAAGCACATCAGAATAAGTTCAGGTTCCCCTTCATAGATGTTATGTTGACCATTTATCTAGAGTTAGCTTAGTTGTAAGTAGTTATTACGTTGATAACAGTTATAATGTAAAATACACAAGGTGTTTTAAGTGGTTCAGAGACTCAAGCTCCTAATCCATTCTTCTGCTTCAACAAGCAGGGATTCCACTAAGGAAGTCTTTACATCATCGAATCACTAAGATTCCTTCAAGGCCAGCAGCCTTGGAACTTTAGTTCACTTAGAACTCTTCAAGTCCAGAAGACTTGGAACTCCAGTTCACTAAGAACTCTTTAAGGCCCGCAGCCTTGGAACTCAGTTTAGTCCCTTGGACAAGGACCCTTCTGGCCCTGGCTCTTGTTGTTGTTGTTGGTGGTGCTGAGCTGCCAATATGACTTTAAGCTTGTTCATCCTTGATTTTTAGTAGCTTGGTGTGATCCTCTTTAGATTCTGCTTCGAGACTGGATCACCATTGGACATACTGCTAAGTTAATCATGAAGCTCAATCTCTGTGAGTACTTAGCAGTTTGTCGTTTCTTCCTTAGTACAGCTGATCTTGTGGTTGGTCCTTTTCTGATCTCAGCTTTCACTTCTTCACCACATGAGGTTTGCTAAGTCTTTGCATCTTTGGAAGACTTCGTCCGACACTTAGCATCCTCTTAACCTTGGTTCTGTATCTATTTTTTTTTAGCTCTTGGTAGTTCGTGGTGAGTCGTAGACCGGTTCTTTAAATCTTCTTTCTGATCTGCCAATCTCTTGAATGTTATTATCTTGGCCTTCTCGGCTCTCATCTTGGCCGACATTCTTAATGGCATTCTCATTGTTGTTGAGTGAAGTATTTGTCTATTAAATCTCTTCTTCTTAGCTTGCTTCACTTCTACTTTCGTAGTCTCACTGCCACTAAGACAGATTCTATTTTTTCTCTATAGAACTCGTAGAGTCAACAACTTATCAACAACCAACACCTTCTTTTTTTGAGCTTCTGCTGTTAAATAACCTTTCATGAGCTTCCCGTTGGATTATAGCCGTTGGAAGTCATTCAAATTAATTTGTAGATCTCGAGTTATTTGGTGCAGACTGCAGATGTGACATAACATCCCCTTTTTCACTTTTCTGACACTACAGTATACTATTTCACCTACCACATCAGAAATGTCTCTTTAACGTGTAAGACTAGTAGTCACCTTTATTTCTACTTTTTGATTTCTCGATCAGAACATCAGGAGTTGTCCTTATGCATTGATGCATTCAATCTCCAATGTTTGAATGTCAGTCTTTGTATTAAGATGTTGCTAAGGCTTCAATACTCAAATGACTGAACTCTACGATTCTGATGTAGATGACCTTGGACTTGATCGTAGTTAGTTTATTGAATATTACTCGTTGACTGATTGAGACAACACTACAATTTTGAGAGTGTTCTTTGGATTTGCAATGTAAAACCTCTCTTACTCCACTCGTGCAGTGCTTCATCACTTCTGCTTGCCTTAACTTACATTAGGTACTAACAACTTGTCTGATTACTCTGACCCTCATTAACTTCAACACTTATTAGGTTTGTCATGCCCAATCTCTTTCTCTTTGTGATCTCCTGTTCACATATCATCAATGGTCTAACCTATGTTTAATCTTCTATGTCTATTCTGTATAGGTTAGCCAGTGTCTCTATTATAGACCCCATCAGTTTCTGCTTCTAATTTGGCAAGCACTACGATCATAGTTATACTCAAGATGGTCATCTTTTGTTTATCTTGATAGCTACTGCATTGCTGACTTTCTTTAGTCATTCACATCATCTAAAGTCTTCTTACTATTGCTTGTGGAAGACTTCCCTTAAATGGCTTCACTACTAAATCAGGATGCTGATTGACTTTGTGTTTCGATCTTCTATTTGCTTGATAGCCATTTAGATGAATGCTCTCTGGTTTCCTTCAGGTAGATTGCATCTCTATAGTTCTGCCCAGAGGCTTCATTCTTTGGATGCTTTGGGAGTGCCCATATGTTGAGAATTGTGTTAACACTATGATTCTTCCTTGGCGTTGTGAACACTGATAAGCTTTGTTGAAGACTTTTTTCTACAGACTACGATCTAGCTTTGGTTCTGCAGACACTATGACTCTGAGTGTAGATTATACATCAGATTACGATTTCTGCCTTAACACTTGTTGTTCTTGTCTGATCTAGCTTGACTACGATTTCTGAAAGTAGTATGCACACAAGACAATCATGTTTGATGATAAAGCATATACTTTGTAACAATCTTATTCATTTATTAATAAAAATTATTAATTTATTAAAGGTTTTTAATTATCTACATGACGCTGCTTTATAATATGTGATAAACACATAGTTTTCAGCAATGCTTTTAGAATACTGATGATGATCATTCTAATGAGATCTAAATTCTTAGAAAGATTAAAACTAAAATAGTTCCCAATCGTTGGATTACTAAATTGGGGATTAGTGAATCCAGATAGATTGGTACATGCATTGCTTGCTCATTGGATGAGGATGATTGATCTTATGATCATTTGTGTGGAGACACTAAAGCAAGTATGTAGCTGCTTATTAGAGAATAAATTCACTAAACGTGGCTCGCTAAGGAATACCTAATGGAGTTTTACTTGCTTGTTAATAGGAATTCCTTGTGATAGTAGTACAAGTGATCCTTGGACTTGAGATCATCATAATATCTTGTCTATGATGAGTTATACTTTGACTTATTCCTTAAGACCGTTAGTGTGACGTGTGACGCCCCCAAAATAGGTATACAACACCCATTCTGAGTCGCCAAATACATAGTACAGAAAGTAAACTACAACTTCAATAATACAATTGTCGTAAGTAAAAAATACTGACAACACATCATGTGAGTTTAAATACAAATATTGTCTTCTAGACAATATCCGTGGACGCCCCAAAATAGGTCCATTCCATCCAACCCATTCGAAGTCGCCAAATACATGGTATGCGAAATAACTACAACTTTATTATTACAACATATAACTGTGAGTTTAAATACGAGATATTGCCATCTAGACAATATCCACACGCAAATAAATCCCCATCATAATTATTGATACATTATTTTACAAAATGGTGAGGACTACTAAACAACTCTCTCTAGAACCTTCATTCCATACCCGACTAGTACTCGCTACATTCTCGCCCTCCACGAGAAGAAAAATGGAACAACAAGGAAAAGGGTGAGCTCAACTAGCCCAAAGAAGAATATTATGACTAAGATAATATACAACAAATTATCGTTAGTCTTCAACAGGAAAAATCTAATAGAATACAATAGACAACAAATTTTAAATCAATATTCGTAGTGAAATAATAATTCATTAGAAGAGTTAAGTAGAGAATGCAAACTACTATCTTCTATATATGAATTTAAAAGTTCATCGTCGATATTTTATCCTGTAACATCAATCAATATATATCCGAATCAAATATTCATCTTTGCACTCTGTGCCAAAGATATTCATCGATTGGTCATGTTCATCTAAACACTGCTCATCTTTGCACTACTGGTCAAAGATATTCTTTGAAATCATTCATCTTCGCACTACATGTGCCAAAGATATTCAATAATATCATCATTTAAGACTGAGGATGATGAAAAATATTTTTAAAGAAACGAATCCAGTGAAACAAAATGACAAGGATTAAGGATTAAGGATTCGTACTTTGTTTTATCCATGTTCAAAAATACCTCAAAAATAATCATAGTGGTGTAAAATTCAAGAATGATCAAAACATGGATACAATCAAAGCTAGTATCCAGAATAGATATTTTGGACAAAAAGAAGAAATTTTATTTTTCTATTGAATAGTGTCAGATATCGTGAATAGCCAAGTATCGTGAATAGTAACTCCGACACCAAAAGATAGAAATTTCCCAAAAAACATCTTCACGCTTCATGAATAGTACTCGTGAATAGTAACTCATGAATAGTAACTCGTGAATAGTAACTCATGAATAGTAACTCATGAATAGTAACCCCGACATGAAAAAGTTCCAAATTTGATAAAAATTTCCAACCAATATTTCAGCATAATGATATTGAAGAAATAATATCATTTTGAATAAATAAAATAACATCCCTTACCTCGAAAGGCAAAGACTTTAGTTGAAACAGGATATAGGCTATGACTTGAACTTGCACCGTATAGCAATACTCAAAGTATACTCAAAATACTCACAAGAATAAACGATCGATAATATAGAGAGAAAACTTGATTTTAGTGTGATTTTCAATTCTAACCTAAGCACCCTATTTATAGGAAATTGCTTAGAACACCAAAGCAGAAAATTGAATATAATAATATTATATAAACAAAATTCATACGCCCACATCTTGAATTTGAATTCAGCCATCATGCACATGTTAAATATGCCCACAACATATAAAAAACGTTTTTGTTGATATAAATAATTAAAACTTCCAAAAATCAATTATTTCGGAGCTTCGGAACTTTAATAATTCATAATAAATAGCTCTTTTATCAGAAAAATTCGAATCTCACGTGTTTTTATAGGAAATTCAATTCTCTACAACTTTGCAGAAGAAAGTTTTTCCAAATTCCAAACAGAAATTGACCGAAATCCACATACGGACAATTTTACAAGCTATAATCAAATTTCAGTCAATAAATGGGGTCCACTGACACATGTTTAACATGTTTTAAACATTTATTGCAACAAAAATACTCTTCCTCCTCGTATACTCATATATCCCACATTCGTTGTAAAAATATCATAGTTATTATATTATTAAAATATAATAATACATTTAAATGAATTATCTTATCGAAAAAAGATAAAATTTCAATTTTCAACAATTGTCACATTAAAAATTTTCTCCATCTATATCCACATAAAATCAATATTTTCCTCATCATATGAATCAATAATTAATTATTCACAAATAATATTACTGAGAATCATCGCGATCTTGTGACCGGTAGTTCTCGGAAAGAGGGGCTTTCAATAAGAATTTCTCTCTTCTTGGTGGCATGATTAGGTGACCAAACCTCTCCTTAGAGCGAGAACTTTCTAGACATTGCCAATAATGTTATCTAATAATATTATTAGGATAATATGAATTATTGCTTCGATAATGAAAAAAACCGTGTAATGACAATTATTGAACAACAAAGAATATAAAATATCAACGCAAAGCAATTATTAAATCAATAAAATATTGAATAAGTAATTACTGTAACAATTATTGAGTAGTGCCTTCTTACGTAAGAATCAATAATTGGTGCAATACCGTGTGCTACTGTTCAACAACGCGTATTACTGTGTTTTAACCATAGGGTATTCCAATAGTATTAATTGTGAATAACTACGCCAGTTATTTATAAACAACTTATATTTGTCGTTTTCTTCATCCAATCGCTTTTAGTTATGGGGCCCCATAAAAAGGCTGCTGGCCGTCATACGAATATTCCCGAAAAGATCTGAATATTCCACGACCAAACGAATATTCCCCGACAATAATGAATATTTTATAACCACTTGATTATTCGAAATATTTGCGTATTTTACCCATAACTATCCACATTAATCAAATCAACTATTTCAAAATAATAAATAGAGGACAATAAATTTCATTTATTAATAATTTGGGGTCTTACAACCTCCCCTCCTTATGAAATTTTGTCCTCGAAATTGACGTACATACCTGGTGTTTCGAAAAGATGAGAATACCTCGCTTTCATTTCCGTTTCCAACTCCCAGGTCATTTCCTCAATAGCATGGTTTCTCCACAAAACCTTAACTTGTGGTATAACCATAGGACATGTTCTTTCTATCCAAGATCTTGGCAGTGTACCTCCTCGTCACGTTAAGTCTTGGCTATCTCGTCGGTTCTAACTTCAATAGCGTGGTTCGGGTCGTCCACATATTTACGTAACATCGATACGTGAAAAACGTTATGAACACGCGTCATACTTGGCGGTAAAACGAGTCTATAGGCCACAGTTCCTATTCGATCAAGAATTTCAAATGGATTAATAAATTGAAGGTTTGAGCTTTCCTCACCTCACCGATTCTCGCTTTTGAAATAACAACTTCTTGCACCTCCTTCTTCAAATTCATCAGCTCCGGTGTGTAGCTTGAACAACTTTAACTTTATTGATTAAAGTCGATTATACTCGTATATCATCACGTGGGTACCTAGAGTTTTCATCTCCATCTCTATTATTTGTAAATTATACGAAATGAGTCTTTGACAATATCGTACTCGTACTTGTATACGATCTTCTACTCAACACGTCAGCTACCACGTTCGCTTTTCCAGGATGGCATGGTCAGAACATGTGTTAAAATGAGTCTCCTCTTGAGTTCTTCGAAGCTCTTCCCACATTCCTTGCTCCATTCGAATTTTGTATCTCTATGAGTCAGCTGAGTTAATGGAATAGCGATTCGAGAATATCCTTCAACGAATCTCTGATAATAGCCAACTAAGCCTAGAAAGCTACGTATTTCGATTACCGACTTAGGTTGTTCTCAACTGTGACTCATATCCCAACCTTGGATAGCACGTTACAATGACACCTATCAGTTTACTATCGCACGAATATGGTGTCCCCTACGGAGAATGTCGGCGGTGCATTCCACAAAGGAAGTCACCAGATAATGGCTCAAGTACCAAATTCTATAGTTGAATTTTTAACTCCTGAAGTTCAATAGAAGCCATTCGATATGAGATTTTAGAAATGAGTTTTGTACCGGGTTCAAAGTCGATACAAAATTTAATATCGATCTTTGGGAGTAAACCAAGAAATTCTTCAGAAATACATCGGGAAAAATCAATAACAACAGAATATTATTCAAATTTGGCGTGTCTTTATTCAAATCCATAACATGGACTAAGAAAACTTGACATCCGTAATAAACGAATGACTTCATGGCTTGATATGAAAATGTTTGACTACAATGGTTTGATTGCTTGAATTCGAATAACAGGTTGCTTAGGAATATGAAAACTAACAACCTTACAAAAGCAATCAATTTGGCATGATGAGTAGTTAACCTTAAAATCACATCAAAAGCAAATATCTCTATAGAAATAAGGTTAACAGGTAATGTGATAGTGCCAACCTGAATCAAGCAAGATTTCTAAACAACGGATGTAATGAAAGTTTCTCCTAACGGAGTCTCCATAAATAGGTCAAAGTCTAATTTCTCCGTAGTCAAGTTCAAACGTTGAGCGTAAGCAAGAGAGATAAAAGAATGGGTAGAACCAGATATCTAGTAAGGTATAAACTTCGTGAAGAATTTATAATTAACTAACTTGAGTGCTAACCGTTCGGGTTCCTCGCATTTTTGACCGGTCACGACAAACGCTCTTCCGAGAATCGTTGACTTTGACTTTTACGGGACATCCTTTTGAGTCACCATTCGGCTGACTGGGCTTTTGCTACTGCGTCTAATCCAAAGCGATATGTCCTTCTTTTCACAATTATAGCATACCTTAAAGCTGTTGTGCAGGCGGTTTGGGGTGATATGTCCCTCTTTCCCAGATTTGTAACATACGACCGGTGGTCTTTCTCCTCCTTGGAACCGATTCTTTCTTTGGTGTTGGCGTCTTCACATGGTCGTTGTTAAATCTCCTCTTTTAAAATCTCCTCCGACTCGCTTCTTCTATTTTCATGGCCACGATTACCACCAGAGTAGTTTACCGCTTTGTCAAGTATTCTTCTTTCTCCATTTGGTTATCGTTATTTTGATGATCGCTATCTTGGTATGATCCACAGTTATGGTCCCTCGGTTGAACGACTATCGTTATCTCGCTCTAACAATGAGCCCATTGACAACATCTGAATAGAAAGAAAATTTATGAGAAATGAGATCTTGGCGTATCTGGGGTTTCAAACCTCTCGAAACATCCGTGTCACACGTTCCTCATTCTCCACCAAATGAAGTGCAAACTGGATAACTCATGAACTTCGCCTCGTCTTTGGGACAAATCCATGTTATTACTGCTCGATCTAATAAACTCCACTTCCTTCATATAGCCGAACACTTTCGGAAAGTATTTGTCATTAAATAGTTCTGAAATGTCTCCCAAGACATCTTTGAGTCTTGGTGGATGGGTACGCTTCATGACTTCCACCGATGATGTCTGCCTCGCCACGGAATATAAAGGTGGCGAATGGAACCTTCATTCCTCCGTGCATCCCAAGACATCGAATATCTTGGTAATTTGTTTGACCCACGTCTCACTTTAATCGGATCGGCTTTCCCCGAATTCAGTGGTCCCAACTCTTTGAAGCTGCCATTTTGTGACCACCCGTGAATTGCTATCATTTTCTCTCTGTATTTTGAACACGAGTCTCCCTAAATCGATTTTGCATGAAGCGCAAAAAGCTTCTAAACATCCCTCGTTCATCATCTTTCAATTGGTGTTGTTCACGGGAGGAACATTGCCCGACTGTTGCACGTTCTCCTCGTTGGTGAGTCTGAGGCGTCTCACACGGTCTCATTTCCATTGTTAATATTCTTAGTCGACATTCTCAAACATTGTCATAAAACAAGGGTTAATTAAGGAAATCAATATATCACATAATATCCCTATATACTTGACCAACTAACAAATAAGCTTAGGTAGGACACACTAGCGAAGGATTTACTCGTCTCTCCCTCCTAGTTCTATTCCCGATCTCGCGCCAGAGATCATATCCTAAGCTACGATACCAACTTGTGGCGCCCCAAAATAGGTCCATTCCATCCAACCCATTTACGAGTTGCCAAATACATGATGTACGAAATAACTACAACTTTATTATTACAACATATATAAAGCGTGAGTTTAAATACGAGATATTGCCATCTAGACAATATCCACACGCAAATAAATCCCCATCATAATTATTGATACATTATTTTACAAAAATGGTGAGGACTACTAAACAACTCTCTCTAGAACCTTCATTCCATACCCCGAGCTAGTATTCGCTACATTCTCGCCTCACGAGAAGAAAAATGGAACAACAAGGAAAAGGGTGAGCTCAACTAGCCCGATAAAGAATATTATGACTAAGATAATATACAACAAATTATCGTTAGTCTTCAACAGGAAAAATCTAATAGAATACAATAGACAACAAATTTTAAATCAATATTCGCAATGAAATAATAATTCATTAGAAGAGTTAAGTAGAGAATGCAAACTACAATCTTCTATATATGAATTTAAAAGTTCATCGTCGATATTTTATCCCTGTAACATCAATCAATATATATACGGAATCAAATATTCATCTTTGCACTCTGAGGCCAAAGATATTCATCGATTGGTCATGTTCATCTAAACACTGTTCATCTTTGCGCTACTGGGCCAAAGATATTCTTGTAAATCATTCATCCTTGCACTTCGGGCCAAAGATATTCAATAATATCATCATTTAAAGGCGAGGATGATGAAAATATTTTTTAAAGAAACGAATCCATTTGAAACAAAATGACAAGGATTAAGGATTAAGGATTAGTACTTTTGTTTTATCCATGTTCAAAAATACCTCAAAAATAATCATAGTGGTGTAAAATTCAAGAATGATCAAAACATGGATACAATCAAAGCTAGTATCCGAATAGATATTTTGGACAAAAAAGAAGAAATTTTATTTTTTAAATTGAATAGTGCAGTATCGTGAATAGTCTTAGTATCGTGAATAGTAACTCGACACCAAAAGATAGAAATTTCCCAAAAACATCTTCACGCTTCATGAATAGTAAATCGTGAATAGTAACTCATGAATAGTAACTCGTGAATAGTAACTCATGAATAGTAACTCATGAATAGTAACCCCGACATGAAAAAGTTCCAAATTTGATAAAAATTTCCAACCAATATTTTAAAGATAATGATATTGAAGAAATAATATCATTTTGAATAAAATAACATCCCTTACCTCGAAAAGACAGTACTTTAGTTAAAAACAGGATATAGGCTATGACTTGAACTTGCACCAGTATAGCAATACTCAAAGTATACTCAAAATACTCACAAGAATACGCTCGATAATATAGAGAGAGAAAACTTGATTTTAGTGTGATTTTCAATTCTAACCTAAGCACCTATTTATAGGAAATTGCTTAGAACACCAAAGCGAGAAAATTGAATATAATAATATTATATAAACAAAATTCATACGCCCACATCTTGAATTTGAATTCAGCCATCATGCACATGTTAAATATGCCCACAAACATATAAAAAACGTTTTTGTTGATATAAATAATTAAAACTTCCAAAATCAATTATTATTTGAACTTGAACTTTAATAATTCATAATAAATAGCTCTTTTATCAGAAAAATTCAGAATCTCACGTGTTTTTTTATAGGAAATTCAATTCTCTACAACTTTGCGGAAGAAAGTTTTCCAAATTCCAAGCAGAAATTGGCCAAGAAATCCACATACGGACAATTTTACAAATTTATAATCAAATTTGATCAATAAATGGGGTCCACTGACATGTTTAACATGTTTTAAACATTTATTGCAACAAAAATACTCTTCCTCCTCGTATACTCATATATCCCACATTCGTTGTAAAAATATCACCGTTATTATATTATTAAAATATAATAATACATTTAAATGAATTATCTTATCAGAAAAAGATAAAATTTCAATTTTCAACAATTGTCACATTAAAATTTTTCTCCATCTATATCCACATAAAATCAATATTTTCCTCATCATATGAATCAATAATTAATTATTCACAAATAATATTACAGAATCACAAGATGGCGGTGAGTAGTTTCCGGGAAAGAGGGGCTTTCGATAAGAATTTCTCTCCTTTTGGTAGCTTGATTAGGTGACCAAACCTCTCCTTAGATGAGAACTTTCTAGACATTGCCAATAATGTTATCTAATAATATTATTAGGATAATATGAATTATTGCTTCGATAATGAAAAATCTTGTGTAATGACAATTATTGAACAACAAAGAATATAAAATATCAACGCAATGACAATTATTAAATCAATAAAATCTTTGAGCGGTAATTATTGTAACAATTATTGAGTAGTGCCTTCTTACGTAAGAATCAATAATTGGTGCAATACCGTGCTCTACCGTTCAACAACGGCGTATTAGTGTGTTTTAACCAAGGGTATTCCAATAGTATTAATTGGTAATAACTACTGCGTTATTTATAAACAACTTATATTTGTCGTTTTCTTCATCCAATCGCTTTTTCGTTATGGGGCCCATAAAAATTGCTACCATTGCATTTAAAAATTCCTGACAAATCACGAATATTCCACGACCAAACGAATATTCCCAAACAATAATGAATATTTTATAACCACTTGATTATTCGAAATATTTGCGTATTTTACCCATAACTATCCACATTAATCAAATCAACCCTTACTATTTTGAAATAATAAATAGAGGAAAATATATTTCATTTATTAATAATTTGGGGTCTTACAATATCCACACTCAAATAAGTCCTCGTTACAATTATTCAAACACTATTTTACAGAAATAGTGAGGACTGCTAAAACATCTCTCTAGAACCATCACTCCGTACCCCGACTAGTTCTTGTTATGATCTCACCTCCTGAGAAAAATGGAACAAAAAGGAAAAGGTTGAGCTCAACTAGCCCAGTAAAGAATATTATGACTAAGATAATATACAACAAATTATCGTTAGTCTTCAACAGGGAAAAATCTGATAAAATATAATAGACAACAAGTTTTAGATCAATAACTGCAGCGAAAACAATAATCCATTAGAAGAGTCAAGTAGAGAATGAGTTCTACTATCTTCTAAGATTTAAAAGTCCATCATCAATTTTATCCCTGTAACAACAATCAATATACATCTTTAATCAATATTCATCTTTGCACTACAAGCCAAAGATATTCATTTGTATCACCAGTTGGTCATGTTCATCTCAACACCTGTTCATCTTTGCACTACGGGCCAAAGATATTCATCAGTTAATCATTTATTTTTGCACTACAGGCCAAAGATATTTAGTAATATCATCATTTAGTAGGTATTCGTATAACAGTTTATCCAAGATCAATAATACTCCATAATAACCAATTTTGAAGCAAAATTCAAGAATAAAGATCAAAACATGGATACAATCAAAGATAGTAACCATAATAGACATCTTGGAAAAAAAGAAGAAAATTTAATTTTTTTTGGTGAATAATGCCGTATTCGTGAATAGTGCCGTATACGTGAATAGTGTCGTATACGTGAATAGTAACCCCGACACAAAAAGTTCAAAATTTGATAAAAAGTTCATACCAACATTTTGGTATAATGATATTGAAGAAAATATCATTTTAAGAAGAATATAACACCCCTTACCTCAAAATATCAGTACTTTTGATCGGAATATCGGTATAAGGCTGAAGGAAACTTGCACTAATGAATAGAAACTCACAAAGTATCTAAATACTCACAAAATACACTCAATAATCTAGACAGAGAAAGAGAGAAAACTTGTTTCTGGTATGATTTTCAATTCTAACTTAGCCCTCTATTTAAAGGAAAATGTTAGCAGACTTGACCTGCAACCTGATGGCTTTACCTGCTACTATTCTCACCCACCACATTTGAAATAAATTCAGCACATTTCTTCACCAACCACAAGTGGGGCCCACTCAATTCTAGAATTTTCCACCAAAATCATTTATAAACCTAATTTCTGAATCAGTCACCTCTTAAAATTCATAACAAATCATACGTTCATTTTTTACGGTTCAAAATTTGTGCACATATACTCAACTTATACATGTATAACATATCCAAAAATTACAACGATCCAACGGTCGGATTAAAAATTATAACTCACACAATATATCTCAAAAACACTGATTTAATTTTTAATACATTCATTCCGACAAAAATACTGATAAAACACCTCAACATTAACTCCTTCATTTTTAACCACAATAAATATATCCAACATTTATATCCACAAAAAATAAATATTTCCCTATCATGTGTATCAATAATTAATTATTCACAAATAATATTACAGAATCACATTTATGACCACCAAGCCGTTCCAAGGAAAGAGGTGGCTTTCCAATAAGAATTTCTCCTTATTGGTGCGCAATTAGGTGACCAAACCTCTCATTGACAGAACTTTCTAGACATTGCCAATAATGCTATCTAATAATATTATTCAAATAATATGAATTATTGATCGATAATGGGAAATCATGCGGTGACAATTATTGAAACAATAATAATATAAAATATCAATATGACAATTATTGAATCAATAAAATAAAATATTGAGCAAGTAACTCATGTATAACAATTATTGAGTAGTGCCTTCTTACGTAAGGATAAATAATTCATCAATACTATGCAACCACGCGTATTACTGTATTTTAACCACCGGGTATTCCAACAGTGTTAACAGTAACAACTACGCCATTATTTATAAAAACTCAAACTTGTCGTTTTCTTCATCATTCGATGATTATTACATTATGGGGCCCGAAATGGTCTTGTGGTCGTATGAATATTCTCGGACAACAAGAATATTCCACGACCAAACGAATATTCCCCGACAACAATGATTATTTTATAACCACTTGCATATTTTGCAAAATTTGCACATTTCACCCATAACCAGAGAATTATATCAAATTAATAACTTATTATTCACAATAATAATTAGAGGAAATTCGATTTTATTTATATTAAGTTGGGGTCTTACAACCTCCCCTCCTTATGAAATTTCGTCCTCGAAATTGACATACGATACACAGTATTTGAAAAGGTGAGGATACCTCGCTTTTATTTACGATTCCAACTCCCGGTCATTTCTTGATAGCATGGTTTCTCCACAAAACCTTAACTTGTGGTATAACCTTCAGTGCGTAGGACATGCTCTCTTCCTATCCAAGATCTTAACAGTACTTCTTTCAGACGTTAAATCTTGACTATCTCGTCTAGTACTAACGATAATAATATGGTTCGGGTCTTTCACATATTTAAGAAGCATGGATATGTGAAAAACATTATGAACACGAGACATACTTGGAGGTAATGCGAGTCTATAGGCCACATTTCCTATTCGGTCAAGAATCTCAAATGGACCAACAAATCGTGGATTAAGCTTTCCTCTCTTCCAAAATCTTATAACTCCCTTCCATGGTGCAACACGTAACAATACATGATCTCCAATATTAAACTCCACGTCCTTTCTATGAAGATCAGTATAACTCTTTTGTCGATCTTGTGAGGTTTGAATACGTTGTCGAATCATTTGGATCTTTTCTGTAGTCATGTGTACTAATTCTGGTCCCAACAACGTTGCTTCTCCCACCTCGTCCCAGTATACTGGAGAACGACAATTTTCTCCATACAACGCCTCAAATGGAGCCATGCCTATACTTGCTTGATAATTATTGTTGTAGGAGAATTCCACTAGTGGCAAGTACTTATCCCAACTTCCTTTAAAATCTAGGACACAAAGTCTTAATAGATCTTCAAGGGTTTGAATAGTCCTCTCTCGATTATGCGTCTGTTTGAGGATGGTATTACGGCCCGAATAAATAAATCCGTGCCCATAGCTTTTACGTAAGCTAACCCAAAATCGTGAAGTGAATCTTGGGTCACGATCCAAAACAATGGATCTTGGCATGCCATGCAATCTCACAATCTCATTCACGTACATACTAGCAAGGCGTTCAAGGAATAAATGTCACGTGTCGGAAGAAATGGGCGGACTTGGTTAATCTATCAACGATAACCCAAATAGCATCTATGCCTTGAGAAACTTTGGGAAGACACCGTAACGAAATCCATAGTAATGTGTTCCACTTCCATTTCGGAATCTCAAGTGGTTGTAATGGACCCTTTGGCACTTGATGCTCGCGCCTTTACGTTGACAAAGTTAAACACCTCGAGATAAACTCTGTGATCTCTCTCTTCATATTGTTCCACCAAAATGTATGTCGAATATCATGATACATTTTGGTACTCCCAAGATGGATTGCAAACGGTGTGTTGTGTGCCTCCATCATGATTCTATGCTTTAAGTCAGAATTTTTAGGAACACAAAGTCTGGAGTTGAATCTAAGTATTCCTTCTTCATCGATTCTCGATTCTGGAATAGCTCCTTCTTGCACTTTCTTGTTCATACGTATCGACTCCGGTCCGTAAGTAGCAAGCGACTTTAACTTTATCGATTAAAGTCGGTTCTATTCGTATATTTGCCATCATCATGTGGGTCCCTGGAGTCTTTAATTCTACCTCCATCATTTGCAAGTCATACAGAATGGGCCTTTGCATTGACAATATCGCACTCGTACTCGCATATGATCTTCTACTCAATGCGTCAGCTACTACGTTTGCTTTTCCAGGATGATATTGAATAGTGTGATTGTAATCTTTTAATAGTTCAAGCCAACGTCGTTGCCGCATGTTAAGTTCTTTTTGGGTGAAGAAATATTTGAGGCTTTTATGGTCTGTATAAATCTCCACTTTCTCCCCATACAAGTAGTGTCTCCAAATTTTCAACGTGAATACGACTGCTGCCAACTCTAGATCATGAGTTGGATAATTCCTCTCATATTCTTTGAGTTGTCGTGAGGCATAGGCTATGACTTTCCCATGTTGCATGAGAACACATCCTAACCCTTTGCCTGAAGCATCACTGTATATAACAAATCCATCCGTGCGGATGGTATTGCGAAACAGTGCGAAATGAGTCTCCTCTTGAGCTCTTGGAAACTCTTCTCGCATTCCTCGCTCCATATGAATTTTGTATCTTTCCGAGTCAGCTGAGTTAATGGAGTAGTGATTCGAGAAAATCCTTCCACGAATCTCCGATAATAACCAGCTAAGCCCAGAAAGCTACGCACTTTGGTCACCGACTTTGGTTGCTCCCAACTTTGTACTGCTTCAATCTTTGCCGGGTCAACAGATATTCCATGTTTTGACACCACGTGCCCAAGGAATGCTACTTCCTCAAGCCAGAACTCACATTTCTTCAGCTTGGCATAAAGCTTGTTTTCACGAAGCCTTTCATGTATCAGCTTCAAATGGTGCTCATGATCTTCACGGCTTTTGGAATAGATGAGGATGTCATCAATAAAGACAACAACAAAGCCCGATCCAAATATTCCTTGAATACACGGTTCATCATATCCATGAAAGCGGCGAGGAGCATTAGTCGATCCAAAAGACATGACTAAGAATTCATAATGTCCGTCATCGGAGTTCGAAGGCGGTCTTTGGAATATCCTCGATTTTAATCTTTGGTGATGATATCCGAGCTAAGATCGATCTTTGAAAAGAATTGTGCTCCTTGCAACTAGTCGAATAGGTCATCAATACGAGGTAGCGGATACTATTCTTGATGGTGACATGGTTTAATTCTCGGTAGTCAATATTAAAGTCGCATACTCCGCTTTTTCTTCTTTCTGAATAAAGCAGAGTACCCCGAGGAGATGTACTAGGACGAATGAAACCTATGTCTAAAAATTTCTGTAGTTGGACTTTTAACTCACGAAGTTCAATAGGAGCCATTCGATATGGGGTTTTAGAAATGGGTTTTGTGCGGCTCAAGGTCAATAAAGAATTCAACAACACGTTCTGGGGGTAGACCGGGAAGTTCTTTAGGAAATACATCAGGAAATTCTCTAACAACAGAAATATCACTACTAGAAATTCAACATATAGCGACGGGCTATAGCGACGGTTGAAGAAGGAAGCGTCGCTTATAGGAGATATATGTGACGATATCAATATCTGACCGTCGGTGTAGGGAGTTTTTTTTTGGGATGGGTCATTACCGGTCTTTAGCTTGGGCGCATACAAATCCTGAGCTTCTATTTTCCCCCAAATCATTAGCCCCAAACATTCAGTCGTCCATCTCATCTCGATCGAATCTCACCATTTCAGTCGATCGTCTCACCATCTCAGTCGATTGAATCTCCTCTCTCACCATCTTAGTCGCGAATCTCCTCTTTCACCATCTCAGTCGCGAATCTCCTCTCTCACCATCTCAGTCGATCGAACTGACGCTGGCGACTAGAGGTGCTTCGGTAGTATTAAGCAAGTAGAGGTGCTTAGAGGTGCTTCGGTAGTATCAGCAGGTAGCAAGCTCAATCAAATGGCAGTTCCATTTTCTACTTTGGTAACCAAAACCCTAAATCTCAATTGAACTCTCTCTATTTTTCTATTTTTCTATTTTTCTTTTCCGTTTCTTATTAATTAACATTGTTCGTTGTTGCAGTCGAATGTTGGTTCGTTTTTAGGTACTCGAACCCTCTTACCGACCCATATAATTTGCCCTACAAAGCTTAAAAAATCGACATTGGCTTCAAAAAATGTTGTATCCTTATCATCCTCGAGTTTCTTCTCTGGCATATCATTGTGTGTCCTTCCCCTCACTCCATCACAGAGAAAAGCCAACCCACTTCTTGGCTCTGTCCGAGCCATAAAACCCAAAGATCAACGACCCATTTTGAAAGATCTTAGGATATCTCAATGTGAATCCATCAAGGAGAAGTTCGGGACACATCAAGATAACAAGTTATAAAGAAAATGGCAACTATAAAGCAAGTGATAAGACATATCTAAATGGGAAATGAATTAAAATATATTTCCTTGCCATATAATATTGTTTAATATATACAATATATCCTGTGCATGACAAAAATGGCTAACCTAGGCTATGCAGGAAAATGAAAGCTAATCTACAAACCCGTATATAAATGGGCCAGCCAGTCCAACATGGCGTCCCTCTCAGAACATGGAGGCGAATCTATAAGCTCCTTCCCTAGGGTATCCATGTGAGCAAAAAGATCCACGACCATATGCATAGTTTTACCATGCTTATCTATTAATGCACTCATATCTACAACGATGCTAGACGTGTGGGATCTAAGTGTAGTACTATCAGTAGTGGCAACATCTTGGGTAGCTCGAGCCTCATCCTACTCAATAAAAGTAGCATCCCGAGTCACTCGAGCCTCATCCTGCACAACAAAAGCGGTATCCCTGCTAGCTCGGGCGTCATCCCTTTTAGTAAAAGCATCATCTCTACCAGAAACAGCTGTCAACATCAGAGCCCTAGCCTGATCCCTCTCAAATGTCATCATATGTAACCTCTACTCTAAATACTTAACAGAAGGTGGAGCCATAGCAGTGGGAATACTGGGGGAATCAACCAGAGCTGTTGTCAAACCACAAATAGCTTGTCCTCGGTACGAGAATCAAGGTCCTCCGTAGGCTCCTCCTCATCAGAATTAATACTCACTCTGAGTGAACAACCATAGCCTATGCAATATCTGCCTCCAGCCTTGCAGGATACTGTGAAGAGCGACCAAAAATACTAGTTAAAAAGTTAGGCCTCTCTCGACGAGTTTAACAATCATAAATCCTGGTCAAGTCCTTTGCTGACAAAAGCCGAGCTGACAGTCACTGACCCAATGCCCCGTCAAAGGGATGAATATCCTGAAACTGATCAAACGGTCCCATGACAGCTAGTAGATGATACGTGGTCACCCCTCTCAAACCAGCTAGGGGAAGATTGTCCATGCCAACTACATGAGTGATAAAGCTATAGGGAGAGCTAAGTCTTAACACGACAAGATAACAAATGGATCCTCAATCTCTATCAGAAAAGTCAACCAGGACGTTTTATCTGTACACTCAGCCGGCTGAAAAGAATAAGACATGGCTATCTCATGAGTGAAGCAGTACCCATGACGTCTAAATGTGCTAATCGGTCTTAACTGTGTCATAAACCACACATACAATAAAACGGTACTACCTCTGAAAACCCCCACAGAATGGGTATGGCAAAATGTGGCCGACCATAAGGTCTCTGCCAATATCATAGGCAAGATGGTATAACCCACCCTGAGAGCACGGACTACTGTAATCAGGCCAATATCCAGATGGTCCATGCACAACGGCATGTACAAATAGGCTACGATGCACATCAATAGGATATCTATGCGGGCAACATGCCACTCACCCTTAATAATGGTAAAATCCCTTGACTGTCATAGATAGCTGTCCAGTGACCCAAATTGGTCAATCAAGAAATCCCTGGACACCATATGCCTTGAGGTAATCTCGTTCTGGGTAAATGTGCGTCGTAAGCCTGTCAAGGTCATAAACTTCTGGCTCATATCACCGACAGCCATCATAGCACAAGGTCGGTCCAATAGAAAGTCAGTGAGATGCTCATACTCCTCTAACGTAGGAGTTAGCTCATGGATATTGAATATAAAGACATGTCTCTCTGATATCCAACAAGATATCATGCCCTCTACAAAGCCCAACGGTACTTAGAACGTCAGGAGGATCATAGAATGCCTCAATAACTGATCAACTGTCACCTGATCTGAGGAAGACAAACTGCCATACCAGGATCTCAAAGAAGAGGCCACAAATATGGGTGGGGTATGCTCAATCCAACTAACGGTGGATGAAGACATCTATAGAGCCGTATCATAAGACCATCTAGGGTCAATGCTAAACTCATCTCTGGGAATGCATATACATGCCATAATACATGTATCATGATAAATGATAATATGATGTAGGGAATAAAAAGTATTATACATACATTCCTAAATACATCATCATCTAATACATCATCATTTTACAAACTAAAAATAAAAAGTATTGGGAAATGGGGTACAGATGCCTGATATCTAACAGAGGCCTATCAAAAGATATAACGAGAAATGGAGCAAAACCGCCTAATATCTAACAGAGGCCTATCAAAAGAAATAACGAGAAATCTATCAAAAGAAATCAATGATGTCCACATCATCCAATCGATCCATCTGATGTAACTCTTCCCGAGTCATCGAATCTCTACCAAAGGGATGTAAGGTCAATACAAATGAGGATATGCACCAGTAAAGCTATCAGAATATGGGCCACCTAAAAGGCCAGCGCCAGAGTTGGATGGATCAAAAGAATCTTCCTCTGATGGATCTCTGTCCAAATGCCGGATGAAAAAATGTGCCTGGTCCAACCTCTAGGTCAAACTGTCAATCTGCGTCAAATGATTGGGCTCTTGGATGCAGGTAATCTAATCTGTTATCATAACAAACCTATGAACCATATCCCCCATAAACTATGTGGCGCGGGTCTGAGCTCCAATGGTGCGAGGGAACCACCAGTGATATAAAGCCTCCTAAGTGAATGGGCCCTCTAACAAATTGAAGCCATCTAAACCCATCAGGGGAATCTCGGTGATCAACTGAGATAAAGGCCAATGTCGCCTGGCAAGAGGAAAGAATGAAATGCGTATCTCCTCTTTGGTGCTCCTGATAGCACGCACTCCTAAATAGAACTCCCAGCCTCCATCAATCAGGAGAGGAATTTGACGGGTGGATATTGCATACTTGACCCCAGTCGGAAAGCCACCTTCAAAGACTAAGTTAAATGGTCCTTGGAGTAGAGAAACCCATGTGATGACATCGGTTGTCAACAAATCCAACTGTAAACAATAATGGGTAAACCCCTCAGCTACAGGAACCTCTACAAGAGTGGAGTAATATCATCGCCATCCCCGTGGATAGGTCTCCAGACCTAATATGGTAACGGGACGAAGATAAGGAAGCCTCTCATAGGACCAAAATTGAAAATGCCAAGATCAAATATCTTCTGTCAGGAAAATTGACAACTTGAGCGAGGGAAAATAAAATATAAAGAGAATACTCACCAGCAAAAATGGGTAAAAGCCTAGACAAGCCTCCGTCATGCCCTCTAAGTGTAGGCGCGTCCCTCTAAGGAAGTAGGCAAAGGTGTATGACCCCTAGTTAAAGTCTATGATACGGTCTACCTTACGAGTGGCACTACCTAAAGTGAAAGAAATCATCGAGGAGTTGTCCACTAGGAAACAACCCCTGATGATGATTAGGATCAATCGCCAAAGAATGCGATCTCTAACCCTCGGATCATCAGGCAAAGGCTCAGTCAATACCCCACTCATGGAATCTACACTCAAGGGCCCAGAATGAACAGTCCAACCCTTAAGGGTCATGGTCGGAACTCCAAAAAGGGATCGCATGGCAATCGAGGAAATTTTAGCCACCAAAGGCACTGACGCCCCTGTAAACTCCAACCCAGTGATGAACCGCCAATCCATCGGTGTCATCATCACCTCACAATCTAGCAAATAGAGAGACTGGGTCTGATGGAACCAGTGCTCAGACAAAGCCCTCAGATAACCCCATAGGCAACGACGGGGAGGAATAGAAAAGAAAGCCTCAAAGACCCATGAATGGACAATCTCTTAGTACTCAGAACGGAGGGTCTGGTACAAAGAATGAATGCTAAACTAGTTCCCCCTGGGCTGAGTAAAGCCGGGAACCTGCATCAAATTAGAAATCAAAGATCAAGACCCTTTTCCCCAAAAGTGGAAAAAGAAAGGAAATGGCTATTACCTCGTTCACATAAAGATAGATAGAGGGATGACGACTCAAATCATCCAGAAGATTTGGAATCATCACGTTAATAGCTAGAAGCTCACGATGGGGAATGGAAAAAGAAGGAGTAGGATCCACAATATGAGCATTCTCCTCATCGTCCACGACATCTGGTCTCTCAACCTGGATAGGGCGAATAACTAACTAAGTTAATCGGCGAGGTTGTTGGACTGGAAAAGGTTGAGGAACATCAAAAGCTCTCATCCTCACACCTGTAGAGGCCCTACGAGAGCTACTCGACTGATCGGGATCCATAATATGGACAAAAGTCTCCAAATCACCTCAAAAAATGTGAGGTAAGTTCAAAACTTTAAGCTCATTAAATTTAAATCGTTGCTTCATGTAAGTCCTAATACATGCATTGTGTTGACATACATCCACAGTAGAGTTAAAATTACATGTATATTAAATGCCTAGACTCGTGAAAATTTTTGCCATAGTCTCCTTTGTAAAATGGACTATTCACATGCACATAGGCATGACTAAGTGGCCATTTAGTAACACACCAACCCAAGATCATGAACATCTCATATGCATGAAAAAAACATCAAAATTAAATCCGCCATGCCAACCAAATTTTCATGTGTGATTTATTTGAAAACTTATGCTCATTTGTCCTCAAATAGGATGAATAAACTAGCAAAAAAGGGTGCCAAATGGCTGTCTCAAAAATTAGTTTTTTTCATATCAATACATTCAGCTTGGTAAATTATTAACATTTACTAAGTTGAATAATTTTTATCAAGTCATATGAGTATGCATATTCACTACTTCATATTTAGAAGCAATCTATATGAAATCTAACGTTCTAACGGTCAAAACTTGAAAAGAAAACATGTAAACTTTATTAGAGTAGTGCAAAACATTTGTACGGTGATGGCTTTTTCAAAAATCATTTCGAACTCAGTAAATCTGAAGAAGAAATTTCAAATTTTCTATGTGGTTCAACTGGAAAATGACTTATGAAAGAGAAGGGAGGGAGTAAATATACCCGGTGTGAGTCATGAAGTCGACTTATGGAAGACCACGTGTCAACTGTGACTACCTGAAGTGCTCCCCACCCCCAAATTTCGATCAAATTTGAGTAATAATAGACTTACCAGAAGCTTTAAAGTCAAATCAGGGAAAAAGGCGTTACGCGATTAAGCAGAAAGGGTCTGAAACCCTGAATTCAGATGTCAAACTCCTGATCTTCATGTAAGTCATTGGTATTAACCCGGATGTAGGGTTCATAAAGCCGATGATAGAGGCTATTGAAAGCGGCCCTTATTAAAACATCGGGAATGTCCTATGCCATGAACCGTGGGTCTTGATTGTAATCAAAACGTCCAGATTTGTCAAGGGAAAAATTCATCAGAAAGATATCCCCAGCAGAGATAGCAGGCATCCATGACACTGTAAATCATTGACGATAACTCCAGCGTAGCATCAGGAATGGTCCGGTAATGTAAGCAGTTTAAAACTACTTTAACAAAGGTTAGCGTATCTGATATTGTAAACCATTAGCGACAACTCTAGCATAGCATCAGGAAAGATCTGATGATGAAAACCGTGGGAAATTATCTTCATCGGGGAGGACCGATGATGGAATCTGTTATACAAATCCTCAGCCAAGACACCGCAAAGGTTCAGTGATTTCCAGACTGTTGTAAACTATTGTTCAAGTAGGCACTAAAGAAAGTCGGTGATGGTCAACATTCACAAAACTACCGTTCCAGTAAGTATTGTAACGATGATGTGAAAGCAAGTAGTAAAAATTCTATCTCCAGTGAAGGTATCATCAACAACCTGATAGAAAGTCAGAGGGGTGGTGATAATCCCAGCGTTAGGGTAGTAAAAATCTGATGATGGAAACCAAGCCAAGCTATTATCTTGATAAACATCAATAATCCCCCGAGAGTTACTCGTAAAAGAGAGGAACATCTTCAGCTGAAATAAAGTCAAAGAGCACATCCAAAAGATAAAGAACGTTGGTGACAACCCCAATGTCAAAATCTGATGGTATCAGCCATGGGAAAACCACCACAATAGGGATCTTGAAAGCATATCTGCAAACTTATCGTCAAATCAATCTCAAATAGCACTTATAGATATTTCAAACCGTTGGCGACAACCCCAGTGTAGCATCAGGAAATATCCGATGATGAAAGCTTGGTAAAAAACCGTTCGAGTAGACATCAAAGCGGTTCAATAAAGAACATCATTGTCAACTCCATCCCCAGCAGAAATGGCGGGAGCAGTCAGTGATAGAATCCTGTTAGAAATAACTCCAACCAAAAACATCCAGCATAACATCACATCATGCAGCATTGCATGGCATCATTTAAATCTTGTCATATTTCAAGTGTCTAGTAATCTTTATCCAGTTCATTCCATTATATTTCATAAACATGATAAAGAGGGGCATCTGTAGACATTCAAAATTTTACATTCATGTTACTTGTAAGACCCCGAATTTTATAAAATAAAATTATTCAATTTTTCTATTTAGTAAATAGTTAAATTGATAAAAGTTTAAAGTTATGGGTGAAATGTACAAATTTTGTAAAATAAGCAAGTGATTATAAAATATTCATTGTTGTTGGGGAATATTCGTTTGGTCGTGGAATATTCTTGTTATCGCAGAATATTCGTACGACGGCGCATCCATTTGTGGGTCCCATAACAGAATAACTGTCGGATGAAGAAAATGACAATTATGAGTTTTTATAAATAATTGGTAGCTTGTTATTCAATTAACTTTGTTGGAATACCCGGTGGTTAAAATACGATGAATACGCGTGGTTGCATAGTAGCACTGCGGTATTACACGGTATTTTTTAGTTATTAATTCTTACGTAAGAAGGCACTACTCAAAAATTATTACAGTAATTACTGTTCAATATTTTATTTTATTGATTCAATAATTGCTACGTTGATATTTTATATTATTGTTGTTTTAATAATTTTCACTGCACAGTATTTCCCATTATCAAATCAATAATTCATATTATTTGAATAATATTATTAGATAGCATTATTGGCAATTTCTAAGGAAGTTCTGTCCAAGAAAGGGGTTTGGTCACCTAATTGCGCGCCAATAAGGAGAAATCCTTATCGAAAAGCCCCCTCTTTCCTGGGAACGACTTGGTTGTCATATTGTGATTCTATAATATTATTTATGAATAATTAATTATTAATTTTTATGATAAGGAAATATTTATTTTTATGTGGATATAAATGAAGGAATTAATGTTGAGGTATTTTATCAGTATTTTGTCAGAATGGAGGTATCAAAAATCATCTGTAGGTGGATTTCGGACATTTTTTGTTTGGAATTTGGAAACACTTTCTTCTACAAAGTTGTAGAGAATTAAATTTCCTACGGAATAGACATGATATTCGTATTTTTATGATTAAAGGGCTATTTATTATGAATTATTGAAGTTGCTGATTATTATTTAAATTTAAAACATTTTTAAAATTTTCTAGAATGGATGGGCCCCACTTTTGGTTGGTGAGAAATGTGCTAAAATTTTATTTCAAAAGTGGTGGGCTTGAATAGTAGCAGGTAAAGCCATCAGGTAGCATGTTAAGTCTGCTTTGGCGTTCTACCATTTTCATATAAATAGGGTGCTTAGTTAGAATTGAAAATCACACCAGAATCATAAGTTTTCTCTCTCTATATTATCGATCGTGTTTTATGAGTATTTAGATACTTTGAGAGTTGCTATTCAGTGTAAGTTCCTTCAGCGTTATATCCGATATTTCAGGTAGAAGTACTATTCTTTTGAGGTAAGGGATAGTAAGGGATGTTATTTTCTTCGTAAATGATGTTTTTCTTTCAATATCGTTATGCCGAAATATTGGTATGAATTTTATTGTGAAATTTTCACCTTTTCATGTTGAGGTTACTACTCACGTATATGGCACTATTCACGAATACGGTACTATTCACGAAATATGATTTTTCTTGTGGAATTTCTTTTTTTTCGTGTCGGGGTTACTATTCACGTATACGGCACTATTCACGAATATGGCATTATTCACATAAAAATGAAATTTTCTCTTCTTTATCCAAGATGTTTATTATGGTTACTATCTTTGATTGTATCCATGTTTTGATCTTCATTCTTGAATTTTACTCCACTATGGTTTACTACGGAGTATTTTTGAACTTGGATTATCTAAAGTACGAATCCCTAATTTTTGTTCTTTTATCTCACTGGATTCGTTTCTTCAAGATATTTTTCATCATCCTCGGTCCTAAAGGGTGATATAACTGAATATCTTTGGCCTGTAGGGAAAAATGAATGAGTACCTAATGAATATTTTTGGCCCGTAGTGAAAATATGGACATTTGTTGAGATGAACATGACCAACTGGTGATACGAATGAATATCTTTGGCCCGTAGTGCAAAGATGAATATTTGATTCAAGCTGTATATTGATTCATGTCATAGAGATAAATCCATGTTTTGATCATATTGTTTTTATTATCATATATAACATTTTTATAATTTGGTGATGAAATTTCTCTTTCACTTGAGTGTAAAGGTGGGTAGATTATTGGTATGATCGTGACTATGGGTTCTCTTTGGCTAGTAGTGCAAAGTTAAATTGTTGACTAGTATGATCATGACCATTGAATTTACAATTGAATATCTTTAGCTTAAGAATTGATCAAAATGGTTATAATTATTGTTTATATAAATTCTGAAATGATTATGTATTTCTTTGAGATATTAATATCTTTGGCCTGTAGTGCAAAGATGACATGTTGAATATCTTTGGCATGTAGTGCAAAAATGACCTGTTGTTGAATATCTTTGGCATATAGTGCAAAGATGAACTAATGAATTTATTAGTATGATTATGAACATGAACTTTGATTTGGTATAACCATGATCTTTAATGTTTTAGGTAAAGACATGTGATGAAAATTATCTCTGTCCTGGGTGCGAAGAGGAATTTAGAACCACAATTATGATTATGAGTTATTCACATGATCGTGGATAGGAACTGTTGATTGATGTTACAGGGATAAAACATTGTTGGTGAACTTTTTACATGGAGAAGATAATAAACTTTAAGAACTATTTGACTCTTCAAATGGATTGCTCGTTCCGCTGCAACTATGGTTGAAAAATTTTATCATCTACCATATGTTCTAAATCTCTAATCTATTACTGACGAAGGCTATTGATAATTTAATTATCTTTAGTCATGATATTCTTTACTGGGCTATTTGTGCTCACCCTTTTGCTTCACAATTCCTTTCATGTAATAAGAGTGTAGCTGGGTCAAGTGGAGGTAACAGTGGAATAGAACGGTGGTCTATAGCTATTAATAGTATGGAGCTAATTTTATTGAGAATTTAGATAAGTGTGTCGTATTTTATACGTCGTTTAACCGTTGATTTTGGTGAACCGAATAGGGGAGGTGAACCCCAACTTTGGAAGGGTGTTTTGCCACTATCATACAAGATGTCTAGTGACATACGACTTCGTGTTATCATAAGACAAGGTTGTGCACATCCACTTGCTGAGTATATCTACGAGCACTACCTATATAATCTTGGAGTTTGGTTGAAATATAATTCCCAATTGGAGATAATGGAGATAATTATATGTCAAGATAAGACTCACCATTGGAAAGAACATGATAGAAATCTTCTCGTTTTTTTTAGGGTCTATTGGGTCAACCAAGGATAATTCTCGAGTCATATGATATCTATTATAACTTAGATGCATGGCCTCCCATGTACGAAGGTTTCCTTGAGCATTTTCCAAATATTTTAATTTCTAAAACAGTTATTGACTGTACCTTTATGTAAGGTACCATTGTAAGGTATCAATGTGAGGTGCTATCCAGGTAAAGGGATGAGAGTCACAGTTGGTATCTATTTGTATTAAAACTGACAACATATGTGTTATCATATTTTGCACGACAATTGTAATAATGAAGTTTGTATTTGGAAATTGCATTGAATGTATTTCGTGGCGACTCAGAATAGGTTGTGTGGATTGGACCTATTTTGGGGGCATTACATTTGGTATCAAAGCTTTGGGATATGGTCGCTGGCAAAGATCTGAGTCTAGAACTAGGAGGGGAGAGACAAGTAATATACTTCACTAGTGTGTGACTCACCTAAGCTGAACTTTCTTACTTGATAAATTGACAAATTGTGATATGTCAATTAACCTTTGTTTTGAAGCTGTATTCTAGAATAAGAAATGGAGAAATCATGATGACAAGGAAGATGGAATCTGAAAGCAATATATTTTTAACTCTTTGAAATACCAGGTACGTAAATTTCGGGGAAAAAATTTCATAAGGAGGGGAGATTGTAAGACCCCGAATTTTATGAAATAAAAATTATTCAATTTTTCTATTTAGTAAATAGTTAAATTGATAAAAGTTTAAAGTTGTGGGTGAAATGTACAAATTTTGTAAAATAAGCAAGTGGTTATAAAATATTCATTGTTGTCGGGGAATATTCATTTGGTCGTGAAATATTCGTACGACGGTGCAGCCATTTGTGGGCCCCATAATAGAATAATTATGGAATGAAGAAAACGACAAGTATGAGTCTTTATAAATAATGGTGTAGTTATTTATACGAATTAACTTTGTTGGAATACCTAATTGGTTAAAATACGATGTCTGGCGTGGTTGCTTGCGATAGCTTTACACGGTATTCCACAGTATTTTTGAATTATTAATTCTTACGTAAGAAGACACTACTGAATAATTGTTACAGTAATTACTATTCAATATTTTATTTTATTGATTCAATAATTGCTACGTTGATATTTTATATTATTGTTGTTTCAATAATTGTCACTGCACAGTATTTCCCATTACCATATTAATAATTCATATTATTTGAATAATATTATTAGATAGCATTATTAGCAATGTATAAGGAAGTTCTGTCTAGGAAAGGGGTTTGGTAACCTAATTGCGCGCCAGTAAGGAGAAATCCTTATCGAAAAGCCCCATCTTTCTTGGGAACGACCTGATTGTCATATTGTGATTCTGTAATATTATTTATGAATAATTAATTACTAATTTTTGTGATAAGAAAATATTTATTTTTATGTGGGTATAAATGAAGGAATTAATGATGAGGTATTTTATCAATATTTTGTCAGAATGGAGGTATTAAAAATCATCCGTGTATGGATTTCGGACATTTTCTGTTTGGATTTTGGAAAAACTTTCTTCTACAAAATTGTAGATAATTAAATTTTCTATAGAATAGATATGAGATTCGTATTTTTCTGATAAAATGGCTATTTATTATGAATTATTGAAGTTACTGATTATTGTTTAAATTTAAAACATTTTGGAAATTTTCTAGAATGGGTGGGCTTCACTTTTGGTTGGTGAGAAATGTGCTGAAATTTTATTTCAAAAGTGGTGGGCGTGAATAGTAGCAGGTAAACCATCAAGTAGCAGGTTAAGTCTGCTTTGGCGTTCTAGCATTTTCCTATAAATAGGGTTCTTAGTTAGAATTGAAAATCACACCAGAATCATAAGTTTTCTCTCTCTATATTATCGAGCGTATTTTGTGAATATTTAGATACTTTAAGAGTTGCTATTCAGTGCAAGTTCCTTCAGCGTTATCCGATATTTCAGGCAGAAGTACTATTCTTTTGAGGTAACGGATAGTAAGGGATGTTATTTTCTTCGTAAATGATATTTTTCTTTCAATGTCATTATGCCAAAATATTGGCATGAATTTTATTGTGAAATTTCTACCTTTTCATGTTGAGGTTACTATTCACGAATATGGTACTATTCACGTATACGACACTATTCACGAATACGACACTATTCACGAGTACTATTCACGAAGTATGATTTTTCTTGTAGAATTTATACCTTTTCGTGTCGGGGTTACTATTCACGTATACGACACTATTCACGTATACGACACTATTCACGAATACGACACTATTCATAGAAAATTAAATTTTATCTTCTTTGTCCAAGATGTCTATTATGGTTACTATCTTTGATTGTATCCATGTTTTGATCTTCATTCTTGAATTTTACTCCACTATGGTTTATTACGGAGTATTTTTGAACTTGGATTATCAAAAGTATGAATCCCAAATTTTTGTTCTTTTATCTCACTGAATTCGTTTCTTTAAGATATTTTTCACCATCCTCAGTCCTAAAGGGTGATATAACTGAATATCTTTGGCATGTAGTGCAAAGATGAATGAGTACCTGATGATTATCTTTGGCCCGTAGTACAAAGTTGGACAGGTGTTAAGATGAACATGACTAACTGGTGATACGAATGAATATCTTTGGCCTATAGTGCAAAGATGAATATTTGATTTAAGATGTATATTGATTGATGTCATAGAGATAAATCCATGTTTTGATCATATTATTTTTATTATCATATATAACATTTTTTTAATCCTGGTGATGAAATTTCTCTTTCACTTGAGTGTAAAGGTGGGTAGATTATTGGTATGATCGTGACTATGGGTTCTCTTTGGCCAGTAGTGCAAAGTTGAATTATTGACTGGTATGATCATGACCATTGAATTTATAATTGAATATCTTTAGCTTAAGTGCAAAGGTGAATTAATCAACATGGTTATAATTATTGTTTATATAAATTTTGAAATAATTATGTATTTCTTTGAGATATTAATATCTTTGGCTTATAGTGCAAAGATGACCTGTTGTTGAATATCTTTGGCATGTAGTGCAAAGATGACCTGTTGTTGAATATTTTTGGCATGTAGTGAAAAGATGAACTTGTTAGAGTTTATGCCCTAGAGGCCAATTATTTGATATAATTGCTTGACATTTTGATATTATATTTGATTGAATAAATGAATGATTTTATTTACTGCGTTATATAAATGTTAACATAATAAAATTCTTTAGAATAGTGATACAATTTATATAGTTTCAAGTATGTGACTTGAACATGAGATTATATAATTACAATTAGTATCATAGCTCTTAAATGTCCCTAATGAAAAGTACCATTGTTGATAGGACAACAATGATGCATTGAGACTAGTATGTGGATTGACTGATGACCAAATCTCATTGGTCATAAATATATGAGATATTAAGTCAATGCATAGGTATGTGTTAGAGAACGATGTACTGGACAGACCCACCATGAGAATTCTACGTGGAACATTATGCAAATTGTTATTAGCGATTCTCATAGTGACAATGATGTAATGGTCCTCCGACCTGAAATCACTATATTACTACACGAGAATTTATGTACTTTGATATAATCAAATGTCACCTTTAATAGGGTAGACTATAAAGATGATTATTGCGTACATCATGAATCGTGTGAGGAATATGAGTGATCTAGATGGAATTTAACCATCCTATATATTAGGGGTGATATCCATAGGCCTCTTAATTGAGTAGGACTATGAAATGCATGGCCATGCTCAAATAGAAATTTGTTTCATATAGTCTACTCATTGATCAAGAAAAACTCAGATTAAATTATGAAAAGTATGACACATTCCATGACTCGAGTTTAATCTAGGATATTAAGGTTAAAAGAATTAAATTACATTGAAACATTGGTCACAAAAAGGTTGCATCGAATCATCGATCTTATTATTACTTGGGTAGCAGTGATGCATTACTAGATGCCGCTCACAGTTTATAATTTTATAATATGATTTTAAAATTATTGCCAACGTAATAATAACCTATAGGGTCACACACATAGAACGTGATTTAAAAGGGAATTAATTTAAATTGTAAGGATTTAAATATATTAATATGATTAATAGTATTTAAAATCACGAATTTAAATTAAAAGGATAATTTGTATATATGTATATTAATTAAGTAAGACTTAATTAAGAGATATATATATAAATTCGGATTTTATGAAATTAGGTTTTGATTTGATTAATTCCTGTTAACTACTATATATAGATGATATATAGCAGCTACTTAGGGTTACATCATAATTGAAAAACCCTAGCAGTTCTTAGAGAGAGACTAGAGAGAAAACAGTTTCATAATCGTTCCTTTGGTGGCTAGTACCGCAAGTCCCTCTTATTGCAGAACCGTTCGACGGTTCGTGTGGCGTTCATGTGCATACCGTAGAGATGTGGTTCTAATTGGATTGCGTAAAGGATTCGAAGCTATTTCAGAACTTTTTCATAATCGGTATAATATCTAAACCACTGAATTAATTTCAGATTCGCTTGGATCCTGTTTTGGGATTCGGAATTGCTTTGATTATTTTTTAAATTTCCGCCGCGTTTTTCTGCCGAAAACCCAACAGAACTGATGAATATCTTTGGCCCGTAGTACAAAGATGAATTTATTAGTATGATTATGAACAGGAACTGTGATTTGGTATATGTGACGCCCCCAAAATAGGTATACATCACCCATCTTAAATCGCCAGAAAATAACCTACTGACAACTCCATTTATACAACCTAAATGCGAGAAAAGCGACCATGATTAAACTGTGAGTTTTAATACAAATATATATAACCCTCGTGGTGTCTTGACCACAAGACCTTACAATGGTACCTCACATAAAGGTACAGTCAAAAACTGTTTTAGAAATTAAAATATTTGGAAAATACTCAAGGAAACCTTCGTACATGGGAGGCCATACGTCTAGGTTATGATAGATATCATATGTCCACAGAATTATCCTTGGTTGACCCAATAGTCCCCAAAGAAAAACAAGAAGATTGTTATCATCTTCTTTCCAATGGTTAGTCTTCTCTTGATATATAATTATCTACATTATCTCTAATTGATAATTATACTCCAAACAAACTCCAAGATTATATAGGTAGTGCTCGTAGATATACTCAGCAAGTGGATGTGCACAACCCTGTCTTATGATAACACGAAGTCGTCTGTTTAGACATCTTGTATGATAGTGGCAAAAACACCCTTCCAACGTTGGGTTCGCCTCACCCTATTTGATTCACCAAATATAACTACTAAATGATGTATAAAATATAACACATTTTTCTATACTGTTTAGGGAGAACCATCACAGCTAGAGACCACCGTTCTATTCTCTTGTTACCCCCGCTCGACCTAGCTACACTCTTATTACCTGAAAGGAATTGTGAAACAGAAGGGTGAGCACAACTAGCCCAGTAAAGAATATCATGACTAAAGATAATTAAATTATCAATAGCCTTCGTCAGTGATAAATCAGAGATTTAGAACATATGGTAGATGATAAAACCTTTCAACCATAGTTGCGTGTAAGCAAGCAATCCATTAGAAGAGTCAAATAGACCATACGGCCTATTATCACTATAAGAATTTCAAAGCTACAACGATTTAGCCATACTAAGCGGTCGGTGCGGAAACGTAGCTATAGGTTTATATTAAGCGGTCATCTACCGACCCTAGCTAAAACAACTAAAGAAGCGACCCAATAGCGAGGGTCAGCTTGGCCGTAGGTATAGGGTATGTTTTAGAGTAATCATTTGATTGTAAAGTCCATTTTCATTCATATTCTACGCTCTCTCTCTCATCTCCCATTTTTCTCGTCTCAAAATCTTGCCCTTTCTTTCTCGCCAAATTTCATCTTCCTTTTTTCATCTCTAGATCTAAGATCTTGCCCTTTCTTCATCGCCAAATTTCTTTTTCCTTTCTCCATCACCAAATTTCAGTAGCCAAATCTTCCTCATTTCATAAATCTCAATCAAAGCTAGCATTGCTCATCTAGGCCTTCGAAATCGCAAAGCGCCACACACTGACATTGAAATTCGTATTTATCTCTTTGAAATTTTAGGTTTAAAAGTGTCACAACTGTGACAACCCGAGAATTTAGAAAATTTTTAAAATTTTTATTAATTAATTTAAGGTTCGAAATTAGAACACAAAGCAGAAAAAATTAGTGTATCGTTTGATATTTTTAAGATGGAATTTTGAGAATTTCAAAATTCTATGAAGGATTTAGGTGAATTATTCAGGATTAAGGAAATACGTGAAAATATTACATGTATATGGTTGTATATATATGTACAAAGATGTGGTTAAGGGTCGAGGTTGACCGGATAAGCGATATACGTGAATAAAACCATAAGTATATATTAAAACGTCAACGTTCGGTTAGAAAACCCTAGCGTTTAACAAGAAACCCTAGAAACCGGTTTTGGAAACCCTAATTTCAGTTCCGGGAATTCGAAACCCTAATTCGGTGCATGAAACCCTAAATTGGGAACCTAATGGCGTAAGTGTAATTAATTATAAGATTAATTAGGATTAATCTTAACAATTTGGTTACAAAACCCTAATTCCAAATTTGAAAACCTAATGATGGATTTGAAACCCTAATTATGGATTTGAAACCCTAATTTATATTTAGGGAAAAGTTAAGTGTTAATTTAATAATTTTAATGTTAATTAAGATATATTAATTCTAATTTTCAAGTTAAAATAATTAGAAACCCCAAATCTAATTACGAAAATTTAATTTCTAAATTAGAAAATTATTTTTCTATTAGAAACCCTAATTAGTGGTTTATAAACCCTAATGACCATTTCGACCCTAATTGCTAAAGTAGCGATTTTAATTGGGAATTATTAATCCTAATTAGCAATATTTAAGTTGTGATTAAGAAATTTTTATATAATTAAAAAATCATAATTATAATTTAGAAATATTAATTTTCTAATTTTGAAAACCTAATTTGAAAATTTTATAAATTAAATTGCAAACCCTAAATTTTTCAAACCTTAAACCCTAATTTTTCCAAACCCTAAACCCTAAGGGTTTGGCCAATTATCTAAAATGCCATAAAAATTAATTGCTAAATGACTATTTTGCCCCTTTATGCATAATTGAAGATTTCTTGTAAGATTTGTCCTAGTGAAGTGGGTGAGCCACCCTAGCCTAGCATATGACTTTTATATCTAGCCATCTCTCACCAAATTGATGACCAACAATACATTATATCAATTTATATAGATTTAAAGAGAGAGAAAGGGGTCACATTAATTTTTATTTTACTCTCAAGACCCTCTCTCTCTCTAAAAATTCGGGATTTAGTGTGATATGGAGTAAGGAGATGAAACAAAATCAAACCCTAACTCTCCATGATCAGCAATAAAGGATCAGATTTATGAATCATAGCTCAAAGGTATAAGAACCCAAATTTCGAAAATCTTTTGATTTGTTGTTAGATGTTGTAATTGAATGGTTAAAGTTGTGTATTAGGGTGTCTATAAGTGATCTAGGTTATAAAATCCAAGATCCATAACATCAAAGTCCTCGAATCTAGCATTTTTGAAAATCTGGAAATGATGAACAAAGTGGCCGACGATTGAATGTCGAGCCCTTAGATCTTTACGTGTTAGCAGTTTGTGTGTTTTATGTTTTGAATGTGTTCTATGTCATGAGGATGGGATCCAAGCCCCGGAATCGGGTCGGATCAAGTCTAGATCGTCGTTTATAGTCGGTCGAACCTCGTTGACCGTTAATCGGAAATGGAATTCTGGGCAATTTGATTTCCGGGAACTTTCGACAACATTTTGTTAGCCTTTGATCTTGCAGTATGTTAGTGTTTTGGTCACGTTGTTGCTTTATGGTTGTGTGATACATCATGAGATCTACACTTCCAAGCCATTACCTTACCCAGATCTGTATCAGGATCATAGAAAATCATGGTCAAACGTAGTTGACCAAACTACCTGATGAAGGTTTTCTGGAAAACCCAGATCTTCATCAGCCGAGTCTTTGTCAGAGATTGATCGGCCTTGATCGTTTAATTGTGTTGATTTTATAACGATTTGATGAAATAGAAATGTACACGGACATGTGTTCTACATGATAGAACCGTTAGATCACACAAAGAAAGCTTTAACACCATAGATTCAATGGCTCGAAAGAAGATTTCGATCGTTCTTCAATTTCTGGAAAACCCAGAAATTAAAGAACAGTGTCTGACAAGGATTGGGAGGCTTAGATCTTGCAGATTTGATTTGTTTTGGCCATGAAACTTTCTTTATATTATACTATTACATCAATACTACAAACATATTACATTAGATTTCCCAGAAATCGTATGATCAAAGAATTATTGATGGTCAAACCTCATACCTTGGTGTCTGACATGAAGGCTCAAGAACACCTATAGCGGCAGTTACATGCCTATAGGCCCTTTAAATGATGATTTCTATTTTATTTTAATTTTTGATTTTCCAGAAATTAATTAAAAATAGAAAAAAATAGATTTTAATTATTAAAAATACAAAATAAATTTCGAAAAATTATTTTAAATTCTGAAAAATAGTTTTTAATTATTTAAAGTATATTTCATAAATATTTAATATTTTTGGAATATAAATGGTATTTAATTTATTTAATTCTAATATTAAATAAATTATTTAAAATGATTTTAATACATAAAAATCATGAAAAATTATATTATGATATTAAAAATACTTTAAGTTATTTTTGATGACTTTTAATATTTTATGATAAAATTCATTAATTAATCAATATTAATGATAATTAGTTTATTTAATAAATATATTAAATAAATTAAGGAAAAATAAAATTAATGGTTTATAAATCATATAAAAATGATTTAAGTATTATAAAAATATTTTAAGTTATAAAATATAACTTTTGATATTTTGTCATGAAAATATTAATATTTTAATATTAATAGCAATTATCGGATAATGAATTTAAGTGTTTAAAATCATATTTAAATGATTTTAAAGTATTAAAAATACTTTATGATATTATAAATATATTATAATATTATGACTTGTATTTCATTAATATTTGATAATAAATAAATATTAATGATAAAAGAATTATGTGGTATTTAATTCATTTAAATACAATTTTAATGATTAAAAATACACGATAAATGATAATAATTATTTAAAAATTATTATGAGGCTTACGAAAAATATTTCGACTGATATTAAAAATTATCTGAGATAATTTTTAAGTGTTAAGTCAGAGTTTAATTGAACTCAAACTCGAAGAATTATCCGGCTAGACTGTCGGGACGTTAGAATTTTGTCGGATTTAAGTCAGACTGAAATAGTTTGACTTGATATCGTGTCTTATGTGTGTAATTGACTGATAGGGTTATGTGTTATGTGTAATGTGTTATGTGTTTAGGTTATTCTGTGTATGTATATATATTATAGTATTATATTGTGATGATATTATTCTAATATTGGAGATCTATATTACTAATATTAGGTCCTCGAATAAAGCGTTAAAAATTGCGTTGCGGTAATCAACGGTTCAGGCAAGTTTATTTTTACTTAACTCTACTAAGAGTGTTTCATTCGGATAAGCTTATGGTTAATCATTGATGGTTGCCATGAATTGTACTCTGTACATATTCCATATATAAGTCAGGTATGAAAGGCTGATCACCTTCATTACCAGTTGGTTCAGTTATATTTGTTCATGTATAATACTTGTTCAGTCATAAATTTATTCCTCGCTTAGTTCACAATTATATTGTTGAATTATAATTACCAATTATTCAAATCATTTCAATCATGATATATCGTTATATTGTTGAATTTAAACTTACTGGGCAACTTTTATGCTCACCCTTGCTATATCATGATAAAACATTGCAGATTAAGACGAACGCGTCGGATACAAGGAAAGGTTACAGACAGTTCCAGCTTTAGTTTACGTGTGCTGTTAGAATTGTAATAGTATTGTATATTAATGTGATTGTAAGTTAAATAAGTTATGTAATGTGTATTAAGTTAAGGTTACTCGACCTTGGGGAATAGTGTGTAATGTAATGTATAAACAATTTATGTTTATATCTTCCGCAAATAGTAATAGTTGTATAGAATGATCGAACCGGATCGCAGTGATTTGGGACCTCGGATTCGGGGCCCTCACAACGACCAATGACAGTGCCAGATCCATTGTCCTTTCGTTAAGGAAAAAATCCAAATCCGCTGTCCTCGACTCTATTTCTACAATTAGAAGGTATGAATAAAGTTAGATTCAATCAAATGTATAATTAGTTCAATTTTCCCGGTTTTGATACTTTCATGAGATGGGTCAATTTGGGTTTTGATTTATCTAGGTTAAATTTAGTTTATAGACAATTTTATGATGATTCTATTTGATTAATTCAATTTAGGTGCTAATGGATATGCATACTTTCCTTTTGAGGAGCTCTGTGACAAACCTCATGGAGCTGCAGACTATTTTGGATTGTTTAGTAAGTCGTATGGAGCTCTGTACAACCATGGTGATGCAATGGAACAAGAAAAACTGGATAGCTTTACAAATTTTCCTGTTTATTTAAATAATTTTGACATCTCTGTCTGTTATACAAATCTACATTTCATGTGTCCATTCATCAATATAGCGATGTGATATATTCTCTGACGTATGCCATTTTTTTTTAGCATATAATTTTTTGTATGTTTAAATATCGGCTCTTGGTTATTCGTTTTGTGCGTGTGCAAATCATATGTATTTAATACATTCTAGGAAGGAATCCAAATGCCTCATCAACATTTCACAACAAAATTTTAATGTACGTTAGCTGTCAGAACTTGATTGTACTTGAGATGGTAAGTCTCCTTGTTTGATGTTTCTTTATTGTAAATATGCTTTTTCGCTTCTATATTAGTTTCTAGGAAATATGAGAAAAGTTGTACGTTAAATATCTATCTTGATGCCCATTGAAAATAGTTTATAATATCTATATTGGGCTTTGTCAATATAAAGTTATTGATTACTTTTTAAAAAAAGGTACTTGAGTACAAATGCTTGAAAGTTGGATCAATTTAATCCTTTAAATGGATATAATTGTTATATCTTAATGAAAATGTCTCACAATTGTTAACATCAATTGTGATATGATGATTTACATAAACACAAACACAAATACAGAGCCCAAGTCAAGCTAAATTGTAGTATAAAATTATAAACAATCGCAGTCATTATCCATTCATATATCTAATGTACATATCCCTGCTTTTTCTCAGGCCGTTGTAGGCAGCCTCAACATCTTTTATGACAAAGTCCATTTGAAGGCAGGCATTCCCTTATTCAGCCTTCTCTTTTTACAATGCTTTATTTTTGTTATTAGTTTTTATTCTAAAGTTTTGAAGGCCCGCGGGTTAAGAACTTTTTGCAATGATACGATTACAGCTTCTTTAACATTCATGCTATTATTGGTCTTGCCTGGTTCATAATTTGTAGAGTTGACAGACATCTTTGTCATTTAATTTGCAAGATGTGTTTACCTAGGAAGCATGGTGGACAATAATTTTTTTTTATTAATAGGAATTATTGATGTGTAGGCAGATATAAGTATATATCGGTCCTTATTTATATTGGAAAATATCGATATATGTCATATTGACGATGTTTGTTGCAGGGGACCAAGGCATTCTGTAGTGGTGGTGATCAGGCATTGAGAAGTAAAGAAGGCTATGCTGATTATGAAAATTTTGGTCGTCTTAATGTGTTGGATTTACAGGTACTTAACTAAAATTCTTAAAGAGCACAACTTTCTTTACTGCTCACAAAACAACAGATGATACTTCTGGTAGCCGGATACCCAGTTGAATCGTTACCTTTTTGGCCTATTTGTCTTCCATTGTTTTCTTTTCCAGATGTTGATTTACATTATTCTTCTTTCATAAATATAGGTGCAAATTCGGCGTCTTCTGAAACCAATGATTGCAATGGTAGCATCCTTGTTCACATTTTGCAACTTATGAAGTTATTGATTTCATTTGGCATGGAATATATGAAACCTTTTCTTTTGGAACAAGGTTGCAGGCTACACTGTTGGTGGAGGACATGTGCTTCATATGGTGTGCGATCTAATAATTGTAGCTGATAATGCTATTTTTGGTCAAACAGGTCCAAAGGTGCTCTAGTTCTACTCTATCCCTCCCTTTCATTGCATATATGTGAGACTGTGTCTTTGTATAAAGTCTTAGGCTTCTTTGTCATTCAAACTTAAGGTGGAACTTCCATAAGTTCAAACATGTCTTATTTCATGAATATATATCCAACCATGTTAACCCTTCTTTATACATGGCTCCATTATACTTTGAGCTGAGGTCTTGGTGGAATTTACTCTCCTAATCTGTGCTATCTTTTCTCAAGATGGTTGTGTCCAGACCTTTATTTTTTGATTAACTTAGCAAGCCTTTTTAAATGTCGAAACTCTGATCTAAGATTCTAAATTGAACCTCAAAGATTAAAGAACGAACCTATAACAGATCCAACAATCCCATAATTAACTAGTATTTGAAGTTGATCAGATACTTAACCTTTTACAATTGTTTCACCTGGAGTTGCAAATGCTAAAGAGTCATGTATGACTAATGTGTTGCAAAATGAATTTTATTGCTCTTGGCCGTATGTTGGACCTAGAATCACCTATTGATCTATTTTCTTATATGTTTCTTTTTAAAGTCGCTACGCTCTCCAGTTCCAATAGACTGAATCCAGCTATGACATCAATTTCCTAATCTGAACATTTGATCATTCTCAACTGCAGTTTATTTCAACTCGTCTTCTAATAAAGCTGGAATTATATAAAACTTTGTATGTGAGCCTTACAAATGCAGTTGAGAGTATGTAGGGAAGAATTATCATATTTCTATAGAAAAATAATGGTTTTGTCCTAATTATGTTCAAGCTTGATTATCATTCTCTTAAAATCTGAAAAGATCAGACACTGATAAAACACTACAACCAAGCATGCCATTGTGACCTTACATAATGATGCCCAAAAAATGAAACTGTAATTAGCTCTTCTTCTCCTTTTTATTTATTTATTTATTTCATTTTCTTTTTGACAATGCTTCTTTTGGACTGTGAAGATTATGGTCTGGTGGAAAAAGTTTCTCGATGTCTTCAAAGTTCAGGCTTGCTCCGTGATGGTGGGATCGCAACTTCTTTGACAAATACAGGACAACAATTGTAAGTAAGTAAGCTTTTGATACTTGACTGTCAAATAAGTTGACACGAAACTTGAAATCTGTAGATAGGCAGATAGATATTTTGAATCTATTTGTTCTTTCCTTTCTTTCGGTCTTGAGATCTAAATGAAATTGTTTAATTTAACAGGGATTTTCCTAATGGTTGGGCTCCACTTCAACACATGATTGTTGAAGGTCTTGTAAAATCTGGATCGAAAGAAACAAGGTCTTTGGCAGAAGATATTGCTGTGAGATGGATCAGAACCAACTATGCTGCTTACAAGGAAACGGGAACTTAGCTCTATAGTCTGTATTATTCTCTATATTAGCTCTTCTACATACATATAACTGAACTATTGTCTTATAATGATGATGGTAAAAGTTATTAGTTTAGTAGTTTGATATAATAATGATAATCGTATTTTAGGCGATGAATTATTCAACTATTATATTGTAATGTCGTAATGTGAATGATTTTAAATCATGTATACACAATTTTTTTATGTTTTATTTTATATTGTATTTGTGTTTGTTGGATAAATGTACACAATTAATTTTTTTTTAAATTTAAAAAGTCTATAACGACAGTCATCGACCGTAGCTATAGTGTTTTATAAAACACAAACACAGGCCTATAGCGACGGTCATGACCGTCGCTAAAAGCTTTAACGACTGTTGGTAAAGAACATATGCACGATTTTGCCATGACCTATAGTTAGGGTCGATGACCGTCACTATAGGCTTTACCGACGGGTTCTATGGCCTCGCTAAACCTTTTAGCGACGATCTTTTGGCCTATAGCGACGGTCAGCGACCGTCGCTATAAGTTGATTTTCTAGTAGTGTATCTTCCCCACGTTAAAAATCCACCAACAATGTTTTATCCCTGTAACATCAGTCAACAATTCTTGTCCACAATCAGGTGAATAACTCATAATCATAATTGTGGCTCTAAATTCCTCTTCGCACTCAGGACGAAGATAATTTTTATCACCTGTCTTTACAAAAAATATCAAAGACCATGGATATACCAAATTACAATTCTTGTCCATAATCATACTAATAAATTCATCTTTCCACTACGGACCAAAGATATTCATTAACAGTTCATCTTTCCACTCCAGGCCAAAGACATGCAACTGTATTTTAGAAGAGTAAAGTAGAGCATGATACCTACTATCTTCTACTACGAATTAAAAGTTTTTCATCAACTTTATCATTGAAACTCAAATTTTAATAAATAAACCACATCACCGAATCATCCTTTTCTGGGCCAAGGATATTCATTCAGATTATCACGACCTAATTATCCATGCACTACGGGCCAAGGATAATCGTGTTTTCATCAACGGTCATGATCACGCCATAAAATAATTCATCTTTGCACCCTTGGTCAAAGAGAACCCATGGTCATGGTCATACCAAAAACTGTCCATCAATGCACAACGGGCCAATGCGGACTTTTATCACATCATTTGTAACATTACGGTCATGATTATACCTAATAATTCTCGGTCATAATCATACCAAATCCATCTATGCACATAAGCCATGGATGACTTTTATCATAATATAAACATGAGGATAATGACAATAATAAAAGCATTAATCAAACGAAACAAATGATAAATATTAAAGACTTTAAATCTATCCAAATATTATCAATCACTTAATAAACTCATAATCTAATATTATTAATATTATAACAATATTTTAATCACTTCTTAAACTCATAAACGATTTATTTTAATTGTTTACACTTTACCAAATAATGCATTTAATCATTCAAAATGACATACTCATAAGATTTCATCACCAATGATCAAATCCCTAATCAAAATATGATATATACCTTATATAGGATTTTTAAGCCATAAAATCCTATTTACCAATTTTTCAACTTCACATAACATAAACCATTTTCATAAAAAATATTAAATCAGTCCCAAACATTTTTCTTTTCTGGGATTTAGCAGAACATAGTCCCATATTGAACATATATTTTTCTCGAAATTTTTAAAATTCATTTACTAGTTTTCATATGGCCAAAAGTGCCGAATATTTAGACATTTATCATAAATTGTACTTTTGTCCAAAAATTCCGAAATTTATAGGGTATACTCCTGTTAAATACATGTACTCCCAATAAAACGTTCACCAATTTTGGAGTTAACAATAAGAAGTTATAAGGGTTTATTTTTAAAATAGTATTTTCTCATAAAATTCATAACTTCTAATCTATACATCCAAAAATCGTCATTTTTCGACACAATCTAGAAAACTCAATAATTTATCATTTCCAAATTTTTCGAAATTTTTGAGGGTCAGAAAAATTATAAAATTGCAAATTGATTTTCACCCGCCCTACGGTAATCCACGTAGACAGATCATTTTCACAATTTAATAAGGAATGAATACGAAGGATCATTCAACATGAATGCGGTAATCCACATAGACAGGTTATTCCAACGGAATAATAAAAGAATGGAATAACAGAAGAATTCACCAGGTGTGTTTAATCCACACAGACAGATTATTCCAACATAATGATAAAGAATGGAACCAAGTCATGCAGAATCTTAATGCATGGGATATTCCAATGAATAATAAAGAATGGAACCAAGTCATGTAATCCGCATGTACATGATATTCCAAATGTAATAATAAAGAATGGAATAACAACAGAATTCACCAGGCATGCGATAGACCGCACAGACAGGTTATTCCAACAGAATAATAAAAAATAGAATAACAAAAGAATTTCACTATGTATGTAGTACTTTGCATAGACAGGTTATTCCAACAAAATAATAAAGAATGGAATAACAACCCTTACGAGTATTGAAAGAAAATAACTCTCTTCATGAATACGAAAGAATAATACCTCTTACCTTAGAAGAAAACTGGATACTGGAATAGTGAGGTAACAGACTTCTCTTCTTCTTTCTCTCTATAATTTCTCTCTATAATAATTGCTCTGTAACTTTAGTGAATTGGCGTAAAATAATGAAGAAATGAGCTTCTATTTATAGGAAAATATAGTTTCAATAATTTCACGTTTTGGGGCTTGAAATATTATAGTATAATACCTCCCTCTTTTTCTTTATTTTTAATTTAGTCCTGTAAGTATTATAAAACTTGCACCACTTCCCCTAATATTAAATCATGTGAATCAATAGTAAATCATGTGAATGAATAGTTCTAGACATGTGAAAATACGAATTACAGTATAGTACATCCATCTATACCTCCATTTTTAACTTAGTCATGCAAGTATTATCAATCTTGCACCAACTCCCCTAATAGTAAATGAATGTGAATCAATAGTACACACATGTGAATAAATAGTTATAATCATGTGAATCAATAGCAATTAATTGCTCATTTATCTGGTTAATTACCCGATTGGTTAATATAACCTCCAGACATCAATTATTATCGAAATAAATGTCGATTTTCACTAACACTAATAATTTTAACACAATGGAACTATCAATTTCATCCTTAATCAACACGAACTTATTCATCATTAATATTATAATTCCCAATATTTAACAACTGTGTCGCTCCTGTGGAAAGAGGGGCTTTCCGATAAGGATTTCTCCTTATCGCTTGCGCAATTAGGTGACCAAACCTCTCCTCGACAAAATTTCTGACACATTGTAATATTGCAAATAATAATATGAATAACTTTGCCATCTTAATTATTGATTTAATAATATAACATATTAAGCGGATGATACTGTGACAATAATTGAATCAATAATATGAGAGATATGATGCAATAATTATCTTTGATCAATAATTTAAGTATACCGAAAGTGACTTCTCACGTAAGCATCGATAATCAATACCGGTGTGCTTCTTACGCAACCACATGACATCGCATTACTTTTACTAACGGATAGTTCACGGTTTAACGGTAAAACTTTTACCGTTATTTTTATAAAAGATAATTACGCCGTTTTCTAACTACGACAATACTTACATTGTTAGGCCCACCAATGATTATGCTTGTCAGTGCATTTAATATTCCTTGTTAAAACGAATATTCTCCGACATAACGAATATTTTATAACAACTTGCTTACTTTGCAAAATTTTCAAATATCACCCTTAACTTTAAACTTTTATCAATTTAACTTTTTACCAAAATAGAAAAATTGAATACTTTTATTTCATAAAATTTAGGATCTCAGAACCCCCCTCCTTATGAAATTTCGCCCTCGAAATTTACGTATGTACCTGGTATTCGAAGAGATGAGAATACCTTGCTTTCTTTTCGGATTGTACCTTCCCGGTTATATCCTCTGTATCATGATTTTTCCATTGTTCATCTCCTGTATTTTAGATATCATCCTAGAATATATCTTCAAAACAAAGGTTAATTGACATATCACAAATTGTCAACTTATCAAGTAAAAATTTCAGCTTAGGTAAGTCACACACTAGCGAAGTATATTACTCATCTCTCCCCTCCTAGTTCTAGACTAATATCTCCGCCAGCGACCATATCCCTAAGCTCTGATACCAAATGTGATGCCACCAAAATAGGTATACATCACCCATCTTGAGTCGCCAGAAAATACCCTACTGACAACCCCATTTATACAACAGTCGTACAGAAAACGACCACAGTTAAATTGTGAGTTTTAATACAAATATATATAACTCTCCTGGTGCCTTGACCACAAGACCTTACAATGGTACCTCACATAAAGGTACAGTCAAAACTTTTTTTTTAGAAATTAAAATATTTGGAAAATACTCAAGGAAACTTTCGTACATGGGAGGCCATACGTCTAGGTTATGATAGATATCATATGTCCACAAAATTATCCTTGGTTAACCCAATAGTCCCCAAAGAAAAACAAGAAGATTGCTATCATCTTCTTTCCAATGGTGAGTCTTCTTTTGATATATAATTATCTCCGTTGTCTCCAATTGATAATTATACTCCAAACAAACTCCAAGATTATATAGCTAGTGCTCGTAGATATATTCGGCAAGTGGATGTGCACAATCCTGTCTTATGATAACACGAAGTCGTCTGTCATTAGACATCTTGTATGATAGTGGCAAAAACACCCTTCCAACGTTGGGTTCGCCTCACCCTATTTGATTCACCAAATATAACTACTAAATGATGTATAAAATACAACACACTTTTCTATATTTGTTTAGGAGAACCTTCACGACTAGAGACCACTGCTCTATTCTCCTCCTATTACCCCGCTCGACCCAGCTACACTCTTATTACCTGAAAGGAATTGTTAAGCAGAAGGGTGAGCACAACTAGCCCAGTAAAGAATATCATGACTAAAGATAATTAAATTATCAATAGCATTCGTCAGTGATAAATCAAATATTTAGAACATATGGTAGATGATAAAACTTTTCAACCATAGTTGCAGCGGAACGAGAATTCCATTAGAAGAGTCAAATAGACCATAAAGTCTATTATCTTCCCCACGTTAAAAATCCACCAACAATGTTGTATCCCTGTAACATCAGTCAACAATTTTTGTCCACAATCAGGTGAATAACTCATAATCATAATTGTGGCTCTAAATTCTTCTTCGCACCCAGGACGAAGATAATTTTTATCACCTGTTTTACAAAAAATATCAAAGACCATGGTTATACCAAATTACAATTCTTGTCCATAATCATACTAATAAATTCATTTTTTTACTATAGGCCAAAGATATTCATTAACAGTTCATCTTTCCACTCCAGGCCAAAGACATGCAACTGTATTTTAGAAGAGTAAAGTAGAGCATGATACCTACTATCTTTACTTAATTAAAAGTTTTTCATCAACTTTATCATTTGAAACTCGCCTTAATAAATAAACCACATCTTAGAATCATCCCTACACTACGGGCCAAGGATATTCATTAGATTATCACACGACCACGAATTATCCATGCACTACGGCCAAAGATAATCGTGTTTTCATCAACTGGCCGTGATCACGCCATAAAATAATTCATCTTTGCACCTTGGTCAAAGAGAACCCATGGTCATGGTCATACCAAAAGCTCATCCATCAATGCATAACAGGCCAACGCGGACTTTTATCACATCATTTGTAACATTACTACCATGATTATACCGAATAATTCTCGGTCATAATAATCATACCAAATCCATCTATGCACATAAGCCACGGATGACTTTTATCATAATATAAACATGAGGATAATGACAATAATAAAAGCATTAATCAAACGAAACAAAGGATAAATATTAAAGACTTTAAATCTATCCAAATATTATCAATCACTTAATAAACTCATAATCTAATATTATTAATATTATAATAATATTTTAATCACTTCTTAAACTCATAAACAATTTATTTTAATTGTTTACACTTTACCAAATAATGCATTTAATCATTCAAAAATGACATACTCATAAGATTTCATCACCAATGATCAAATCCCTAATCAAAAATATGCATATACCTATATAGGATTTTTAAGCCATAAAATCCTATTTACCAATTTTTCAACTTCACATAACATAAACCATTTTCATAAAAAATATTAAATCAGTCCCAAACATTTTTCTTTTCTGGGATTTAGCATAACATAGTCCCATATTGAACATATATTTTTCTCGGAATTTTTAAAATTCATTTACTAGTTTTCATATGGCCAAAAGTGCCGAATATTTAGACATTTATCATAAATTGTACTTTTGTCCAAAAATTCCAAAATTTACAGGGTATACTCCTGTTATATACATGTACTCCCAATAAAACGTTCACCAATTTTGGAGTTAACCATAAGAAGTTATAAGGGTTTACTTTTAAAATAGTATTTTCTCATAAAATTCATAACTTCTAATCTATACATACAAAAATCGCCATTTTTCAACACAATCTAGAAAACTCAATAATTTATCATTTCCAAATTTTTCGGAATTTTTGAGGGTCAGAAAAATTATAAAACTGCAAATTGATTTTCACCCTCCCTACGGTAATCCACGTAGACAGATCATTTCCACAATTTAATAAGGAATGAATACGAAGGATCATTTAACATGAATGCGGTAATCCACATAGGCAAAGTTATTCCAACGGAATAATAAAGAATGGAATAACAAAAGAATTCACCAGCGTGTTTAATCCACACGCATGAGTTATTCCAACATAATGATAAAGAATGGAACCGGTCATACAGAATCGCGCATGCATGTGATATTCCAATGAGAATAATAAAGAATGGAACCAGTCATGTGTAATCCGCATGCGTATACGATATTCCAATGAATAATAAAGAATGGAATAACAATGAATTCACCGTGCATGCGATAGGCCTCGCATGCAAAAAGTTATTCCAATGTAATAATAAAAATAGAATAACAAAAGAATTTCACCATGTATGCGGTACTTTGCATAGACAGGTTATTCCAACATAATAATAAAGAATGGAATAACAACCCTTACGAGTATTGAAAGAAAATAACTCTCTTCATGAATACAAAAGAATAATACCCCTTACCTTAGAAGAAAACTGGATACTGGAATAGCGAGGTAGCAGACTTCTCTTCTTCTTTCTCTCTATAATTTCTCTCTATAATAATTGCTCTGTAACTTTAGTGAATTGGCGAAAAATAATGAAGGAATGAGCTTCTATTTATAGGAAAATATAGTTTCAATAATTTCACATTTTGGGGCTCGAAATATTACAGTATAATACCTCCCTCTTTTTCTTTATTTTTAATTTAGTCCTGCAAGTATTATAAAACTTGCACCACTTCCCCTAATATTAAATCATGTGAATCAATAGTAAATCATGTGAATGAATAGTTCTAGACATATGAAAATACGAATTACAGTATAGTACATCCATCTATACCTCCATTTTTAACTTAGTCATGCAAGTATTATCAATCTTGCACCAACTCCCCTAATAGTAAATGAATGTGAATCAATAGTACACAAATTTGAATAAATAGTTATAATCATGTGAATCAATAGCAATTAATTGCTCATTTATCTGGTTAATTACTCGATTGGTCAATATAACCTCCAGACATCAATTATTATCGAAATAAATGTCGATTTTCACTAACACTAATAATTTTAACACAATGGAACTATCAATTTCATCCTTAATCAACACGAACTTATTCATCATTAATATTATAATTCACAATATTTAACAACCAGGTCGTTCCCAAGAAAGAGGGGGCTTTCCGATAAGGATTTCTCCTTATTGGCGCGCAATTAGGTAACCAAACCTCTCCTTGACAGAATTTCTAAACATTGTCAATATTGCAAATAATAATATGAATAACTTTGTCATTTCAATTATTGATTTAATAATATAACATACTAAACAGATGATACCGTGACAATAATTGAATCAATAATATAAGAGATATGATGCAACAATTACTGTATCAATAATTTAAGTATAACTGAGTGACTTCTCACGTAAGCATCAATAATCAATACTGGTGTATACTCTATGCAACCACACGACATCATTATTGTACTTTTACTACCGGATAGTTCAACAGTTTAACGGTAAAACATTCGCCGTTATTTTTATAAAAAGATAATTCTGTCGTTTTCTAACTACGACAATACTTCTGTTGTGGGGCCCACCAATGATTATGCCGCCGTACGAATATTCCTTGTTAAAACGAATATTCCCCGACATAACGAATATTTTATAACAACTTGCTTACTTTGCAAAATTTTTAAATATCACCCTTAACTTTAAACTTTTATCAATTTAACTATTTACCAAAATAGAAAAATTGAATACTTTTATTTCATAAAATTTGGGATCTCAGAACCCCCCTCCTTATGAAATTTCGCCCTCGAAATTTACGTACGTACCTGGTATTCGAAGAGATGAGAATACCTTACTTTCTTTTCGGATTGTACCTTCCCGGTTATATCCTCTGTATCATGATTTTTCCATTGTTCATCTCCTGTATTTTAGATATCATCCTAGAATATATCTTCAAAATAAAGGTTAATTGACATATCACAAATTGTCAACTTATCAAGTAAAAATTTCAGCTTAGGCAAGTCACACACTAGCGAAGTATATTACTCATCTCTCCCCTCCTAGTTCTAGACTAATATCTCCGCCAACGACCATATCCCTAAGCTCTGATACCAAATGTGATTCCACTAAAATAGGTATACATCACCCATCTTAGGTCGCCAGAAAATACCCTACTGACAACCTCATTTATACAACTGTCGTGCAGAAAACGACCACAGTTAAATTGTGAGTTTTAATACAAATATATATAACTCTCCTAGTCTAGGTTATGATAGATATCATATGTCCATAAAATTATCCTTGGTTAACCCAATAGTCCCCAAAGAAAAACAAGAAGATTGCTATCATCTTCTTTCCAATGGTGAGTCTTCTTTTGATATATAATTATCTCCGTTTGTCTCCAATTGATAATTATACTCCAAACAAACTCCAAGATTATATAGGTAGTGCTCGTAGATATACTCGGCAAGTGGATGTGAAAAATCCTGTCCTATGATAACACGAAGTCGTTTGTCATTAGACATCTTGTATAATAGTGGCAAAAACACCCTTCCAACGTTGGGTTCGCCTCACCCTATTTGATTCACCAAATATAACTACTAAATGATGTATAAAATACAACACACTTTTCTATACTGTTTAGGGAGAACCTTCACAGCTAGAGACCCGAACCATGTTATAGAGTTAGAACCGGACGAAATAGCCGAAGACTTAACGTATGAGGAGGTACCTGTCAAGATCTTGGATAGGAAGGAGCATGTCCTACGCGCAAAGGTCATACCACAAGTTAAAGTTTTGTGGAGGAATCATGCTATAAAGGAAATGACCTGGGAATTGGAAACGGAAATGAAAGCGAGGTATCCTCACCTTTTGAAAACACTGTGCGTCGACGTCAATTTCGTGTGGACGAAATTTCATAAGGAGGGGAGGTTGTAAGACCCCAACTTATTATTAATGAAATTTAATTTTCTCTATTTATTATTTTGAAATAGTAAGGGTTGATTTGATTAATGTGGATAGTTATGGGTAAAATACGCAAATATTTCAAAATAAGCAAGTGGTTATAAAATATTCATTATTGTCGGGGAATATTCGTTTGGTCGTGGAATATTCGTACTGTCGGGGAATATTAAAATGCGGCCCGTGTAAATGACATGTATGTGTGGCCCCATATGTGAAAAAGCGATTGGATGAAGAAAATGACAAATATAAGTTATTTAAAAATAACGGCGTAGTTGTTACCATTAATACTATTAAAATACTCGGTGGTTAACACATAGTAGCACACGGTATTGCACCAATTATTGATTCTTACGTAAGAAGGCACTACTCAATAATGGTTACGATAATTCTTGATCGGTATTTTATTTTATTGATTTAATAATTGTTGCGTTGATATTTTATATTGTTGTTGTTTTGATAATTGTCATTACACAATATTTTTCATTATCGAGCAATAATTCATATTATCTGAATAATATTATTAGATAACATTATTGGCAATGTCTAGAAAGTTCATCTAAGGAGAGGTTTGGTCACCAAATCATGCCACCAAAGAAGGAGAAATTCTTATTGGAAAGCCCCCTTTCACAGGAACCGCTTGGTGTCGATATTGTGATTCTGTAATATTATTTGAGAATAATTAATTATTGATTCATATGATGAGAAAAATATTGATTGTATGTGGATATAGATGGAGAAAATTTTTAATGTGACAATTGTTGAAAATTGAAATTTTATCTTTTTACGATAAAATAATTTATTTAAATATATTATTATATTTTAATAATATAATAATGGTGATATTTTACAACGAATGTGGGATATATGAGTATACGAGGAGGAAGAGTATTTTTGTTGCAATAAATGTTTAAAACATGTTAAACATGCTTAAATTGGACCCCATTTATTGATTTGAAATTTGATTATACTTTGTAAAATCGTCTGTTTGTGGATTTGGTCAATTCCTATTTGGAATTTGGAAAAACTTTCTTCTGCAATGTTGTAGAGAATTGAATTTCCTATAAAAGATTGCGAGATTCAAATTTTCTGACAAAAGGGCTATTTATTGTGAATTATTGATGTTCCGAAGCTCCGAAATAATTGATTTTTGGAAGTTTAAATTATTTTAAATTAGAAAAACATTTTTTCTTACTTTTTCTAGAAGGTGGCATGTGCTTATTGAGCTGAAATCAGATTTCAAGAGTGGCGTAGGAATTTTGATAAATATAATAATATTAAATTAAATTTTCTGCTTTGGTGTTCTAAGTAATTTTCTATAAATAGGGTGCTTAGGTTAGAATTAAAAATTACACCAGAAACTGAAGTTTTCTCTCTCTATATTATCGAGCGTATTCTTGTGAGTATTTTGAGTATACTTTGAGTATTGCTATACGGTGCAAGTTCAAGTCATAGCCTATATCCGGTGTTTCAACTAGAAGTACTGTCTTTGTGAGGTAAGGGATATTTTTTTTTTCGTAATGATATTATTTCTTCAATATCATTATGCCAAGTATATTGATCTGAACTTTTAATCAAATTTGGAACTTTAGTGTGGGGTTCTTATTCACGATATTTGACTATTCACGATATCTGATGATTATTTACGAATCTGAGACTATTCATCGAAAAATGAAAATTTTTCTTTTAGTCCAAAATATCTATTGTGGATACTAGCTTTGATTGTATCCATGTTTTGATCATTCTTGAATTTTACACCACTATGATTATTTTTGAGGTATTTTTGGACATGGATAAAACAAAAGTACGAATCCTTAATCCTTGTCATTTTGTTTCTTTGGATTCGTTTCTTTAAAAATATTTTCATCATCCTCGGTCTTAAATGATGATATTATTGAATATCTTTGGCCCGTAGAGGAAAGATGAATGATTTTCGAAGAATATCTTTGGCCGTGGTGCAAAGATGAACAAGTGTTTAGATGAACATGACTAATCGATGAATATCTTTGGCACTGTAGTGCAAAGATGAATATTTGATTCGATTATATATTGATTGATGTTTTGAGGATAAAAGATAGAGCGATGAACTTTTAAATTCATACATAGAAGATAGTAGTTTGCATTCTCTACTTAACTCTTCTAATGAATTATTATTTTCGCTTACTGAATATTGATTTAAAATTTGTTGTCTATTGTATTCTATTAGATTTTTCCCTGTTGAAGACTAACGATAATTTGTTGTATATTATCTTAGTCATAATATTCTTTACTGGGCTAGTTAAGCTCACCCTTCCTTTTTGTTCCATTTTTCTTCTCAGGAGGCGAGAATATAGCGAGTACGAGTCGGGGTATAGAATGAAAGTTCTAGAGAGAGTTGTTTAGTAGTCCTCACCATTTTTGTAAAATAATGTATCAATAAATGTGATGAGGATTTATCTGAGTATAGATATTGTCTAGAAGATAATATTTGTATACAAACTCACAGTTTTATTGTTGTAATAATAAAGTTGTAGTTGTTTCTGTACCATATATTGACAACTCTGAATGGGTGATGTATACCTATTTTGGGGGCGTCACAGTTGGTATCAGAGCTTAGGGATATGATCTCTGGCAGAGATCGGATAATAGAATTAGGAGAGGAGAGACGAATAAATCCTTCGCTAGTGTGTCCTACCTAAGCTTATTTGTTAGTTGGTCAGTATATAAGGATATTATGTGATATATTGATTTCCTTAATTAACCCTTATTTTATGAGCAAAGATTTGAGAATGTCGATCGAGAATATTAACAATGGAAATGAGGCGTGAGAAGCTTTGTACTCACCAACGAGGAGAAGCGTGCAACAGTGGCAATGTTCCTCCTGTGAACAACACCACCGAAAGCGAGATGATGAACGAGGGGATGTTTAGAAGCTTTTTGCAGTTCATGAAAAATCAGACGAGGGAGACTCGTGTTCAAAATATAGGAGGAAATGATAACAATTCACGGGTTGTCAAAGCCAAGCAGTTTAAAGAGTTGGGACCACCAGAATTTAAGGGAAAACCAGATCCGATCATGGCGGAAACATGGGTCAAGAAAATTACCAAGATATTCGATGTCTTGGGATGCACGGAGGAACAGAAGGTTCCATTCGCCACCTTTATGTTCCGTGGCGAGGCGATCATCTTTGGGAGTCTGCGTGAAGCGTACCCATCCACCCGACTTTCGGCATGTCTTGGGAGACATTTTGAAACTATTTAATGACAAATACTTTCACGAAAGTGTTCGTCGTATAAAGGAAGTGGAGTTCATCGATTAGAATAAAACAACATGGCGGTGTCTCGAAGACGAGGCAAAGTTTGCAGAGTTATCCGGTTTGCACCTCATTTGGTGGAGAATGAGGGCGTATATGACGCGAATGTTTACGAGAGGTTTGAAACCCCGATACGACAATATCTCATTTCTCATAAATTTCTCTCTATTCGGATGTTGTTAATGAGGGCTCAATTGTTAGAGCGAGATAACGAGTATGTTCAACCGAGGACCATAACCGAGGATCGTACTACAGAGATAGCGGTCAATGAATAATGATAACGGCGGAGAAAGAAGCAGACGGACAAAAATGGTAACCACTCTGGTGGTAATCATGGCCATGAAAATAGAAGAAGCGAGTCAGGAGGAGATTTTAAAATGAGGAGATTTAACAACGACCATGTGAAGACGACAATGCCGGCGGCAACTGGTTCTAAGGGAGGAGAACGACCACCGGTCATATGCTATAAATGCGGGAAAGAGGGACATATCAGTCCAAACTGTCCACAACAGTTCAAGGTATGCTATAATTGTGGAAAGGAAGGACATATCGCACGAGATTGTATGGTAGCAAAACCTAGTTCAGCGGGGACGGTGACTCAAAAGACTGTCCCAGAAAAGTCAAAGTCAACGATTCAGGGAAGAGCGTTTGTTGTGACTGGTCAAAATGCGAGGAACCCAAACGAGGTGATCACGGGTAAGCTATTTATAAATTCTTGAAAAAGTTTATACCTTACTTGATACCGGTGCTACCCATTCATTTATCTCTCCTGCTTGTGCTCAATGTTTAAAATTGACTCCAGAGAAATTAGACTTTGACTTATCTGTGGAAACTCCGTTAGGAGAAACTTTCATCACATCCACTGTTTATAAATCTTGTTTGATTCAAGTTGGCACCATTACCTTACCTGTTGACCGTATCTCTTTAAAGATACTTGCTTTTGATGTTATTTTAGGGATTGATTGGTTAACTACTCATCATGCCAAAATTGATTGTTTTCGTAAGGTTGTTAGTTTTCATATTCCTAACCAACTTTGTTATGCGAATTCAAATAACTAAACCATTAAAATCAATCATTGTCATATCTAATCATAAAGCTATTCGTTTATTGAAAAACGGATGTCAAGCTTTCTTAGCCCATGTTATGGATTTGAATAAAGATACGTCAAATTTGAATAATATTCACGTTGTTATTGACTATCCTGACGTATTTCCTGAAGAACTTCCCGGTCTACCCCTAGAACGTGAAGTTGAATTCTTTATTGATCTTGAACCTGGTACAAAGCCCATTTCTAAAACCCCATATCAAATGGCTCCTATTGAACTTCAGGAGTTAAAGGTCCAACTACTGGGAATTGTTGGACATCGATTTCATTAAATCCTAGTACATCTCCTTGGGGTGCTCTGTTTTATTAAGTAAAGAAGAAAGGCGGGAGTATGCGACTTTAATATTGACTATCGGGAATTGAACCATGTCACCATCAAGAATAGGTATCCTCTATCTCGTATTGATGATTTGTTTGACCGATTCTGAGGGGCACAATTCTTTTCAAAAATCGATCTTCGATTCGGATATCATCGGTGAAGATTAGAGGCGAGGATATTCCAAAGCGCCTTGAGAACTCGGTATGGGCATTATGAATTCTTAGTCATGTCTTTTGGATGACTAATGCTCCTCGCTGGCTTTTATGGATATGATGAACCAAGTATTCAAGGAATATTTGGATCAGTTTGTTGTTGTCTTTATTGATGACATCCTCATATATTCTAAAAGTCGTGAAGATCATGAGCACCATTTGAAGCTGGTACTCCAAAGGCTTCGTGAAAACAAACTATATGCCAAATTGAAGAAATGCGAGTTCTGGCTTGAGGAAGTAGCATTTCTTGGGCACGTGGTGTCAAAACATGGAGTATCCGTGGACCCGACGAAGATTGAAGCAATACAAAGTTGGGAGCAACCGAAGTCGGTGACCGAAGTACGTAGCTTTCTGGGTCTAGCTGGTTATTATCGGAGATTCGTGGAAGGGTTTTCTCGAATCGCTACTCCATTAACTCAGCTAACTCGGAAGGATACAAAATTCGTTTGGAGCGAAGAATGCGAGAAGAGTTTCCAAGAGATTAAGAGGAGACTTATTTTAAGACTGTTCTAACAATACCATCCGGTTCGGATGGATTTGTTATCTACAATGATGCTTCGTAAAGGGTTAGGATGTGTTCTCATGCAACGTGGAAAAGTCATAGCTTTATGCCTCGCGACAACTTAAAGAATATGAGAGGAATTATCTTACTCATGATCTAGAGTTGGCGTGATCGTTTAAGGCTTAAAGGTATGGAGGCACTATCTATATGGGGAGAAAGTGGAGATATATTCGAGACCATAAAAGCCTTAAATATTTCTTCACTCAAAAAGAACTTAACACGCTGGCAGAATGACGTTGGCTCGAGCTATTGAAAGACTACGACCACACTATTGATACCATCTTGGAAAAGCGAGCGTGGTAGGCGACGCGTTGAGTAGAAGATCATATATGAGGAATGAGTGCGATGATGTCAAGTATACGATAGAGCCAACTTTAATAGAAAAGTTAAGTCGCTTTCAAGCCCAATCTGGGCCGGATGATGCGTATGAAGAAGAAAGTACAAGAAGGAGCTATTAGGGCGAAAATTGATGAAGAAGGAATACTTGAGTCCACTCCGGACTTTGTGTCCCTAACGACTCGATTTGAAGTACAAGATTATGATGGAGGCACACAATACACCATTTGCAATCCATCACGGAAGTACTAAAATGTATCGTGATCTTGACATACATTTTGGTGGAACAATATGAAGAGAGAGATTGCAAAGTTTATCTCAATGTGTTTAACTTGTCAACGTGTAAAGGCGGAGCATCTAATACCTAAGGGTCCGTTGCAACCACTTGAGATTCCGAAATGGAAGGGAACACATTACCATGGATTTCATTACGGGTCTTCCTACGGTTTTCAAGGCATCAATGCTATTTGGGTTATTGTTGATAGATTAACCAAGTTTGCTCATTTCTTGCCGATCACGGAGACTTATTCCTTGAAGCGTCTTGCTAGTATATATGTAAATGAGATTGTGAGGTTACATGGCATGCCAAGATATCCATAGTTTGGATCGTGACCCAAGATTCACTTCAAGATTTTGGGTTAGCTTGCAAAATGTTATGGGCGCGGATTTACGATTGATTCGGCATACCATCCTCAAGCAGACGGACAATCGGAGAGGACTATTCAAACTCTTGAAGATCTATTAAGACTACTGTGTCCTAGACTTCAAGGGCGATTGGGATAAGTATTTACCATTGGTGGAATTCTCCTACAACAACGATTATCGAGCAAGTATAGGTGTGGCTCTATTTGAAGCATTATATGGACGAAAGTGTCGCTCTCCAATATGTTGAGATGAGGTGGGTGAAGCAACATTGTTGGGACCCGAGTTAGTACGTATGACTACCGAAAAGATCCAAATGATTCGACAACGTATACAAACGGCACAAGATCGACAAAAGAGTTATGCGGATCTTCATCGAAAGGACGTGGAATTTAGTATAGGGGATCATGTATTGTTGTTGCGAGTTGCTCCATGGAAGGAGTTACAAGATTTGGAAGAGAGGAAAGCTCAATCCACGATTTATTGGTCCATTTCAAATTCTTGGACCGAGTAGGAAATGTAGCCTATAGATTTGCGTTACCTCCGAGTATGTCTCGTGTTCATAATGTGTTTCACATATCCGTACTTCAGTAAATATGTGAAAGACCCGAACCATGTTATAGAGTTAGAACCCGGACGAAATAGTAGAAGACTTAACGTATGAGGAGGTACTGTCAAGATCTTGGATTGGAAGGAGCATGTCCCACTGCAAGAAAGGTCATACCACAAGTTAAAGTTTTGTGGAGGAATCATGCTATAAAGGAAATGACCTAGGAATTGGAAGCGGAAATGAAAGTGAGGTATCCTCACCTTTTCAAACACACAGTATCGTCACGTCAATTTCGAGGACCGAAATTTCATAAGGAGGGAGGTTGTAAGACCCCAACTTATTATTAATGAAATTTAATTTTCTCTATTTATTATTTTGAAATAGTAAAGGTTGATTTGATTAATGTGGATAGTTATGGGTAAAATACATAAATATTTCAAAATAAGCAAGTGGTTATAAAATATTCATTGTTGTCGGGGAATATTCGTTTGGTCGTGGAATATTCATCTTTGTCTGGGGAATATTAAATGCGACAGTAATGACCATGTGTGGCCCATAACGAAAAAGAGATTGGATGAAGAAAACGACAAATATAAGTTGTTTAAAAATAACGGCGTAGTTATTCTGAATTAATCTTATTAAAATACTAAATTGGTTAACACACAAGTAGCTACGATATTGCACCAATTATTGATTCTTACGTGAAGAAGGCACTACTCAATAATGGTTACGAGTAATTCTTGATCGAGAGTTTATTTTATTGATTTAATAATTCTTTGCATTGATATTTTATATTCTTTGTTGTTTTGATAATTGTCATTACACAATATTTTTCATTATCGAAGCAATAATTCATATTATCTGAATAATATTATTAGATAACATTATTGGCAATGTCTAGAAAGTTACATACAGGAGAGGTTTGGTCACCTAATTATGGCATGAGAAGGAGAAATTCTTATTGGAAAGCCCCTCTTTCCAGGAAGCTGCTGGTTGTCGATATTGTGATTCTATAATATTATTTGTGAATAATTAATTATTGATTCATATGATGAGAAAAATATTGATTTTATGTGGATATAGATGGAGAAAATTTTAATGTGACAATTGTTGAAAATTGAAATTTTATCTTTTACGATAAAATAATTCATTTAAATATATTATTATATTTTAATAATATAATAATGGTGATATTTTTACAACGAATGTGGGATATATGAGTATATGAGGAGGAAGAGTATTTTTGTTGCAATAAATGTTTAAAACATGTTAAACATGTCGATGGACCCCATTTATTGGATTGAAATTTGATTATAGCTTTGTAAAATCGTCTGTTTGTGGATTTTGGTCAATTCTATTTGGAATTTGGAAAAACTTTCTTACGCAAAGTTGTAGAGAATTGAATTTCCTATAAAAAAGCGTGAGATTCAAATTTTACGACAAAAGGGCTATTTATTGTGAATTATTGAAGTTAGAAGCTCAAAATAATTGATTTTGGAAGTTTAAATTATTTTAAATTAGAAAAATGTTTTTCTTACTTTTCTAGAAGGTGGCATGTGCTTATTGATTTGAAATCAGATTTCAAGAGTGGCGTAGGAATTTTGATATATATAATAATATTAAATTAAATTTTACGCTTTGGTGTTCTAAGCAATTTCCTATAAATAGGGTGCTTGGGTTAGAATTGAAAATTACACCGGCTGAAGTTTTTCTCTCTATATTATCGAGCGTATTCTTGTGAGTATTTTGAGTATACTTTGAGTATTGCTATACGGTGCAAGTTCAAGTCATAGCTTTATATCCTGTGTTTCAACTAAATCTTGTCTTTGTGAGGTAAGGGATATTATTTTTTTTCGTAATGATATTATTTCTTCAATATCATTATCTTTGAAGTATTGATCTGAACTTTTAATCAAATTTGGAACTTTTTATTGTCGGGGTTACTATTCACGATATCTGAAGATTATTCACGATACTATCTGACTATTTTCTGAATCGACACTATTCATCGAAAAATGAAAATTTTTCTTTTCGTCAAAATATCTATTGTGGATACTAGCTTTGATTGTATCCATGTTTTGATCATTCTTGAATTTTACACCACTATGATTATTTTTGAGGTATTTTTGGACATGGATAAAACAAAGTACGAATCCTTAATCCTTAATCCTTGTCATTTTGTTTCACTTTGGATTCGTTTCTTTAAAAATATTTTCATCATCCTCGGTCTTAAATGATGATATTATTGAATATCTTTGGGCACGTAGTGGAAAGATGAATGATTTTCGGCGAATATCTTTGGCCCGTGAAGTGCAAAGATGAGCAGTGTTTAGATGAACATGACTAAGTGATGAATATCTTTGGCTGTAGTGCAAAGATGAATATTTGATTCGAGATATATATTGATTGATGTTCTGAGGGATAAAAAAGATAGGCGATGAACTTTTAAATTCATACATAGAAGATAGTAGTTTGCATTCTCTACTTAACTCTTCTAATGAATTATTATTTTCGCTTCTGAATATTGATTTAAAATTTGTTGTCTATTGTATTCTATTAGATTTTTTCCTGTTGAAGACTAACGATAATTTGTTGTATATTATCTTAGTCATAATATTCTTTCTTGGGCTAGTTGAGCTCACCCTTTTCCTTTTTGTTCCATTTTTTCTTCTCGGAGGCGAGAATATAAGCGAGCAGTGCAGTGGGGTATGGAATGAAAGTTCTAGAGAGAGTTGTTTAGTAGTCCTCACCATTTTTGTAAAATAATGTATCAATAAATGTGATGAGGATTTATCTGAGTATAGATATTGTCTAGAAAATAATATTTGTATACAAACTCACAGTTTTATTGTTGTAATAATAAAGTTGTAGTTGTTTCTGTACCATATATTGACAACTCAGAATGGGTGATGTATACCTATTTTGGGGGCGTCACAGTGAGCACAACTAGCCCAGTAAAGAATATCATGACTAAAGATAATTAAATTATCAATAGCATTCGTCAGTGATAAATCAAAGATTTAGAACATATGGTAGATGATAAAACTTTTCAACCATAGTTGCAGCAGAACGAGAATTCCATTAGAAGAGTCAAATAGACCATAAAGTCTATTATCTTCCCCACGTTAAAAATCCACCAACAATGTTTTATCCCTGTAACATCAGTCAACAATTCTTGTCCACAATTAGGTGAATAACTCATAATCATAATTATGGCTCTAAATTCCTCTTCGCACCCAGGACGAAGATAATTTTTATCACCTGTTTTACAAAAAATATCAAAGACCATGGTTATACCAAATTACAATTCTTGTCCATAATCATACTAATAAGTTCATTTTTTTACTATGGGCTAAAGATATTCATTAACAGTTCATCTTTCCACTCCAGGCCAAAGACATGCAACTGTATTTTAGAAGAGTAAAGTAGAGCATGATACCTACTATCTTCTATGAATTAAAAGTTTTTCATCAACTTTATCGCTGAAACTCAGCTTAATAAATAAACCACATCACCGAATCATCCCTACACTACAGGCCAAGGATATTCATTCGTATCACGACCACGAATTATCCATGCACTACGGGCCAAGGATAATCGTGTTTTCATCAACGGTCATGATCACGCCATAAAATAATTCATCTTTGCATCCTTGGTCAAAGAGAACACATGGTCATGGTCATACCAAAAACTGTCCATCAATGCACAACGGGCCAATGCGGACTTTTATCACATCATTTGTAACATTACGGTCATGATTATACCGAATAATTCCTGGTCATAATCATACCAAATCCATCTATGCACATAAGCCATAGATGACTTTTATCATAATATAAACATGAGGATAATGACAATAATAAAAGCATTAATCAAACGAAACAAAGGATAAATATTAAAGACTTTAAATCTATCCAAATATTATCAATCACTTAATAAACTCATAATCTAATATTATTAATATTATAACAATAGTTTAATCACTTCTTAAACTCATAAACAATTTATTTTAATTGTTTACACTTTACCAAATAATGCATTTAATCATTCAAAAATGACATACTCATAAGATTTCATCACCAATGATCAAATCCCTCATAAAAAATCTGCATATACCTTATATAAGATTTTCAAGCCATAAAATCCTATTTACCAATTTTTCAACTTCGTATAACATATTTAATTCATATGTTCGTAACTAAACTATTTTCATAAAAAAAATTAAATCAGTCCCAAACATTTTTCTTTTCTAGGATTTAGCAGAATATAGTCCCGTATTGAACATATATTTTTCTCGAAATTTTTAAAATTCATTTACTATTTTTCATATGGCCAAAACTGCCTAATATTTAGACATTTATCATAAATTGTACTTTAGTCCAAAAATTCCGAAATTTACAGGGTATACTCCTGTTATATACATGTACTCCCAATAAAACTTTCACCAATTGTGGAGTTAACCATAAGGAGTTATAAGGATTTACCTTTAAAATAGTCTTTTCTCATAAAATTCATAACTCATAATCTATACATCCAAAAATCGCCATTTTTGGACACAATCTAGAAAACTCAACAATTTATCATTTCCAATTTTTTTCAAAATTTTTGAGGGTCAGAAAAATTACGAAACTGTAAATGGATTTTCACCCGCCCTGCGGTAATCCACGTAGACAGATCATTTCCACAATTTAATAAGGAATGAATACGAAGGATCATTCAACATGAATGCGGTAATCCACATAGACAGGTTATTCCAACGGAATAATAAAGAATGAAATAACAGAAGAATTCACCAGGCGTGTTTAATCCACACAGACAGGTTATTCCAACATAATGATAAAGAATGGAACTGTGTCACGCCGTAACTCCGCATGCATGTGATATTCCAATGAGAATAATAAAGAATGGAACCAGTCATGTGTAATCCGCATGCATACATGATATTCAAATGAATAATAAAGAATAGAATAACAATAGAATTCACCGGGCATAGGATAGACCTTACAGACATGAGTTATTCCAATGTAATAATAAAGAATAGAATAACAAAAGAATTTCACCATGTATGCAGACTTTGCATATATGAGTTATTCCAACATAATAATAAAGAATGGAATAACAACCCTTACGAGTATTGAAAGAAAATAACTCTCTTCATGAATACAAAAGAATAATACCCCTTACCTTAGAAGAAAATCGGATATTGGAATAGTGAGTGAGGTAGCGTACTTCTCTTCTTCTTTCTCTATAATTTCTCTCTATAATAATTGCTCTGTAGCTTTAGTGAATTGGTAAAAAATAATGAAGGAATGAGCTTCTATTTATAGGAAAATATAGTTTCAATAATTGCACGTTTTGGGGCTCAAAATATTACAGTATAATACCTCCCTCTTTTTCTTCATTTTTAATTTAGTCCTGCAAGTATTATCAAACTTGCACCACTTCCCCTAATATTAAATCATGTGAATCAATAGTAAATCATGTGAATGAATAGTTCTAGACATGTGAAAATACGAATTACAGTATAGTACATCCATCTATACCTCTATTTTTAACTTAGTCATGCAAGTATTATAAATCTTGCACCAACTCCCCTAATAGTAAATGAATGTGAATCAATAGTACACACATGTGAACAAATAGTTATAATCATGTGAATCAATAGCAATTAATTGCTCATTTATCCTAAGCATTATCCGATTGGTCAATATAACCTCCAGACATCAATTATTATCGAAATAAATGTCGATTTTCACTAACACTAATAATTCCAACATAATGGAACTATCAATTTCATCCTTAATCAACACGAACTTATTCATTATTAATATTATAATTCACAATATTTAACAACTGTGTCGTTCCGGGTGAAAGATGGGGCTTTCCGATAAGGATTTCTCCTTATTGACGCGCAATTAGGTGACCAAACCTCTCCTCGATGTAACTTCTAGACATTATCAATATTACAAATAATAATATGAATAACTTTGCCATCTCAATTATTGATTTAATAATATAACATATTATATGATGATAATCTTTGTGACAATAATTGAATCAATAATACGAGAGATATATGCAAAGAATTATCGTGAGTAATAATTAAGTATAACTGAGTGACTTCTCACGTAAGCATCAATAATCAATACTGTAGTGCTACTATGCAACCACGATATTACAAGATTACTTTTACTATGGGTAGTTCAACGGTTTAACAGTAAAACTTTCGCCGTTATTTTTATAAAAAGATAATTATGTCGTTTTCTAACTACGACAATACTTTCGTTGTGGGGTCCACCAATGATTGTGCCGTCGTACGAATATTCCTTGTTAAAACGAATATTCCCCGACACAACGAATATTTTATAACAACTTGCTTACTTTGCAAAATTTTCAAATATCACCCTTAACTTTAAACTTTTATCAATTTAAATATTTACCAAAATAGAAAAATTGAATACTTTTATTTCATAAAATTCGAGGTGAACCCAACTTTGGAAGGGTATTTTGCCACTATCATACAAGATGTCTAATGACATACGACTTCGTGTTATCATAAGACAAGGTTGTGCACATCCACTTTCTGAGTATATCTACGAGCACTACCTATATAATCTTGGAGTTTGGTTGAAATATAATTCTCAATTGGAGAAAATGGAGATAATTATATATGTCAAGAGAAGACTCACTATTGGAAAGAAAATGATAGCAATCTTCTCGTTTTTTCTTTGGGGTCTATTGGGTCAACCAAGGATAATTCTCGAGTCATATGATATATATTATAATTTAGATGCATGGCCTCTCATGTACGAAGGTTTCCTTGAGCATTTTCTAAAGATTTTAATTTCTAAAATAGTTATTGATTGTACCTTTATGTAAGGTACCATTGTAAGGTATCAATGTGAGGTTCTATCCAGGTAAAGGGATGAGAGTCACAGTTGTTATCTATTTGTATTAAAACTCATAACATATGTGTTATCGTATTTTGCACGACAATTATAATAATGAAGTTTGTATTTGGAAATCGCATTGAGTGTATTTCATGGCGACTCAGAATAGGTTGTGTGGATTGGACCTATTTTGGGGGCATTACATTTTGTATCAGAGCTTTGGGATATGGTTGTTGGCGAAGATCTGAGTCTAGAACTAGGAGGGGAGAGACGAGTAATATACTTCGCTAGTGTGTGACTTACCTAAGCTGAAATTTCTTAATTGATAAATTAACAAATTATGATATGTCAATTAACCTTTGTTTTGAAGCTGTATTCTAGAATAAGCAATGGAGAAATCATGATGACAAGGAAGATGGAATATGAAAGCAAGGTATTCTCAACTCTTCGAAATACCTGGTACGTAAATTTCGGGGACGAAATTTCATAAGGATGGGAGATTGTAAGACCCCGAATTTTATGAAATTAAAATTATTCAATTTTTCTATTTAGTAAGTAGTTAAATTGATAAAAGTTTAAAGTTATGGGTGAAATGTACAAATTTTGCAAAATAAGCAAGTGGTTATAAAATATTCATTGTTGTCGGGGAGTATTCGTACGACGGTGCATCCATTTATGGGCCCCATAACAGAGTAACTGTCGGATGATGAAAATGACAAGTATAAGTTTTTATAAATGACAGCATAGTTGTTACCGTTAACACTGTTGGAATACCCGGTGGTTAAATATGAAAGAATACGCGTGGTGGTTGCAAAGAAGACACGGTATTGCACAATATTTTTGAATTATTGATTCTTACGTAAGAAGACACTACTCAATAATTGTTACAGAATTACTATTCAATATTTTATTTTATTGATTTAATAATTGCTACGTTGATATTTTATATTATTGTTGTTTCAATAATTGTCACTGCACAATATTTCCCATTATCATATCAATAATTCATATTATTTGAATAATATTATTAGATAGCATTATTGGCAATGCCTACGGAAGTTCTGTCTAGGAAAGGGGTTTGGTCACCTAATTGCGTGCCAGTAAGGAGAAATCCTTATTGAAAAGCCCCATCTTTCTTGGGAATGACCTGATTGTCATATTGTGATTCTGTAATATTATTTATGAATAATTAATTATTAATTTTTATGATAAGTAAATATTTATTTTTATGTGGATATAAATGAAGGAATTAATGCTAAGGTATTTTATCAGTATTTTGTCGGAATGGAGGTATTAAAAATCATTCGTATGTGGATTTTGGACATTTTCTGTTTGGAATTTGGAAAAACTTTCTTCTACAAAGTTATAGAGAATTAAATTTCCTATGGAATAGACATGAGATTCATATTTTTTCTGATAAAAGGGATTTTATTATGAATTATTGAAATTGCTGATTATTGTTTAAATTTAAAATATTTTGGAAATTTTCTAGAATGGGTGGGCCCCACTTTTGGTTGGTGAGAAATATGCTGAAATTTTCTTTCAAAAGTGGTGGGCTTGAATAGTAGCAGGTAAAGCCATCAGGTAGCAGGTTAAGTCTGCTTTGGCGTTCTAGTAATTTCCTATAAATAGGGTGCTTAGTTAGAATTGAAAATCACACCAGAATCATAAGTTTTCTCTCTCTATATTAAAGAGCGTATTTTATGAGTATTTAGATACTTTGAGAGTTGCTATTCAGTGCAAGTTCCTTCAGCGTTATCTGATATTTCAGGTAGAAGTACTATTCTTTTTACGCAAGGGATAGTAAAGGATGTTATTTTCTTCGTAAATGATGTTTTTCTTTCAATGTCATTATGCCGAAATATTGGTATGAATTTTATTATAAAATTTCTACCTTTTCATGTTGAGGTTATTATTCACGTATACGGAACTATTCACGTATATGGCACTATTCACGAATACAGTTGTTGCCTATTTTATAGTACTTATAAAAGAGCTCTAACTCATGCAAGTATACACGGGTCAACAAGTAATATAGAGTAAGTAAAGTATCGATCCCATAGAGAAAGTGTTAACTCTAGACTACTATGCATTAATTAACTCACTATATTTATATGCTAAGACTATGGACTTAATTGTTGATTTAAACTAATTATGATTACCAACTAAAAATAAGAGTATAAATGGACTAAATATAATGTGGAAATAATGGGATCCTAACTTCATTCAATATTACATTCAATCGTCATATGTCATGCAAGAAGTGTTCACATATCACAGGATAATAGCCAAGGGCATAAAAGCGAGTTATAACCATTTTCCAATGCACTATAACCAACTCACATATCATCTACAGATGTTAGAATCTATGTAATCACCAATACCATCACAATTACCATATTCCTATGCTTAATTGTAATCCTATTGATTTTAAGCACAACCCTTATTCTAGCTCATACTAAGAAAACAAGATATTCCTATCTCTGTTTCACAAAATATGCAATCCCCATATCCGCATGCTATCATAATTTCATCCATATTCATATGTTCATTTCCAATTCCGTACAAATACTAACATGAAGATTATCAGTCATTCATACATACAAACCAACCATGATAGATAACCCAATGATATGCAAAAAAAATCTAACACTTAGATGTGCAACCAAATTACATATATTAAATCCGTTAGATCCCATAATGGAGTTTAGTTCATGACTGAACCAAAAGCCATTATGGATCAAGGCTAAACATGATCAATAAACAAACGAATGGAAGAAAGTTAGAATGATCAAACCCAGTCGTTGAATAGAAACCAATGATTAACTATTGAATCCACAAAGAATTCCCATAAACAATAATTACTATCCACGATGACAGAGATCTCCAAGAAGAAGTAGAGAAAAATAGACGTTATGGCTTTCTCATGCGTTGGAATCTCTCCCAAGGTGTAAACCCTAGTTTCTACTATGAAAGTTACGTAATAAAAGTCTCTTCTTCCTCTGACACAGTTCAGAATCATTTTATACCCCATTACACATCATTAAGTTGAGAAATAAAAATAAAACAAATTACAAGATCAAGATCGCAGCACTGATGCCATGGGCCCTAGTTTTTTTCGGCTCATGGCGCGAGAGACTTGCGAGAAGTTCAGACCAAACCAGACGACGTCCTCTCGGCGCGGTCACAAGACTTCATACCTGCTGCGCGTGAAATGAGTCTCTCGCGGTCGCGCGTCCCTTGCCTCGCAGGTGCTTGACTTGCAGAAGGTTCCCATGTAAAGCTCAGATTACGTGGGCGCTGAAGTCGCCTTTTATCTTCGCCAAGCTGCTACTGTGGTCCTACAATTTCGAAGTCGGTTTCGCCTTGTCTGCTACTTGCTTTAATCCTCATGCTAACTTGATTTCCATGCCTCATTGTACCTCCATGCCATGCACATCCTCGCCTTTCAACTGGCCTTCACGCATCCGCTCACCGATACCTCGAATTCCACCAAAATGAAGCCGATTCCTGCACTTGTTCACCAAAAGGAGTTTTAAGTATATGCAATTCAAAATAACGTGAAATACAACTAAAACAAAATGAAATGTACTCGAGGTGGGCACAATTTGCATGGATTAATATACAATAAGTGAGTAAAAATATCACTTATCAAATACCCCCAAACTTGAACTGTTGTTTGCCCTCAAGAAATGCATATAAATTAACACTGAAAATGTAACTACTAAACTATGCAACTACTCTATGATGCAAACTAGTCTCACATAATCTTAGCCATAATGTAATTTTCAATTTCAAATTACCTCGTTGAACTATCCAGATTCCGAACATAGTTTTAAACTAAACCATAGATATAACATCATACACTCGGATAATTCATGATCGCCATGTAGATGTTGTGTGTGTGTGTGTTGTTCACAGAAACTTGATCCAGGCAAAGATTATATATCCTACACTGCTCCAAATAGAAAATTATAGTCTAAATCAAGATTCATGTATATTCATGCAACATAGACTGTTTAAACATATCACCGCAAACTAAGGCTCAACAATGGGTTTATTGCTTTATTACTACCCACGAGGGCGATTTCGCACTTTCCCGCGGTGTTTATTGCTATTATATTTTTTTTTACATGATCTGCAATGTCTTAATCCATTAGGCACTCGCTGCTACCCCTTAGCGAAGCTTTCAACCAACGACTCCTGCACTCATGAAAGACCTTAGGGCACTAGGTGTAGAGACAATCCCCGGGCATTTCTTACTCAAGTAGCTAGGACCCCGAATGAAGACTAGTCACGTTATTGCTATTCTTTTTTTTTATATATACACAGCATGCCCATGTTTCCCCAAAATTTGCACTTCAATGACTTATAGTCTACAACATTTTCCTCATGTTTCTCTTTTTAAAACTACATGTTCTATTGATCAATGCAAGTCACACGTCTTAGACTTACAAGTGAATGTGAACACAATTGTGCAAACCGAAAGCATATAAACAGCAACATGAATCGCATTATGTAAAACATTATATCCAAGTTGTGTTATGCAACATATTCTGAAATCGTTCACAATTCACTATCATCATTGACTTAGGCAAAAATTTCTATTTATACGCAGGAATTTATGTGAGACATTAAACTAAACATACTATCAATGAATAAAAAAAAATAAAAATTTTATGCTAAAATTTAACTAACACATATTCATGCAACATTAAACTAAACATGCTAAAATAAAATGCAACTAAACTATTATGCAAGTACACCAATACCCCCAAACTTAAAATGTTCAATGTCTTCATTGAATGAAGGTAAAGGGTACGAGAAAAACTCCCCTAATTATCGGCATGACCACCCTCCTCGGGTGGTGAATCTGTGGTGGATACGCAAGACTGGCGGTTTCGAATCGGGGCCATTCAAGCATGGTTCCTCGTCTTCATGAATGCTCTACCAAAGCCCCCGTGAGTCCCTGTTGCAAAAGTTCCAAGATTGTCATATAATGCGTCGACTTTTTTTGCGCTCCAACCTTCGGAGGTGTCGATCGCTAGAGACAGGCTGCTCACGGGTAGATGGACCTACTTCATCGAGCTGTGGGGGTGGCTGGGATGGTGCAAAAACGGTGGGTTGGAGAATGAATCCGCGTCCGCGCGGATGTGGCTCGCCACCTGCCCAGTCCTCAAATTTGGTAATTGTGGAGTGTGTGATATCTTGGCTTGGATACTGCATTTGCTCATTGCCCCAACTAACCCCTTGTTGTGCACATAACATGGCTATCACTGAAGCGTGTGGGATTCTGCCAGTGGTAATTCCTTTCAGATACTTGACAATGTTTTGATGGATCAAATACCCGACGTCAATATATTCGCCAGTGATGATGCCCCATAGAATTATGGCTCTCTCTGCTGTGATTTCATGTTGATGCGATGAGGGCAATAATTTAGCTTAAATGAACAGATTCCATGCCTTGGAGTACCGATTCAGTGCGGCTGCTGGAAAAATGCGAGGTTGAGTCGTACCGACTTTGTAAGTCCATCGGGATCCGGGAATGAACAATTCTGCGATGACCTGCTCCAAGTCTGTTTCCTGATGAGCTCCCGTGATCTAATTGGCCGCCCCTGCTGGTGGTCTGGTGGGGAGCCTCAGCACATTTTGAATGGCGGAGGGTTGGTAGTTTACCTCTATATAACAAACCATAGAGGTATCGTTCATGGTGGCTTTGGCATTAACATAGAACTCTCAAAATATGCTCATGGGAAATGGCGTGGGTGCAGCAGTCAGTCCAGCCCAACCTCGTTCGCGAATCATGGCACATAGTTCCCCATCTTGACCTTCTGGCCTAAATCCTCTTTCCTTGATGAATGTCTTCGCGACAATGCGATAGTACTCCTGCTGGGCCTCCAAACATAGAAACTTGTTATGATCGACAATATTCTCCTCATGATCGTCGGAGGAAGATGAAGAGGATGAAGCTGCCCATATTCTCTTTGGACCCATTGGAGATAGAGATCGCAAATGAATATACTGAAGGAACGAATGTATTTGTAAACTAATGAAATTCACTCTTGCTTGTGCTATCCCAAAAGAGAGCCCTAGCTTTATATCATGCAGGAGATGGGGATGAGCGTGGAATCGTGGAGGAAATTATGGAGATTTGCGGGAGAGAAATACGCCTCAATCTGTAACTGATAGAGAGATAATGACGTGAGTTGGGGAGAGTGAGAGATTTTCGCTTCTGTTAGTATCGCACATAAGAGTCCAACTGATTCCAATTTCTATTTTGAACTATTTTTATCCAAATGGACCCTGACGCATGCTTGTGGCCATGTGATGATAATTTTTCATGGCGTGTGGCGCGAGATTTGCAGAAAGGCTCGTGGATTAATGGGCTGAACGCGCGGGCGCGCGAGTTGATACTGTTTGGGACGCGCGGCCGCGAGACTCCAAATACATCCAGTCTGCTTTGATTTACTCTTTCATCGGTGATGCGCTTTAATCATTGTACCTACACAGATATTAATTCACATGAATAAGACATATAATAGTAGTGGTGTTATGCGACATTAATATCATGTGTATACTAACTAATATTACACTCGCTCATCCTATAACTCGTTATCACTGAATTTGAACTACTAACAAAAATAATCAAAATGAAATAACGACAATAATTGAATTCTTAGGTGAAGAATTGATGGGTTGCCTCCCATCCAGCGCTAAGTTATAGTCAATTAGCTTGACTGTCTCGAACTTCTCACGTCATATCAATAAGTGTGTAGCCTTCCTTGCTGTCCTTGGCACCCTTAAATTTGATCACTTTGGCTTTCATCAACGGCTCCACCTTCAACTCTGCATTTTTATCCGTTACATATCTCTGAGAGTCATCTATTCTCGGGTTGTGTATCCAATCCTTGTATCCAATCCTTGCGGTTTCCATCTACCAGATCAACTAGAAAACACTCTTCTTCATTAGCTGGGAGCTTTATTGCGTTGAAGACGTTGAATGTAACCTCCTGATTTTGTACACGCATAGTTAATTCCTCTTTCTAAACATCTATGGAAGTCTTGCCCGTGGCCAAGAATGGTCTTCCTAGTATGATCGGTATACTCTTGTCCTCTTCAAAATCTAAAATGATAAAATCAGCCGGAATTATCCACTTTAACCAATACATCTTCAACAATTCCCCTTGGATATACGACAAACCGATCTGCTAACTGTAATGATATGTTCGTTGGTTGTGGGGCCGGTAATCCCAACTGGTTGAATATTGACAGTGGCATTAAATTTATACTTGCTCTCAAATCACATAAACACTTGTTAAACTCCATCTTCCCAATAGTGCACGGAATTATGAAGCTACCCGGATCTTTCAGCTTTGGAGGTAACTTACGTTGAAGCACTGCACTGCATTCTTCTGTCAAAGCTACCATTTCAAACTCATCTAATTTCTTCTTCCTTGACAGTATACCTTTCATGAACTTTGCATAGCTTGGCATTTGTTCCAATGCTTCTGCAAAAGGTATATTTATTTACAGCTTTTTGAAGACCTCTAAAAACTTGCTAAACTGTTTGTCATCTTTCTGTTTTGCTAACCTTTACGGATATGGTATTCGAGGGTGCAGTGGTTGTAGTGGACTCTGGACCTTCTCTTCTGAACCTGCTTTATTCATTTCATTTTTCTGAACCTCATAATTTTCCAGATTTTTATCCTCCCCGCTTTTTCTTCAGATCGAGCTACCACACATGGCCTCCTTAGTGGTATCATCATGCGGCGCGCTGACTTGCGTGTCTCATCAAGTCTTTCCCAGATCGCAATGTTATTGCTTGACACTGCTCCTTCCCGTCTCTTCTAGGATTTGCCTCTGTGTTACTTGGCAGAACACCTTGGGGCCTATTAGTAAGCATGGTCGCCATTTGCCCCATTTGCGTCTCTAAATTCTTGATAGCCACTGCTTGGCTTTTGATTATGACCTCGGTGTTTGCCATGTATTTCAACATCATCTCCTCCACTTCTGATTTCTTCTCCGGATGTGATCTGTTGGAGTGTGGTGTTGTTCTTCATTGAGTAAATCCGTTGAAATGGTGGTTTCAGATAAAACGTGTGGTGTGTCTTGTTGTTTTTGAAACTATTGATTCTATTGAACCGATTTTGTTGTTGTCCTCGGTTGTTGTATCAATTTGAAGTTTGGATGATTGCGGTTGTTGGGTGGTATGTGTTCGAATTGGCCTTGGTCCTTTTCAGAGGAATTTATATATCGAATCGCTTCGAAGCCGATAGCACATTGGTCTGGTGGAGTGTGACCCGCACAAATCTCACAAACAAAAGCAACCGTCTTCACTTTACTCTCTGCCAACGTCTCTATTTTCTTCGCCATGGCTGCCATTTGGGTCGATAGCTGTGTAATCACATCCACCTCCAACATACCTGCAACTTTGGGTTGAGACATCTGAGTTGTAGGATTCTGATAGTCATTCGCGGCCTTTGTCTCGATAAGCGTATAGGCCTCATCATAGCTTTTTGCCCATAATGCCCCCTCATGCACAAGATCTACAATCTGGTCGGATCGCCATCCCAAGCCATCAGAAATGAATTACTTACCAGCCAGTCTGGTAAACCATAATGTGGACACTTCCTAAGCATCTCCTTATACCTTTCCCATGCTTCATATAAGGATTCACCCTGTTGTTGTTCAAACTGAGATATGGCTATCCTCATCTTTGCAGTCTTAGCCATTGGGAAAAACATGGCTAAAAATTTATGTGCTAAATCATCCCATGTAGTAATCGATCCAGCAGGCAAAGAATGTAACCAACTCCTTGCTTTATCCCTCAAGGAAAATGGGAATAACCGTAGTCTGATGGCATCTTCCGTCACACCATTATATCTGAATGTGTCACAAATCTCGATGAAGCTTAATAGGTGCTCATTCGGATCATCTGTAGTAGCACCCCCAAACTGTAATGAATTCTGCACCATCTGAATAGTGCCCGTTTTTATTTTGAAGGTGTTTGTTGCTATCGTCGGTTTGACTATGCTAGACTGTAATTCATTTATATCCGGCATGGAATATTCCCTTAGAGCCTGATGCTCTTCTCTTGGATCAATCCTTTGTTCTTCTGCCATATTGACTGTAATGCTTTCTAACTGCTCTGGCAGATTTATCCACACACTCGTTTTCCAACCTTTTCCGTTTATATTAGCTTGTGCTGGTGTTAACTCTGGATTGGAAGATCGTGTGTGCATAAAACTTTACAAGTATCTGTAACCAAAAACAAAATAAAAATAGAGATGAGAAATGAACAGAATTGTCTAAGTCATACAATACAGCTTTAAACTAATGATAATTATCTAAATTAACGCCTTTCCCCAGCAACGACGCCAAAAACTTGTTGCCTCTTTTATAGTACTTATAAAAGAGCTCTAACTCATGCAAGTATACACGCGTCAACAAGTAATATAGAGTAAGTAAAGTATCGATCCCACAGAGAAAGTGTTAACTCTAGACTACTATGCATTAATTAACTCACTATATTTATATGATAAAAGACTATGGACTTAATTGTTGATTTAAACTAATTATGATTACCAACTAAAAATAAGAGTATAAATGGACTAAATATAATGTGGAAATAATGGGATCCTAACTTCATTCAATATTACATTCAATCGCCATATGTCATGCAAGAAGTGTTCACATATCACAGGATAATAGCCAAGGGCATAAAAGCGAGTTATAACCATTTTCCAATGCACTATAACCAACTCACATATCATCTACAGATGTTAGAATCTATGTAATCACCAATACCATCACAATTACCATATTCCTATGCGCAATTGTAATCCTATTGATTTTAAGCACAACCCTTATTCTAGCTCATACTAAGAAAACAAAGATATTCTATATCTGTTTCACAAAATATGCAATCCCCATATTCGCATGCTATCATAATTTCATCCATATTCATATGTTCATTTCCAATTCCATACAAATACTAACATGAAGATTATCAGTCATTCATACATACAAACCAACCATGATAGATAACCCAATGATATGCAAAACAAATCTAACACTTAGATGTGCAACCAAATTACATATTAAAATCCGTTAGGATCCCATAATGGAGTTTAGTTCATGACTGAACCAAAAGCCATTATGGATCAAGGCTAAACATGATCAATAAACAAACGAATGGAAGAAAGTTAGAATGATCAAACCCAGTCGTTGAATAGAAACCAATGATTAACTATTGAATCCACAAAGAATTCCCATAAACAATAATTACTATCCACGATGACAGAGATCTCCAAGAAGAAGTAGAGAAAAATAGACGTTATGGCTTTCTCATGCGTTGGAATCTCTCCCAAGGTGTAAACCCTAGTTTCTACTATGAAAGTTACGTAATAAAAGTCTCTTCTTCCTCTGACATAGTTCAGAATCATTTTATACTCCATTACACATCATTAAGTTGAGAAATAAAAATAAAACAAATTACAAAGATCAAGATCGATCGCGCATGCCGCAAGGCCCCTAGTTTTTTCGGCTCGCATGGTAGTGAGACTTGCAATAAGTTCAGACCAAACCAGACGTCCTTCGCATGACGTCACAAGACTCATACTTCATGGGCGCGCGAATTTGAGTCTCTCGCGGTCAAGGCGTCCTTGCCTCGCGGGTGCTTGACTTGCAGAAGGTTCCCATGTAAAGCTCAGATTCAAGGGCCATGAGTCTCCGCTTTTGACTCGCGTGGCTCGTGGTCTCGTGTCGTATAAATTCGAAGTCTAGTTTCACCGCTTGTCATTGCTACTTGCTTTAATCCTTATGCTAGCTTGATTTCCATGCCTCATTGTACCTCCATGCCATGCACATCCTCGCTTTCAATCTGGCCTTCACGCATCCGGCTCCACCGATACCTCAATTCCACCAAAATGAAGCTGATTCCTGCACTTATTCACCAAAAGGAGTTTTAAGTATATGCAATGCAAAATAACGTGAAATACAACTAAAACAAAATGAAATGTACTCGAGGTGGGCACAATTCGCATGGATTAATATATAATAAGTGAGTAAAAATATCACTTATCAACAGTACTATTCACGAGTACTATTCATGAAGTATGATTTTTATTGTGGAAGTTCTACATTTTCATATCAGGGTTACTATTCACGTATATGGCTCTATTCACGTATATGACACTATTCACAAATACGGTACTTTTCACAGAAAAATGAAATTTTCTCTTCTTTGTTCAAGATGTCTATTATGGTTACTATCTTTGATTGTATCCATGTTTTGATCTTCATTCTTGAATTTTACTCCACTACGGTTTATTACGGAGTATTTTTGAATTGGATTATCTAAAGTATGAATCCCTAATTTTTGTTCTTTTATCTCACTGGATTCGTTTCTTTAAGATATTTTTTATCATCATCGGTCCTAAAGGGTGATATAATTGAATATCTTTGTCCTGTAGTGCAAAGATGAATGAGTACCTAATGAATATCTTTGGCCCATAGTGCAAAGATGGACATGTGTTGAGATGAACATGACCAACTAGTGATATGAATGAATAACTTTGGCCCAAAGTGCAAAGATGAATATTTGATTCAAGATGTATATTGATTGATGTCATAGAGATAAATCCATGTTTTGATCATATTGTTTTTATTATCATATATAACATTTTTATAATCTTGGTGATGAAATTTCTCTTTCACTTGAGTGTAAAGGTGGGTAGATTATTGGTATGATCGTGACTATGGGTTCTCTTTGGCCAATATTGCAAAGTTGAATTATTGACTGGTATGATCATGACCATTGAATTTATAATTGAATATCTTTAGCTTAAGTGCAAAGGTGAATTGATCAACATGGTTATAATTATTGTTTATATAAATTCTAAAATGATTATGTATTTCTTTGAGATATTAATATCATTGGCCTGTAGTGTAAAGATGACATGTTGTTGAATATCTTTGGCATGTAGTGCAAAGATGACATGTTGTTGAATATCTTTGGCATGTAGTGCAAAGATGAACTGATGAATATCTTCGGCCCGTAGTGCAAAGATGAATTTATTAGTATGATTATGAACAGGAACTGTGATTTGGTATAACTATGATCTTTGATGTTTTAGGTAAAGACATGTGATGAAAATTATCTTCGTTGTAAGACCTTGAATTTTATGAAATAAAGGTATTCAATTTTCTTATAATTATTATGTTATTTAGTAAATGGTTAAATTGATAAAGGTTAAAGTTAAGGGTGATATTTGAATATTTTTCAAGGTAAGCAAGTTGATATAAAATATTCGATTGGTCGGGGAATATTCGTACGACGGCACATTCATTGTTGGACCCCAAAACGGAGGTACTGTCGTAGTTAGAAAATGAATGAAATATTTTTATAAAATAACGAAAAAAGTTTTACCGTTAAACTATTGAACTACGTGGTGGTAAAAGTACAGTAATACGCGTGGTTGCATAGTAGCACACGGTATTGATTATTGCTGCTTACGTGAGAAGTCACTCAGTTATACTCAATTATTGATACAGTAATTATTGCATCATATCTCTCATATTATTGGTTCAATTATTATCACAGTCTCATCTGCATAATATTTATTATTATTAAATCAATAATTGAGATGACAAAGTTATTCATATTATTATTTACAATATTAATGATGTCTAGAAAGTTCTGTCGAGGAGAGGTTTGGTCACCTAATTGCGAGCCAATAGGGAGAAATCCTTATCGGAAAGCCTTCTCTTTCCTAGGAATGATCTAGTTGTTAAATATTGTGAGTTATACTATTAATGATGAATAAGTTTGTGTTGATTAAAGATGAAATTGATATTTCCATTGTGTTGGGATTATTAGTGTTAGTGGAAATCGACATCTATTCTGATAATAATTTATGTCTGGAGGTTTTATTGACCAATCGGGTAATTAATCGGATAAATGAGCAATTAATTGCTATTAATTCACATGCTTATAACTATTTGTTCACATGTGTGTACTATTGATTCACATGCATGTACTATTAGGGGAGGTGGTGCAAGATTGATAATACTTGCATGACTAAATTAAAAATGGAGGTATAGATGAAGGTACTATATTGTAATTAATTTTTTCACATGTCTAGAACTATTTATTCACATGATTGTACTATTGATTCACATGATGTACTATTAGGGGAGGTGGTGCAAGTTTGATAATATTTACAGGACTAAATTAAAAATGAAGGAAAAAATAAAGGTATTATAATGTAATATTTCGAGCCACAAAATGTGTAATTATCGAAACTATATTTTCCTGTAAATAGAAGCACATTCTTCTTTCATTTTCACCAATTCACTAAGACCCACAAGAGCAATTATAGAGAGAGAAGCTATAGAGAGAAAGAAGAGGAGAAATCTGTTACCTCACTATTCTAGTATACAGTCTTCTTCTGAGGTAAAAGATATTATTTTGTTCAGTATTCATAGGAATAATATTTTCTTCCATACTCTGTAGTATGTGAGTAATATTATTTCGTCTCATATTCCTGATTATACCCTCATTTTGTTAAAGTATTGCTTCTATACTCCGTGAAATTAGTAGAATATCCTTGAAATTTGTGCTTCATCTAGTATCGTTTCACAAGGATATTTTCTACACATTCTTGTTAAATTTTAAGCTTTTCATGTCGGAGTACTGTCCATGAGTAGTATTCATTTTTACGGTACTATTCACAAAGTACTATTCACGTGGTACTATTCATAAAGTACTATTCACGTGGTACTATTCACAAAGTACTATTCACGTGGTACTATTCACAAAGTACTATTCACGGGTATTATTCACGAGTACTATTAACAAAGTACTATTCATGAGTACTATTCACAAAGTACTATTCACGGGGTACTATTCTCGAAGTACTATTCACGGGGTACTATTCACTCAGGCACTATTCACCTCGGAATTATTCATGACAAAAATTGATTTCTTTGCTGTCCAAATCATTTTTGATACAATATTATTCTTGAATTTTACTCCACAAAGCAGTATCATGTTGACAATTTGGACATTATTGAATTCTGGATAAATTAAGTTATAAATCTTTAAAATTTATCATTTACTTTCTTTTAATTGAATTCTTATATCATTGTCACCATCTTCATGCTTATATTGTGATAAAAGTCATCTGTGGCTTACGTGCATAGATGTACTATTGATTGGTATGATTGTGACCAGTGATTATTCGGTATAATCATGACCATAATGTTACAAAAGATGTGATAAAAATCCTCATTGGCCTGTAGTGCATTGATGGACAGTTGTTGGTATGATTATGACCAGGGGTTATTCGGTATAATCATGACCATTCATGATTACATGAATATCCTTGGCCCGTAGTGCAGGGATGATTCGATGATGTGGTTTATTTATTAAGCTGAGTCTCAGCGATAAAATTGATGATAAACTTTTTAAATCATAGAAGATAGTAGATATCATACTCTACTTGACTCTTTTAATGGATTGTTTGCTCCGCTGCAGTTAAACTTGATGTTTGTTATATTTTATCAGTTTAACACTATTGAAGGCTAACGATAATTTATTCTGCATTATCTTAGTCATAATATATCTTACTGGGCTAGTTGAGCTCACCCTTTGTTTTCATTGTTCTCTTCAGGAAATGAGAATATAGTTGGGACTAGTCGGGGAACGGAGTGACGGTCCAGATGTTTGCATTAGTAGTCCTCACTATTCAGTGAAATAGTGTGATAATAAATGTAATAAGGACTCCATTTGAGTTAGAATACTATCTAGAAGACAATATTCGTGTAAAAACTCTCAGCTCATGTTGTATAATTAAGTTTGTATTTGTATTTTGTACCACGTATTTGGCAACTCAGAATGGGTGATGTATACCTATTTTGGGGGCGTCACTTTCGTCTTGGTGCGAAGAATAATTTAGAACCACAATTATGATTATGAGTTATTCACATGATTGTGGACAGAAAGTATTGATTGATGTTACAAGGATAAAATATTGTTGGTGGACTTTTAACATGGAGAAGATAATAGACTTTACGGTCTATTTGACTTTTCTAATTGATTGCTTGTTCCGCTGCAACTATGATTGAAAAGTTTTATCATCTACCATATGTTCTAAATCTTTGATTTATTATTGACGAAGGCTATTGATAATTTAATTATTTTTAGTCATGATATTCTTTACTTGGCTATTTGTACTCACCCTTTTGTTTCACAATTCCTTTCAAGTAATAAGAGTGTAGCTGAGTCGAGCGAGGGTAACAGGGGAATAGAACGGTGGTCTATAGCTATTAAGGTTTCCCCTAAAATAGTATGGAACTAATTTTATTTAGAATTTAGATAAGTGTGTCGTATTTTATACGTCATTTAACCGTTAATTTTGGTCAACCGAATAGGGGAGGTGAACCCAACTTTGGAATGGTGTTTTGCCACTATAATACAAGATGTCTAATGACATACGACTTCGTGTTATCATAAGATAAGGTTGTGCACATCCACTTGCTGAGTATATCTACGAGCACTACCTATATAATCTTGGAGTTTGGTTGAAATATAATTCTCAATTGGAGACAATGAAGATAATTATATGTCAAGAGAAGACTCACCATTGGAAAGAACATGATAGCAATCTTCTTATTTTTCTTTGGGGTCTATTGGGTCGCATGGCCTCCAATGTACGAAGGTTTTCTTGAGCATTTTCCAAAGATTTTAATTTCTAAAATAGTTATTAATTGTACCTTTATGTAAGGTACCACTATAAGGTATCAATGTGAGGTGCTATCCTGGTAAAGGAATGAGAGTCACAGTTGGTATCTATTTATATTAAAACTCATACCATATGTGTTATCGTATTTTGCACGACAATTGTAATAATGAAGTTTATATTTGGAAATTGCATTGAGTGTATTTCTTGGCGACTCAGAATAGGTTGTATGGATTGGACCTATTTTGGGGGCATTACATTTGGTATCAGAGCTTTGGTATATGGTCGCTGGCGAAGATCTTAGTCTAGAACTAGGAGGGGAGAGACGAGTAATATACTTCGCTAGTGTGTGACTTACCTAAGCTGAAATTTCTGACTTGATAAATTGACAAATTTTGATATGTCAATTATCCTTTGTTTTAAAGTTGTATTCTAGAATAAGCAATGGAGAAATCATGATGAAAATGAAGATGGAATTTGAAAGCAAGGTATTCTCAACTCTTCGAAATACCAGGTACGTAAATTTCGAGGACGAAATTTCATAATGAGGGAAGATTGTAAGACCCCGAATTTTATGAAATAAAAATTATTAAATTTTTTTATTTAATAAATAGTTATATTGATAAAACTTTAAAGTTATGGGTGAAATGTACAAATTTTTCAAAATAAGCAAGTGGTTATAAAATATTCATTGTTCTCGGGGAATATTCGTTTGGTTGTGGAATATTCTTGTTGTCGGGGAATATTCGTATGACGGTGCAGCCATTTATGGGCCCCATAACAGAATATCTATCGAATGAAGAAAATGACAAGTATGAGTTTTTATAAATAACGGCGTAGTTGTTACCGTTAACACTGTTGGAATACCCAGTGGTTAAAATACGATGTCTGGCATGATTATCGACAAAGCACTACCAGATTGCACATTATTTTTGAATTATTAATTCTTACCTAAGAAGACACTACTCAATAATTATTACAGAATTACTGTTCAATATTTTATTTTATTGATTTAATATAATTGCTATGTTGATCTTTTATATTATTGTTGTTTCAATAATTGTCACTGCATAATATTTCTCATTATCAGATCACTAATTCATATTATTTGAATAATATTATTAGATAGCATTATTGGCAATGTCTAAGGAAGTTCTATCTAGAAAAGGAGTTTGGTCACCTAATTGCGTGCCAATAAGGAGAAATCCTTATCAAAAAGCCCCTTTTTTCCTTGGAACGACCTGGTTGTCATATTGTGATTCTGTAATATTATTTATGAATAAATAATTATTACTTTTTATGATAAGGAAATATTTATTTTTATGTGGATATAAAGGAAGGATTTAATGCTGAGGTATTTTATCAGTATTTTGTCGGAATGGAGGTATTAAAAATCATCCGTATGTGAATTTCGAACATTTTCTATTTGGAATTTGGGAACACTTTCTTCTACAAAGTTGTAGAGAATTAAATTTCCTATGGAATAGATATGAGATTCGTATTTTTCTGATAAAAGGGCTATTTATTATGAATTATTGAAGTTGTTGATTATTGTTTAAATTTAAAACATTTTGGAAATTTTCTAGAATGGGTGGACCCCACTTTTGGTTGGTGGGAAATGTGCTGAAATTTTATTTCAAAAGTGGTGGGCATGAATAGTAGCAGGTAAAACCATCAGGTAGCAGGTTAAGTCTGCTTTGACGTTCTAGTATTTTTCCTATACATAGGATGCTTAGTTAGAATTAAAAATACACCAAAATCATAAGTTTTCTCTCTCTATATTATCAAGCGTATTTTGTGAGTATTTAGATAATTTTAGAGTTGCTATTCAGTGCAAGTTCCTTCAGCGTTATCCGATATTTCAGGCAGAAATACTATTCTTTTGAGGTAAGGGATATTAAGGGATGTTATTTTCTTCGTAAATGTTGTTTTTCTTTCAATGTCATTATGCTGAAATATTGGCATGAATTTTATTGTGAAATTTCTACCTTTTTATGTTGAGGTTACTATTCACGTATACGGCACTATTCACGTATACGGTACTATTCACGAATACGGTACTATTCATGAGTACTATTCACGAAGTATGATTTTTCTTGTGGAATTTCTACTTTTTCGTGTTGGGGTTAATATTCATCTATACAGAAATATTCACGTATACGGCACTATTCACGAATACGATACTATTCACAGAAAAATAAAATTTTCTCTTCTTTGTCCAAGATGTCTATTATGGTTACTATCGTTGATTGTATCCATATTTTGATCTTCATTCTTGAATTTTACTCCACTATGGTTTATTACGGAGTATTTTTGAACTTGGATTATCTAAAGTACGAATCCCTAATTTTTGTTCTTTTATCTCACTGGATTCGTTTCTTTAAGATATTTTTCGTCATCCTCAGTCCTAAAAGGTGATATAACTGAATATCTTTGGCCTGTAGTGCAAAGATGAATGAGTAACTGATGAATATCTTTGGCCCGTAGTGCAAAGATGGACAGGTGTTGAGATGAACATGACTAACTGGTGATACGAATGAATAACTTTGGCCCATAGTGCAAAGATGAATATTTGATTCAAGATGTATATTGATTGATGTCATAGATATAAATTCATGTTTTGATCATATTGTTTTTATTATCATATATAACATTTTTATAAACATTATTGGTGGACTTTTAACATGGAGAAGATAATAGACATTACGGTCTATTTGACTCTTCTAATGGATTTCTCGTTCTGCTGCAACTATGGTTGAAAAGTTTTATCATCTACCATATGTTCTAAATCTCTGATTTATTACTAACGAAGGCTATTGATAATTTAATTATCTTTAGTCAAGATATTATTTACTAAGCTATTTGTGCTCGCCTTTTTGCTTCATAATTTCTTTCAGGTAATAAGAGTGTAGCTGGGTCGAGCGGGGCTAACAGGGGAATAGAACGATGGTCTATAGATGTTGAGGTTTCCCCTAAAATAGTATGGAACTAATTTTATTGAGAATTTTGATAAGTGTGTCGTATTTTATACGTCATTTAACCGTTGATTTTGGTGAACCGAATAGGGGAGGTGAACCCAACTTTGGAAGGGTGTTTTGTCACTATCATACAAGATGTCTAATGACATACGACTTCGTGTTATCATAAGACAGGGTTGTGCACATCCACTCACTGAGTATATTTACGAGCACTAACTATATAATCTTGGAGTTTGGTTGAAATATAATTCTCAATTGGAGACAATAGAGATAATTATATGTCAAGAGAAGACTAACCATTGGAAAGAACATGATAGCAACTAGTTTTTCTTTGGGGTCTATTGGATCAACCAAGGATAATTCTCGAGTTATATGATATCTATTATAACTTAGATGTATGGCCTACAATGTACGAAGGTTTCCTTGATCATTTTCCAAAGATTTTAATTTCTAAAACAGTTATTAACTGTACCTTTATGTAAGGTACCACTGTAAGGTATCAATGTAATGTGCTATCCAGGTAAAGGGATGAGAGTTACAGTTGGTATCTATTTGTATTATATCTCACAACATATGTGTTATCTTATTTTGCACGACAATTATAATAATGAAGTTTGTATTTGGAAATTGCATTGAGTATATTTCGTGGCAACTCAGACTAGGTTGTGTGGATTGGACCTATTTTGGGGGCTGTACATTTGGTATCAGAGCTTAGGGATATGGTCGCTGGCGAAGATCTGAGTCTAGAACTAGGGGGAGCGATGAGTAATGTACTTCGCTAGTGTGTGACTTACCTAAGCTAAAATTTTTTACTTGATAAATTGACAAATTATGATATGTCAATTAACCTTTGTTTTGAAGCTGTATTCTAGAATAAGCAATGGAGAAATCATGATGACAAGGAAAATGGAATCTGAAAGCAAGGTATTCTCAACTCTTCAAAATACCAGGTACGTAAATTTCGAGGACAAAATTTCATAAGTAAGGGAGATTGTAAGACCTCGAATTTTATGAAATAAAATGTGACGCCCCCAAAATAGGTATACATCACCCATCTTGAGTCGCCAAATACATGGTGCAAAATTCAAATACAACTTAATAATACAACTGTCGTGTAAAATACGACAAGACATAAACTGAGAGTTTTAATACGAATATTGTCTGCTAGACAGTATTCAACTGAAATGGAGTTCTCAATACATTTATTATCACACTATTTCATAGAATAGTGATGACTACGAATGTTATCATCTGGACCGTCACTCCGTTCTCCGACTAGTCCCGACTACTTTCTCATTTCCTGAAGAGAACAATGAAAGCAAAAGGGTGAGCTCAACTATCCCAGTAAGAAATATTATGACTAAGATAATGCAAAATAATTTATCGTTAGCCTTCAACAGTGTTAAACTGATAAAATATAACAAACATCAAGTTTAACTGTGAGAAGTAAGTTTTATACCTACTTGTCCGGTATCTATTACTTGAATTATTTGCTTAATCTCATGTTTCGTAGTTACTTTTTATACATTTTATGTTATTTTGTAGGTGATGACACGGCATTGGCATGAAGAAGCAAGGGAAAGCAATTCGTACATCTTTTGGACTAAAATACGCAAGTAAATGCAAGAAGGGAATATTGAAGGACTTTTAACACCAAGTTGGATGCACGTTCTTGGCTTGGAACTTGGAATTTATGGTAGCTCTACTTCTTAGCTTTTCGGAACATCTTGAACCATCTCAATCGGAGTTCGGATGCGAAAGTTATGGCCTTTTTATCAACGAAGATCAAAGCTAATAGTTGTCATGCTTGCCATTTACATAACATCTACTTCAAGCCCGATTTCCACCATGATCCAATCTGAATCTGTCAATTCTCAAAGCATGAAAGTTGTAGATCTCGTCGATATCTTCTATTTTCTAGGTGGCAGGACCCGTAACTCCAAGCGGATCAAAAGTTATGCGTGTTTTACCAAAGGACGTCGCAGTAAAAAATAGAGTAGCGCGGACCGCGCTACCCAAGGCTTAGACGCAGCGCGGAGCGTGCTACTACACCAGCATCTATTGTTCTCCCAGCGCGGACCGTGCCCAAAATGGCCTAGGGGCAGTGCGGGGCGCGCTAGGCGGCGGGGAAACATCTTATTTAGGTTATTTGATGTCCAATTTGAGCTAGAATAGGATTCTTAGTTGCCTAACTTGCTTGAGTGTCCATTAGAACTATAAATACATGATGAGAGGCATAAAAGAGAGGAGGAGATATGATAGTTTTGGAAGATTCCATTAGATTAGATTAGATTAAACTAGATCAGAACCCTAGTTCTTGTTAGATTTGGAAGTTGAAGCAACTTGGAGACCATTGAAGATTCAAAGTAGGAGCAAGGAGGGAGCATCAAATCTACAGAAAAGAGATTCTATCTTCTTATTTTCTTCTATCTTTGTCTTTTAATGATTATTCAATTATGGATTCTTAGTTTTAATTCAATGAACTAATTCTTTGTTTGAGATTACAATGGATCTTATTGTGTAGTTTATTTTAATATGCTTCGTTATCAATTATTATGTTCTATTGTGAGGATTGTCTATTGTGATTTGGACTTAATTGTTTAATTGTCTAGCTAACAATTACTGTGATAATCTATATGAACTCGAGAGATGAAGTTTAGATTTAGATCTGATCATGATAGCATGTGTTTGTGATTTCTGCATAGATGGAATTCATGATTCGTGTTTAGGATAGAGATATGCCTTTACGCCATATGTAATCTTATAGAGAACTTGTACTTTAAATCCTTTTTAATTGTAATTCACATAGAGATATAGTGGATTAGTTAATTAGGATGTCTTTCTTAATTCTATCATTTGTGGATTTAAGTGAGTATGGGTATTATGCATCGAGAGGTGGTTTTATCTGCTTTAGTGTTACTGATTAACAATTCAAGATAGAAAATAATTGATGAGAAGTGTGTTAACTTAAATGAAGCAATAAGTGAAATTGTGATATTAAATCTCCGTAATCTGATTTTTAATTAGTGGTAATTAGAATTAGTGTAATTAAATAATTTAATTTATATAATTTGAAATTCATTCGTTTAAATAAGATTGAGTTGGTTACGGGTTAGTACTTGGTGAATTTTATTAAACAATTCCTCGTGGGAACGATACTCTACTTTCACTTTATTACTTGACCACGTATACTTGCGTGTTGTGCGTAATTAGATTTTAGCCAACAAACTGCAACAGAATAAGCAATCCATTAGAAGAGTCAAGTAGAGAATAAAATCTACTATCTTCTATGATTTAAAAGGTTTTTCATCACTTTTATCGCTGAGACTCAGCTTAATAAAAAAATCCACATCATCCCTACACTACGGCCAAGGATATTCATTAGTATCACGACCACAAGTTATCCATGCACTACGGGCCAACGAATATTCATGTATTCATCAATGGTCATGATCATGCCAACAACTGTCCATCAATGCACTATGGGCCAATGAGGACTTTTACCACATCATTTGTAACATTACGGTCATGATTATACCGAATAATCCCTAGTCATAATCATACCAAGTCCATCTATACACTACAGGCCACAGATGACTTTCAACAGAATATAAACATGAGGATGATGACAATGATATAAGAATTCAATAAAAAAAAGTTCAAGGATAAATTTTAAAAGATTTATAATTTAATTTATCCAGAAATCAATAACGTCCAAATTGTCAACATGATACTATTTTATGGAGTAAAATTCAAGAATGCTCAGAAGAATATTTTCATGAAAATATACTGGATGAAGCGCAAATATCTAGGATATTCTACTAATTTCATGGACTATAGAAGCCAAAACTTTAACCAACTGAGTATAATAGAATATATGAAACTGCAAATGGATTTTTGCCCGCCATGCGGTAATCCACGTAGATAGATTATTTCCATAATTTAATAAGGAATGAATACGAAGGATTATTCACCATGCATGCGGTAATCCACATAGATAGGTTATTCCAACAGAATGATAAAGAATGGAACCGTGTCACGCCGTGAATCCGCATGCATGTGATATTCCAATGTAACCGTGTCATGCGAATCCGCATGCATGTGATATTCCAATGTAATAATAAAGAATGGAATAACAACAGAATTCACCAGGCATGGAATAGACCGCACATACAGGTTATTCCAACAGAATAATAAAGAATGGAATAATAGAAGAATTTCACCATGTATGCGGTACTTCGCATAGACAGGTTATTCCAATATAATAATAAAGAATGCAATAACAACCCTTACGAGTATTGAAAGAAAATAACACTCTTCATGAATACGAAAGAATAATACCCCTTACCTTAGTAGGAGATTGGATATTGCAATAGTGTAGTAACAGAATACTCTTCTTCTTTCTCTCTTATTCTCTCTATACTTTCTCTCTCTATAGCTTGAATGAATTGGTGAAAAATAATGAAGAAATGAGCTTCTATTTATAGACTTGGCAGAGAATGGGTAAAATAGTCTTTTTGCCATAATTTATGACATCATCACTGACATCATCGATCATAATACATAATTGCTTACCTCATCGTCCGATATATATTGTGCATAAAGGATGATTCCAGTTGTTTTGGATGTATACCCTATATATATAATCTAAATCTGCTCCACGTGATTCAGCGAAAACCATTATCTTTTTTTCTTTTTTTCTTTTTTTCTTTTTTCTTTTTTAAATTTAATACAACAAATTTATTTCCAATTAAATTGTTCTAAGCACATATCAATATACATATCAAATCAAAATAATTAATAATTCGCATAAAGGTTTGGCTCTGATGCCACTGTTAGGTTTGTAATATTCATGAACGCAATCAAATTGCACAAAATAATTTTAAATGTAAAAATCGAGTTTAAAATTTTATAAACCATATACCTGGATCATCCTTTATGCACAATTATTAATTTAAACGAAAAGATATGAAGAACAAGAATCATACCCTTGAAGATTCAAGCTTCCTCAAGTACTAGTTCACCTCCAATCTTTTTCGCGTTCAACTTGAATCCACCGGGTTTGGTTCCTTCCTTTGATCAACGTTAGCCACCCAAATGTTTGGCCTCTAGAGGTGATCCACCAAGAAAGAATAAAGATTCAAGAAGATGGGTATTTGGCAAAACCCTAGTTTTTCTATGTCTATAGAAAAAGAACGTACTCTCCAACTATTGGAATTGCGTATATTAATATCTGATATAAGACTCCCCTTATAAAGATATCAGGTAACCCTATTTAATTAAAAATAAGGTATTATTTATTTAATTAAAATCTTTTAATTAAATGGGCTCCCCTAATCTTATTAGGGATAATTAATTAAACTCCTTTAACTAATTTTCCTCCTAATCCTTTTTAGAATAAATGAGAGTACTTTTATTAAATTAATTCATAAACTCTTTAGAAATTAAAATAATAATAATTGTAATAATATTAATAAGACTCCTCTTATTAATTTATATTTAATATTTCTAAAATATTAAATAATAAATATTAAGCTATTTAATTTATTCTATCACTATAGATTAAATTAAACATACTTAATATATTATTACGATTATGCCATTAACTTCTTAAATAATTATTCTTTCTTTTATGGTGTGACCCTTTAGGTTCTCCATATTAAAACCTTATTGAATAAATCAATTAGAACAATTCTAATCTTATTTAAATAAATAAATTAAACGATTAATTTATTTAAATAAATAATATTTATTCTACAATAGGGATAAGCCTCCCTAGCGATCAACGACTTTCCAGATAATATAGATTTCAACATTAATCATAAAAAGAACCTTTGAGTAAATAGTTACCGTACAATTCAATCCTTCCACCATACAATGTCCCAATTAAATATAAGATATGGAATTACTGTCAAGTCTTATTTTATTTAATTGTATGTATTTCGATACTTAAATGCACAACTCAAAATAATGCAAATTAGAAACTACTTTCTAATTTCATTCTGCCTTGGCCAAGGACTACTGAGTTGTCATTTATCGAATCACATAGGACATTTCTCTTCTTTTACTAGAAGTGGTAGATTCTTTATTGATCATGCATTATCTCCGTGTATAACTTATTATACCCAAGCATACCCTTTGATATATCCTGAGGGTCTTAAGGAATAAGTCAAAGTATAACTCATCATACACAAGATACTATGATGATCTCAAGTCCAAGGATCACTTGTACTACTATCACTACAGAAATTCCTATTGATAGCAAGTAAAACTCCATTAGGTATTCCTTTAGCGAGCCACGTTCAGTGAACTTATTCTCTAATAAGCACCTATATACTTGCTTTAGTGTCTCCACACAAATGATCATGAGATCAATCATCCTCATCCAATGAGCAGCAACGTATGTACCAATCTATCCGGATTTACTAATCCCCAATTTAGTAATCCAACGATTGGGAACCATTTTAGTTTTAAGCGTTCTAAGAATTTAGATCTCATTAGAATAATCATCATCATTATTCTAAAAGCATTGTTTAAAACTATGGGTTTATCACATTTTATAAAACAGCATTATGTAGATAATTAAAAGCCTTTAATAAATTAATACTTTTTATTAATAAATAAATAAGATTGTTACAAAGTATATGTTTTATCATCAAACTTGATTGGCTTGCGTGCATACTACGTTCAGTTCAGATCATTTGAATCTTTTCCGTAGTCATACGTACCAACTCCGGTCCCAATAACGTTGCTTCACCCACCTCATCCCAGCATACTGGAGAATGACACTTTCTTTCATACAACGCCTCGAATGGAGCCATGCCAATACTTGCTTGATAATTGTTGTTGTAGGAAAACTCCACCAATGGTAAGAACTTGTCCCAACTTCCTTGACGTCAAGGACAACAGAGTCTTAATAGATCTTCAAGAGTTTGAATAGTCCTCTCCGCACCCGTCAAATTCGAGGATGATATACGAAAGCTAAATCAGAATCCGTGCTCATAGCTTTTCTCGCAAACTAACCCAAAATTGTGAAGTAAATCTTGGGTCTCGATCAGAAACTATGGATACTGGCATACCATGCAGTCTTACAATCTCATTTATGTACATACGAGCAAGATGTTCAAGTGTATAAGTTTCTCGTATAGGTAAGAAATGAGCCAACTTGGTTAATCTATTAACAATGACCCAAATCGCATCTATGCCTTAAGAAATCTTGGGAAGACCGGTAACGAAATCCATGGTAATTTGCTCCCACTTCCATTCTAGAATTTCAAGTGGTTGCAATGGATCTTTTAGTACTTGATGCTCCGCCTTGACACGTTGACACGTTATACACCTTGAGATAAACTCTGCTATCTCTCTCTTCATATTGCTCCACTAAAATGTATGTCGAATATCATGATACATTTTGGTACTCCCAGGATGGATTACAAACGGTGTGTTGTGTGCTTCCATCATGATTTTATACTTTAAATTAGGGTCGTTAGGAACACAAATTCTGGAGTTGACTCGAAGTATTCCTTTTTCATCGATTCTTGCTTCCGACATAGCACCTTCTTGCACTTTCTTCTTCATATGCATCAGCTCCAGGTCTGTAGCTTGAGCAGCTTTAACTTTATCGATTAAAGTCGATTCTACTCATATATTCGCTACCATCACATGGGTCCCTGGAGTCTTTAACTCTATCTCCATCCTTTGCAAGTCATATAAAATGGGCCTTTGCGTTGACAATATCGCACTTGTACCTGTACATGATCTTCTACTCAATGCGCCAGCTACTACGTTTGCTTTACCAGGATGGTATTGAATAGTATGATCATAATCTTTCAGCAGTTCAAGCCAACGTCGTTTTCGCATGTTGAGTTCCTTTTGAGTGAAGAAATATTTGAGGCTTTTATGATCCATTAAGATCTCCACTTTCTCCCCATACAGGTAATGCCTCCAGATTTTAAGTACGAAAATGACAGCTGCCAACTCTAGATCATGAGTAGGATAATTCCTCTCATATTCTTTGAGTTGTTGCGAGGCATAGGCTATGACTTTCCCATGTTGTATGAGAACACATCCTAAACCCTTTCCTGAAGCATCACTGTAGATGACATATCCCTCCGCATCGGATGGTATATTGAGCAGTCTTTGAAATGAGTCTCCTCTTGAGTTCCTAAAAACTCTTCTCACATTCCACGCTCCAACCGAATTTTGTATCTTTTCGAGTCAGCTGAGTTAATGGAGTAGCGATTCGAGAAAACACTTCTACGAATCTCCGATAATAACCAGCTAAGCCGAGAAATCTACGTACTTCGGTCATTGATTTAGGTTTCTCCCAGCTTTGAATAGCTTCAATCTTTGCCGGGTCAACTGATATTCCATGACTTAATACTACGTGCCCAAGGAATGCTACTTCCTCAAGCCAAAACTCGCATTTCTTCAACTTGGCATAAAGCTTGTTTTCACGAAGCTTTTGGAGTATCAGCCTCAAGTGTTGCTCATGATCTTCAAGACTTTTGGAATATATGAGGATGTCATCAATAAAGACGACCATAAAGTGATCCAATTATTCCTTGAATACTCGGTTCATCATATCCATGAAGGCAGCAGGAGCATTAGTCAATCCAAAAGACGTGACTAAGAATTCATAGTGCCCATACCTAGTTCTGAAGGCAGTATTTGGAATATCCTTAGTTTTAACCTTCAGGTGATGATATCCAGAACGAACGAAGATCGATCTTTGAAAAGAATTGTGCTCCTTGCAACTGGTCAAACAGGTCATCAATGCGAGGTAACGGATACCTATTCTTGATGGTGACATGGTTCAATTCCCGGTATTCAATACAAAGTCGCATACTCCCATCTTTCTTCCTCACGAATAGAATAGAAGCACCCTAAGGAGACGTACTAGGACAAATGAAACCAATATCTAACAATTCCTGCAATTGGGTCTTTAACTCATGAAGTTCAATAGGAGCCATTCGATATGGGCTTTGGAAATGGGTTTTGTACCGGGTTCAAGGTCGATACAAAATTTAATTTCACGCTCTGGGGGTAGGCCAGGAAGTTCTTCAGGGAATACATCAGGAAATTTATTAATAATAGAAATATCATTCAAATCTGACGTATTTTTGTTTAAATATGTGACATGAGCTAAGAAAGCTTGACATCAATTTTTCAATAAACGAATAGCTTTATGACTTGAGATGAAGGTTTCTCCCAACGAAGTTTCCACAGATAAGTCAAAGTCTAATTTCTCCGGAGTCAAATTTAAACGTTGAGCGCAAGTAGGAGAAATAAAAAATTGGGTAGAACCGGTATCAAATAAGGTATAGACTTCCCTAGAGTTTATGATAAGCTTACCCGTGATGACCTCGTTTGGGTTCCTTACTTTCTGGGAGGTTACGACAAACGCTCTCCCTTGAACTACCGGTTTTATCTTGTCTGGGACGGTCTTTGATGCCTCCATCCCAACTGGACTTGACTTTGGTGCACGACAAAATCGGGCTAGGTGACCTTCTCTTCCACAATTGTAACATGCTTTTGTTGCGCGATCGTGCGCTTTGGTGATGTGTCCTTCCCCTCCGCATTTGAAGCATATGATAGGTGGTCGTTCTCCTTCCTTAACAACGGGTGCTGGTGCTGATGTCTTTCCATCATTGTTGAATCTCCTCTTCTTGAAATGTTCACTCTTATTATCTTGGCCATGATTACCACTGAAGTGGTTACCATTTCTGGTATGTTGATTCCCTCCACGTTTGTTATCACCGCTTCGATGACTGCTACCACTGGTATTATCATTTTGCCAGCTTCTTTCTCTTGGTTGGGTTGACTCGTTATCGCGCTCCAATAACTGAGCCTTATTTACAACATCTGAATATAAACAAAGTTTATGTGAAATTAGATACTGACGTATCTTGAGTATCAAACCTCTTAGAAATATCCGCGTCATTCTCTTCTCATTATCAACTAAGTGAGACGCAAACCGGGATAACTCGGCAAACTTAGCTTCATACTGCTCCAACTTGATGAACTCTACCTCTTTCATGTGACGAATACTTTCGGGAAAGTACTTGTCGTTGAATAGTTCTTGGAACTTCTCCCCAAGACATCTTCAGTGCGGAAGGTTGAGTACGCTTTACCGATTCCCACCAGTAATCTACCTCTCCTCGCAACATAAAGGTGGCAAAAGGAACCTTTTGCTCCTCGGAGCATCCCAAGATATCAAATATCTTGGTGATCTACTTTATCCACGCTTCTGCCTTAAGTGGTTTTGGCTCTCCAATAAACTTCGGTGGTCCCAACTCCTTGAATCTGCATTTTAGAAGATGACCGTCCGAGAGTTTCAAAGTGTTTCCACCTACATTTTGGATGTGAGAGCCGCTCTCGCTTGATGTTGCATGAATTGCATAAAGCCTCCGAACATCCATCGTTCATCATTTGGTCAGTGTTGTTGTTTGCATGAGGATTGTCGCCTTCCTGATGCACATTATCCTGATTATTGATCTGTGGAGACTCAACAGTCTCATGTGCTCCATTGCTATTCTCAACATTCTCGGATGTCATTTTTAAATACTACCACAAAATAAGGGTTAATTAACATGCAACATATTATCCCTATACTCTGACCGACCAATTAAATACCAAATAAACTTAGGTAGGTCATACTAGCAAAGGAATTCCCCGTCTCTCCCCTCATAGTTCTAGTCTCACCTCTTAGCCAGGGATCATATCCCAAAACTTTGATACCAACTGTGACGCCCCTAAAATAGGTATACATCACCCATCTTGAGTCGCCAAATACATGGTACAAAATTCAAATACAACTTAATAATACAATTGTCTTGTAAAATACGACAAGACATAAACTGAGAGTTTTAATACGAATATTGTCTTCTAGACAATATTCAACTCAAATGGAGTCCTCAATACATTTATTATCACACTATTTCATAGAATAGTGAGGACTACTATTGTTATCATCTGAACCGTCACTCCGTTCCCCTACTAGTCCCGGCTACGTTCTCATTTCCTGAAGAGAACAATGAAAGCAAAAGGGTGAGCTCAACTAGCCCAGTAAGAAATAATATGACTAAGATAATGCAGAATAATTTATCGTTAGCCTTCAACAATGTTAAATTGATAAAATTTAACAAACATCAAGTTTAACTGCAGCGGAACAAGCAATCCATTAGAAGAGTCAAGTAGAGAATAAAATCTACTATCTTCTATGATTTAAAAGGTTTTTCATCACTTTTATCGCTGAGACTCAGCTTAATAAATAATCTACATCATCCTTGCACTACTGCCAAGGATATTCATTAGTATCACGACCACAAGTTATCCATGCACTACGAGCCAATGATATTCGTGTATTCATCAATGGTCATGATCATGCCAACAACTGTCCATCAATCCACTACGGGCCAATGAGGACTTTTACCACATCATTTGTAACATTACGGTCATGATTATACCGAATAATCCCTAGTCACAATCATACCAAGTCCATCTATGCACTACAGGCCACAGATGACTTTCAACAGAATATAAACATAAGGATGATGACAATGATATAAGAATTCAATAAAACAAGTTCAAGGATAAATTTTAAAAGATTTATAATTTAATTTATCCAGAAATCAATAACGTTCAAATTGTCAACATGATACTGTTTTGTGGAGTAAAATTCAAGAATGCTCAGAAGAATATTTCCATGAAAATCTTTGGATGAAAGCGCAAATATCTAGGATATTCTACTAATTTCATGGAGTATAGAAGCCAAAACTTTAACCAACTGAGTATAATAGAATATATGAAACTGCAAATGGATTTTTGCCCGCCATGCAGTAATCCACGTAGACAGATCATTCCTATAATTTAATAAGGAATGAATACGAAGGATTATTCACCATGCATGCAGTAATCCACATAGACAGGTTATTCTAACAGAATGATAAAGAATGGAACCAGGTCATGCGTAACCCGAACAAACAGGATATTCCAACAGAATAACAAAGAATGGAACCATGTCATGCGTAATCCGCACATACATGATATTCCAACAAAATAATAAAGAATGGAATAACAATGAATTCACCGGGCGTCACAATAGATACGCATAAAAGTTATTCCAACAGAATAATAAAGAATGGAATAACAGAAAAATTTCACCATATATGCGGTACTTTGCATAGATAGGTTATTCCAACATAATAATAAAGATTGGAATAACAACCCTTACGAGTATTGAAAGAAAATAACATTCTTCATGAATACGAAAGAATAATACCCCTTACCTTAGTAAGAGATTGATATCTTGCAATAGTAGTAATGTAATATACTCTTCTTCTTTCTCTTATTCGCCTATACTTTCTCTCTCTATAGCTTGAATGAATTGGTGAAAAATAATGAAGAAATGAGCTTCTATTTATAGGCTTGACAGAGTAAGGGTAAAATAGTCTTTTGCCATAATTTATGACATCATCGCTGACATCATCGATCATAATACATCATTACTTACCTCATCGTCCGATGACATCATCGCTTACTATAATAATATACCATGAATTTACTATAATAATGCTACCATTTAAATTATAAAAAACGTACTATTATATAATCACATCATATTGCTGGGGAATATTCGTTTGGTCGAGGAATATTCTTATTATCGAGAAATATTCGTACGACGGTGCAGCCATTTGTGGGCCCCATAACAGAATAACTGTTGGATGAAGAAAATGACAAGTATGAGTTTTTATAAATAACGGCGTAGTTGTTATTATTAACAATTGTTGAATACCAGGTTGTTAAAATACGTTATATGATTGATTGCAGCGAAGAGAAGACTTTGTATTGCATGCAAGATTTTTGAATTATTGATTCTTACGTAAGAAGACACTACTCAATAATTGTTACAGTAATTATTATTCAATATTTTATTTTATTAATTCAATAATTGCTATGTTGATATTTTATATTATTGTTGTTTCAATAATTGTCACTGCACAGTATTTCCCATTAGCATATCAATAATTCATATTATTTGAATACTATTATTAAATAGCATTATTGGCAATGTCTAAGGAAGTTCTGTCTAGGAAAGGGGTTTGGTCACCTAATTGCGCGTCAGTAAGGAGAAATCCTTATCGGAAAGCCCCCTCTTTCCTAGGAACGACCTGGTTGTCATATTGTGATTCTGTAATATTATTTATAAATAATTAATTATTAATTTTTTTGATAAGGAAATATTTATTTTTATGTGGATATAAATGAAGAAATTAATGCCGAGGTGTTTTATCAGTATTTTATCAAAATTGAGGTATTAAAAATCATCCGTATGTGGATTTCGGACATTTTTTGTTTGGAATTTGGAAAAACTTTCTTCTACAAAGTTGTAGAGAATTAAATTTCCTATGGCATAGACATTAGATTCGTATTTTTTTGATAAAAGGACTATTTATTATGAATTATTGAAGTTACTGATTATTGTTTAAATTTAAAACATTTTGGAAATTTTGTAGAATGGGTGGGTCCCACTTTTGGTTGGTGAGAAATGTGCTAAAAATTTATTTCAAAAGTGGTGGGCGTGAATAGTAGCAGATAAAGCCATCAGGTAGTAGGTTAAGTCTGCTTTGGCGTTTTAGTATTTTCCTATAAATAGGGTGCTTAGTTAGAATTGAAAATCACACCAGAATCATAAGTTTTCTCTCTATATATTATCGAGCGTATTTTGTGAGTATTTAGATACTTTGAAAGTTGATATTCAGTGCAAGTTCTTTCAGTGTTATCCTATATTTCAGGCAGAAGTACTATTCTTTTGAGGTAAGGGATAGTAGGGGATGTTATTTTCTTCGTAAATGATGTTTTTCTTTCAATGTCATTATGCCGAAATATTGGTATGAATTTTATTGTGAAATTTCTACCTTTTCATGTTAAGATTACTATTCACGTATACGGCACTATTCACGTATATACGACATTATTCACAAATACGGTACTATTCACGAGTACTATTCACGAAGTATGATTTTTCTTATAGAATTTCTACCTTTTCGTGTCGGGGTTACTATTCACGTATACGGAACTATTCACGTATATGGCATTATTCACGAATACGACACTATTCACAGAAAAATGAAATTTTCTCTTCTTTGTCCAAGATGTCTATTATGGTTACTATCTTTGATTGTATCCATGTTTTGATCTTCATTCTTAAATTTTACTCCACTATGGTTTATTACGGAGTATTTTTGAACTTGGATTATCTAAAGTACAAATCCCTAATTTTTGTTCTTTTATCTCACTGAATTCGTTTCTTTTAGATATTTTTCACCATCCTCAGTCCTAAAGGGTGATATAACTGGGTATCTTTGGCCTGTAGTGCAAAGATAAATGAGTACCTGATGAATATCTTTGGCCCGTAGTGCAAAGATGGACATGTGTTGAGATGAACATGACTAACTGGTGATACGAATGAATATCTTTGGCCTATAGTGCAAAGATGAATATTTGATTCAAGATGTATATTGATTGATGTCATAGAGATAAATTCATGTTTTGATCATATTATTTATATTATCATATATAATATTTTTATAATCATGATGATAAAATTTTTCTTTCACTTGAGTGTAAAGGTGGGTAGATTATTGGTATAATTGTGAGTATGGGTTCTCTTTGGCCAGTAGTGCAAAGTTGAATTGTTGACTCGTATGATCATGACTATTGAATTTACAATTGAATATCTTTAGCTTAAGTGCAAAGGTGAATTGAGCAACATGGTTATAATTATTGTTTATATAAATTCTGAAATGATTATGTATTTATTTGATATATTAATATCTTTGGCATGTAGTGCAAAGATGACATGTTGTTGAATATCGTTGGTCTGTAGTGCAAAGATGACCTGTTATTGAATATCTTTGGCATGTAGTGCAAAGATGAACTGATGAATATCTTTGGCCCGTAGTGCAAAGATGAATTTATTAGTATGATTATGAACAGGAACTATGATTTGGTATAACCATGATCTTTGATGTTTCAAGTAAAGATAGGTGATGAAAATTATCTTCGTCCTGGGTACGAAGAGGAATTTAGAACCACAATTATGATTATGAGTTATTCACATGATTGTGGGGATGAGGCTGTTGATTGATGTTCTGAGGATAAAACATTGTTTGTGGACTTTTAACATAGAGAAGATAATAGACTTTACGGTCTATTTGACTCTTCTAATGGATTGCTCGTTCCCCTGTAACTATGGTTGAAAAGTTTTATCATCTACCATATGTTCTAAATCTCTGATTTATTACAAACGAAGGCTATTGATAATTTAATTATATTTAGTCATGATATTCTTTACTGGGCTATTTGTGCTCACCCTTTTGCTTTATAATTCCTTTCAGGTAATAAGAGTGTAGCTGGGTCGAGCGGGGGTAACAGGGGAAAAGAACGGTGGTCTATAGCTATTGAGGTTTCCCCTAAACAATATGGAACTAATTTTATTGAGAATTTAGATAAGTGTGTCGTATTTTATACACCATTTAACCGTTGATTTTGGTGAATCGAATATGGGAGGTGTACCCAACTTTGGAAGGGTGTTTTGCGACTATCATACAAGATGTCTAATAACATACGACTTCATGTTATCATAAGATAGGGTTGTGCACATCCACTTGTTGAGTATATCTACGAGAACTACCTATATAATCTTAGAGTTTTGTTGAAATATAATTCTTAATTGGAGATAATGGAGATAATTTTATGTCAAGAGAAGACTCACCATTGGAAAGAACATGATAGCAATCTTCTAGTTTTTCTTTGGGGTCTATTGGGTCAACCAAGGATAATTCTTGAGTCATATGATATCTATTATAACTTAGATGCATGGCCTCCCATGTACGAAGGTTTTCTTGAGTATTTTCCAAAGATTTTAATTTCTAAAACAGTTATTGACTGTACCTTTATATAAGGTACCACTGTAAGGTATCAATGTGAGGTGTTATCCAGGTAAAGGGATGAGAGTCACAGTTGTTTAAATAGTTCTGCTCTTTTAAGGACTTCTGTTATTTAAAACTTCTGCTCTTGAAATTTCCTCTCTATATATATAATGAAGCATGTTTAGGAATCAGGAGGATATATATATATATATATATATATATATATATATATATATATATTTACAAAACTGAAATTTAAATTAACTTACAAATTTACTCAGAACATTTAAGAAGAGAAGAAGGAGAGGTAGAGAAAGGCTAACAGCGGTAGAGGCTAAAGATTTGTCTGAGAAGGAACTCAGAGTCTTTTTAAGTCTGCCTCAATAACTAAGTTCGGTTTCCTTTTATAGACTAAGGAAAGTTACTATTACAAAAAGTAAATGATTACAGACAAAATTTACTATTGATGAACAGTAAAACAGTGCTGACTTTTTTTACTATTCATGGACGCTTTAGGCAACTTTAGACCGAACCATGTGACAAAGCTGCTTTCGGCGATAAGGCTGACGCCTTCTGTTGACTAAGTGGCCGCGGGGCCAGGTGCATGTGACTGAGGGCTGCTTTCGGTGGAAAAGCAGGAGATTCCTTTGACTAATGCTGCCGGAGCAGGTGCTTGTGACTGAAGTGAGATGTCAGGTAAATGGGTTCTGGGCATCTTACAAGTTGATGGTGCCATACGGGTCATCATCTTCATATTGACTGAGAGAAGCATTCTTGGAAGAGGATGAAGAACCTGCAGAGGCATCTTCATGTAATTCATTAATTCTTTTATTTAATGCTTGAGCAATTAATTTTAACTCTTTTCCGGAACAATTCTTAAAATCAGAAATGTCACAGGAACAGGATGAACCAGTGGGACCGACTCTGGACTCTTTTGATTTTTGACTGGAAGGTTCTTTAATTGTAACCGGGAGAACCTTAAGAGGGACAGTGGGAAATTCTAACTGAACCTGACCAACAATTCTATTAACATCAAATTTGTCCCACCATTTGGGCGAACCATTGGACGGAGACAAGGGAAAAGGGTCGAATGAGGGAGAAGCAAGGTGATTAAATTCATCACCATGAGGATGGGTAACTTTGGTTGGAGCCTGAATGTGATATTCCCATTTAAGGATCCAAGGAACCTTATATTTATTTACAAACTGAAGAATGACTAGGACACCTTCAAGATTTGGATTATTTTTACTGTGGTTGCAAAAATAACTGAGTTGGACTCTCAAGAGATCAGGAAGGAAGTCGTAAGTAGAACCAAACCTCGCCCACCAGTGAAAGAACCAACAAGGGAAATGACTTTTGAACTTATGATCGAACTGAATAAACCATGAATGACTGTTTGACTCATTTTGATGAAGGAAAACTCTATACCAAGCTTCCATGTAATCATAATAACAATAGGAGTTATTTTTATTAGAAAGCTGCATAAGATCAAATGGATGTTTTCCCCAATCAGACATCAGAATAAACTGTTTAATGTATAGTGAATGGTAAAGTACTTTGGATTTATCATTATTAGCATAAATGGGTTTAATAAAGATTGACTCGGTTTCAATGAGTATATCCTTATAATACACAAGGGATTTATAAGGAGCAAGGGGCATGAAGTGCCATCCCGAAGGAAAGAACTAGGAGGTTAGTTTGACTGGGTCATCTTTGGGTTTCATATGAGGTTCAATATGAAATAGGTAATTAGTCCATCTAAACATATATTCAGAGGGAGGATGACTGGGGGTTGAAAGGGAGACCTTAGACTGAAAAGGGTCAACTAGAGTTGGGTTACTAGCTAAGGCAGAACTATAGGGCTTGGGCATTGTCCCAAGGACGATGAATTTGTTAGTGGTTTGATAAGCTGGGTTTACTGGATGAGGAACCAAAGTTCCTTTTGGCTGATTACTTGGGCCAGAAGGGCGACCCGAACCACGAAAAGATGATGCTCCTCGCACACTCATAATGGATGCACGGTACCTGTGTTAATAAATTCCCGAGTGAGAAAATCAGGAATGGAATTGTTAATGCCTTTAATGTATTTAATTTCAAAATCAAAGATACTCAAAAGGGCTTTCCATCTAACAAAGGAATGTTTAGAGGCTATGTTTTCAACATCTTTTTCTAAAACATATTTTGCTGATTTGCAGTCAATACGAACCAAAAATTTTTGATTTAATAAATCAATTTGAAATTTGTTAATACATAATACAAGAAAAAGTATTTCTTTTTTAATAGTGCTGTAATTTAACTGTGTATTATTCCATGCACCAGAATGAAAACGAACAATTTGTTCGGGAGAACTGGGTGTTAACTTTTGTTTGAGAATACCTCTGAATCCAATATCTGAGGCATCAGTTTCAATAATTTTAAATGCAGAGTCATTGGAATTACCAAGGCAGGGCAATGCCTTGACATATTTTTTAACTTGTTGGACGACAGAAGTATGAACGTCAGTCCAAGGGAGAGGATTGTCTTGCAAACGCTGAAAGAGAGGTTTGCAAATTTTTCTGAGGTTTTTATAGAACTTGTCAATATAATTGAGTGAGCCCAGAAACTTCTGCAGATAGGTTTTATTGGTAATTTTATCTGGGAATCTATCAGCGAATTGAATAGCTCTATTAATTGGCCGTATGAGTCCATGATAAATATTTAAACCAAGAAACCGAACTTTAGCTTGAAACAAGCTGCATTTGGAAAGCGAAAGGACAAGTCCATTATCTTTAACTGTCTTGAAGAACGACTTCAAATGTTTTACGTGTTCTTTAATAGAATTGGAAAAAATGAGAATATCATCAATGTAAACAACAACAAAATGACTGAAAGAGTTCAAAATGTCATTGAGGATATTCTGGAATTCACTGGGAGGATTCTTCAAGCCGAAGGCTTGAACATTCCATTCGTAATGACCAAATGGAGTGGTGAAAGTTGTTTTGTACCTGTCATCCGGGTGGATAGCAACTTGCCAAAAACCAAATTTAAGGTCAAATTTACTGAAGATGGTGGCATTACTCAATCGGTTAATGAGGTCATCTTTATGAGGCAAGGGGTACCTAATCCATTCTAATACCTTATTTAATGGTTTGTAATTGATTACTAAACGAGGGACACATCTTTCCTTTTCTGCTTCATTGTTAACATAAAAGGCTGGACATGACCATGGGGATTTACTAGGTTTAATTAATCCTTTATTAAGGAGATCATTGATTTCTTTTTTACATAACTCCATTTGTTCATGATTCATTTGTATGGACTTGGCCTTCATAAGAATCAAATGCTCCTTGAATTCCTTAGCGTAAGGAAGCCTTACAACATGCTTTTTCCGATGCCAAAAGGCATTAGGAGAATCAGGACAAAGGTTTTCCTTTAAATAAGTTTTTAAATCTTCAATCTTTGCTTGAACCTCTTTATGTTGAAGTTGTTCTTCAATTCTTTTGTACTTCATTTCTTCCTTTAAGAAATTCAAATGGGTGGATTTGCAATTTAATAAATTTAATGATTTAGAAATAGATTCATCTTGAATAAATTTTAAATCTCTTTCTTTTGGTTTAATAAGAAATTTAAACGTTATTCTTTTTCCTAAATGTTTATAACTTAACCCATCATTACTGGTAGTGAAAGGGTATAATAAATATATAAATGGTAATCCTAAAATTATCTTATCGGTAAGATTGCGGATTAAAACAAATGATGTTTTAAAACACATATTATCTTGAAAGATATGAACTTTAGGCAGTTTATATTTTATTTCCATTTGACTACCATTAGCTGAGTATAATTTTTTATTAGTTTTCTTATAATACTTGGTAGGGATTAAACCTTCCTGAATACAATTTAAATCTGCACCCGTATCAACTAAGGCAGGAAGTTGTATTGAAAAAGTTTTATCAATAACCAAGTTAATGGAAATATACCATTTTTGAATTGTAATGTCTTTAATTCTTTTAAGAGAAAGACCTTGGACAAAAAGATATGTCTCTTCTTTAGTTCCTTAAGATTCTGGCTCATCGTGATCTTCATCACTAGAGGAGGAATCATGAACCTAAAGATCATATTTCTTTTCATCAATTTCTTTTCTTAGATTAGAAACATCTAACTTTAAATTAGAGATTTCTTTTTTAAGTTTATTAACTTCTTGATTTAATTCTGGAAGGGTAACTTCTTTAACTGGGGTTTTAAATCTCTCCAGAGTTTTATTAAGGCTAAATATTGATTTTTCTTTAGCTTTAATAATCTTGTCATTAACCCTAGTATCTTTAGTTAATAAATCTTTTAGTTGTTTAGTATATTGATTCTTAAGCTCTGGGTCAGAAATTTTACTAATTAGGTCAATTAACAAAGAGCTCTCTTCATCCTCTTTGGTAATCACACTTAATCTTTCAGTACAACATTTTTCGTTGCAATTATCAGCACGAATAGTAACTTCTTCATCGTTACTATCTGTTTCGTTGTTACTAGTACTGCTATTAGAAGAATAAGGGATGTCAGATCCTTCATCATTATCGGCTATTTTCAATCCTCAATAATTCTAATAGTTGTTCTGTATCTTCACTAGAAACATTTAACTGAGATAATTTTTGTTTTATTTTGCACTCAATTTTGTAGTGCCCTTTCTGCCCACAATTGTGGCAAATAATTTTACTCTTATTAATTTTTTTTGATTTATTATATTTTTTATTTGCTGGTTTGGGTTTAGTATAATAATCATTTTGATTGTTATCTTTTTTATGACTGCGTTTGTGTTTATGGCGCTTGTGACTTCTAGGATGATCAATATATTTGTGCTTATGCTTCCTTCTAGAGGGAGCAACAAGAGGCAAACCATATTGTTCACAAAAGATTCCTAACTCATACTTAGCTTTTTTTCTTATCTTTACTAGTTTGTTTGGCTAATTTAAAATCAATGCACATTTTTAAACCAATCTTTTGAATATAACTGATTATGTCACCATAATTGAGGTTATCATAATCAATATATCCTAATTTTTTACTCAACTCTTCTCTAACTTTGTGAGCGAATAATGATGACAAACCATTGAAAAAATTTTCTTTCCAAAAAGGTTTATTGCTATCATTTCGCAACATAACTCTAGAGGTAAAAACATCTTTGTACCACCTAAAATCACTTAGAGTGGGACAAGTAAGATTACTGAGTTGATCGTGAATTCTTTCTGTAATGTTACTAGGAGTTCCAACAAAATGTTTTATTATGGTAAATATTAAAGTATTAACTACATCTGGCGGACCAATACCAACATCTTCATCAAAGATGGGATTGCCGTCATCATCTAACTGGACAGCATGAACTATTGATACTCTAGTATCTTCAGTGAGATGTTTTTCCCACCAAGATCTGAGAATACCAGTGAATCCACTAGCTATTAACTCAACAATTTCTGGTTGAGACAGATTGTTGAATTTAGTTATATAGCTATTTGCTACCATGGACATGTGATTCAATTTGTTTCTTGTTCACTAAAACCATCTATGTTCCATTCATAAATTTTGTTGGCCGAAATAGAGAATTGTTTATCTAAATTTCTTTCCTCGAATTGTAGATCCAGAGGAGTAGGTCTAGAATACCAATTCCTGGTTAAACTAGTGTTTTTGACTGTTAATTTGTTTAACTGATCATTAAAATTTGGAACTAAAATATTATCAGAATAATCTGATTGACTATTGTTTTCAATATCAGTTTCAACTTGATCCATAATAGCGATAGTACCGCTTGAACCGGGTTCAATTTTTAATTTCTGGTAATTTTATCAAAGGATGTTCAATCTTTGAATCAGGTTTTTTAATATTTGTTTCTTCAAATTTTTCTTCAATTCTATCTAGCTGTCTTCCAACAGTTGCTAGATATTTATTGCTAAAATTTAATTGTTCAATAATTTTTTTATCATCTTTATTACCATCTGAAATTTTAAAAGGATTGGCAATAACCGATGTGTTCTTAACTGGGATAAGGACAGTTTCTAGCGGGGATGACTAGAAGAGACCTTTGACTTATCTTCTTTAATCCATTGAGATTTAGTTATAACATTACATTTACTTTGATATTGATCATACCAGTTGTAAAAGGTAATGTTTATCTTTTCACTATTAATGAATCGTTTCCATTTATTAACAATTTTATTGTATTCCTTTTCAGTGGGGTGATAGGAACGAAATAAATGTCTTTTTTCTTTATTGGATTTGGAATTAAAATCTTTTACAAGATTGTCCCAATCTAAAATAATTTCTTTTTTAATGACTCTTAATTGATTGTTAATAGGGATTTCAAAATCAAATTGAGTAAGAAGCTCAGAAGGGGTAGGAGAAGAACTTTCTTCATCCACAAGATCCTTGTGAATATAACATGGGTGACTAGCTTGACCTTGATTAAGAACACCTTTTAATTTAATATCCCTATAAGAAGGGTTACTAAGTACTTCAGTATCTCTTCTAGTATGAAATGAAGGTGCTGAAGAACTAGCAAAATCTTCTATAATGACTGGTCTTCTAGTACGTTCAAAACTTATCTTGATTGTTCCATCAAAAAATTGTCTAACATTTTTAATATTTAACAGGTTGTTAACTACAGTTTGTTGAGGTATTTCACTGGGTAAAGTCCATTGACTAGGTAGCGTAATATCCTTCCAGAGGATGGTTCTCGGGATCTGGATGTTAGCATCACTAGTTGAACTTTGAATTAATACAGTTTGATCTTTGGGACTTTTATTAAGAGCATGAACATTTAAGTTTGTTTTCATGGTCTTATAATAAATCCTGTAAATCAAAGCTATGGGTTGAGAACCCTCAATCATATGAGTAATTTCTCCAACAGTTTTAATGTTTAACGTCAAAGCTTTTAATAAATGTTGATCACTTAGGCTTAATGTGAAATCAAGAAAGTAATTGAAATGGATAGGTCCATTGTGCAGAATTGATTCCATCGCACCAATCATACTTGGATAATAATTCAAGAATCTCGCATCTCTAACGCAGAGGTAGATACTCGAATTTATTCCTTTAATATTTAGGGGTTTAATTGCCACTTGAACTAAACCGATGTGAATAAAATTATAACCTTTGTTCCTATATTTTTTAATAACATCATGAGATAAAAGACTATAATTTTCGTATTCTTTGTTAATAGCATAGACCTTTTCAACTGTTTTGACATTATAATCAGTTTTAAAATTGTCTAAAAAGGTTGACTGATAAATCTCTTTAGGGGAAACCCTAGGTATGTTCCAATTGTGTAAAGCTTGACTAATATTTTCATAACTATGTGTTTCTTGGTTAACTATGTCAAGGACAAGAGGCAAAGCTGACCGGTTACTAGCTGAAGAGTTAGATCTGAACAATTTACTCATCCTTACCAAATTCAAAATAAAATTTTATTCATTATTCTTTCATTCACACCCTCTTACCTTAAGCAGACTCATACCCATGTTCTAAAACCCGACATTGCTCACCCAAGAGACTTACAAAGGTTTGACACGAACAAGGTGGACTACAGTAAGCTAGGTGACTTTGGAATAAGAATAAAAGAGAAATTTTGAAAACAGTTACGGATGAACGATTATTGAGACCTTACTGGCAACTAGAACAAAAACAACTTGGCTCTGTATATATATATATAAACTGGATAGAGGCCAGGCCACGCGAATCATGGAATTGCAAAAAGCAGGATTCGCGAGTTGACGGTTATTACCTTTTTTTCTTCATAAAATAATAATTTTATACAATAAATTATGCCCAATTAAATTGTTTTAAATACATATCAACATACATATCGAATCTGAACAATTAATAATTTGCATAAAGGTTTGGCTCTGATACCACTGTTAGGTTTGTAAGATTCATACACGCAATCAAATTTCTCAAATTAAGCGGAAGCATGGGAAAATAAAGTTTTATGATTTTACAAACCATATACCCGGATCATCTTTTATGCATAATTATTAATTAAACAAAAAGATAAAGAACAAGAATTATACCTTTGAAGATACGAGCTTCCTCAGGTACAAGCTCACCTCCAATCCTTTTCATGTTCAACTTGAATCCACCGGGTTTGGTTCTTTCCTTTTATCAACGTTAGTCACCCAAGTGCTTGGCCTCTAGAGGTGATTCACCAAGGAAGAAGAAAGATTCAAGAAGATGTGTATTTGGCAAAACCCTAGTTTTTCTATCTCTCATAGAAAATGGTGTACTCTCCCAACTATTAAAATTACGTATTCACGTGTTTTGTGAATGTTTCAACCACCCAACCTATAATAAGACTTCTCTTATTTATAAATGTAGGCAACCCTCCTTACCAATTAAGAAAATAGGTTTTATTTTAATTAATTAAACTCCTTTAATTATTTAGGTTCCCAATCTTATTATGAATAATTAATTAAACTCTTTTAATTAATTAGCCTCATAATCTTATTAGGATATATGAGAGTACTTTTATTAATTAATTTACAAACTCCTTTAGGAATTAAACAATAATAATAGTAATAATAATAATAATAAGACTCCTCTTATTAATTTATATTTAATATTTCTAAAATATTAAATATTAAACATCGGGCTATTTAATTTATTACATCACCATAGATTAAATTAAATATACTTAACTTATTATTACGATTATGTCATTAACTTCTTAAATAATTATTCTTCTTTTTTATGATGTGACCCTTTAGGTTCTCCATATTAAACCAGTTGTGAATAAATCAATTAGAACAATTCTAGTTTTATTTAAATAAATAAATCAAACTATTAATTTATTTAAATAAATAATATTTATCCTACAATAGGGATAAGCCTCCCTAGCGATTAACGACTTTCTAGATAATATAGATTTCAATATTAATCATAAAAGAACTTTTGAGTAAATAGTTACCGTACAATTCAATCCTTCCACCATACAATGTTCCAATTAAATATAAGACATGGACTTACTGTCAAGTCTTATTTTATTTAATTATATGTATTTCGAGTCTTAAATGCACAACTCCAAATAATACAAATTAGAAAGTCCTTTATAATTTTATTCTGCCTTGGCCAAGGACTACTGGGTTATCATTTATCGAATCACATAGAACATTTCTCTTCTTTTACTAGAAGTGGTAGATTCTTTATTGATCATACATTATCTCCATGTACAACATATTATACCCAATCATACCCTTTGATATACATACCCTAAGGGTCTTAAGAAATAAGTCAAAGTATAACTCATCATACACAAGATATTATAATGATCTCAAGTCCAATGATCACTTGTACTACTATCACTACAGGAATTCCTATTGACAAGCAAGTAAAACTCCATTAGGTATTCCTTAGCGAGCCGCGTTCAGTGAACTTATTCTCTAATAAGCACCTACATAATTGCTTTAGTGTCTCCACACAAATGATCATGAGATCAATCATCCTCATCCAATGAGCAAGCAACGTATGTACCAATCTATCCGGATTCACTAATCCCCAATTTAGTAATCCAACGATTGGGAACTATTTTAGTTTTGAGCTTTCTAAGAATTTAGATCTCATTAGAATGATCATCATCATTATTCTAAGAGCATTGCTTAAAACTATGGGTTTATCACATATTATAAATCATCATCATGTAGATAATTAAAAGCCTTTAATAAATTAATACTTTTTATTAATAATTGAATAAGATTGTTACAAAGTATATGTTTTATCATCAAATATGATTGGCTTGTGTGCATACTACTTTCAGTCGCACCCATGTGGAGTAGGTTTCATTATTCAGCCTCCTTCCAAGGATGACAAGGAGCAAGAGATAGATGGTAAAACTACGACTCCTTCATCACGAACATATGAACAATTTAGCAGTCAATTTTGTAATCTACAAAAACATATTAATGAGAGGGTTAAGCAAATAGATGGACAGAATCTACGGTTGGTCGAGTGACAATGACATATGTTTGCTTATCAAGCTAGCTTCAATACATCGTTGACAAAGATGTTTTCCAGAATGAATCATATTACTGAGCCATTCCAGTTTTCAGTTCCGCGATCATTGCCAGTTTATCCCCCACCAAAGTCAGACGAGGAGGCGGAGGTCAAGCTAAACGCTTAACCAATCAGGGAAGTCCTCAGCTCTTAAATTCTTTCTATTTTCGCAATGAAGACATTGTTGAGTCTGAGTTTTAGGGGGTGCATGTTAGATAGTTTGCATGTTTATTTCAGTTGTTTATGCATATTGTTTGGTCATAGTTATATAGTTTGCATTGTTTATCACATAGTTTCATTTTGCATGGTTTTTAATGTTTGTAATTGCGTTTTAGGACTTAATTGCATCTAGTTATTTGATGTTGCATGAATCAAGTATAAATGGCATGATTATCTGATTTTGGCTAATTATGATAAGACATAATTTGATAGTAGTGACTTGGGTAAGATGGAAAACCAATGTTGGGTGATAACTTTAACCATAAAATTGAGTATATCTGTCTGAAATTCATGTTAACAAAGAAAACACTTAATTGGATGATTGATCAATCTAAACTCAAATCTTTACATAATATGCTTCTGGTGAGAAAGTTAGGGATAAAATTAATAAGATCAGTGAAATATATAGGAAGGCTAAAATAGGCAAGAAACTAAGTTTGGGGTACTTTAAGGTTTCTATATATATATATATATATATATATATATATATATATATAATCATTAAAAAATATAAAAATATAATAAAAGCTGGCTTAGTTTAACTCCAAGGCCTCTATTACTCGGACAAGTAAGCTATAGGGGTGTCTCTACACCCAACGCCTTAAAACCATCTGGTTTAGGAGTCGTTGGTGGAAAATTCGTTAAAAGGGTAACTTTGAAAAGCCTAAGAGAGTTGAGCATTTCATAAGTCAGGTTAAATAATAATAATAATAATAATAATAATAATAATAATAATAATAATAATAATAGTCATTTGACTAGTTTAGTTTTGTGGTCTTTGCTACTCGAGTTATTAGATCCGTAGGGGTGCCGCAACACCTAATGCCCTAAAGCCAACTGGTTTGGGAGTCATTGATTAAAATCTTGATGCATGGGCGGCACTGAAAAGCCTAATAAAACTAGACATTGCACACTTTGGTGAACTAATAAAGGACTATGTAATAAACCTTGTTAATATCCTTTTGCTTAAAATTTTGTTTGTGATAGTCGGATTGGATGTTTACACTGATGGAGTTAAGAAAAAAATGAACTTTCTTTCTATGAAATTAATTATGTAGATGATTTGAGTTGTGATTGATTAAATTAGTTTAGTTGCACATACACACAACATGGATGATGACAGGTATATTGCGTTGATTGGTTAGAGTTGGATACTTTGCATTAGTTAGATGTTTTGGTTGAGTTATATATGCTATCTTTGAGGCCTAAAGATTAGTTGCTATGTTTCTTGAGCACTTAATTCGTAGGCATGTAGTTAGTTTGTATTTACATTTGTTGGTTTTGCTTGAGGATAAACAAAGTCTCAAGTTTGGGAGTATTTGATGAATAGGTTTTATACATACGTATCAGATATCTTTTGGGCTTGGCTCATTATTAACTTTAAGTATTTCTAGTATCATTTTAATTGTTTCTATATTTGTGTTATAGGAACTGGCTTTGGATGGTGAAAACAAAAAAATCTGGACATAATGGAAAATTTGTAGCTTCTAGGTTTTGATGAATCCTTCGGGGCGGACGGGGAGAATTGGCACCATGAAAGCGCCGGGGTGAACTCCTCAAAGCTTTGAATTCGCCGGGGTGGATTGGTCGGGGGAAAAGAAGTTGTCATGTTTGAGAATTTGATTCTGAAAATGATTTTGATGGCTGATTTTGGGAAGGAACAACAAAGATATTAAAAATACATGAAAAGACAAAAAAGGAAAATAAACCCTAAATTGAATAAAGCTTTTGGAGAATTAAAGCAAGGGAGCAAGAAAAAAGGATTCAAGGCAAGAGCTGAGAAGAGACAAAGGATTGTAACACAATTTTCCCCCTCTTTCTTTATCTTTTACTCTTGTATTCAGATTGCTTTTGTCACTTGTGAATTTTGGATTTTAATTCAATGATGTTGAACTAAATTTCTATTTAAGGCTACAATGGATCTTATTGTGTAACTGTGATCGACATACTTCCATGTTAAGTTATAATTAATTGTTATTGGATTGTTTGTTATGAATTGCACTTAAAATTTTAATTGCCTGGCCAGTAATTACCATGATAATCTATATGAAATTAAGAAACGGATTATAGATTTAGATCTTATCATAATAACATGTGATTGTGTTTTCTGCATGTTGTTGGAATTCATGATTTATGTTTAGGATATAGATATACATATGCATCGCATGTAATCTACTAAAGAACTTGTGCTTAAAATCCTTTTTAATTATAATTCACATAGAGATATAGTTGATTAGTTAATTAGGTTGTTCTTCTTAATTCTATCATCTATGGATTTAAGTGGATTCGTTTATGGTGCATCGAGAGATGGTCATAGATTATGATGTGTTCTTTATTAATAATCCGGAATAATTCATTTGGTTTAGCAGGAAGTGTGTTGATCTAAGTGAAGCAATAAGTTAAGTTCTAGTCTTAAGTCTATAATATCTCGATCAATCTTGTATATATATATATATATATATATATATATATATATATATATATATATATATATATATTGCTAATTTGGGGGGAGGGAGATTGAACTTAGAATCTCATGCATAGCAAGAGACCTAGAGTACGACTGAGTCAAAAACTCTTAGTAAAAAAAATTGGACCATTTCTCAATTTATGCATGTCATCCTTGCATATGGGACATGTTAATCTTCTCTGTATCGTTCCAATTTTATCAAATGTCCCCAAATGGACTAAAAATATTTACTCCTTATATTTGAAGACATGTACACCTATTTGAAGGGACACGTCTCTTTGAATAAATTATTGCATTGATTAATTAGACTAGTAAAAAGACTTGTACCGTTTAGAACGAAATATTATATCTAGGGAATTGATAAATTCACAATATTTTTTTATATTTTTATACGTATAGGGTCCACTCTTTAACATTTATTAATATTGGTTTGGTTGAAAAGTGACTCCCATATGTGTAAATATCAAAGACTGTTGTGAAAATATTAACTCCAATATGGAATTGATATTTTCACAACAGTTTTTGATATTTTCACATGTGGAGCCCACATTAAACCAAATATTAATATTGATTTGTTAAAAATATGAGTCATGTGTATAAAAATATCAAAAAGTGTTATGAATTTATCAGCTCCTTACATCTATTCACATAAAGTTGCACTATTTACAAAAAAGGAAACTGATAAATTTACAACAAAAAATTATATTTTCTTATGAAAACTGTCGCTATAGGAAAACCGTCACTATAGATCCTATAGCGAAACCGTCGTTATACATCTATAACGATACTTTTCATGTGAGAATATCAAAAAGTGTTATGGAAATATCAATTTCCTAAAAAAACCATTGCAACTGTTCACCATGTACATAATATTGAATCATTGCAACTATTCAATATTATATTATTAAAATAATATGTTCAATTTTTCTAAATCAAATATATTATTAAAATAATATGGAACAACCCTTTGTCCTTCTCATACCAAGTAGACTTTAATATAAATTAAATATTCTACTAGTAAACTTCCCGGTTTTTCTCATATACTTGTATATGTTTTCCCAAAAGATTCTGTCTAGTCACAACCCAGGTGCATATCAAATCGCGTCTCGCACGCTGTACACCGTTGGAGTATAACTATATATAACACATTTGCATGATATACATGTATGCCCTTCTATTTATTGAAACTTTATCCAATCGTAAACTATACTAAACTAAACCCTCCTAGCTACTCTTTATTTCTCTATGGATTCTCCCACCAACAAAATCTGTGGAAAAGAACATACTATTCATGATTGTCGATCCTTTGTTTCCATAAATATTCAATCCAATTCTGATAATAATAATCGCCATGTAAACGAGCCTAATGACTTCACAATAAGCCAAGAAATACTTGCAAAATTAGTCGAGGCAAATGATTGCTCTCTTCCCATTAGTGAAGTCCTTATTGCTTTACAAACTGATGTTGAAATAGGTATATGTGGAGATGCTAGAGATCTTGATCATAGACACAAAGCATTCGGGTTGAACCTGAATTATGATCAAAATTATTCTCCTACAGATTATCAGGCGCCAGACTTTCAAGAACTCATCTTTGCAGCTCTCAAAGATAGTTCAATTATTCTTCTTTTGTGTTGTGCACTGCTTTCTCTTGTGATTGGGATCAAGAGGAATGGACTAGAAGAAGGCTTGTTTGATGGGGTAATCATATTTCTCTCAGTACTCATAGTTGTTAACTTTGGTGTTATTTGTAGATATTGCAAGGCTAGAAGGATGTTGATCAGCAACTTGTCAAGGGCCAAAAGATCTGTCGGCGTCATACGATGTGGCAAGTTGCTACATGTTGCTGTTCATGAAGTTGTTGTTGGAGATATATTATGGTTAAATTCCGGAGATGTTGTTCCTGCTGATGGGCTGCTGATTAAAGGCAACTCATCGCTCAAGATTGATGATGGCGCGGTTCATGAGCTGGAATTTGATAATAATTCAAAGCATTTCTCCATGTTCACTGGTGCTAAGGTGGCGGCAGGCTGCTGTCGAATGCTTGTAACATCAGTGGGAAAGAACACGGAGAGGAGCAAGATGATGAGATCAATTAGTAGTAATCGAAAAGAGGAGTACTCAAAGTTGGAAAATGCTATTTGTAAGACAAATTCTAGGTTGGAAAAAATTTGGTTGTGGCTCTCATTATTGATTCTTGTTGTGCAAGTACTCAGATGTTTCATTTGGCAAGCCAAGTATTGTGATGAGAATCATGATGATCCGGATCCTAAAAGCGTGAAGAACACGGTGGAGGAGATAATGAGTGAAGGTACAAAATTAATCAAGAGGGAGGGTTTTAGGGTTAAGGGGTTGGCTGGAATGCTTTGTGTATTGCTTTTTGCAGTGAGAGATGGGTTACCTATAGGGTTTTTTATCCTTTTGGCATGTGTATCGAAGAAGATCAAGAAGATTTACCAAGCCATTGTTCGAAATCTCCCAGCATGTGCTACTAGTGGTTATGTCACAACAATCTGCATTGGTGAAACTGATGATCTAACTATGCAACATATGAAGATGGCAGAGTTGTGGATTGGACTTGACAATATCGAGCAACTAGGCGCAGAAGTTGCTCCTGAGGTGCTCAATGCTCTGCGCGAGGCAGTTTGCATGAATTCTAATTCTGACTTTACAGAGGATTCTCTTGTTTTGTGGGCTAAGAAATTTTTAGGGGCTAGCAATATTGTTTTTTGTAATGAATCTTTTGATCTAAATTACAAGTATAGAAGTGGTTTTTTGTTCAAAAGGAAGAGGAAGGTTGAAAATGTTCTTCATATGCATTATAAAGGACTCCCAGAGATTTTATTGCCCATGTGTTCACACTATTACCATGCAAATGGAACCATGCAAACCCTAGATAAGCAGAAAAGAGAAATTTTCAACAAAATTTTGGAGAGAATTTCATCAGATAGTTTTCATTGCTTTGCTTTTGCTTACAAACATGTTGTCATACAGGAAGAACAAGAACACGAACAAGACTTTGAAGCACAAGAAGCAGAGAATGGATTGACTTTGTTGGGCCTGGTGGGCTTGAAGAATCCGATCTCACCAGAAGTGAGAAAAGCAGTTCAATCTTTTGGAGAATCTGGAGTCGGGATCAAATTATTGGTTCGTAATGATATCATGGCAGCCAGATTAATGGCCATTCACTCTGGGATTATAAGTCCTGAAGAAAACATAATTGAAGCCTCTGAATTTCGTAATAGCTCTGAGAAAGACCGCATGAATATGGTTGACAACATTCATGTAGTGGCCAATGCAACCCCATTAGATAAACTACTAATACTGCAATGCCTAAGACAAAAAGGCAAGGTGGTGGCGGCCACCGGGACATCAATTCGGGATACCCCATTGTTAAAAGAAGCCGATATTGGCTTTTTTCTAGGTGATACTGCTGCAGAAATGGCAAATGAAAATTCGGACATAACTGTCATGGACAGCAATTTTGGGACAATGTTTGCCATCTTGGAAATGGGAAGGTACGTTTGCAAAATTGTCGAAAAGTTTGTGGTATTGCAACTTACTCTAAACATTTCAGCATTTACCATAAACTTTCTCATTGTTATATCTACAAGTGTAGAACCACTAACTCCGTTTGAGCTTTTGTGGGTAAACTTAATTATGGATATTTTCGGTGCCCTGGCCTTTGCCGCGTCCATGGTGGGGCTGCCGTCGCCGTTTTTGGAGAGCAACTTACTAATTTATGAAGAAGGTGCTATTATAACCAAGAATATGTGGAGAAAAATAGCTGTTCAATGTTTGTATCAGGTGACAGTTATTTTGGTGCTAAATTTGAAGGGAAAAGTTATTTTGGACGTGAATGAGTGTGTTTTACGAGCCATGATATTCAACTGTTTTGTAATCTGTCAATTGTTCTTGTTGATCGCGACGAGAGGAATGGCAAAAACATTTGTTTATGAGGGGAGGTTTAGGTTTAGAAAGATTTGCTGGTTTATTGTGATTTTGGGGGGCATTGTTGTTCTTCAGGTTGCAGGTGTTGAGATTTTGGTTGTGATTACTGGTATGGGAAGGTTAGATATCAAGCAATGGAGTATTTGTGTCGGGGTTGCTGCAGGATCTGTGCTCATAGATGGGGCAGCAAAATGGGGGCTGAATGATGTGTAGATTATGTTTTTACAATAATAAGTAACTAAGCTTATATTTTGGTTGTAATCAAATGTTATTTTCCTTTCAAAGTATGTAAAAATAAAGGCTCTTATTACATGAAGGCCTCTGATCCTATGTTGTCTCTGTTTGCTATTCCTTTAACTATTTCATGTACTAGTTTTTTCAAGTTTAGTTCCCTTCAGTTACTATATTTTTGCGAGATTAGACTGAGATTGCAAATATTATAAAGTTTGAGAAGAAATATGACAGAAAAATAAATAATAATTAGAAGACTAAACATAAATCACGTCCTGTTAATAATGCAATTCTAGATTGTGAGCATGTCAAATTAACTGAACTGTGTATAAGATATATCTCAATTCTGCTACTAAATGTATAAATAATGTCATGACTTTAATTTTAGATAGACTTAAAGTGAAAAGTGAGCTAAGATGACTCAGATACTTTTAAGATGGTGAATTAAGTCTCGATCCGTAATGCACCCGAATTTAATTAAAAAGGATACAACCGATGTTTCAATGGTAATACGAATTTCATGAACACCAAAAAGAACAAATATATGTAATTAATGAATTTTGATTTCATGCAGTTTGTTTTGGACAATCCATATGGGCAGTAGTGCTATAGAAATCAATTACACTAGTATAGTTAAGAGTTGCATTTCAATGAAATTTATTATACAAATATTTTGCAATTGTAAATCTCTACCTATACAAATACTCCATCCGTCTCTATTTAAATGACGTTTTAGAATTTTTTATTTGTCCCTAATTAGTTGACGTTTGTTCAAATCTAGGAGAATTAATGATAATTTTTCCAAAATTACCCCTCATTACTCTATCTATTTTTTTGGTACTTTAAACTCTTGTGCTATAATAAATTAATGATTTAAGGGTATTATATACAATTGAATACTATATTTAATGATTTCCAATCATTATCTTAATTCTTGTGTCCATCTCTGAAACGTCATTTAAATATGAACGGAGGGAGTATAACTTATTTCTATAAAACTGCCTAATGAACTTCCCAAAACATTTTGAAATCTGATCACCCTAACATCCCTCAACTATTCATTTATCTTTATTGATCATCATTGCAAAGAAAGTTCCAGAAGTTATTATGAACAGTTCCCACGCAGTTTTCTTTTTTTGGGAGTGGAATTAATGAAAATTTCTTCAAATAGTGATTAACATGGGGGGCCATGGCAATTTACAGCAAGTTGCAACCCACGAAAGAACAAACTGAAAAGGCAGAATCCTTTACAATCAACTAGTTGTATCATAGTACAAGTCAATTTCAGCAAAATGTAGTATTATAATTGCACCCGTGGCGGCCACTGATGGACAATAATTTCCAGGTAATGGGAGAAAGATTCTCCTGTGCCGTCCCCGTTTTGGCATCACAATAATTTTATTATTTTTGATAAGTATTATTAATCCTATACCCTTGTGATACGTTTGAATTGAAGTAATGAAGGTGGAAAATGGGAATGGAACCACTCATTCATACTGAATGAAAAATATTGTCTTTGGTTTTTTGAGGAGGGAGAATATATGAAATAACTCAATTCAACTAGAATGGAATCAATCATTCTATTCTTCATTTTATTCCTTCAATTTAAACGTAACATTAAGGAGAGGTTCAAGGGTCAAGAGTCAAGAAGGAACTAAATGGAACGGTAGAGAATCTAAGGAAAATTTATTAGGATTATAAAGGGTCTTGCTAATATTATAGAAGTCTTACCACTAGACAATCACCATTGATGGGATATAAAAAAAATTTATTGACAAATGGAAATTTTATGATGAGTACCCCAAAAAATTACTAAAGTGGCAAATTCAAAAGGGTTGAATAGAGACACAGAGAATACAAGCCATACGTATACCAAATTAATAATAAAAACCTAAACAATAAATTTGAGAACATAATAACTTTCTTGAGATCCCACCTTTCAATTTCCAGCCTTCTCCTGCATTGCTTATGTTTTCTATTTTGACTAATTAATAAAATTGAAGAAACTCCAGTATTCACAACAGTTTTTTTATCTATATCCTTACTCTGCAGTGTTATTGTGTCATTCTGTAAGATATGGATTCAATTTTTTCACTATGTACCCAACAGGTTCCTTATATTGATTCCTTAAATATTAAAATTTGAAATTTAAAATTTAAAATTTAAAATTTGAAATTTGAAAGTTTCAACAGTCAAATCATGTTTTCAACGTTGTATATAACTATTTTTTATTTAAAATTAATTGTTGTTTGAATTTAAAAATTGCAATTATTTTAATTTAAAAATAGATATTGCTAGAAATCAAAATGTACAACGATCATTATGTGTTTATGAGAACTAAAACAACATTATTTTAATTATAAAATAATAAAATTTATAATTAGTAGTAATATTTTTTACAAAAATGATCAAAATCAAAATTTGACTGATTTTTAAATTTTTTCTTATAGTTCTCTTTCTTCTCTAAATCATCTGTTTAAAAAATTAAAATGAGTGAATTTGATAGGCATACCCAAATCAGCAATTAAGTGAGATAAGATCCTTTAACCAACATAAAATCTCAATAAATAGGGTGTGAAATGTCATTTTATATAAATAGGGAACGCTCTTTTGATTCTCTCGCCCTGAGGAGTCAAATCATATATAGAGATTAAAATAGAGAATTATATAAGGATAATGCAACTTTTGGATACTGATTTATTGATATATTCTTCAAATATGGGGATAGAAAGTCTATTGAGGAAACTGTTGTGAATGTTGTAAGAACATTCACAATAGTTTTTTTATCTTTATCCCTACTCTGCAGTGTTATTAGTTCATTCTGTAGGATAGAGATTCAATTTTTTCACTATATACCCAACAGGTTCCTTATATTGATTCCTTAAATTTTAAATTTTGAAATTTAAAATTAAAATTTAAAAGTTAAAATTTAAAAGTTCCAACAGTCAAATCATGTTTTGAACGTTGTAACTATTTTTTATTTAAAAGTAATTGTTGTTTGAATTTAAAAATTGTAATTATTTTAATTTAAAATAGATATTCTAGAAATCAAAATGTGCAAACGATCATTATATGTTTATGAGAACTTTATTTTAATTATAAAATAATAAAATTTATAATTATTAGTAATATTTTTACAAAAATGATCAAAATCAAAATTTGAATGATTTTTAATTTTTTATAGTTCTATTTCTTCTTTAAATCCTTTGTTTAAAAAATAAAATGAGTGAATTTGATAGGCATACCCAAATCAAACAATTAAGTGAGATAAGATCATTTAACCAAAGATAAAATTTGCAATAAATAGGGTGTGAAATGTCATTTTACATAAATAGGGAACGCTCTTTTGATTCCCTCATCCTGAGGAGTCAAATCATATATAGGGATTAAAATAGAGAATTATGTAAGGATAAGGAAACTGTTGGATACTGATTTATTGATATATTCTTTAAATGTGGGGATAGAGAGTCTATTAGAAAAACTGTTGTGAATGCTCTAACAACATCTTATTGAATTCCTTACAAAATTGAATGGTTTAACATGTAGTTGATAGTAATTACCAGCCATATTCATCCATCCCTTGGCCTAATATCCCTTGGCCTAATATAATTTACTGTCGTGTTGATAACATATTTGACACTAAAATATACATCAAGTTACAATTGGCACAACAAAATTTAAATCAACCCAACTCGATCGCTTCCTAAAGTAGATACTCTAATTGAGCACAACAGACTTTAAATAGTATTCCGATCAATTTAATTATCAAAATGTGATGCAGGATGATCCGAGACCGAAGATACCAAGCTATCAGATAATATGTTGATGGCCTTGGAATATCATGAATTAGATGATCGTCATAAACGAAGAATTCATTAAACACCATCGTTATTAATACCTTCAGCTTCGGGAGATGGGATGACAATTTCACCTTCAACTTCGGGAGATGGAATGGCGTCTTGACTTCAGAGTTTGACAGACTAATAGTTTATTTGCTTTCTATTCCTATTTAGTTCTTTAATTAATAATATTTTATTATTAGCAAGTTTGTTATTGTTTCCATAAAAGTAGGAAGTTTGTTAGAATCTTTTTTACATCTCTAGGAGGATTTTATTTCCATATTATTTTCATATCTCTAGGAAGATTCTAGAGTGACTTGGAGATAAAGTTTTGTTAAGCTATATAAACTCGGCTTTTGGGTTGAAATAAGGGACTGGAAATTTTGATAAATATATTATACACATTAGAGAGATTTTTCTGTGTTTTTCCGACGAACCTCTTTTTTTTCATGTGAATTTATTTGTTACCTAACCCGCAGGATAATCGTTATCCCGCCCGGCGTCAGTTGGTATCAAAGCTCAAGCATATTTCTAATAATAGACTCATCGGTTTTAATGGCTGGTGGTCGTGGTCATAGAAGGCATATTTCGGCTGAAGAAGTCCTGCACCGTGATTATAGCATCCAAGACGCGATGATTGAGGATTTACAGAGACAAGTTACAGAGCTAACCCAGCGCCTAGCAGCGTGAAATCTGGGTCGTCGTGGATAGGTTCCAAAGGAGGAAGTCTTGCACCTAGGCCGCCGTGGATAGGTTCCGAAGGAGGAAGTCCCACATTTGAACACGATGAAGAATCATATGATTCTGAATCGAGCTATGATAACCCTTACCACCATAGGAGACATCTATTGGAACGGCGTGACCGTGAGGACCGTCGTAGTGATCTGGATTTCAGAATGGAGCTACCAAAATTTTCTATTACGCTGCAAGTAGAAGGATTCATCGATTGGATGAACAAGGTAGAGTGCATCTTCGAGTATAAGGAGGTATCTGATAGCGCTAAGGTAAAATTGGTTGTCATCAAACTGAAGGGCCGAGCATCTGCTTGGTGGGAACAAATGGGGCGTTCAAGGGAAAGACAAGGAAAGGCTAAAATCACCAAGTGGGAGAAGATGAAGAAGAAGATGCAAAGTCACTTTCTTCCTTTCGGATACACTCAGTCTCTGTTTAAGAGATTGCACTTGTAAAAACAAGGTACTCGATTTGTGGATGATTATACTGAAGAGTTTACTAATTGATAGCAATGAATGATCTATCCAAAATCGAAGAACAACTGGTGGTATAATAATTGGGAGGAATAAAACAGCCATTACAGAACGCCCTTAGCCTCCATTCACTTTGGACTTTTTCTGAAGCATATCAGCAAGCTCGTTAGGCAGAGCAACAAAAGAACAGTAGATCGATGCCAAGGAACAATCCCCCCCCCCCCCCAAAAAAAAAAAGCCAAATCCATCCCCACAATTTCGTACTACACCATAACAACCTCAGGGTAACTTTAAATCTAGCATCAAGTGCTTCAGATGTGGAGAAACAGGTCACAAAGCAACAGAGTGCCGAAATCCTGCTAACCAAAAGGGTAAGAACCTTTTTATTGAAGAAGGAATGACTGATGAAGCAGAGGAGTACGGAGAGCCTATATATGATGTGTACGAGGATGAAGATGTGTTATATGGAGATGGACAGGAGACCCTAATAGTTTGCAAGAGTCTGCTGACTCCTAAAGAAAAATTCGAAGAGGATTGGTTGAGGACCAATATCTTCCACACTACTTGCACAGTGGAAGAAAGTGTTTGTAAAGTGATTATTGATAGTAGCAGCTGTGAAAACGTAGTGTTCGAAGAAGATGTTCGAAAGTTAATGTAAGACCCCAAATTTTATGAAATAAAAGTATTCAATTTTTCTATTTAGTAAATGGTTAAATTGATAAAAGGTTAAAGTTAAGGGTGATATATGTAAATATTTTTTAAAATAAGCAAGTGGTTATAAAATATACTCATTGTTGTCGGGGAATATTCGTTTGGTTGTGGAATATTCTTCCCGCTTGTGGGAATATTAAATGCACGGTGTATGACCTTTTGTGGGCCCCATAACGGAAAGCGATCAGATGAAGATAACGACAAGTATGGCTTTTATAAATAACGGCGTAGTTGTTACTGTTAACACTGTTAAAATACCTGGTGGTTAAAGTAAAGTAATACGCGGTGTTGCACAGTAGCACACAGTATTGCACAATTATTGATTCTTATGTAAGAAGGCACTACTCAATAATTATTACAGTAATTATTGTTCAATATTTTATTTTATTGATTCAATAATTGCTACGTTGATATTTTATATTATTGTTGTTTTAATAATTGTCACTACACAGTATTTCCCATTATCAGATCAATAATTCATATTATTTGAATAATATTATTAGATAGCATTATTGGCAATGTCTAGAAAGTTCGCATCTAAGGAGAGATTTGGTCACCTAATTGCTACCAAGATGAGGAGAAATCCTTATCGAAAGCCCCTTTTCTAGAAAGTACTGGTTGTCATTATTGTGATTACGTAATATTATTTGTGAATAATTAATTTATTGATTTATATGATAAGGAAAATATTTATTTATGTGGATATAAATGGAGGATTTCTTTAGAAAAGTGACAATTGTTGATAATTGATATTTTACCTTTTACGATAAAATAATTCATTTAAATATATTATTATATTTCAATAATATAATAATGGTGATATTTTTACAATGAATGTGGGATATATGAATAAATGAGGAAGAAGAGTATTTTTGTTACAAAAAAATATTTAAAACATGTTTTTCATGTTTATGGACCCCATTTCTTGACTGAAATTTGATTATAGCTTGTAAAATCGTCCGTATGTGGATTTCAGTCAATTTCTGTTTGGAATTTGGGAAAACTTAAACTTACAAAGTTGTAGATAATTGAATTTCCTCTAGAAGGACATAAGATTCGAATTTTTATGATAAAAGGGCTATTTATTATGAATTATTGAAGTTCCGAAATAATTAATTTTTGAAGTTTTAAATATTTTTTTAAAGAAAAATGTTTTTTTTTCATTTTGGTGGGGGTGGTAAATGTGCTGGAATCAGATTTCTAATGGTGCGTATGATTTTTATATAAATATATTATTTTATTAAATTTTCTGCTTTGGTGTTCTAAGCATTTTCCTATAAATAGGGTGCTTAGGTTAGAATTGAAAATCACACCAGAAACTGAAGTTTTCTCTCTTTATATTATCGAGCGTATTTTTATGAGTATTTAGATATCTTGAGTGTTGTTATACGGTGCAAGTTTCTTTCAGCGTTATATCTGATATTCAGCCAGAAGTACTGTTCTTTTGACGTAAGGGATAGTAAGGGATGTTATTTTTTATAAATAATATTATTTCTTTCAATATCATTATACCGGAATATTGGTAAGATTTTTCTTGTAAAATTCTTATCTTTTCATGTCGGGGTTACTATTCATGAGTTACTATTCATGAGTTACTATTCACGAGTTACTAACCACGAGTTACTATTCATGAGTTACTATTCACAAGTACTATTCACGACAAAATTGGTTTCTTTCTCTGACGAAATTATCGTTGATTTATGAATCTTACTCTTGAAATTAAATGCAGTTGTTGATCATATTGTTTTTATTATCATATATAACATTTTTATAATTCTGGTGATGAGATTTCTCTTTGACTTGAGTGTAAAGATGGGTAGTTTATTGGTATGATCGTGACTATGGGTTCTCTTTGGCCAATAGTGCAAAGATGAATTGTTGACTGGTATGATCATGACCATTTCATTTATAAGTGAATATCTTTAGCTTAAGTGCAAAGGTGAATTGATCAACATGGTTATAATTATTGTTTATATAAATTCTGAAATGATTATATATTTCTTTAAGATATTAATATCTTTGGTTTATAGTGCAAAGATGAATTATTGATGAATATCTTTGGCCCGTAGTGCAAAGATGACATGTTGTTGAATATCTTTGGCCTGTAGTGCAAAGATGAACGATTGATGAATATCTTTGGCCCGTAGTTGATAAGTGGATTTTATATATACTTATCCGGTATCTTTTACTTGAATTAGTTGCTTATATTTATGTGTCTTAGTTACTTTTCATGCATTTTGTGTTCATTTTGTAGGTTATACGTTTGGGAGCGGTGTGAGCGATTATTGATAAGGAAAAGCAAAGAAAATGCAAAGAAAAGGCAATCCGGATATCATTTGGGCTTTCATGTTACTTCATGTTCTTGGCTTGGAACTTGGACTACATTGTAGAGCGTCTTCGTAGTTTTTCGAAACATCTTGAATCGCTCTAATCGGAGTTTGGATGCAAGAGTTATGATCGTTGTACCAACGGACGTCAAACTTCGCTGTTTTGGTTAGCCATTTTCATAGCAGTCCCTTCCAGCTCGATTTCAACCTTGATCCGGCCAGAATTTCTCAATCATCAAAGAATAAAAGTTGTAGAGCTCGTCGATATCTTCGATTTGATAGGTGGCAGGCCCCGTAACTCTTCCCGGATCAAAATTTATGGTCATTTTACCAGAGCACACTGCAGCAGAGAAAATCATCACACGTGGGCGCAAGCGATGTCAATTCGTGCGAATTCATGCTTGAGCTAAAGCTATTTGTCTTCTTCTCTCTTTAATTTCAATAATAGAATAGAGTAGATTAATGTAGGTATTTTCTAGAGTTGATTGGATTGGAGACTTGAAGCAATTGGAAATCATTAGAGATTCAACCTTGGCTCAAGAGAACAGATTTGCACTACAATTCTCTATCCTTATTCTCTCTTTGATTGCTTCTTGTATCTCATGATGTGTCTTCAATATGTGGATAATAGCATTAATTCAATTATGACTTAACTTCTATTCTGAGATTGCAATGGGTTCTATGGATTAGTTATTTTTGATATGTTTCATTATTAGCCTTATTGATTTCTACGGATTTGTCTATTAAGATTCATGCTTAATTGCTTAGTTGATTGGCAATCAATTACTGTGATAACCCATATGAACTTGAAAGACGAAGTATGGGTTTAGATCTGATCTTGATAGCTTGTAATTGTATATTCTACATTGTGATGAGATGTATGATTTGTGCTTAGGATAGACATATACTGAAGCACCACTCGTAGTCAATTGAGAACCAGGAATTAAACCCTAATTATTTGTAAATCACATAGACATATAGTGATTTAGGTAATGTGGGTGTTCATGTGTATTCTATCAATTGTGGATTATATGTGATATGGGTATGGTGCATTGAAAGATGGCTATACTTTACTTTAGTGTTCTCGATTAACAAACCGGTACAATTAGTTTGGTTTAACATGAAATGTATGGATTTGAATGAGTCAATAGATGAAATTGTAATCTCAGGTCTTCGTTATCTAGTCTCACTCCAAAAGTAGTTAGGTTTATTTAATTTCACAGTTTAAATAAAAAAAACTCAAAGCAATCATTTAAATAAGACTGAAATGGTTATGGGCTAATGCTTGGTGAACTTTATTAATTAATTCTCCGTGGGAACGATACTTTACTTACTCTTTATTACTTGTTGACCACGTATACTTGCGTGTTGTGCGTAACTAGAAATTATCCAACAAGTTTTTGGCGCCGTTGCCGGGGAATTATTTTAATAATTTTTGCCAACATTAATTTCAATCAAGTTAGTCTTAATTTAAACATTTTTTTTTGTTTTAATTATCTTCTTATATTTCTCTCTTTTCAGGTACCATGGGTGACTTTGCTTATCAATGGCCTTATACAAATATGATTCAACCAAGGGACACAAACACTGAGGGACTCAATGTATTTTCTACATTGTCAGCACAAATTGCAACACTTTCGGAGAGGTTGTATATTCTTGCAGCCCAACGCACTCGAGAGATAGTAGTTACATGTGAATACTGTGCTGGCGAGCATGCGAGTTATCAGTGCAACATCAAGGTTGGACAAGTGCAATTTGGGGGTGAATACTTCAACAACGATGTTTATCCTGATTATCAACAAGGTTGGGGGTATCACCCAGATTATGAATTGAGTTATAACTATCCCGACCAATACTGCATCCCAAGTCCAACACATCCATCAGATTTCTCATATCCACCTTCAACGTAACAAGAGGAAAAATCAAGGTTGAAGGAATTCATGTCAAAAAGCATAGCAGACCATGAAGAGATGATGATGAGTCAGGAGTTATCTAGCCAAAATCTTAACAAACAGATGGAACAACTCATTAACTCCTCAATGAATGGTCCTCAATACATGAATTTTGAAACTAAATAAGATAATTCAAGATTGGAGGATTTGTGGTTCAAGTGTGTAGCATCAAGTGAGGAGAAGATGATTGAGCAAGAGAGGTCAATTCGAAATCTTCAGAATCAGATGGATCAAATGTTCAAAGCCTTGAACAATCGCCCTCCAAATAATTGGTGCTATGACATGGACGATGAAACTGATGGAGAGCCAGAAGTGTACATGACACTGAATGATCTAAAAGGTGTGGACATTGAGGAGACAACTGGGTGCATGGAAAATGAAGAACATTAGCTGACTTGTATAATACCCCAAGTGCCTTCTTAGTTAGAGTTGAAAAATTCAGTGAATTTTGCACACCCATGTCCTCTTGGTAGTCACATCCAAAGCAAAAATATCTGCGATTGTGAGGCCTCTTACAAACCATGGTGGGCTGAGGAAGAGATAATAGAAGAAGAAAAGCATGTTGTATCTTTCATGCCTCAATGCAAAAATCCATTCACAGATACAACGGGAGAAGCACCTGGCGATGCGATAGAAATGGAGACATCATGTACAGGAAATATGCTAGGTGACTTCAATCCGAAGACTCTCGTGATGGGGAACCTACCAAAGCACATAGCAATTCTAATGGATGGAGGGTTCTTATCTTATCGTAGAGGAATCGGATAGCGGTGTCAAGAAAAGAGTCCAGCTAACGGACTATAAACCGAGCGCTAGATGGGAGGCACCCCATCCAATCTTTCTCCCTCCTTGTTTAATTCTAATTTACATTTCCATATTTAGTAAATGTTAGATAATGGTAAGTATTAATAATGGTTTGATTGCTTCTCCTCTCATGTTCAATCCAATTGCTGCAAGCATTCAGGATCAAACAGAAGTCAAAAACTGAAATTGCTAGAGTATGTGGTCGCATTGCATGCCAACTCTAAGCCAAACACACCGCATGGCCGTCGCGATAGCTCGATCACGAAAAAAAATTGCTGAATTTTTAGAATTTTTGATTAAAGCGTTCGGACAGTTAGAAGCCCACACTCAGTCTCAAACCATAGAATATCTCAAACTTAGCCATCGCCTGATATACCATCGGATCATGAGGAGGCGAACGGAGATGACATTGCCACTTAGGGGAGTATTCTTTCACTTTTAATTACAATGAGGGCATTGTTTATTTTAAGTTTGGGGGTATTGGGTTGTAGTGAGTAGTTGTTGCATATAGTTAGTTGCATATAGTTTTATTGCATGTTTAAGTTGCATAGTAGGGGTATTTTAGTATGAAATTTTTTTATTTTTATTTTTATTTTTTTAGTTTTCTTTTGTCTTGTTTACTTAGTATGTGTTTAGTTGCATAACATTGCATAATCCCAGGCTTTTAGTTAGTTGAATTCTAATTTGGTCAATGATGACATAGAAATTTGATAGATTTTTGAATTCAATGGATATCTTGAGCTTAGTTATAATTTTATACATGATATAATTCATGCTTGCTGTTTAGATGTTACCAGGTAGCACGACATTGTTCCTATTTGCTTGTTGGTTAAGATTAGCATGCTCGTCTGTTGAGAGAAAAATATTGTTTTTAATGATAGAATTGTGTAGGAAGTGAGTAATGACTATGAAGACACTTAAACTCAAGTTTTGGGAACGCATGGGTATGCTTGCTTTATAAAAAAAAGAAAATAAATTAAATAATTACCGTGGCTAGTCTTGTTTCGGGGCCTTTGTTACTTGAGTAAGTACACCCGAGGGGATTGTCTCTACACCTAGCGCCCTAAGGTCTTAATGGTCTGGGAGTCGTTGGTTGAAAGCTCGCTAAGGGGTAACACTGTTAGCCTAATGGAATGAGACATTGCACAGTCATGGGAAATATATATATATAAAAAAAATTCAATAAACACCGCGGAAAAGTGCAAAAATCGCCCCGTGAGTAAAAATAAAGCAGAATAAACCCTTTGCTAAACCTTAGTTTGTACTGATGTGTTGGAGTAGTTCTTGTTTCATTTATATACATAGTTTTTGACTTAAACTTCAATTTTCTATCTTAAGCAATTTAGCATGTGGTATCTTCATCTTTGTCAAGCTTATCTGTGAACACATCACACACACCAACATCTTTATAGCAGGTTAGGACTATCTGATTGTATGTCATTATGCCTTTAGCTTAGTTTGATGCTTTGTTCTTGAACCTTGATATTTCTCTGAGGCATATCTTATTGGAATTCTTAACATGGCTGGAAATCTGGGACTCATTGTCATAGTAGCGTAGCTTGCATAACATGTAGAATGCATTATGTTGTGTTGCTTGGGGACAAGCAACGCTTTAAGTTTGGGAGTATTTGATAAGTGGATTTAAATACACTTATCCGGTATCTTTTACTTGAATTAGTTGCTTATATTTATGTGTCTTAGTTACTTTTCATGCATTTTGTGTTCATTTTGTAGGTTATACATTTGGGAGCGGTGTGAGCGATTATTGATAAGGAAAAGCAAAGAAAAGGCAATCCGGATATCATTTGGGCTTTCATGTTACTTCATGTTCTTGGCTTGGAACTTGGACTACATTTTAGAGCGTCTTCGTAGCTTTCTGGAACATCTTGAATCGCTCTAATCGGAGTTCGGATGCAAGAGTTATGATCATTGTACCAACGGACGTCAAACTTCGCTGTTTTGGTTAGCCATTTTCATAGCAGTCCCTTCTATCTCGATTTCAACCTTGATCCGGCCAGAATTTCTCAATCATCAAAGAATGAAAGTTGTAGAGCTCGTCGATATCTTCGATTTGATAGGTGGCAGGCCCCGTAACTCTTCCCGGATCAAACGTTATGGCTATTTTACCAGAGCACATTGCAAGAGAATCGCCACGCGCATGGCGCTGCGAATTCAGCATGACATATGCTGCTGCGACTTACATAATAAGCAAAAAGACGCGATTTTCAACTTTCGCATGGTAGCACCACTTGAGCCAATTCTTGCTTGCGCCATGCGACTTCGGGTGATGACCAAAGTTGACTTTTCATTAAACAGTGCAATTGAAGCGTAATTTAGAGGGGGGGTTCAATTAGGGCTTATATATTAGATATATTTTCATTATGTAGGAGATTCCACCCCTTGGGGGCTGAAGCTATTTGTCTTCTTCTCTCTTTAATTTCAATAATAGAATAGAGTAGATTAATGTAGGTATTTTCTAGAGTTTATTGGATTGGAGACTTGAAGCAATTGGAAATCATTAGAGATTCAACCTTGGCTCAATAGAACAGATTTGCACTACAATTCTCTATCCTTATTCTCTCTTTGATTGCTTCTTGTATCTCATGATGTGTCTTCAATATGTGGATAATAACATTAATTCAATTATGACTTAACTTCTATTCTGAGATTGCAATGGGTTCTATGGATTAGTTATTTCTGATATGTTTCATTATTAGTCTTATTGATTTCTATGGATTTGTCTATTAAGATTCATGCTTAATTGCTTAGTTGATTGGCCATCAATTACTGTGATAACCCATATGAACTTGAAAGACGAAGTATGGGTTTAGATCTGATCTTGATAGCTTGTGATTGTATATTCTACGTTGTGATGGGATGTATGATTTGTGCTTATGATAGACATATACCGAAGCACCACTCGTAGTCAATTGAGAACTTGGAATTAAACCCTAATTATTTGTAAATCACATAGACATATAGTGATTTAGGTAATGTGGGTGTTCATGTGTATTCTATCAATTGTGGATTATATGTGATATGGGTATGGTGCATTGAAAGATGGCTATACTTTACTTTAGTGTTCTCGACTAACAAACTGGTACAATTAGTTTGGTTTAACATGAAATGTATGGATTTGAATGAGTCAATAGATGAAATTGTAATCTCAGGTCTTCGTTATCTAGTCTCACTCCAGAAGTAGTTAGGTTTATTTAATTTCATAATTTAAATATAAAAACTCAAAGCAATCGTTTAAATAAGACTGAAATGGTTATGGGCTAATGCTTGGTGAACTTTATTAATTAATTCTCCATGGGAACGATACTTTACTTACTCTTTATTACTTGTTGACCACGTATACTTGCGTGTTGTGCGTAACTAGAAATTACCCAACAGTAGTGCAAAGATGAATTTATTAGTATGATTATAAACAAGAACTGTGATTTGGTATAACCATGATCTTTGATATTTTAGGTAAAGACAGGTGATGAAAATTATCTTCATCTTGGGTGCGAAGAGGAATTTAGAATCACAATTATGATTATGAGTTATTCATATAATTGTTGAAAGGAACTGTTGATTGATGTTACAAGGATAAAACATTGTTGGTGGACTTTTAATGTGGAGAAGATAATAGGCTTTATGGTCTATTTGACTCTTCTAATGGATTGCTCGTTCCGCTGCAACTATGGTTGAAAAGTTTTATCATCTACCATATGTTCTAAATCTCTGATTTATTACTGATGAAGAATATTGATAATTTAATTATCTTTAGTCATGATATTCTTTACTGAGCTAGTTGTGCTCACCCTTTTGCTTCATAATTCCTTTCAGGTAATAAGAGTGTTGTCGGGACGAGCGGGGATAACATGGGAATAGAACGGTGGTCTCTTGCTGTTGAGGTTCTCCCTAAATATTATGGAACTAATTTTATTGAGAATTTAGATAAGTGTGTCGTATTTTATACACCATTTAACCGTTGATTTTGGTGAATCGAATATGGGAGGTGTACCCAACTTTGGAAGGGTGTTTTGCGACTATCATACAAGATGTCTAATGACATACAACCTCGTGTTATCATAAGATAGGGTTGTGCACATCCACTTGCTGAGTATATCTACGAGTACTACCTATATGATCTTGGAGTTTGGTTGAAATATAATTTTCAATTGCAGACAGTGGAGATAGTTATATGTCAAGAGAAGACTCACCATTGGGAAGAACATGATAGTAATCTTCTCGTTTTTCTTTGGGGTCTATTGGATCAACAAAGGATAATTCTGTGGACATATGATATCTATCATAACCTAGACGCATGGTCTCCCATGTATGAAGGTTTCCTTAAGCACTTCCCAAAGATTTTAATTTCTAAAACAGTTATTGACTGTACCTTTATGTAAGGTGTCATTGTGACGTGCTATCCAAGTTGGTCTTCAGAGTCGCAGTTGGTATATATTAGTTTCAAAACTCACAACATATGTGTTGTTGTATTTTGCACGACAATTGTAGTAATAATGTTGTAGTTGTTTTCTGTACCATGTTTTTGGCGACTCAGAATGGGTTGGTTGAATTGGACCTATTTTGGGGGCGTTACAGTTAAACTTGAAAATAGATTGGCATCCAAAGCCATATAAGTTATCTTGGTTGAATAAATGCAGTGAAGTAACCGTTGACAGAAAATATTTAGTATATTTTCAATCGGAAAGAAATACTTTGAAAACGCTTAGTGCGATGTGGTGAAAATGGATGCTTGTCATATGTCATTGGGAATACCTTGGCAATATAACCGAAGCATCTTCCATGATGGTCGGAAGAATACTTACTCCCTCAGTATAAAAGGGAGGAGGGTACTTGTGTTAGCACCTCGTAGGGAAGAGTTCGATCGGTTCGACTCAAACAGTCGGAAACCCAAACCTATTATCTATGACAAGATTCCTAACAGAAGTGGAGCATAAAGGAGTTATGTATGCATTGGTTCCTTGTGAGAAAAGTTTGACGAATGGAAATGCAGAAGTGTCGACTGATGTGCAGAAGTTGCTAACGGAGTTCGCTGACTTAATGTCTGAAGAACTTCCATTGGGATTACCACCGTTGAGAGATATTAAACATGAAATAGATTTTATCCCAGGATCAAGTCTACCGAACAGACCAGTCTACAGACTCAGCCCCAAGGAGTCAGAAGAGCTACAAATACAGGTAATGGACATAATGGAGAAGGGATACATTCGTGAAAGTATGAGCTCATGTGCAGTTCCAGCTCTATTAGTGTCGAAGAAGGACGACTCATGGAGAATGTGCATCGATAGTAGAGCAATCAATAAGATCACGGTGATTCCGATACCTCGTCTGGATGATATGTTAGATTAGTTGTCCGGTGCAAAAATCTTCTCAAAAATTGACCTGAAGAGTGAATACCATTAAGTTCGGTTGAGACGTGGAGATGAATGGAAGACAACCTTCAAAACATAAAAAAGCTTGTACGAATGGATGGTTACACCCTTCGGACTTTCCAATTCCAACACGCCCAGTACCTTCATGAGGTTTATGCATCAACTACTACGACCTTACATGGGAAAATTTATGGTTATTTACTTTGATGATATTCTTATCTACAGCCTGACATTGGAATTACATCACGAGCACCTCCAAACTATATTTGAAACATTGAGGAAGGAACGATTGTTTAATTATAAACCAAAAAAAGAGTTCCTATTTAACGACTTTAGTAACCTGACAGTTTTGTTGTTTCTACCGAAGGTGTTCACGCAGATCCGACCAAGATCAAGGCAGTCTCGGCATGGCTTACGTCGAAGACTATACATGACGTCAGAAGCTTTCATGGATTGACATCTTTTTACAGACGGTTCATTCGAGACTTTAGCATGTTGGTTGCACATATCACCGAATGTCTTAAAGGGAAATCATTTCAATGGTCCGAGGAGGCCGAAGGTAGTTTTCAGTTGATCAAAAAGAAGATGACCGAAGCACCCGTACTAGCACTTCCTGACTTTGCGAAGGTCTTTGAAGTAAACTATGATGCATCGATAGTTGGTATTGGTGGTGTTCTCAGTCAAGAAGGCCGACCATTTGCTTTCTTCAGTGAAAAGTTATCAGCAAGAAAGAACTATTCCACTTATGACATGGAATTCTATGCCTTAGTCCAGACCCTTAAGTATTGGCGTCATTATTTAATTAATATAGAGGGAATTCATTCTTTTTACTGATATGAGGCCTTAAAGTGTATTAATAGTCAACATAAACTCAGCCGAAGATATGCTAAATGGGTAGCGAGCTTGCAAGAGTTCACTTTCACTTTGCAACATCAAGCAGGAAATCTGAATCGTGTTGCTAATGCGCTAAGCCGGAAGAGCATTGCTCCTTAGTACTATGTGAAACAAGATTATAGGGTTTGAAGTCTTCACTGAGATGTATGAAGGAGATCCTTCCTTCGATAAGATAGTTCAAGACATACGAGAAGGTCAACAATTTGACTTTATCTTATATAAGGGGTATTTGTTTCGAGGACTCCAGTTGTGTATTCTTGATTGTTCACTTCGGCAACAGATAATAAGCAAACTTCACAAAGAATGGCACTTCGGACGAGATAAGACATTGGCCTTAATAACAACTGACTATTACTGGAACAAGATCTCGAGCGATGTGAATCGCTATGTAAAAGGGTGTTCTACTTGTCAGAAGTCAAAAGGAGTTCTTATCAATGCGGGATTATACATCCCCTTCCCTATCCTTGAAAGGCCTTGGTGTGATGTTAATATGGATTTTGTCTTAGGTCCGCCCTGAACTTAAAGAGCTTCAGATTCTATTATGGTTGTTAGTAAATCGATTCTCCGAAATGGCTCATTTTCATCAACATTCGGAAGACCATGAATCTTCGCTTTCGGATCGCTTTATCTCTTATTTCAAGAGATTGTACACTTAAATGGCGTTCCAAAGTCTATTACATCTGACTGGGATACTAAATTTATGAGTAATTTCTAGAAGAGGGTCTATGGGAAAAGCTCGGAACGCAATTGAACTTTAGTAGTGCTTACCATCCTCAAACTGAAGTGGTAAATCGAAGTTTGGGTAATATTCTGAGGTGTTTAACCAGAAATAAACCGAAGCAATGGGATTTAGCGCTTTCTCAAGCAGAATTTGCTTACAACCGTTCGACAAATCGGACCCCTAACATAAGCCCATTTGAGATAGTTTATGGTCAGAACCCTTATGGAGTCTTAGATTTAGTTCCTGTTCCTCGCATTGGTCGAGTACATCCTAAAGCGGAAGAAATGACAGATCATCTTCAGGTTATCCATGATCAAGTGTTCAAGTCCATCTTGGAAAGCAATGATAAATACAAGGATCGGGTTGACGTACAGTCATCATCGTCAGGTTGTTTTTAAAGTTGGAGATCTCGTTTGGGTCGTACTTACCCGTGATCGGTTTCCTGTTGGCGATTATAATAAACTTAAGGATTAAAAAATTGGTCATTGTGAAATTCTGCAACGAATCAATGATAATGCTTATCGGTTACGCATTTTGAGTCATCTGTGGACTTTAGACGTTTTCAATGTTAAACATTTGAGCCCCTATTTTGAGTTGTCTACTGAATATACTGAAAACTCGAGGACGAGTTCTTCTCAACCTAGGGTGACTGATGCAGGATGGTCTGAGATCGAAGATATTGAGCTATCGAATAGTATGTTGATGGCCTTGGAATATCATGAATTGGATGATCGTCATAAACAAAAATGTGAGACCCCAGATTTTATGAATAAATATTTAATTTTCTCAAAATAATTTTTTAAATATTATGGTGTGGATTTGATATAATGTTATAGTTGTGGATTATATTTATAAATTTTGCAAAGTACGCAAGTTGTTATATAATATTCGATTGGTGGGGAATATTCTTTTTATCGGGGAATATCCAAATGACTGACAGTACAATCATTAGTGGACCCATGAATGTAATTATTATTTCGGATTGAGAAAACGACAAAAATATTTTATGAAAATAACGACGGAAGTTTTACCGTTAACTGTTGAAACACCCGGTGTTAAAAGTACAGTAATACGTGTGGTTGCATAGTAGCACACGGTATTGATTATTGATGCTTACGTGAAAAGTCACTCAGTTATACTCGATTATTGCTACAGTAATTGTTGCATCATATCTTTCATATTATTGATTCAATTATTGTTACAGTATCATCTGCATAATATGATATATTAGTAAATCAATAATTGAGACGACAAAGTTATTCATATTATTAAATTGTAATATTTACAATGTCTAGAAGTTCTGTCAAGGAGAGGTTTGGTCACCTAATTGGGCGCCAATAGGGAGAAATCCTTATTAGAAAGCCCCCTCTTTCTTGGGAACGACCTGGTTGATAAATATTGTGAGTTATAATATTAATGATGAATGTTATTAAAATTGAAGTTGTGTTCGGAGTTGAATTTAGAGACGCAGACGTGATATTTGAGTCTGGAAAGATGAAATTAGTAAAAATAGTCTATAAACACAAAATTTTCCGGGATTAACTTTTTGGTCAAAAAGTCAACAGTTGACTTTTTCGGGAAAAGTCAAATTTCAAAATTTATATTGTTGATAAAAATAGTTTCATTGTGTTGGAATTATTTGTGTTAGTGAAAATCGACATTTATTTCGATAATAATTGATGTCTGGAGGTTATATTGACCAATCGGGTATTTAACCGGATAAATGAGCAATTGATTGCTATTAATTCACATGATTATAACTATTTGTTCACATGTGTGTACTATTGATTCACATTCTTGTTACTATTAGGGGAGTTGGTGCAAGATTGATAATACTTTCATGATTAAGTTAAAAATGGAGGTATATATGGAGGTACTATGTGACGCCCCCAAAACAGGTATACATCACCTATTCTTGAGTCGCCAAATACATGGTACAGAATTCAAATACAACTTAATAATACAACTATCGTGTAAAATAGGACAAAACATAAACTGTGAGTTTGAATACAAATATTGTCTACTAGAGAGTATACAAACTCAAAAAGAGTCCTCATTACAATTATTATCACACTATTTTACAGAATAGTGAGGACTACTAATGCACATCTAGGACCATCACTCCGTTCCCTAACTCATCCTAGCTATATTATCATTTCCTGAAGAGAACAGTGAAAGAAAGTGTGAGCTTAACTAGCCTAGTAACAAATATTATGACTAAGATAATGCAGAATAAATTATCATTAGACATAAACAGTGTTAAACTGATACAATATAACAAACATCAAGTTTAACTGCAGCGGAACAAACAATCCATTAAAAGAGTCAAGTAGAGAATAAAATCTACTATCTTTTATGATTTAAAAGGTTTTTCATCACTTTTATCGCTGGGACTCAGCTTAATAAATAATCCACATCATCGAATCACCCCTGCACTACGGCCAAGGATATTCTTTAGTATCACGACCACAACTATCCATGCACTACGGGCCAAGAATATTTGTGTATTCATTAATGGTCATGATCATGCCAACAACTGTCCATCAATGCACTACGGGCCAATGAGGACTTTTACCACATCATTTGTAACATTACTACCATGATTACAAAGAATAATCTCTCGGTCATAATCATATCAAGTCCATCTATGCATACACATGTGCCACGAGATGACTTTCAAAAAAATATAAACATGAGGATGATGACAATGATATAAGAATTCAATAAAACAAGTTCAAGAATTAATTTATACAGAACTAATAATGTCCAAATTGTCAACATAATCTTTGCTTTGTAGAGTAAAATTCAAGAATGCTCGGAAGAATATTTCCATGAAAAAGATCTTTGGATGAAGCCTTGAAATATCATGGATATTCCACTAATTTCATGGAGTATAGAAGTCAAAACTTTAACCAACAGAGTATAACAAGGAATGGAATAACAAACGAAATCACTAGGCATGCGATAGACTGGACAGGCAGGTTATTCCAACAGAATAATAAATAACGGAATCAGTCCCGTAAAATGCATGACATGTGATATTCCAATGTAAAAATAAAGAGGCGGAATCAGTCCCCGTAAAAACGCATGTACATGATATTTCAATGTAATAATAAAGATGAAACTGGTCCAAGCGTAGAGCACGCATGACGAGGATGTTCCAACAGTAATGATAAATAATGGAACCGAACCAGTCCCACAGAAACGCATGATGTGAGGATGTTCTAATAGAATGATAAAGAATGGAATAAAAGAAGAATTTCACCAAATATAGGGTAGCCCGCGTATACAGGTTATTCCAATAGAATAATAAAGAATGGAATAACAGAAGTTCTCTTCATGGATAAGAAAGAAATAATACTCCCTACCTTGGAAAAACTGGATACTGGAATAGTGAGGTAGCAAACTTCTCTTCTTCTTTTTCTCTATAATTTCTCTCTATAATAATCGCTCTAAAGCTTTTGTGAATTAGTGAGAAATGAAGGAAGAATGAGCCTCTATTTATAGGAAAATATAGTTTTGATAATTGCACGTTTTGGGGCTAAAAAAATTACAGTACAATACCTCCAACTTTTCTTTTATTTTTAATTTAGTCCTGCAAGTATTATCAAACTTGCACCACCTCCCCTAATAGTAAATAATGTGAATCAATAGTTCAATCATGTGAATCAATAGTATAATCATGTGAAAATATTTAATTACAATATAGTACCTCCATCTATACCTCCATTTTTAATATAGTCATGCAAGTATTATCAATTTTGCACCAACTCCCCTAATAGTAAATAATGTGATTCAATAGTACACACATGTGAACAAATAGTTATATAAGTATGTGAATTAGTAGCAATTAATTGCTCATTTATCCGATAAAGTACCCGATTTATCAATATAACCCCTAGACATCAATTATCATCGGAATAGATGTCGATTTCCACTAACACGAATAATTCCAACACAATGGAACTATCAAAATTTATTTTTAATCAACACAACTTATTCATCATTAATATTATAACTCACAATATTTAACAACCAGGTCGTTCCCAGGAAAGAGGGGGCTTTCCGATAAGGATTTCTCTTTATTGGCGCGCAATTAGGTGACCAAACCTCTCGATGTGAACTTCAAACATTGTCAATATTGCGAATAATAATATGAATAACTTTGTCGTCTCAATTATTGATTTAATAATATAAAATATTATGCAAATGATACTATGACAATAATTGAATCAATAATATGAGAGATATGATGCAGCAATTACTGTAGCAATAATTGAGTATAACTGAGTGACTTCTCACGTAAGCATCAATAATCAATACCGTGTGCTACTATGCAACCACGCATATTACTGTACTTTTAACACCGGGTGTTTCAAAAGTTAACGGTAAAAATTCTACCGTTATTTTCATAAAGTATTTTTGTCATTTTCTCAATCTGACAATAATTCTGTTGTGGAGGTCCACCAATGATTGTGCCGTTGTACGATTATTCCCTGTTAAAACGAATATTCCCCGACCAATCGAATATTATATAACAACTTGCGTACTTTGCAAAATTTGAAAATATTACCCACAACTATAATATTATATCAAATCCACACCATAATATTCAAAAATATATTTTGAGAAAATTTAAATCTTTATTCATAAAATCTGGGGTCTCACAATCTCCCCTCCTTATGAAATTTCGCCTTGAAAATTTACGTACGTACCTGGTATGCCGAAGAGGTGAGGATACCTTGACTTCATTTCAGATTCTAATTCTTGAGGTATAACCTTTGAGTGTTGAATACGATCCTTCTTATCCAAGATGTTAACACGTATCTCCTCATACGTTAAATCTTCTGCTATCTCTTCCGGTTCTAAATTAATAATGTGGTACGGGTCGTCCACATATTTACGTAACATCGATACGTTAAAATCATTATAAACACGCGATATACTTGGCGGTAAAATGAGTCTATAGGCCACAGTTCCTACTTCATCGAGGATTTCAAATGGGCCAATTAAATCAAGGGTTTAGATTCCCTCTCTTCGTCGATTCTTGCTTCTAGAATAATGCCCTCTTGAACCTTCTTCTTCTCATTCATCAGCTCTGAGTATGTAGCTTGAGCGGCTTTAACTTTATCTATTAAAGTCGATTCTAATCATATATTCGTTATCTTCACGTGGGTCACTAGAGTCTTTAACTCTATCTTCATCATTTTTAAGTTATCTGAAATGGGTTTTGTGTTAACAACATCGCACTTTTCGTAAATGACACGATCTTCTACTCAACGCGCGTACTACCACGTTCGGTTTTCCATAATGATATTGAATGGTACAATCGTAATCTTCAACAGCTCGAGCCAAACTCTTTGGCACATTACACGTTCATTTTGGGTGAAGAAAATATTTGAGGGTTTTAGAAATGGGTTTTGTACTGGGGTCAATACAAAATTTGATTTCACGCTCTAGGGGTAGGCTAAGAAGTCTTCAAGAATACGTCAGGAAATTTTTTAACAATAGAAATATCATTCAAAACTGTGACTCTCATCCAAGACTTGGATAACACGTCACATTGATACCTATCAACTTGCCACCGTCATTCACGACGTTGCCTACAGAAAGTCTGGCTTCGGTGCATTCCACACAAGAAAGTCAACAACAAAAGGATCGGGGCTCTTTATTTATGGCTTGATATGACAATGATTGACTTTAGTGGTTTGGTTACTTTGAATTCGCATAATAGGTTGGTTAGGAGTATGAAAGCTAACAACCTTACGAAAAGCATGATGAGTAGTTAACCAATCGATTCCTAAAATCGCATCAAAGGCAAGTATTTTCAAAGAGATAAGATTGACAGGTAACGTGAATGTGTTGATTTGAACAAGATTTATAAATAGTGGAGGTAACGAAGGTTTCTCCCAACTGAGTTTAAACAGATATATCAAAGTCTAACTTCTTCGGAGTTAACTTCAAACATTGAACACAACTAGGTGCAATAAAAGAGTGAATAGAACCGGTATCTAACACGGTATAGACTTCGCAAGAGTTTATGACTAACATACCCGTGATAATTTTATTCAGATTCCTCGTCACAAAAAGAAAATGCTCTCTCTTAAACTACTAGCTTTGGCTTGTCTGGGACATCCTTTGGTGCCTCCATCCTAGCTGAACTTGTCTTTGGTGAACGACAAAATTGGGCTAAGTGACCTTCTCTTCCACAATTATAGCATGCTTTGGACGGCATCACGCAGCAGTTTGACCGATGTGTCCTCCTCCTCGCATTTAAAGCATATGACCGGTGGTCGTTTTCTTCCTTTGAAACGGTGCTAGTCTTTAAGCGTCTTTACGTCATTGTTGAACCTTCTCTTCTTGAAATATCCATTCTTATTGTTTTGGCCATGATTACCACCAAGTGGTTACCATTTTTCGCATGTTGATTCCTCCATGATTATTGTCCACCGCTTTGATGATTGTTATCACCCAGATTATCATTTTACTTACCGCTCTCTTTTGGTTTGGTTGACTCATTATTGCGCTCCAATAATCGTGCCCTATTAACAACACATCCGAATACAAACACGCTTAATGAGAGATAAGATATCGACGTATCTCGTGTTTCAAACCTCTTAAAACATCCGCGTCATTCTCTCTTCATTATCAACAAGTGGGACGTAAATCGGGACAACTCGACAAACTTGGCTTCAGATCTTTGCGACACGGTCATGTTGTTTTGCTCCAACTTGATAAATTCCACCTCCTTCATGTGACGTAATGCTTTCGGAAAGTACTTGTCATTGAACACTCTTGGAACTTCTCCCAAGACATCTTGAAAAGCGCCAGTTGAGTACGTTTCTGATTCCCACCGGTGATCGCGCTTTTCACGCAAAAATAAAGGTGGCAAAGGAACCTTTGCTCTCTCGAGCATCCCAAGACATCAAATATCTTGGTGATCCGCTTTAACCACGTCTACGCTTTAAGTGGTTCGGCTTTCCCAAAAACTCCGGTGGTCCCAGCTCCTTGAATTGCTTAGCGGTGACCAATCGTAGGTTGCCATTGTTTCCTCCTGCATTATGAAGAAGAGCGCCTTCGCTTTATGTTGCATGAATTCTAAAAAGCTCCTAAACGTATCATTGTTTCGTCAATCGATCGATGTTGTTGTTTACGGGAGGATTATCGCCATCCTGTTGACATTGTCTCTCGATTATTGATCCGTGGAGAATCAACGCCTCTTGTGCTCCATTGCTATTCTCAACATTCTCGGATGTCATTTTCAGATACTGCCACAAAACAAAGGTTAATTGACATGTAACATATTATCCCTATATTCTGACCGACCAATTAAATACCAAATAAACTTAGGTAGGTCATACTAGCGAAGGATATTCCCCGTCTCTCCCCTCCTAGTTCTATTCTCACATCTTAGCCAGGGATCATATCCCTAAGCTTTGATACCAACTATGACGCCCCCAAAACAGGTATACATCACCTATTCTTGAGTCTCCAGATACATGGTACAAAATTCAAATACAACTTAATAATACAACTGTCGTGTACAATACGACAAAACATAAACTGTGAGTTTGAATACAAATATTGTCTACTAGAGAGTATACAAACTCAAAGAGTCCTCATTACAATTATTATCACACTATTTCACATAATAGTGAGTACTACTAATGCACCATCTAGGACAATCACTCCGTTCCCTGACTCATCCCAGCTATATTCTCATTTCCTGAACAGAATAGTGAAAGAAAGGGTGAGCTCAACTAGCCCAGTAAGAAATATTATGACTAAGATAATGCAGAATAAATTATCATTAGCCTTAAACAGTGTTAAACTGATACAATTTAACAAACATCAAGTTTAACTGCAGCGGAACAAACAATCCATTAAAAGAGTCAAGTAGAGAATAAAATCTACTATCTTTTATGATTTAAAAGGTTTTTCATCACTTTTATCATTGGACTCAAATTTTAATAAATAATCCACATCATCGAATCACCCCCGCACTACTACTGCCAAGGATATTCTTTAGTATCACGACCACAATTATCCACGCACTACTACGGCCAAGAATATTTGTGTATTCATTAATGGTCATGATCATGCCAACAACTGTCCATCAATGCACTACGGGCCAATGAGGACTTTTAACACATCATTTGTAACATTACGGTCATGATTACACCGAATAATCCCTGGTCATAATCATACCAAGTCCATCTATGCACTACAGGCCACAAATGACTTTCAAAAAAATATAAACATGAGGATGTTGACAATAATATAAGAATTCAATAAAACAAGTTCAAAAATTAATTTATACAGGAACTAATAATGTCCAAATTGTCAACATGATACTGATTTGTAGAGTAAAATTCAAGAATGCTCAGAAGAATATTTCCATGAAAAGATACTGGATGAAGCGCAAATATCAAGGATATTCCACTAATTTCATGGAGTATAGAAGTCAAAACTTTAACCAACTGAGTATAACAAGGAATGGAATAACAAAAGAAATCACCAGGCATGCGATAGACCGCATAAAAAAAGTTATTCCAAAGTAATAATAAATAACGGATCAAAGTCCCGTAAAACGCATAGATAGGATATTCCAACAGAATAATAAAGACGAAATCAGTCCATACATGATATTCCAACAGAATAATAAAGACGGGACCAGGTCCGGCGTAGAACGCACGGACAGGATGTTCCAATAGAATGATAAATAATGGAACCAGGTACGGCATAAACGCACAGATAGGATGTTCCAACAAAATGATAAATAATGGAACCAGTCCGCCGTAAACGCATGCACGAGGATGTTCAATGTAATGATAAAGAATGGAATAATAGAAGAATTTCACCAAGTATAGGGTAGCCCGCGTATACACGTTATTCCAATAGAATAATAAAGAACGGAATAACAGAAGTTCTCTTCATGGATAAGAAAGAAATAATACTCCCTACCTTGGAAAAACTGGATACTGGAATAGTGAGGTAGCAGACTTCTCTTCTTCTTTCTCTCTATAATTTCTCTCTATAATAATCGCTCTAAAGCTTTTATGAATTGGTGAGAAATGAAGGAAGAATGAGCTTCTATTTATAGGAAAATATAGTTTCGATAATTGCACGTTTTGGGGCTCAAAAAATTACAGTACAATACCTCCAACTTTTCTTTTATTTTTAATTTAGTCCTGCAAGTATTATCAAACTTGCACTACCTCCCCTAATAGTAAATAATGTGAATCAATAGTTCAATCATGTGAATCAAGAGTATAATTCGAATTACAGTATATTACCTCCATCTTTACCTCCATTTTTAACATAGTCATGCAAGTATTATCAATCTTGCACCAACTCACCTAATAGTAAATAATGTGATTCAATAGTACACACATGTGAACAAATAGTGATATAAGTATGTGAATTAGTAGCAATTAATTGCTCATTTATCCGATAAATTACCCGATTTATCAATATAACCCCTAGACATCAATTATCATCGGAATAGATGTCGATTTCCACTAACACTAATAATCCCAACACAATGGAACTATCAAAATTCATTTTTAATCAACACAACTTATTCATCATTAATATTATAACTCACAATATTTAACAACCAGGTCTTTCCCAGGAAAGAGGGGGCTTTCCAATAAGGATTTCTCCTTATTAGCGCGCAATTAGGTGATCAAACCTCTCCTCGATGTAACTTCTATATTCATCAATATTGCAAATAATAATATGAATAACTTTATCGTCTCAATTATTGATTTAATAATATAAAATATTATGCAAATGATACTATGACAATAATTGAATTAATAATATGAGAGATATGATGCAACAATTACTGTAGCAATAATTGAGTATAACTGAGTGACTTCTCACGTAAGCATTAATAATCAATACCGTGTGCTACTATGCAACCACGCGTATTACTGTACTTTTAACACCGGGTGTTTCAAAAGTTAACGGTAAAAATTCTACCGTTATTTTCATAAAGTATTTTTGTCGTTTTCTCAATCCGACAATAATTCTGTTGTGGAGGTCCACCAATGATTGTGCCGTTGTACGATTATTCCCTGTTAAAACGAATATTCCCCGACCAATCGAATATTATATAACAACTTGCGTACTTTGCAAAATTTGAAAATATTACCCACAACTATAATATTATATCAAATCCACACCATAATATTCAAAAATATATTTCGAGAAAATTTAAATCTTTATTCATAAAATCTGGGGTCTCACAATCTCCCCTCCTTATGAAATTTTGCCCTAAAAATTTACGTACGTACCTGGTATGCCGAAGAGGTGAGGATACCTTGACTTCATTTCAGATTCTAATTCTTGAGGTATAACCTTTGAGTGTTGAATACGATCCTTCTTATCCAAGATGTTAACACGTATCTCCTCATACATTTAAACTTTTCCTATCTCTTTCCCGGTTCTAAATTAATAATGTGGTACGGGTCGTCCACATATTTACGTAACATCGATACGTTAAAATCGTTATAAACACACGATATACTTGGCGGTAAAATAAGTCTATAGGCCACAGTTCCTACTTCATCGAGGATTTCAAATGGGCCAATTAAATCAAGGGTTTAGATTCCCTCTCTTCGTCGATTCTTGCTTCTAGAATAATGCCCTCTTGAACCTTCTTCTTCACATTCATCAGCTCTGAGTATGTAGCTTGAGCGGCTTTAACTTTATCTATTAAAGTCGATTCTAATCGTATATTCGTTATCTTCACGTGGGTCACTAGAGTCTTTAACTCTATCTTCATCATTTTTAAGTTATACAAAATGGGTTTTTGTGTTAACAACATCGCACTCGTAAACGCATACGATCTTCTACTCAACGCGTCAGCTACCACGTTCGCTTTTCCATAATGATATTGAATGGTACAATCGTAATCTTAAACAGCTCGAGGCAAACTCTTTGGCACATACACGTTCATTTTGGGTGAAGAAAATATTTGAGTGTTTTAGAAATGGGTTTTGTACTGGGGTCAATACAAAATTCAATTTCACGCTCTAGGGGTAGACTAAGAAGTCTTCAAGAATACGTCAGGAAATTATTTAACAATAGAAATATCATTCAAAACTGTGACTCTCATCCAAGACTTGGATAGCACGTCACATTGATACCTATCAACTTGCCACCGTCATTCACGACGTTGCCTACAGAAAGTCTGGCTTCGGTGCATTCCATACAAGAAAGTCAACAACGAAAGGATCGGGGCTCTTTATTTATGGCTTGATATGACAATGATTGACTTTAGTGGTTTGGTTACTTTGAATTTGCATAACAGGTTGGTTAGGAGTATGAAAGCTAACAACCTTACGAAAAACATGATGAGTAGTTAACCAATCGATTCCTAAAATTGCATCAAAGGCAAGTATTTTCAAAGAGATAAGACTGACAGGTAACATGAAAATGTTGATTTGAATAAGATTTATAAATAGTGGAGGTAACGAAGGTTTCTCCCAACTGAGTTTAAACAGATATATCAAAGTCTAACTTCTCCGGAGTTAACTTCAAACATTAAACACAACTAGGTGCAATAAAAGAGTGAGTAGAACCGGTATCTAACACGGTATAGACTTTGCAAGAGTTTATGACTAACATACCCGTGATAATTTTATTCAGGTTCCTCGTCACGAACTTGTCTTGTCTGGGACATCCTTTGGTGCCTCCATCCTAACTGAACTTGTCTTCGGTGAATGACAAAATCGGGCTAAGTGACCTTCTCTTCCACAATTATAGCATGCTTTGGACGGCATCACGCAGTTTGGACTGATGTGTCCCTCCCCTCCGCATTTGAAGCATACAACCAGTGGTCGTTCTTCTTCCTTTGAAACGGGTGCTGGTACCGACGTCTTTACGTCATTGTTGAGCCTTCTCTTCTTGAAATGTTCATTCTTATTGTTTTGGCCATGATTACCACCAAAGTGGTTACCATTTCTGGCATGTTGATTCCCTCCATGCTTATTTTCACTGCTTTGATGACTGTTATCACCGGTATTATCATTTTGTTGGCTGCTCTCTTTTGGTTTGGTTGACTCATTATCGCTCTCCAATAACTGAGCCCTATTAACAACATCTGAATACAAACACAGTTTATTCTATGTTGGAATATCCTGTCTGTGCGTTACTGTGGGACGTGTTCCGCTTTTTATTATTACATTGGAACATCCTATCGGTGTAATTTCGCTTCGACCGGTTCCGTTATTTATTATTCATTGGAATAACTTTATCTATGTGAAGTACTGTATGCATGGTGATTTCTTTTGTTATTCCATTCGTTATTATACTCAGTTTGTTAAAGTTTTGACTTCTATACTCCATGAAATTAGTGGAATATCTTTGATATTTTCGCTTCATCCAGTATCTTTTCATGGAAATATTCTTTTGAGCATTCTTGAATTTTACTCTACAAAGCAGTATCATGTTGACAATTTGAATGTTATCAGTTCTTGGATAAACTAATTCTTGAACTTGTTTTATTGAATTCTTATATCATTGTCATCATCCTCATGTTTATATTATGTTGAAAGTCATCTACGTATTCTGTAGTGCATAGATGGACTTGGTATGATTATGATCAGGATTATTCTAAGATAATCACAACCGTAATGTTACAAATGATGTGGAAAAAGTCCTCATTAGCCCGTAGTCCATTGATGGATGCTTTTGGTATGATTATGGCTATGGATTCTCTTTCGCCATAGTGCAAAGATGAATTATTTTTATGGCATGATCGGGACCTTTGATGAAAAAACATGATTATCTTAAGTCAGTAGTGCATGGATAATTCGTGGTCGTGATACTAAAGAATATCCTGGCCAGAGTAGTGCGGGGGTGATTCGATGATGTGGATTATTTATTGTCGAGTCCCAATGATAAAAGTGATGAAAACCTTTTAAATCATAGAAGATAGTAGATTTTATTCCCTACTTGACTCTTCTAATGGATTGCTTATTCAAAGCCGCAGATTAAACTTGATGTTTGTTATATTTTATCGGTTTAACATCATTGCTGAAGGCTAACGATAAATTATTCTTCATTATCTTAGTCTTAATATTTCTTCTTTGGGCTAGTTGAGCTCACCCTTTCTTTCACCTTATTCTCTGTGAAATGAGAACGTAAATTTGGGACTAGTCTGGGAACAGAGAGTGATGGTCCTAGATGGTGCATTAGTAGTCCTCACTATTCTGCGTGAAATAGTGTGATAATAATTGTAATAAAGACTCCTTTTGAGTTTGTATAATCTCTAGTAGACAATATTTGTATTAAAACTCACAGTTTATGTTTTGTCGTATTATACACGACAGTTGTATTATTAAGTTGTATTTGAATTCTGTACCATGTATCTGGCGACTCAAGATGGGTGATGTATACCTAATTTTGGGGGCGTCACAGTTGGTATCAAAGCTTAGGGATATGATCCCTGGCTAAGATGTGAGATAAGAACTAGGAGGGGAGAGATGGGGAATTCCTTTGCTAGTATGACCTACCTAAGTTTATTTGGTATTTAATTGGTCGGTCAGAGTATAGAAATAATATGTGATATGTTAATTAACCCTTGTTTTGTGGCAGTGTTTGAAAATGACATCCGAGAATATTGAGAATAGCAATGGAGCACAGGAGACCATTGAGTCTCCACAGATCAATAATCAGGACAATGTGCAACAGGATGTCGATAATCCTCCTATAAACAATAACACTGATCAATTAACGAACGACGGTACGTTTAGGAGCTTTTTTGAATTCATGCAACATCAGGAAAATGCGGCTCCTGTTCATAATGTAGGAGGAAACAATGGCAACCCACGGTTGGTCACCGCTAAGCAGTTCAAGGAGCTGGGACCACCGAAGTTTTTGGGAAAACCAGAACCACTTAAGGCAGAAACGTGGTTAAAGCAGATCACCAAGATATTTGAGGTCTTGGGATGCTCCGAGGAGCAAAAGGTTTCCTTTTCCACCTTTATGTTGCGTGAAGAAGCAGATCATTGGTGGGAATCTGTAAAACGTACCCAGATTGACGCACTCAAGATGTCTTGGGAGAAGTTCCAAGAGCTATTCAACGATAAGTACTTTCCCGAAAGTATTCTTCACATGAAGGAGGTGGAGTTTATCAAGCTGGAGAAAAATAATATGATCGTGTCGCAGTATGAGGTTAAATTTGCAGAGTTGTCCCGGTTTGCATCCCATTTGGTTGATATTGAGGAGCGAATGACGCGAATGTTTCTAAGAGGTTTGAAACCTGAGATAAGTCAATATCTTATTTCTCACAAACTTTATTTATATTCAGATGTTATGAATATGGCTCAGTTATTGGAGCGCGATAATGAGTCAGCACAACCAAAAGGCAACGACCAACAACACGATAATAATCGTATTCTGGCAACCTGGTCATCTAACAATGATAACCATCGTGGGGAAATTATCATGTTAAGAATGATAACCACTTCGGTGGTAATCATGGCCAAAATAATAGAAGTGGAAATTTCAAGAAGAGAAGGTTCAATAATGATGGAAAGACAGCAGCACCAGCACCCATTTCAAAGGACGAAGAACGATCATCGGTCGTATGTTTCAAATGCGGACAGGAGGGACACATCCGTCTAAACTGTACGCAGCAATCCAAAGCGTGTTTCAATTGCGGAAGAGAAGGTCACCTAGCTCGATTTTATCGTATGGTGAAGTCAAGTCCAGATGGGATAGTGATGCCAATGGATGTCCTAGACAAGCCAAAACCGGTAGTTTAAGAGAGAGCATTTTTTTTTCGTAACGAGGAACCTGAATAAAATTATCACGGGTAAGTTAATCATAAACTTTTACAAGTCTATACCGAAGTTAGATATAACGGTTCTACTCACTCTTTTATTTCACCTAGTTGTGTTCAATGTTTGAATTTAACTCCAGAGAAGTTAGGCTTTGATTTATCTGTTGAAACTCAATTGGGAGAAACCTTCGTTACCTCTACTATTTATAAATCTTGTTTGATTCAAATCAACACTTTCACGTTACCTGTCGATCTTATCTCTTTGAAAATATTTGCACGGATGTGATTTTTGGAATCGATTGGTTAACTACTCATCATGTTTTTCGTAAGGTTGTTAGCTTTCATATTCCTAACTTTTTAAGTAACCAAACCACTAAAGTCAATCACTGTCATATCAATCCACAAGTAAAGAGCCCCGAGCCTTTCGTTGTTGACTTCCTTGTATGGAATGCACCAAAGATAGACTTTCTGTAGGTGATGTCGTGAATGACGATAGCAAGTTGATAGGTATCAATGTGACGTACTATCCAAGTCTTGGATGAGAGTCACAGTTTTGAATGACATTTCTATTGTTAATAGATTTCCTGACATATTCTTGAAGACTTCTTAGCCTACCCTAGAGCGTGAAATTAAATTTTGTATTGACCCCAGTACAAAACCCATTTCTAAAATCCTCAAATATTTCTTTACTTAAAATGAACGTAACATGCGCCAAAGACGTTGGCTCGAGCTGTTGAAGATTACGATCATACCATTCGATACCATCGTGGGAAAGCGAACGTGGTAGCTGACGCGTTGAAGATCGTATGCATTTACGAGTACGATGTTGTTAACACAAAGACCCATTTCGTACGACTTACAAATGATGAAGATAGAGTTAAAGAATCTAGGAAACCACGTAAGATAACGAATATACGATTAGAATTGACTTTAATCGATAAAGTTAAAGCCGCTCAAGCTACATACTCAGAGTTGATGAATGAAGAAGGTTCAAGAGGGCGTTATTCTAGAAGTAAGAATCGATGAAGAGAGGAAATCTCAACCCTCGATTTAATTGACCCATTTGAAATCCTCGATTGAGTAGGAACTGTGGCTTATAGACTTGTTTTACCGCCAAGTATGTCGAGTGTTCATAACATTTTTTTTACGTATCGACGTTATGTAAATATGTTGACGACCTGAACCACATTATTAATTTAGAACCGGACGAGATAACGGCTGATTTAACGTTTGAGGAGATACGTGTTAAAATCTTGGATAAGAAGAATCGTATTCAACACTCAAAGGTTATACCTCAAGAGTTAGAATTTAAAATGAAGTTGAGGTATCCTCACTTGTTCAGCATACCAAGTACGTACGTAAATTTCAAGGGCGAAATTCCATAAGGAGGGGAGATTGTGAGACCCCAGATTTTATGAATAAATATTTAATTTTCTCAAAATAATTTTTTAAATATTATGGTGTGGATTTGATATAATGTTATAGTTGTGGGTTATATTTATAAATTTTGTAAAGTACGCAAGTTGTTATATAATATTCGATTGGTCGGGGAATATTCTTTTTTGTTTGGGAATATCCGTATACATAACGGTATAATCAAGCAGAACCCCAAGAACGAAATTATTGTCGGATTGAGAAAACGACAAAAATACTTTATGAAAATAACGGCGGAAGTTTTACTGAATTAATGTTGAAAAATACCCGGTGTTAAAAGTACGATGAATACTGGTGGTTGCATAGTAGCAGCACGGTATTGATTATTGATGCTTACGTGAGAAGTCACTTAGTTATATTTCAATTATTGCAAATAAAGAATTGTTGCATCATATCTTTCATATTATTGATTCAATTATTATTACAGTATCATCTGCATAATATGATATATTATTAAATCAATAATTAAGACGACAAAGTTATTCATATTATTAAATTGTAATATTTACAATGTCTAGAAGTTCTGTCAAGGAGACGTTTGGTCACCTAATTGCGCGCCAATAGGGAAAAATCCTTATTGGAAAGCCCCATCTTTTTTGGAAATGACCTTGTTGATAAATATTGTGAGTTATAATATTAATGATGAATGTTATTAAAATTGAAGTTGTGTTCAGAGTTGAATTTGGAGATGCGGACGTGATATTTGAGTCTGGAATGATGAAATTAGTAAAAATAGTCTATAAACACAAAATTTTTCAGGATTAACTTTTTGGTCAAAAATTCAACAGTTGACTTTTTTGGGAAAAGTCAAATTTCAAAATTTATATTGTTGATAAAAATAGTTTCATTGTGTTGGAATTATTTGTGTTAGTGAAAATCGACATTTATTTCGATAATAATTGATGTCTGGAGGTTATATTGACCAATCGGGTATTTAACCGGATAAATGAGCAATTGATTGCTATTAATTCACATGATTATAACTATTTGTTCACATGTGTGTACTATTGATTCACATCCTTGTTACTATTAGGGGAGGTGGTGCAAGATTGATAATACTTGCATGACTAAGTTAAAAATGGAGGTATATATGGAGGTACTATACTGTAAATTGTATTTTCACATGTCTAGAACTATTGATTCACATGATTTACTATTGAATCACATTATTTACTATTAGAGGAGGTGGTGCAAGTTTGATAATACTTGCAGGACTAAATTAAAAAGGAAGAAAAAGAGGAAGGTATTATTCTGTAATATTTCGAGCCCCAAAACGTGCAATTATTGAAACTATATTTTTCTATAAATAGAAACTAATTCTTCCTTCATTTCTCACCAATTCACTAAAGTTATAGAGCAATTATTATAGAGAGAACTTATAGAGAGAAAAAAGAAGAGAAGTCTCGCTACCTCACTATTCCAAAGATCAGATTTTTTTTTAAGGTAGGGAATATTATTTGTTGTATTCGAAAGGGTATTATTTCTTTCTTTCGTCTTCATGAAGAGAACTTCATTATTCCATTTTTGTTATTATGTTGGAATAACTGTCTACATGTGAAGTACCGCATACTTGCTTTGAAAATTTTCTATTATTCCATTCCTTATTATTACATTTGGAATATCCACATGCATGCGTTCTACGGACTGGTTAAAATCTTTATTATTACATTGGAATATCCGTCATGCGTTACGCCGGACTGGTTAAAATCTTTATTATTCATTGGAACATCCTATCGGTGTGAATTTACTTTGACTTCTGGTTTCGTTTTATTATTACATTGAATAACTCATACATGCAAGTACCGCATGCATGGTGATTTCTTTTGTTATTCCATTCGTTATTATACTCAGTTTGTTAAAGTTTTGACTTCTATACTCCATGAAATTAGTGGAATATCTTTGATATTTGCGCTTCATCCAAAGATCTTTTCATGGAAATATTCTTCCGAGCATTCTTGAATTTTACTCTACAAAGCAAAGATCATGTTGACAATTTGACGCTATTATCGGTTCTCGGATAAACTAATTCTTGAACTTGTTTTTATTGAATTCTTATATCATTGTCATCATCCTCATGTTTATATTATGTTGAAAGTCATCTGTGGCCTATAGTGCATAGATGGACTTGGTATGATTATGACCAGGGATTATTCGGTATAATCATAACCGTAATGTTACAAATGATGTGAAAAAAGTCCTCATTGGCCCGTAGTGCATTGATGGACAGTTTTTGGTATGATTATGGCTATGGATTCTCTTTGTCCGTAGTGCAAAGATGAATTATTTTATGGCATGATCAGGACTGTTGATGAAAACATGATTATCTTAAGCCGTAGTGCATGGATAATTCGTGGTCGTGATACTAAAGAATATCCTTGGTCGTAGTGCAGGGGTGATTCAATGATGTGGATTATTTATTAAGCTGAGTCCCAGCGATAAAAGTGATGAAAAACCTTTTAAATCATAGAAGATAGTAGATTTTATTCCCTACTTGACTCTTCTAATGGATTGCTTGTTCCGCTGCAGTTAAACTTGATGTTTGTTATATTTTATCAGTTTAACATTGTTGAAGGCTAACGATAAATTATTATGCATTATCTTAGTCTTAATATTTCTTACTGGGCTAGTTGAGCTCACCCTTTCTTTCACTGTTCTCTTCAGGAAATGAGAACGTAGCTGGGACTAGTCGGGGAACAGAGTGATGGTCCTAGATGGTGCATTAGTAGTTCTCACTATTCTGTGAAATAGTGTGATAATAATTGTAATGAGTACTCCTTTTGAGTTTGTATAATCTCTAGTAGACAATATTTGTATTCAAACTCACAGTTTATGTTTTGTCGTATTATACACGACAGTTGTATTATTAAGTTGTATTTGAATTCTGTACCATGTATCTGGCGACTCAAGATGGGTAATGTATACCTAATTTTGGGGTCGTTACAAAAATGGTCATTAAACACCTTCAACATTAATATATTCAGCTTCGGGAGATGGGATGTGTGACGCCCCCAAAATAGGTCCATTCCATCCAACCCATTCTGAGTCGTCAAATACATGGTAAAGAAATAACTACAACTTTATTATTACAACATATAAACTGTGAGTTTAAATACAGATATTGCCATCTAGACAATATCCACACGCAAATAAATCCCCATCATAATTATTGATACATTATTTTACAAAAATGGTGAGGACTACTAAACAACTCTCTCTAGAACCTTCATTCCATACCCCGACTAGTACTCGCTACATTCTCGCCTCCTGAGAAGAAAAATGGAACAACAAGGAAAAGGGTGAGCTCAACTAGCCCAGTAAAGAATATTATGACTAAGATAATATACAACAAATTATCGTTAGTATTCAACAGGGAAAAAAAACTAATAGAATACAATAGACAACAAGTTTTTAAACCAATATTCGCAGCGGAAATAATAATTCATTAGAAGAGTTAAGTAGAGAATGCAACTACTATCTTCTATGTATGAATTTAAAAGTTCATCGTCTATCTTTTATCCCTGTAACATCAATCAACATACATCTGGAATCAAATATTCATCTTTGCACTACAGGCCAAAGATATTCATCAGTTGGTCATGTTCATCTAAACACCTGTTCATCTTTGCACTACGGGCCAAATATATTAATCAGTCGGTCATATTCATCTCAACACCTGTTCATCTTTGCACTAGAGGCCAAAGATATTCATCAAGAAATCATTCATCTTTGCACTACAGGCCAAAGATATTCCATAATATCATCATTTAAGATTGAAGATGATGAAAATATTTTTAAAGAAACGAATCCCCAGTGAAACAAAATGACAAGGATTAAGGATTAAGGATTCGTACTTTGTTTTATCCATGTTCAAAAATACCTCAAAAATAATCATAGTGGTGTAAAATTCAAGAATGATCAAAACATGGATACAATCAAAACTAGTATCCGAATAGATATTTTGACAAAAAGAAGAAATTTTATTTTTGGTGAATAGTGCAGATTCGTGAATAGTGTCGATACGTGAATAGTACCGTATATCGTGAATAGTAACTCCTACACCAAAAGATAGAAATTTCAAAAAAAACATCTTCACGCTTCATGAATAATAGTACTCGTGAATAGTAACTCGTGAATAGTAACTCATGAATAGTAACTCGTGAATAGTAACTCATGAATAGTAACCAGAGCATGAAAAAGTTCCAAATTTGATAAAAGTTCCAACCAATATTTCAAAGATAATGATATTGAAGAAATAATATCATTTGAGAAGAAAATAACATCCCTTACCTCGAAAAGACAAGATTTTAGTTGAAACAGGATATAGGCTATGACTTGAACTTGCACCAGTATAGCAATACTCAAAGTATACTCAAAATACTCACAAGAATACCGATAATATAGAGAGAAAACTTGATTTCTACGGTGTGATTTTAAATTCTAACCTAAGCACCATATTTATAGAAATCGCTAGAACACCAAAGCGTAAAATTTAATATAATAATAATATATATATATATATATTCCTACGCCAACCAAGACTCCTGAAATCAAAGCATGTTTACAACACATGGGGGCCAACCAAAATAATAAAAACGTTTTTGTTGATATAAATAATTAAAACTTCCAAAAATCAATTATTTTGAGCTTGAACTTCAATAATTCATAATAAATAGCTCTTTTATCAGAAAAATTCGAATCTCACGAGTTTTTATAGGAAATCCAATTTCTACAACTTTTCGTAAGAAAGTTTTCCAAATTCCAAGCAGAAATTGACCGAAATCCACATACGGACAATTTTACAAGCTATAATCAAATTTCAGTCAAGAAATGGGGTCCACCGACATGTTTAACATGTTTTAAACATTTATTGCAACAAAAATACTCTTCCTTCTCGTATACTCATATATCCCACATTCGTTGTAAAAATATCACCGTTAATATATTATTAAAATAATATATTTAAATGAATTATTTTATCAGAAAAAGATAAAATATTAATTTTCAACAATTGTCATTTTAAAATTTTTCTCCATCTATATCCACATAAAATCAATATTTTTCTCATCATATGAATCAATAATTAATTATTCACAAATAATATTACAGAATCACAATATTGACAACCGTGCAGTTCAAGGAAAGAGGGGCTTTCAATAAGAATTTCTTCTTCTTTGGCGCAATTAGGTGACCAAACCTCTCCTTAGAGCGTAACTTTCTAGACATTGCCAATAATGTTATCTAATAATATTATTCGATAATATGAATTATTGCTTGATAATGGAAAATCTTGTGTGATGACAATTTATTGAAACAACGGTAATATAAAATATCAACGCAAAGAATTATTGAATCAATAAAATAAAAATCGAATGAGCAAGAATTATCGTAACCATTATTGAGTATTGCCTTCTTACGTAAGAATCAATAATTGGTGCAATCTGCAGTGCTTCTTGTGTTTTAACCACGAGTATTTTAACAATATTACTCAGTAATAACTACGTAGTTATTTTTAAACAACTTATATTTGTCGTTTTCTTCATCCAATCGCTTTTTCGTTATGGGGCCCATAAAAGATCAGGTAAATGCACGAATATTCCCCGACATCAAGAATATTCCACGACCAAACGAATATTCCCTAACAACAATGAATATTTTATAACCACTTGCTTATTCAAATATTTGCGTATTTTACCCCATAACTATCCACATTAATCAAATCGACCCTTACTATTTCAAAATAATAAATAGAGGAAAATAAATTTCATTTATTAATAATTTGGGGTCTTACAACCTCCCTCCTTATGAAATTTCGTCCTCGAAATTGACGACACGACGCACTGTGTGTTTCAAAAAGATGAGAATACCTCACTTTCATTTCCGTTTCCAACTCCCAGGTCATTTCCTCAATAGCATGGTTTCTCCACAAAACTTTAACTTGTGGTATGACCTTCGTACGTAGGACATGTTCTTTCCTATCCAAGATCTTGACAGGTACCTCTTCATACGTTAAGTCTTCGGCTATCTCGTCCGGTTCTAACTCAATGACGTGGTTCGGGTCGTCCACATATTTACGTAATATCGATACGTGAAAATGTTATGAACACGCGTCATACTTGGCGGTAAAACGAGTCTATAGGCCACAGTTCCTATTCGATCGAGAATTTTAAATGGATTAATAAATCGAAGGTTTGAGCTTTCCTCACCTCACCGATTCTCTCGTTTTTGAAATAACAACTTCTTGCACCTCCTTCTTCAAATTCATCAGCTCCGGTGTGTAGCTTGAACAGCTTTAACTTTATCGATTAAAGTCGATTATACTCATATATCATCACGTGGGTAACTAGAGTTTTCATCTCCATCTCTATTATTTGTAAATTATTCGAAATGAGTCTTTAACAATATCGTACTCGTACTTGTATACGATCTTCTACTCAACACGTCAGCTACCACGTTCGCTTTTCCAGGATGGCATGGTCAGAACATGTGCTGAAATGAGTCTCCTCTTGAGTTCTTCAAAGCTCTTCCCACATTCCTTGCTCCATTCGAATTTTGTATCTCTACGAGTCAGCTGCGTTAATGGAATAGCGATTCGAGAATATCCTTCAACGAATCTCCGATAATAACCAACTAAGCCTAGAAAGCTACGTATTTCGATTACCGACTTAGGTTGTTCTCAATTGTGACTCATATCCCAACCTTGGATAACACGTTACAATGACACCTATCGCTTTACTATCGCATCGAATATAGTGTCCCTATGGAGAGTCGCTTCGGTGCATTCCACAAAGGAAGTCACCGGATAAAGGCTCGGTACCAAATTTATAGTTGAATTTTAACTCACGAAGTTCAATAGGAGCCATTCGATATGAGATTTTAGAAATGAGTTTTGTCTGGGTTCAAATTGATACAAAATTTAATATCGAGCTTTGGGAGTAAGCCAAGAAATTCTTCAAGAAATATGTCGGGAAAAATTAATAACAATGGGAATATTATTCAAATCGGCGTGTCTTTATTCAAATCCATAACATGGACTAAGAAAACTTGACATCCATTTTTCAATAAACGAATAGCTTTATGATTAGATATGACGGTGATTGATTTTAATGGTTTAGTTGCTTGAATTCGCACAACAAAGTTGGTTAGGAATATGAAAACTAACAACCTTACGAAAACAATCAATTTTGGCATAATGAGTAGTTAACCAATCAATCCTAAAATCACATCAAAAGCAAGTATCTTTAAAGAGATAAGGTCAACGGTAAGGTAATGGTGCCAACTTGAATCAAACAAGATTTATAAGCAGAGGATGTGATGAAAGTTTCTCTAACGGAGTTTCCACACAGATAAGGTCAAAGTCTAATTTTCTCGAGTCAAGTTTAAACGTTGAGCACAAGCGGGAGAGATAAATGAATGGGTATACCGGTATCAAGTAAGGTATAAACTTCGCAAGAATTTATAAATAGCTTACCCGTGATCACCTCGTTTGGGTTCCTCGCATTTTGATTGACCACAACAAATGCTCTTCCCGAAATCGTTGACTTTGACTTTTACGGGGCCGATCTTTTGAGTCACCGTCCCCTCATTGAACTAGGTTTCGCTCTTTGTCTAATCTCGAGCGATATGTCCTTCCTTTCCACAATTATAGCATACCTTGAACTGTTGTTGTGGGCGGTTTGGACTAATATGTCCCACTTTTCCGCATTTGAAGCATATGAATGGGTGGTCGTTCTCCTCCTTGAACCGATTCTTCGCCTTAGACCGCTGTCGTCTTCACGGTCGTTGTTAAATCTCCTCTTTTAAAATCTCTCCTCGACTTCGCTTCTTCTATTTTCATGGCCATAATTACCACCGAGTGGTTACCATTTTTGTCCGTCTGTTTCTTCTCCATTTGGTTATCATTATTACATTGCTGATCGCTATCTCGAGTACGATCTGGTTATGGTCCTCAGTTGACCGTACTCGTTATCTCGCTCTAATAATTGAGCCCATTTTACAACATCTGAATAGAGAGAAAGTTTATGAGAAATGAGATATCTTGACGTATCTTGGGTTTCAAACCTCTAAGAAACATCCGCGTCATACGTTCATCATTCTCCACCAAATGAGGTGCAAACTCGATAACTCTGCAAACTTTGCCTCGTCATGAGACACCGTCATGTTGTTTTGCTCTAATCGATGAACTCCACTTCCTTCATATGATTAACACTTTCGGAAAGTATTTGTCATTAAATAGTTTCTGAAACGTTTCCCGGGTGATCTTGCCGAAAAGTGCTAGATGGGTACGCTTCACGAGACTCCCACCGATGAGTCGCCTCGCCACGGAACATAAAGGTGGCGAATGGAACCTTCGTTTCTCCGTGCATCCCAAGACATCGAATATCTTGGTAATTTGCTTGACCCATGTTTCCGCCATATGATCGGATCTCGCTTTCCCTTAAATTCGGTGGTCCCAACTCTTTGAACCGCTTGGTTGTGACCACCCGTGAATTGCTATCATTTCCTCTTGTATTTTGAACACGAGTCTCCTAAATGCGATTTTGCATGAATCGCAAAAACTTCTAAACATCCCCTCGTTCATCATCTGTTCAGTGGTGTTATTCACAGGAGGTACATTGCCAGCCTATTGCACGTTCTCCTCGTTGGTAAGTACATGCATCTCCACGGTCTCATTTAATCCACTGTTAATATTCTCAGTCGACATTCTCAAATACTGTCATAAAATAAGGGTTAATTAAGGAAATCAATATATCACATAATATCCCTATATACTGACCAACTAACAAATAAGCTTAGGTAGGACACACTAGCGAAGGATTTACTCGTCTCTCCCCTCCTAGTTCGATTCCGATCTCCGCCGGAGATCATATCCCTAAGCTCGATGCCAACCGTGTGGCCCCCAAAATAGGTCCATTCCATCCAACCCATTCTGAGTCGCCAAATACATGGTACAGAAATAACTACAACTTTATTATTACAACATATAAACTGTGAGTTTAAATACAGATATTGCCATCTAGACAATATCCACACGCAAATAAATCCCCATCATAATTATTGATACATTATTTTACAAAATGGTGAGGACTACTAAACAACTCTCTAGAACCTTCATTCCATACCCCGACTAGTACTCATTACATTCTCGCCTCACGAGAAGAAAAATGGAACAACAAGGAAAAAGGGTGAGCTCAACTAGCCCAAAGAAAGAATATTATGACTAAGATAATATACAACAAATTATCGTTAGTATTCAACAGGAAAAAAAACTAATAGAATACAATAGACAACAAGTTTTTAAACCAATATTAGAACGGAAATAATAATTCATTAGAAGAGTTAAGTAGAGAATGCAACTACTATCTTCTATGTATGAATTTAAAAGTTCATAAATCATCTTTTATCCTGTAACATCAATCAACATACATCGGAATCAAATATTCATCTTTGCACTACAGGCCAAAGATATTCATCAGTTGGTCATGTTCATCTAAACACCTGTTCATCTTTGCACTACGGGCCAAATATATTAATCAGTCGGTCATATTCATCTCAACACCTGTTCATCTTTGCACTAGAGGCCAAAGATATTCATCAAGAAATCATTCATCTTTGCACTACAGGCCAAAGATATTCCATAATATCATCATTTAAGATTGAAGATGATGAAAAATATTTTTAAAGAAATGAATCCAGTGAAACAAAATGACAAGGATTAAGGATTAAGGATTCGTACTTTATTTTATCCATGTTCAAAAATACCTCAAAAATAATCATAGTGGTGTAAAATTCAAGAATGATCAAAACATGGATACAATCAAAGCTAGTATCCAGAATAGATATTTTGGACAAAAAAAAGAAATTTTATTTTTCGGTGAATAGTGCCGTATTCGTGAATAGTGTCGTATACGTGAATAGTACCGTATACGTGAATAGTAACTCCGACACCAAAAGATAGAAATTTCCCAAAAAACATCTTCACGCTTCATGAATAGTACTCGTGAATAGTAACTCGTGAATAGTAACTCATGAATAGTAACTCGTGAATAGTAACTCATGAATAGTAACCAGATACATGAAAAAGTTCCAAATTTGATAAAAAGTTCCAACCAATATTTCAAAGATAATGATATTGAAGAAATAATATCATTTGAGAAGAAAATAACATCCCTTACCTCGAAAGACAAGATTTCTTACAGTTGAAACAGGATATAGGCTATGACTTGAACTTGCATCAGTATAGCAATACTCAAAGTATACTCAAAATACTCACAAGAATACGCTCGATAATATATAGAGAGAAAACTTGATTTACGGTGTGATTTTAAATTCTAACCTAAGCACCTATTTATAGAAATTGCTTAGAACACAAAAGCAGTAAAATTTAATATAATAATAATATATTATATATATATTCCTACGCCAACCAAGACTCCTGAAATCAGCATGTTTACAAACACATGGGGGGCCAACCAAAACAATAAAAACGTTTTTGTTGATATAAATAATTAAAACTTCCAAAAATCAATTATTTGAGCTTGAACTTCAATAATTCATAATAAATAGCTCTTTTATCAGAAAAATTCGAATCTCATGAGTTTTTATAGGAAATCCAATTCTCTACAACTTTTCGTAAGAAAGTTTTCCCAAATTCCAAGCAGAAATTGGACCGAAATCCACATACGGACAATTTTACAAATTTATAATCAAATTTCATTCAAGAAATGGGGTCCCCGACATGTTTAACATGTTTTAAACATTTATTGCAACAAAAATACTCTTCCTCCTCGTATACTCATATATCTCACATTCGTTGTAAAAATATCACCGTTAATATATTATTAAAATAATATATTTAAATGAATTATTTTATCGAAAAAAGATAAAATATTAATTTTCAACAATTGTCATTTTAAAATTTTTCTCCATCTATATCCACATAAAATCAATATTTTTCTCATCATATGAATCAATAATTAATTATTCACAAATAATATTACAGAATCACAATATTGACAACTGTGCAGGTTCAGGAAGAGGGGCTTTCCAATAAGAATTTCTTTCATGGCCGCAATTAGGTGACCAAACCTCTCCTTAGATGTAACTTTCTAGACATTGCCAATAATGTTATCTAATAATATTATTCGAGGATAATATGAATTATTGCTTCGATAATGGAAAATCTTGTGTGATGACAATTTATTGAAACAACGGTAATATAAAATATCAATGCGCAATTATTGAATCAATAAAATAAAATCTTGAGCGATTAATTATCGTAACCATTATTGAGTATTGCCTTCTTACGTAAGAATCAATAATTGGTGCAATACCGGTGTCTTCTTGTGTTTTAACCACCGAGTATTTTAACAATATTAACCAGAATAACTCACGTAGTTATTTTTAAACAACTTATATTTGTCGTTTTCTTCATCCAATCGCTTTTTCAGTTATGGGGCCCACAAAAGATCTGCGGCAAGTCGTCATTTAATATTCCCCGACATCAAGAATATTCCACGACCAAAACGAATATTCCTAAACAACAATGAATATTTTATAACCACTTGCTTATTCGAAATATTTGCGTATTTTACCCATAACTATCCACATTAATCAAATCGACCCTTACTATTTCAAAATAATAAATAGAGGAAAATAAATTTCATTTATTAATAATTTGGGGTCTTACAGGATGACACTTTCACCTTTGACTTCAGGAGATGGAATGGCATCTTGACTTCGAAGTTTGACAAACTAATAGTTTATTTGCTTTCTATTCCTATTTAGTTCTTTAATTAATAATATTTTATTATTAGCAAATTTGTTATTGTTTCCGTAAAAGTAGGAAGTTTGTTAGAATCTTTTTCACATCCCTAGGAGGATTTTATTTCCAAATTATTTTTATATCTCTAGGAAGATTCTAGAGTGACTTGGAGATAAAGTTTTGCTAAGCTATATAAACCCGACTTGTGGTTTGAAATAAGGGACTGTAAATTTTGATAAATATATTATACACATTAGAGAGATTTCTCTGTGTTTTTTCGGTGAACCTCTTTCTTCTTCTTGTGAATTTATTTGGTACCTAGCCCGCAAGATAATCGCTTTCCCGCCCGACGTCAAAATTATGTTAACGCGTAACTATGTGAACAGGGGCGAAGCCACATAGTATATTGTGGGGTCAATTGACCCTATTGAAAAATAATAATTAATTTAGTATTTAAGGTAAATTTTAAAAAATTTAAGTATTATATATAAATTGCCACCACTAAAATTTTATACTATACGGGGTCAAATTAAAATTTATAACTTTATCAATCAAATTTTAACCACATATGACTTATATATATATATATATATATATATATATATATATATATATATATATATATATATATATATATATATATAATATTTTAAAATAAATAATAATCTAATTTATATTATTTTTAAAAATAATTAATAAATTAATTAATTATGAAAAAGTTGTGATTAAAAAGTCTATTACAATAGTGTGTATATACCATATATATTATTTTTTATATTGTCATTGTAATATATGTGTGTGTGTTGAAAGTACAAATATTAAAAAAAATTAGTTCGAGGCACTGTCCCCGAACTCCCGCCAAATTATTTATAACTTAATAAAAAATTTAATCCCACTAAACATTATTTCTGACTTCGCAACTGTATATGAGCAGTATTTAGTTATATTTGAGTAGTATTTAATAACTGCATAATATATATACAATCCAAGTATATCTATATCCTCTCGTGGTCGGACCTCATGACATTCCGATAATTTTTTTCATTCAAATTTTCTCAAAATCGATATTGATTATTCATATATATATATATATATATATATATATATATATATGGAGGCGGGTACGTACCGAAAGAATTAGAATTTTGCGACCTCAATTGTAAACTAATGAGTGTATGTATACTTCATTTGTAATCTGATATGCTATTAATCCTTTAATATAAATTGCTTCTTCAAATATGAAGTGATTTTTGGCGGCGCTAATAAAAATATAAAGTATTATCCATTACTAAGTGCCAGAGGATACAATGAATCTCATCCAATCTTAGTATCTCACTAATTTATCTTCTCTTGATTAAAGAAGGTAAATTTGTCACATACTCACATTAGTCATTGTCTGCCATTATTTTTAATTTTAGCACACCGGCTTGAATCTTGATGCATGCTTGGCTGCTAAGATACTGTAAAATAATACCAGTAACCAAGACAATTAATTAAAAAAAATATATAATAATGTAACTGCATGTCCCCTTTACTTAGTTAACTACTGGCATAAAGTACCCAAACGTGATAGCTTTTAGCACATTCAAAGTTCTAGTTTAGCATGCATTATATAGGGTTAGGTATAAAATATCAAGCATAATACATAACTGGAGAAAAAGCCCCCTTAAACGCTCAAATGGAAGAAAAGAAGTCTCTGACCAACTAATCATGTTAATATATTTAAGTGGTGTTCCTACTGGAAAGCTGTTAGATACATATGGTAATTACTTTATGGATACTATAATAAAAAGAATTTGACAACAAAAAAACTTCTAATAAATTACGGGCTGGTGAAAAAGTAATATAAAAAATTCAAATAAATTCTCTGACGCCGTCAGCAGTATATTTATTTACTTGGGTATAGCCTATTGATTGGTGAAGCCTTTCTTTCATCTCAAGAAAGTAAAAGGACTAATGATTAAAAAAGTTAAGCCTACAAACTCGGTCATTCCTGTCAGACAGTTGAACTATGTTTGGTGAAGTTGACAGGTGTCCCTAGTGCGGATATATATATATATATATATATATAAGAATTCCATCCACAACAACCGGTTGTTGATAAGAACCGAATTTTTTTGCTAAATTGCCACTGTCTGCATCTTACCCTTATGTAAATTTTTTTTTTTTATAAGCCGTCTGAGGTGTGGCATATTTTTGGCCAAAAATAAGTTATTAACCCAACAATCGGTTTCTTTATGGATGGAATCATATATATATATATATATATATATATATATATAGGGAATCCATCCATGGATACTATGCCAACAACTTCTTTTTGGACCGTTGATCAACTTATTGGAAGAAATTTGAGATTAGGATATATTTAATGCCAAGCCGTGACAAGCTCTCTAGGTTTCTATTTAAATAAGAGGGCCACATTTCAACATATTATCGGTATAGTTAAACAAAATGAATATTTAATATTAAAATATTACAACAAATGCGACATGTAGAAACACCTTTTTTATTTTTTATTTTTACGCATTTCTCCATTATATATCATATTTCGACAAATTAAAATAGAATAAAAAATAAAATTAATATTAAAATATTAAGTAGAAGTACGACATCTTAGAACTTATTTTTTATTTTTACACATTTATGCTTTATATGTTATGACTCGTAAATTTTATTATTATTATTAAGCAATTCTTATAAGAATGTAATAACCAAGATGTAATATATTATTAACCAAGATGTAATATATTATAAGAATTGCTTAATAATAAAATTAATAATAATAATAATGCAAGATAAAAATAAATATAAAAACAATATTCAGGTCTTTAATAAAATATAAATTGATCATTATATTACATCTTGCATTATTAATATTATTAATATAAAATAAATATTATTATTAATATTATAATATTAATATAAAAATAAATATTATTAATATAAAAATAAATATCAGTCTTTAATAAAATATAAAGTGATCATTATATTACATCTTACATTATTATTATTATTAATTTTATTATTAAGCAATTCTTATAATTCTTGGTTAATAATATATTACATCTTGGTTATTACATTCTTATAAGAATTGCTTAATAATAAAATTTGCTGAGTCATGACATATAAAGCATAAATGTGTAAAAAAAAAAAGGTGTTTAAGACATTTAATGTCAATTTAAGTTAATATTTTAATATTAATTTTATTTTTTTATTCTATTTTAATTTGCTGAGTCATGATATATAATGGAGAAATGCGTAATAATAAAAAAATAAAAAGGGTAAGTCGGTACAAGCTGTACCGGTTGTAATATTTTAATATTAAATATTTATTTTGTTTAACTATACTGACAATATGTTGAAATGTGTGCCCCTCTTATTTAAATAGAAATCGGTAGAGCTTGTCATGGCTTGGTATTAAATATATCCCAATCTCAGCCTTCCAATAAGTTGATTAACGGTTCGAAAAGGGGTTGTTAGAACAGTGTCCATGGCAACCGGTTGCCATAGATTGAATCTCTATATATATATGGCAACCGGTTGCCATGGACACTGTTCTAACAATCCATTTTCGGACCGTTGATCAACTTATTGAAAGACTTAGATTGAAGCATAAAATATGCTCAGCCGACACAGCTTGTTATGCCTAAAAAATAGTTTGTACCGGCTTTTATTTTAATATAAAGGCTCCACATGGTCAACATGTTGTCAGTATATTTAAACAAAATAAATTTTTATTATTAAAAAACATCAGCTAACACAACTTGTAACGACTGTGCTATTAACCCAGACCTCAATTATTTGCAAAGTGAATGAATAAAATAATAATTAACTACCTAGACCTCAATTATTTGCAAAGTGAATTAATAAAATAATAACATTGGTAACCTTAATCATGCATATATTATATATTTTAAAAGAATTATATATTTTATATACATATGTTTACTTGCTACAATCTTTTAGGTTTACTTACAAAAATCTTTTCATGACGAGTTAAAAGAGTTTTTTCTAAATATGTTGAACCCACATACAATAGACTAAATTTATATAATAAATAAAATATGAAACATGATTTATATTAATGAAATATTTGGGAAACTATTTCACTTTATTTGCCGAAGATCAAATCTTGTTTGATATTTCAACCCCATGACTGGATTCTCCCCACAAGAGAAGACATAGTGTTTTAGCACAGCAGGTACAAGATGTATCGGCTGGTATTTTTTAATAATAAAATTTTATTTTGTTTAAATATATTGATAATATGTTGACCATGTGGGGCCCTTATATTAAAATAAAAGCCGGTACAAACTATTTTTTAGGCACAACAAGCTGTGCCGGTTGAGCATATTTTAGGTTTCAATCTAAGCCTTCCAATAAGTTGATCAACTGATTAAAAGGGGTTGTTATATATGGTGTCCATGGCAACCTAGTTGCCATGGATGAAATTCCATATATATATATATATATATATATATATATATATATATATATATATATATAGTCCGTTTCTCCAGAGAGGCTGAAAGGAGCGAATTAAGAACGAACCTAGCATTATAGCGAGGATTTTTTCCATCGCTATATAAGATGAAAACTGATTTTTTATACTATAGCAACGAAAAAAATCGTCACTATAGCCGGTTCGCTCTTAGTTCATTCCCTCCAGTTCGCTAGAGAGAGTCGGACTATATATATATATATATATATATATATATCTTTTGACCTTTTGAACCTCTATGTAGTGATTGGCCTTGTAGAAGCTTCGCCAGAAGGGACTAATCACTTCCAAAATGACAAAACCGCCATAGGAATGGAGACCTAGAGCGAAGGCAAACTAATCAACGAGAAGTAAGCCCTACTCACTACAAACGAATACACCTGGTTTATGATTGGGCTAATAACAAAATCTTAGTAAAACGACATAGTTTAATCCTTTATAGTTAAGTTTTATACTTTTAGCTTTATATAATTTTTTTAATTATAATATTTATACAAAACTACATTGGCGAAATATATACTGAAGACTAAAATTCGATGTTTCAAGTCCCACGAATTGAAATTTTCATTCTTCCTTAAGTAGGGGATAAGCAATGCTATGAAATTGAAGAAGCCAAGATCTAAGCGCTAAGTATGCCCAAACTAATGTTTTATTCGCTTTCCATATTATCTAGATGCTTATGTTGAATGGAATGCCCTTTCGCATTCCATCACGCATTTCCTTGCTTGATAATTTTGTTATTAGCCCAATCATAAACAAGGTGTATTCGTTTGTAGTGAGTAGGGCTTACTTCTCGTTGATTAGTTTGCCTTCTCTCTAGGTCTCCATTCCTATGGCGGTTTTGTCATTTGGGAAGTGACTAGTCCCTTCTAGCGAAGCTTCTACAAGGCCAATCACTACATAGAGGTTCAAAAGGTCAAAGGATAAGTTAATTATGTTCAGGTTCTTAGATCAAAGTAAGACAAGGCTTTGACAAGAATTTGTTGCCGTAGCTGACGAGAGAGCATAGCCACCCGGTTAATCAAAATAAATTGAGTTTCTTTAAGCTAACGAGAATGTGGCGAGTTCTTCCACGATTGGGATCACCCTGTACCCCAGTGTAATCTTGTGCTTTTAGAAAGGATCTTAGTCAAATGTTAACTGGCGAAACCTCATTTTCTCTTTGGGGACTCTACCTTTGATTTTTTCCATGCTTTTCGTTTCGTTGACTACATAGAAGCACTGGGATTGAGACTGCGATGAATACTAGCTATTCTTTTAAGGTCAACTCTTACAAAACAGCCGATACGAGATATTGAGTGCTTTCTTCTCACTAGCCTAGCGATTCTTACTTCGACTTATCTTATCTCCTACCTGTTTCTTCATCAGCATGCATGCTGCGCACGATCAAAAAAGCACAACCAACGATATGACAATATATATTTGATCTTCACCGGTTAAGGCAGCCACAAGCATAGACATTCGTCATTGTTGGTATCTTAATTCGTAAGTTGATGTGAAAAAACATGCACTTGGAACATAAAGGAAGGCTTTCTACTCTCCACTACTATAATCCCACTACACTTGAATGAAGGGCAGTCCGTGGAAGAGTGAAAGGGTCACCACACTACTAAGAAATTGCCCCCTAATCTTAGATAGGTTGTCTGAGGGTTTGTCGCGGTTCATTGTTGTGCTTACATAGCCGAGAGGGTATCACTCAAGGTTGACAAAGAAGGATCTTAGTAAAATGAGATAATTTTACCTTTTTTGGTTAAGTTTTTCATTTTTTTGGTTTTATATAAACTTTTCTAATTATAATATTTGTACAAAGGTACGTTGTTTTGTTAAGTAATTTTAGTCAAATTTGATCGAGACATGCCTTAGATTACTTTTTCTCATATATATATATATATATATATATATATATATATATATTCCATCATTAAAAGAATGTATTCAAAAAAGATTGTAATTTGTGATGGACTTTTTAAGCAGTCACAAAATAATAGTATATATGATGGCTCTTCGCCATCAATGTATTATAATTGTGATGGTCATGTCAATCACACCAATTTTTTCACGCAAAATAAATTTTCTTTTTGTAACGCACTAAGTTATCACTTATAGATATACCCTTTTCGTGATTGCATTTAAGCTATCACTAATATTTTAATGTAAGAAATAATCAAAATAATATTTTATGACGGTCCTGACAATCATTAAAAAAGATAGATTTTTGTGACGACTTTTATTTGCAATTATAAAAAGAAGGTATTTTGTGAAAGAGTTTTCAAGCCATCACAAAACAATAAAATATATTATGGCTCTTAGTGATGACTAATTTTACTATCATTATAGAGTATTTGTGACTGCCATTGTAATCACCAAATCTTATGTGGAAGTAATTTTGTTTAGTAAGTCAACTCACATATGTTTCCTTTTATATTTTGTTTTAAAATTATAATAATGATCTGGACTTTGGTGTAGTTGTAATACTCGTTATTTAGTTTGCAAAAGGGAGAGGGTTCGAATCATACAAATATCATTTAATACAATTAATATAAATACAATTAATACAATGAAATAAATTATACGTAAATAGAGGTTCACATTCTTACATTTGATCCCTAAAGTCTTGTTTTTTTATGATGACTTTGACAATCACAATAGATTACGTGTTAATGTGATTGTATTAATCATCACAAAAGCACTAAGCGTTTGCGTGATTGCCAAAACGATCACATAAAACCTTTCATGGGCGTATACAAGACGGCCATTGTGATGCTTAAAGCCATCACGTAAACCTTTTGTGATGGTTTTACTATTTTTTCTGATGGATTTTGGCCATCACAAATGACCATTTTTTTAATAGTGAAAGTACATAACACTAAATATGTGTTAGTCAAGTTTAGCTAAAATTATTTAATAAAATAACATTTGCCAAGTGTCAACATGTATATGGTAGTAATTATTATTTTGAAAAAAAATTTAATTAAAAAGGCACATTCACCAAAATAAAATTTTAATATTTTTTTAATTCTTGCGTAATATTAAATTAATAACTAAAATAAATATTCACTTAATTAACTAATAATAGAAATGATATATAATCAACTAAATAAAATAATAAAACTAGATATAATATCCATATATATGTTACTTTTTTATATCTTATATCATAAAATAACAATAAAAGATGTATAACATTTTCATATATTATATGTTAATATTAAATGAGAGATTTATATATGTATATGTATACATGTATATATAGTAAGCAATATATATATATATATATATATATATATATATATATATATATATATATATATTACGGATATAAATATTAACAAATACAAATACGAATACCTATTATAGTCACTTGGACACAGATACGTATTATCCGTTTTGATACTGTTGGGCCATAATCCTTTTCCATATTGGGCCAGACTTAATGGGCTCCTCCCTTGGATTATGTTACTCTTGTCCTGATTGGTCCGAATAATTTGGGTCCAATTACTTGATTATTTCATTGGCTCCTTTCGGTTGGATCCGGTCGTTTGGGTCATTTCCGTTATTTGGGCTTAGTCATTGAATTGGCTCATTATACAAATTGTCACTTAATCCAATTTTGACCGGTAATCATTATACCAAGTGATAGTTGACTACTGTGTCTGCCACCTTTCTGCATGGCATTAATGAGGATGGGACTCAGATGACCGGCGGTGGCAAACAGTGGTAGCAGGTGTGGAAGTAGTCGCATACTTTCTATTTGAAATGCCGGAAGTGGGGGAAAAGGTGTCAGGAAATGATGAGTGGCACGGTAAACCGGGACTGGAGTATGTATGGGGCTAAGATCACATAAGAAGGTAAGTAACACACACATTCATATTATTATTCTCTCTCAGACATTAGACATTATTTTTCTCTCCATTGTTGACCTTGTGATCGCCGATACTGACTCTCACGCCGGAGAGCTATCCCCGACGGTCGCCGGTCAAGCTTTTGGTGTTGACTTGTTGAACTGTGCAGGATATCGGACGCGTCTTGGTGATTGGGACGTGGAGAAAGATCTTGGCGTTAACATTGGCGCTAGAAGGAGGGCTGAGTTCTAGTGTCCTGAGTATTTTTCAATCACAGACTGTGTTTGTTCTACATCAGTATTCATGGTAAAGAGTAGAACACCTACACCCGAAGGGCAGCCGAGGGCTGCCAGTCAATCGACACCACGAGTGTCTGTCAAGGATCGTTTGGGACCGGCAATAAGTGTTCATGCTAGCACAGCGTCCAAACGATCACCTGAAGATTTTCGGTCGAAGGCGGTGGGCAAGGCTAAACGTAGGCTAGTCTTCCCGACGGAGAAAGCGTCTGGCCACGGTCGGAAACGGGTAGAAGGCACTTCGCCTAGAACTCAATACCGAGAGGACAAAGACGAAAAAACTTCACGACTGGCTAAGATGGCAGATGAGGCGGATAGAGCTATGGAAGTACTCGTGAAGCAACGACAGGATATAGCTGAGCAGATGGCCCGGATGGCAGAGTTGAGAGACGAAGAGCTCAGTTATGATCAGTCCGAAGAGCAAGGATGCCGAAGTAGGAAAGAACCTGTTCATTCAGGACGAGAGTCTCGGGGCCGAACTCGAGAAAGAAGAAGATCCCGAAGCCCTACTCCTCAAAGATCGAAGAGGGTACATCACCCTGTCGATTCTAAGGAGCAAGGTCGGAGAGAACGAAGAGGTCGATCCAGAGATCACACTCCTGAGACCACAAAGAAAGCCCTTATTGTTGCACATTCTCGCCATAGTGCCCGAGCTCAGAGACGAAGTATATCTAGAGATCGTACTCCCGAGAGTCTACTGAGGGTACACCACCCTGTGGACACTCGTCATCGTAAAAGCCCTTCTAGAGTTGAAGGCTCTATTGTAAGAAACCGGTCTACTCAGAGGAGGAAGGAGTCACCGGAAAAAGAAGCATCATCTCAACCAGAAGGTGTGGAGTATCTGGTTAAAGAGTTAAAAGAACTAAGAGCGACTTGCCAAGTACAAAAATGAAGGATGCCGGGAAAAAGGCATCCCTTTTTTCGCGGAGATTCTTAAAGAAAAAGCTGACCCCACCAAGAAGTTGCCCCATATCGAGAGTTATGATGGATCGGGGGATCCCTATGACCACGGTCGAGCGCTCAATCGATCGATGGATTATTATGACTTTAGCGATCTTTGTTAAGTGTCATACTTTTGTCACAACACTCGTAAAGGATGCCCGATGTTGGATGAGGACTTTGCCTCGATTTAATTTCATCTTGGCGCGCACATGTGCGAGAAATTTCATGCTCGCTTCGGGAGCAACAAAAGAAGGGGAAAACCAACTGGTTCGTTGGCTCAGGTTCGACAGTTTTTGAATGAGTCTTTGGGCCAGTATGTGAAGCGGTTCCGTGAAGCAGTCGGCCAAGTGACAGACCTGAACGATCTACAAGCCGTTGGACTGTTTCAGAATGGGTTAGATCTGGTCAGATCAGAGAAGTTGGTGAAGAAGTTAATGTTTCATCACCCGAAGAGTCTCGCTGAAGCCTTCGACAAAGCTGAAGGCTATATCGTGGTGGAGGAAGCCATGGACAGCCTCAAACGTCCTTCTTCAGACCGGCTTAAGGAGACAGATCGGGACAGAACCGATAGAGACCAGAAAAAGAATGAAGGGAATAAAGACCGCTACGAAGGCGGGTCGAAGAAATATAACAATTGGAGACAGGGTGGAGGACGTTCGTTCGCTCCAGCCCAGAGAGTGAATAGGACGTACACAGCACTCAACACAGACAGGGCTGTTATCTTGGATCAAATTAAAAATCAACCTATCTTCGAGCCACCTCGAGATAACATTAAGCCCGGGAAAGGGAATTCTCGCAAGTATTGTGATTATCATCAAGCTTCGGGTCATGATACGAACGACTGTGCTAGTTTGAAGGACTTTATTGAAAGAAAGGTACAAGGCGGGGCTTTAATTGGTATGTGTGTACGCCAGAACTAATCAACAAAGCAGGATAGAGGACCTGCTCCAAATAGCTCAACCCGATTAAAAGCGTTGCCGGCTCGAGCGACCTCTACAAGGCACGTGGTAGATGTCATCACTGGGGGTACTTCTAGCAAACTCGTTGGAAAGAAGCGCCGAAGTTACTTGGATTCGGTCATGTCAGTGGCGGGTACCCTCCCAAGACCGATGACATTATTCGAAATCTGGTAATCTCCTTCTTGATGAAGATTACCCTTCGGAAGTCATCGTACCGCACGAGGGATCATTGGTGTTGACTGCACAAGTGGGTTCGTTGGATATGAAGCGGATGATGGTAGATAATAGGTCTTCTGTAGATATTCTGTATGCCCACGCTTATCAGAGGATGCACCTAGACGGGCGAAAGATGGAGATAGGACAGGAGGCTCCTTTATATGGTTTTAGTAACGACCGGGCCAAGGTGGTCGGAACCATTGAACTACCGAATATCTTCGAGAATGCCCCCCAACAGGTAGAAATTATTTGCAAATTTTATGTTGTGCATGTAGATTCTGCTTATAATGCTATTTTGGGAAGGCCTACTTTAATTGCTTTGCAAGCTGTGACCTCTATTCCTCATTTCAAAATCAAATTTCCTACGGCTCATGGGGTTGGCGAGGTGAAAGGGGATTTGGATCTGGCTAGAAGGTGTTATAGGAACGCTGTGATCACTTCGGGAGTGGGAGTATCGAAGCAGAAGCAGACCATGACGATAGAGATCGAACCCTTCACAGAGAGTAGTTCCGAACCATTGGTCATGCCGGCTGAAGAAACGGAGGAGATAGAGCTCATCCCGGGCAAAGAGAACAAGACGATGCAAATAGGTTCGGGTCTGCCAGAACCTCTCCGGACGAACCTTGTGGAGCTCCTGCAATGCTATGTTGACATTTTCGCATGGGAACCTCAGGCTATGCCAGGAGTAAGTAGGGATATCGCTGAGCATCGGTTGGAGGTGGACCCGTCAAAGAAGCCAATCCGATAGAAGAGGAGGATTTTTACACCTGAACGTCAGCGAATCATTGATGAAGAAATTGCAAAGCTGTTGGCAGCTGACTTCATCTTTGATATCAACTACCCACAATGGATGGCGAATGTGGTGCTGGTCCAGAAGCAAAATGGTAAATGGCGAGTCCATCGACTACAATCGACCTAAATAAAGCTTGTCAGAAGGATTTCTACCGTACCCCACATCGACCAACTCATCGATGCCACTTCGGGGTATGCTTTGTTAAGTTTCATGGACGCGTTCTCTGGATATCATCAAATTTCTATGTGTAAAGAGGATATACCGAAGACGACGTTCATTACGCATCGTTTAGTATATGCCTATAAGAAAATGACTTTCGGCCTCATCAATGCCGGAGCCACATACCAGAGGATGATGAACCATGTCTTCAGATATCAGCTGGGCAGGAATGTGGAGGTGTACGCGGACGACATGATTGTCAAAAGCATGTTGGTGCATAAACATCTGGATGATTTAAAAGAATGCTTTCAGACAATTCGTCATCACAATTTGAGATTGAACCCCACTAAGTGCACCTTCGGTCTAGGGGCTGGCAAATTTCTAGGTTATCTTGTCAGTCAGAGAGGAATTAAAGCCAATCCAGAGAAGATTCAAGCAATCCTGAACATGAAGACTCCTCAGTCATTTAAAGATGTTCAACGTCTGACTGGAAGGATTGCAGCTTTAAGGAGGTTCATGTCCAAGTCGGCAGAAAGATGTTTACCGTTCATTGATACATTGAAAGGGCCGAAGAATGCAAAGACGTTTCAATGGACTTCAGAGTGTGAGGACGCCTTCCAGAGCATCAAGTCCTACCTCTCTTCGACACCTTTGTTGGTGAAACCCGCTCCTGCTGAACCCCTATATTTGTACTTAGCAGCTAGTTCGTTGGCAGTAGGAGCAGTTTTGGTGCGTGAAGTTGGGGGTAAGCAGCATCCGGTTTATTATGTAAGCCATGTCCTTCGGGATCTTTCAAACAAGGTACCGAACATTGAAAAGTTTGCTTTTGCTTTAATAAGCGCTAGTCGAAAGCTTAGGTAATACTTCCAGGGTAGATTGGTAATAGTATATACAGATCAACCTTTGAAGAAGATTATGGGCAAACCTGAGGTATCAGGGAGATTAGCTGCATGGACGATGGAGTTGTCCCAATTTTTCATTGAATATCATCCCCGAACCGCCATCAAAGGGCAAGCCTTGGCTGATTTTGTAGTTGAATGCTCGTTTTCTGAAGCTGATGAAGTTGTGGCGTAAGTGAAGGATCCGATGAAACGATTGCGCTTCTTCAGCCAGGCAGAGTTCGTGGACGCCAGATGCAGAGATGGGTCTTCTACCACGGACGTCGATTGGAGCAGGATTATTCTTACGAGTTGGAGAGGATTCAAGGTGCAAAGAGCCATCGATTTGATTCAAAGCGACAAACAACGAAGCTGAGTATGAGGCGGTACTTGCAGGGTTACGACTGACAAAGAGTCTTGAAGTGCAAAGAATAATCATCTTCAGTGATTCTTAGTTAGTCGTTAAGCAAATTTCTGGGGAATACGAAGCTCGAGGCCCAAAAATGATCAAATATCTAGCATAATTGAAGCAACAACTTCAACATTTCCAATCCTACGAGTTTCAGGGGGTCGAGCGTAATAACAATTCAATTGTTGATGCATTCTCCAAATTAGCCACTACGGATGTTAACGTCTTTGATGGGTCGGTTTACTTAGAAATTTTGCAGCATCCTAGTGTCCATCATGAATCGGTGATGTGCATTGACCAAACCAACTGCTGGTTGACTCCATATATAGAGTATCTGGCAGATGGCGTCTTACCTTCGGATCGGATGCTCGCCATGAAAGTCAAGTATAAGAGTGCTAATTTTGTTCTGATTGATGGGGATCTGTTCCGAAGGGCTTTCTCATCTCCACTACTGAAATGCCTGACTCCATCTGAAGCTGAATATGCTCTCCGGGAAGTACATGAAGGCATATGTGGCGACCATATGGCGGCTAAGTTATTAGCCTATAAAGTACTTCGACAAGGGTACTACTGGCCTACCATCTTCAAAGAAGTGACTGAATACGTCAAGAAGTGCGAGAAGTGTCAATTCAAAAGTCCGATTCATTGACCACCGTAAAGAGCTATACTCGATCTTATCTCCTATACCCTTTCACCGTCGGGGGTTGATATATCGGGTCCATTATCAAGGCAAAAGGTCAAGTCGGGTTTTGTTATAGTTGCCATCGACTATATGACCAAGTGGGTAGAAGCAAAGCCACTTAGGTTAATAATGTAACAGAATGCTTGAAATTTTGAAAGAATCAAGAGTATTTCGTTTCGGATTCCTAAGGTGGTAATATCGGATAATGGACGTCAGTTTGTGGAATCAAAATTTGAAGCATTTTTGAAAGAACTGGGGATTCTGCACAGAAAGACTTCAGTGGCTCATCCACAGTCAAATGGACAAGTTGAAGTGACCAACAAAACGCTGCTGAATGGGATCAAGCGCAAATTGGACGAAGCCAAGGGCAGATGGCCAGAGGAGCTACTTAGCGTGTTATGGGCTTATCGAACTACTCGAGAGGACTACAACGAGGATTCACCTTCAGATTGGCCTATGGTAATCGATGCCTTAGTCCCGATTGAAATTGGATCTCCAAGTTTTGAGTCATCATTTCAGGAGAGATCTACAATGAGGAAGGGCTTAAGGCCAATCTTGATTTGCTTGAGGAAGTAAGAGAAACCAGCTTTAGTCAAATTGGCGGCTTATCGGCGAAGAGTGGCCAAGCATTATAACAAGGGGGTAAAGTTTCAAAGGTTCAAAGTAGGAGATTTTGTCCTCAGAGAAGCCGAAGCATCTACACCTTAGAATCTGGGAAAGCTGATGCCAAACTGGGAAGGACCGTATGAAATCACTGAAGTGCCGAAGCCGGGAACTTATCGGTTGAAGGCATTAGATGGGTCGGCAATTAAGAATACTTGGCACATTTGGCGAGCTTAGGAAGTACTTTCAAGAAAATGATGTCAGTACATTGGAAGTCTGTAAATATTTATGTCATCATCAATAAAAGTTCCCTTTTTCTCAAACAAATCTTGTCTTCGTTGCTAATCAGTTCAACGGAGTTAGAAGGTTCGGGTGGACTCGCTGGCCATTCGATGGCAGCCTGTTCAGCAGGTGGTCCTTATGAGTTTGTCAGGCCCTTCGTGGTAGGCAAACGTCATCGGAGTTAGGAGGTTCGGGTGGACTCGCTGGCCATTCGATGGCAACCTTTTTGGCAGGTGGTCCTTATGAGTTTGTCAGGCCCTTCATGGTAGGCAAACATCATCGGAGTTAGGAGGTTCGGGTGGACTCGCTGGCCATTCGATGGCAGCCTTTTCGGCAGGTGGTCCTTATGAGTTTGTCAGTCCCTTCGTGGTAGGCAAACGTCATTGGTGTTAGGAGGTTCGGGTGGACTCGCTGGCCATTCGATGGCAGCCTTTTCTTCAGGTGGTCCTTATGAGTTTGTCAGGCCCTTCGTGGTAGGCAAACGTCATTGGTGTTAGGAGGTTCGGGTGGACTCGCTGGCCATTCGATGGTAGCCTTAATGGTAGGTGGACCTTATAGGATTGTCAGGCCCTTCGTGGTAGGCAAACGCCATCCTTAAGACGTTATCAGGCCCTTCGTGGTAGGCAAATGTCATCTTTTGGTTTTGTTAGGCCTTTCGGGGTAAACAAATTCCTAATGAAGTAGATCTTTCTCACACTTTTCAGAACTAATAAGTATCCCTTTACTTTACTTTATTGCACGAATTTTTCTAAGTTTTGAGTTCGGAATGCCTCATTCTTTAATTTCATCTTATCTGTTATATGACATATTTAGTTGTTACTTAACAGTTCGGGTTCAGTCCATGAAAGAGTTTGTGCATCTTTCCAGTTAAATTAATATTAAGATATTGCGGAAAATAAATACATCAAGTCATAAGGAATGAAACCATTTTTCATTGATATTCAATCTAATCACAATATTAGATAATTTTACAAGTCCTATAAATTAAAGAAAGAAAAATAACAAAAACAAGAACATCGACTTCAGCGCCATCTTCGTCATCGAAGAGTCGAGTAAGGATGGATCCAAGTTGGTCGCAAGAATCGACTTCTCCTTACCACGACTCAACTGAGCTCGTAACTCTCGTAATATATCTTCATTATCTCCCATTGATTTCATCCGAAGTTCGGTACTCTTCACATATTTGTTTGCGAAGGTCATTTGCTAGAGGAGGCCCAAGTTCAAGAAGAGCCTTGAGTTCTCGGATTTCTTCTTCGAGCTTCGCCGCTTATTCGGATGATGAGTCTCTCTGCCGCCTCTAGTTTGTGGATGGTCTTGGTCAGGATTTTAGCATCAGCCTTTAATTCCTCGATCTTCTCCATCCTTATCTCGCTCCTCTGAACCAAGTCAATGTTCATTTTGACGATCTCCTCGCGGTTTGTACTTTGATTGACTTTAGCTCTTCATTGGAGGCCTTCACATCTCCTTGGCTTGAGCTAACTCTTTTTGAAGCCCTTCATTTGTATGAAGAATGCATTCACGTTGAGTCTTTTCCTTAGCCAAGGCAGACTTCAGAAGGGCATTCTCTTTCCTCAGGGCCTCTTCCTCAGATTTGGCTTTGAGGGACCTCGGACGCAGACGCCCGAACACAGCATTTGCCTATGCGTTTCCAATATTATTTAATCAGTTGTCAGTTGTATAAGTATGAAGATAAAATCAGAAATAAAGGGGAGAATCGTTTACCTTCGCCAAGTAGCTCATGCCTTCGCTGAGTAAATCCCCATTCGAACTGTTCCTAAACCGATGATCATCGATTTCACGAACGAAGGTGTTGAACAGTTGAAAGGGAAAATGGGCATTGAATCGGGGCCACATCGTTGGAGAGGCCATGGCGTCCTGCTGGAATTCGGTAGTTGTTTCTCTTGCAGGAGAAGGTGGGGGTTGATTGCGAACTGGCGAGGAGTCCACATGAATGGTTTCAGGAGAGGGAGACCGAGCAGAAGTAGGTTTGGGAGTCGGCGAAGGTGCGTAAGACGCGTCTGGGGTGGTTGTTTGATGGATGTTTTCTTTTTCGAGGATGGAGTGGGGGAGATCCTATTCGGTTCATCGTCAGGCACTTGAATTTCTGTGGACGTAATCGGAGGAATGACAGCCGAAGATGTGGGAACTCGGAGCTCTTCGGCAGTCAGGGGGGTTATCTTAGTCCTTATTTTCTTTACACGAAGGACCTTAGCCCGATCGTGCAAAGGAATGTCGAGCAGGCTCCTCCTCACCGGGGTAGGTTCAGAAGATGTAGGATTGGGGTCGGTTGAGAGGGCTGTTTGTGGGGTTGCTTCGGGAAGTGTTTCCGGATCACTTTCGGGGTTTGTTTCTGGTTGGGTGGATTTGGATCTTTTGGCGGATCTTTTTTTCTACGAGGTCCGAGGTTTTCTTTTGGTATGTTGGGTTAAATCGATTCGAGGTTCATCATTTTGAAGGGAAGTAGTTGGTGGATCGATGGTAGGGGGATCAACCCGGGAAGATTCTTCAGCCGGATGCTCTTCACTCGCATCCGTATTCTTCCCTGCCAAAAAATCTTCCAGGTCTCTCACTTCCAAAGAAGTCGGTTTGATCAGAGACACTGCAAAAAATCATGTATCAGAACCCGTATTACTTATATATCTCAAAAATTATGCTATAAAGTTGTTCGAAACTTACACTTGTGATCATATAGCCACGCTTGTTTGGTCAGAAGTGTAAAACTCCATTCTTTTGGAGGAATCTTCTTCAAAAAGTCTGCCATCTCCCTCACACGCTCTTCGGAGATGTCTCTAAAGTCAGCAGAGACCCGATCAGAGGTAGTCCAATCTGGAAGAGAAGAGATCTCGGGTCCCGTGACAAAAAACCACTTCTCGTGCCAACCCTTGTTGCTAGAAGGGGTATCCATCAGGGGTCTCCTCTCGAATCTGGTGTTGGGTCGGGGAAACTGCTTGCTCAACATTTTGAAGTCTCGTTCTCGAGACCTACCGGCAGAGAAGAGGGTGAAGAAGATGTCAACGGAGGGAACAATCCCTAATTCATGACAGAAGGCAATGAATGCCAGGATGTGAATGTAGGAATTGGGCACTAACTGAGCGAAGCCCACTCCTATGAACCCTAGGAGGGTAACGACAAAAGCATGGAGAGGTAAAGCGAACCCCTTTCCAAGAAGGTGGTGGCATGGCGACCCAACCGTCTCGGTCATTTGGTACATACGCTTCTTCGGGAGGCGGGGACCCTTATGGCGTACATGTCAGGAATCTGATAACGAGTCCTGAGGATACATATTTTAGATTCCGTGACGGAGGAAGGGATGTTGGCATGAGGAAATTGTTCCCCGTCCTTGAAGAAGTCAGAGGCTAAGGCAGAGGGGATCAGAGAAGGATTTCCCCCCATGGTTGTTGATTGGGGGTTGGAACTCGAACCCTCTTGGTTAGGGTTCGGGTTGGGAGAGACGGCACTAACAGGAGTCACACGAAGGGGAGAGTTTTGGCTAGAGTTCACAGTCACCATTGTTGAGATTTCGTGAAGCAGAGAAAGAAGTTTTGCAGAGGAGAAGAAAGCTCAAAGGTTCAAATTTCAAATTAGCAGGTAAAACCGTCAGAATTGGTAAAGTTTACCTTTTATACTGACAGTTACACGGTAATCGAGGGTGGCACATTTAATTCACTACAATGATGATGAATGGGAAGAGGTTTCGTCCGTTTTTGGGTCTAAATATCTTCACCTGAGTGGGCTTGCGTCTATTGGGCTTCCCATTTCTATTTCTGATATCAATTTAGACCAATTTTGTTGGGCTTTGGTGAGTTTCACTTTGGACCTCTTGTGACTTATCATAATTCGTTATATCTTGGGCCTATACTGTTTATAGTCTTTCATTAAACACACATTTAATAAAAGACTAGGGAAAATGTCAGCCATAATCCTTTTCCATATTGTCTTTAGACTTAATGGGCTCCTCCCTTGGATTATGTTACTCTTGTCCTGATTGGTCCGAATAATTTGGGTCCAATTACTTGATTATTTCGTTGGGTCCTTTCGGTTGGATCCGGTCGTTTGGGTCATTTCCGTTATTTGGGCTTAGTCATTGAATTGGCCCATTATACAAATTGTTACTTAATCCAATTTTGACCGGTAATCATTATACCAAGTGATAGTTGACTACTGTGTCTGCCACCTTTTTGCATGGCATTAATGAGGATGGGACTAAGATGACCGGCGGTGGCAAACAGAGTGGTAGCAGGGTGTGGAAGTAGGCGCATACTTTCGTCTGAAATGACCGGAAGTGGGGAAAAGGTGTCAGAAATGATGAGTGGCACGGTAAACCGGGACTAGAGTATGTATGGGGCTAAGATCACATAAGAAGGTAAGTAACACACACATTCATATTATTATTCTCTCTCAGACATTAGACATTATTTTTCTCTCCATTGTTGACCTTGTGATCGCCGATACTGACTCTCACGCCGGAGCTATCCCCCTACGGTCAGGCCGTCAAGCTTTTGGTGTTGACTTGTTGAACTGTACAGGATATCGGACGCGTCTTGGTGATTGGGACGTGGAGAAAGATCTTGACGTTAACAGATACAAATACTACAAAATTTCAAAACGAATATCATATTTTCCGATTTCATTTATAGCCCTAACCCTCCCCAACCTAAATCCCTTACCCCTAGGTCAGGATAGATTACTCTAATTGATTAGAACATTAAAAAACAAAGAAGCTACTATCATGTAACGTCATGTTATGTGTTCAGTGACATAATGCTAATGACGTAGTTAAAGGGGTTTTTTATTTGATAATAATTAAGGATTAACTAGTGGAGACGTGGAGTATTTAAATAAAATTGATGCCTAAAAATATGCGTGAGCACATGCATGATTCACTTTGGCGTTTACATTGTGCTCCATCCGATATATTCTATCCCTTTCAATAAACAATTTTATTTACATAATTTAATGATATTAAAAACATATTTTTATTTTATATTTATCTTAAAAAATAAATTATCAATTAAATTATAATGCCATGATAATAAAATTTAAAAATATTCTGTCATTTTATATTATCAACAAAAATAATTATTGTTTTGAAATAAAATATATATAGAAAATTAATTCTCATAATTGTATCGTCTAATATTAAAAAATTATATTAAATTTGAATATGAAAATATTTGGGACTAATTTTTTAAAAATTCAATGTTTATCTTATATTTTAATATGAAAGATTTACATGCATCGTTTGATAGAAGCGTGTAATAAAAGTTTATTAACGTAAATGTTTAAATTATAAAATAAAGGCTCTTTTTAAAGCAGAGTTTAAATATAAAAGAGTTGTTTGATAGCCAATCTTTATTGCATGTCTAAATATATACTACATTTTACTAATTAATTTACCTTTATATCAGTTTATAAAATCTTTTAGTGAGCATAAAAATATAATAATATATATTAAATAATTATTTCAAATAAAATCACCAATAATGTATAACTAGTAAAATATTTCAAGTCTAATAATACATAACTTTGACGCCCCCAAAATAGGTCCATTCCATCCAACCCATTCTGAGTCGCCAAATATATGGTACGGAAAACAACTACAACTTTATTACAACAATTGTCGTGCAAAATACAACAACACATATGTTGTGAGTTTTGATACAAATATATACCAATCAGAAGACGTCACAATGACACCTTACATAAAGGTATAGTCAAAAAGCTGTTTTAGAAATTAGAATCTTTCGGAAGTGCTCAAAAAACCTTCGTATACATAGGAGGCCATGCTTTTAGGTTATGGTAGATATCATATGGCCACGAATTATCCTTGGTCAATCTAATAGACCCCAAAGAAAAATGAGAAGATTATTATTATATTCTTCCCAATGGTGAGTCTTCTCTTGACATATCATTATCTCCACTGTCTCTAATTGGGTATTATACTCCAAACAAACACCAAGATTATATAGGTAGTGCTTGTAAATATACTCAAAGAAGTGGATGTGCACAACCTTGTCTTTATGATAACACGAAGTTCAGTATGTCATTAGACATCTTGTATGATAGTGACAAAACACCCTTCCAAAGTTGGGTTCGCCTCACCCTATTTGATTCACCAAATATAACTATTAAATGATGTATAAAATACAACACACTAAAGTCCTCAATAAAATTATTTCCATACTATTTAGGGAGAACCTCAACAACTATAGACCACCGTTCTATTCCTTGTTATCCTCGCTTTCAACCCAAACTACACTCTTATTACCGAAAGAATTGTGAAGCAAAAGGGTGAGCACACAAATAGCCCAAGAAAGAATATCATGACTAAAGATAATTAAATTATCAATAGCCTTCATCAAGTAATAAATCGTAGATTTAGAACATATGGTAGATGATAAAACTTTTCAACCATAGTTGCGGTGAACGAAAGCAATCCATTAAAAGAGTCAAATAGACTATAAAGTCTATTGTCTTTCCACGTTAAAAATCCACCAACAATGTTTTATCCCCGTAACATCAATCAACAGCCTTTCCACAATCATATGAATAACTCATAATTATAATTGTGATTCTAAATTCCTCTTCTCATCCAGACGAAGATAATTTTCATCACTGTCTTTACCGAAACATCAAATATCATGGTTATACCAAATCACGATTCCATCGCTCATAATCATACTAATAAATTCATCTTTGCACCACGGCCAAAGATATTCATCAACAGATTCATCTTTACACTACAAAAGCTAAAGATATTCAACAACAAAGTCATCTTTGCATTACTGAGCCAAAGATATTCATAAATAATTCATCTTTGCACTACAAAGCAAAGATATTCAACAACAGTCATCTTTGCATTACGAGCAAAAAGATATTCATATATCAAAGAAATACATAATCATTTCGAAGTTATATAACAATAATTATAACCATGTTGATCAATTCACCTTTGCACTTTAGCTAAAAATATTCAATTGTAAATTCAATGGTCATGATTATACCAAATACCAATAATTCAACTTTTGCACTACTGGCCAAAGAGAACCTATAGTCACGATCATACCAATAATCTACCCATCTTTACACTCAAGTCAAAGAGAAATATCATCATTAGGGTTATAAGAATTTTATATAAAAACAATATAATTAAAACATGGTTTTAATTTCAAGAGTAAGATTCATAAATCAACGATAATTTGGTCGGAGAAGAAACCAATTTGTCATGAATAAGACTTCGTGATAAATACATAGTACTGCGTATACGTGCATAAGAATCCCCATAACTAAAAGATAAAGTTTCATAATAAAATCCATATCAATATTTATAACACCTTAATCCAAATGTTATAAAATCACTTAATAATATCAAAATCTTAATATTCTTAATATTACAACAATATTTAATAATTTCTAAAACTTATAAACAATTTAATTAAATTGTTTACACTTTACTAATTAATGCATTTAATCATCATAAAATGCCAAACTCATAAGATTTCATCACCAATAACTAAAATCCTCATCAAAAAATCAGATATACCTCATATATGATTCTCAAGCCATAAAATCATATTTTCCAATTTTCTTACTTCACATAACACATTTAATTCATTTACTCATAACTAGAACATTTTCATGAAAAATACCAAATCAGTTTCAAAAATATTTTTTTCCGGGATTTAGCATAACATAGTCCCATATTGAATATATATTTTCTCGAAATTTTAAAAATTCATTTACTATTTTTCATATTGCCAAAATCATTTAATATTTAAACATTTATCATAAATTATAGTTTTATCCAAAATTCTGAAATTTACACTAGATATCTCGATATTATATAGATGTACTCTCAATAAAAATTTCATCAATTTTAGAGTTAACCACAAGGAGTTATAAGGGTTTACTTTTAAAATAGTCTTTTCTCATAAAATCCATAACTCCTAATCTATACATCCAAAAATCGCCATTTTTGGACACAATCTACAAAACTCATCAAATATCATTTCAAATTTTTCCAGAATTTTGAAGGTCCTAAAATACAAAACCGAAAAAACATAATCACCTTTAAAATCCTTTTTCATCCCTTACCTCAAAAGAAGCAAAGATCTTTCGAATATCGGATATAACGCCGAATCTAACTTGCACGTAGTATTGCAATACTCAAAGTATACTCAAAATACTCACAAGAATACGCCGATAATATAGAGAGAAAACTTCGGATTTACGGTGTGATTTTTAATTCTAACCTAAGCACCCTATTTATAGGAAAATGCTTAGAACACCAAAGCAGAAAATTTAATAAATTAATATTATAATTTTTCCACAACTTCATACGCACACTAACAATCTGAACTCAGCCTCCTAATCACATGTTAAATGAGTTTCAAAAATGAGAAAAACGTTTTTTGTAATTAAAAATATTTTAAACTTCCAAAAACCAATTATTTCTGAATTTCGGAACTTCAATAATTCACAATAAATAGCCCTTTTATCAGAAAATTCGAATCTCGCGACTTTTTATAGAAAATTCAATTCTCTACAACTTTGCAGAAGAAAGGTTTTCCAAATTCGAAACAGAAATTGACCGAAATCCACAAACGGTCGATTTTACAGGCTATAATCAAATTTCAGTTAAGAAATGGGGTCCACCGACACACAAAATATGTGTTAATCATTTAATGCCGCAAAAATACTCTTCCTCCTCATATACTCATATATCCCACATTCATTATAAAAATATCACCGTTTATATATTATTTAAATTATTATATTTAAATGATTTATTTTATCGAAAAAGATAAAATATTAATTTTCAACAATTGTCACATTAAAAATTTTCTCCATCTATATCCACATAAAATCAATATTTTTCTCATCATATAAATCAATAATTAATTATTCACAAATAATATTATGTAATCACAAGATCTTGGCAATCGTGCCGTTCAGGAAAGAAGGGCTTTCAATAAGAATTTCTCCTCATCGACGCTTGATTAGGTGACCAAACCTCTCCTTAGACGTAACTTTCTAGACATTGCCAATAATATTTTCTAATAATATTATTAGGATAATATGAATTATTACTTCGATAATGGAAAATTGTGTAGTGACAATTATTAAAACAACAATAATATAAAATATCAACGCAGCAATTATTGAATCAATAAAATATAATATTGAGCGAAGAATTACCGTAACAATTATTGAGTAGTGCCTTCACGTAAGAATCAATAATTGGTGTAATATCGGTGCTATTGTTCAACAACGCGTATTAGTGTGTTTTAACCATCGGGTATTCCAACAAGATAATGTAGTAATAACTACGCCAAATTATTTATAAACAACTTATATTTGTCGTTTTCTTTATCCAATCGCTTTCCGTTATGGGGCCCATAAAAGGCTGCTGCCGTCGCATTTAATATTCTCGAATGAGATGAATATTCCACGACCAAACGAATATTTTCGACAATAATGAATATTTTATAACCACTTGCTTATTTTGAAAAAATTATATATATCACCCTTAACTTTAACTTTTATCAATTTAACCATTTACTGAATAGTAATTATAAGAAAAATTGAATACTTTTATTTCATAAAATTCTGGGCCTTACAATAATAATAAGAATAATAATAATAACTATGACAGTTTTACATAATTAGCATAAAATATGGTAATGGATGATGGTCGTTGTGAGTGGTGACTGACGATGGAGGTTGGTGGTGGTGGTGAGTGGTGATTGTAAGACCCCGAATTTTTTTTATAAATAAAATTGAATTTCCTCTATTCATTATCTTGAAATAATAAGGAGTTAATATAATATTTTGGTTATGGGTGAAATGTGCAAATTTTACAAAATTAGCAAGTGGTTAGAAAATATTCATTTTTGTCGGGGAATATTCGTTTGGTCGTGGAATATTCTTGTTGTCGGGGAATATTCGTTCGACGGCACATCCATTTGTGGGCTTCATAACAGAATAATTGTCGGATAAAAAAACGACAAGTTTGAGTTTTTATAAATAACGGTGTAATTGTTACCGTTAACACTGTTGGATTACCTGGTGGTTAAAATACAGTAATACGCGTGATTGCACAGTAGCACACGGTATTGAATAGTATTTTTGAATTATTGATTCTTACGTCTGAAGGCACTACTCAATAATTTGTTACAGTAATTACTGTTCAATATTTTATTGTATTGGTTCAATAATTGTTGAGTTGATATTTTATATTATTGTTATTTCAATAATTGTAACTGCACAGTATTTCCCATTATCAGATCAATAATTCATATTATTTAAATAATATTATTAGATAACATTATTGGCAATGTCTAGACAGTTCTGTGAAGGAGAGGTTTGGTCACCTAATTGCGCGCCAGTAAGGAGAAATCTTTATCGGAAAACTGTGACGTCCCCAAAATAGGTATACAACACCCATTCTGAGTCGCCAAATACATGGTACAGAAAGCAAACTACAACTTCAATAATACAATTGTCGTGCAAAATACGACAACACATACTATGAGTTTAAATACAAATATTGTATTCTAGACAATATCCACACTCAAATAAGTCCTCATTACAATTATTCAAACACTATTTTACAGAAATAGTGAGGACTGCTAATACATCTTTCTAGAACCATCACTCCGTACCCCGACTAGTTCCTGCTATGTTCTCACCTCCTAAGAAAAATGGAACAAAAAGGAAAAGAGTGAGCTCAACTAGCCCAATAAAGAATATTATGACTAAGATAATATACAATAAATTATCGTTAGTCTTCAACAGGGAAAAATCTGATAAAATATAATAGACAACAAGTTTTAGATCAACAACTGCATTTATTTTCAAGAGCAACAATCATAAATCAACGATAATTTGGTCAGAAAAAGAAACCAATTTTTTTTTTCGTGAATAGTATCCGTGAATAGTAACTCGTGAATAATAACTCATGAATAGTAACTCATGAATAGTAACTCGTGAATAGTAACTCATGAATAGTAACTCATGAATAGTACTCCGTATTCGTACATAGTACCGTATACGTAAATAATGTCATATACGTAAATAGTGCCATATACATAAATAATGTCGTATACGTGAATAGTAACCCCAACTCAAAAAGGTAGAAATTCCATAATAAGATCCATACCAATATGTCAGTATAATGATATTGAAAGAATAACATCATTATGAAGAATATAACATCCCTTAATATCCCTTACTATCTCTTACCTCAAAAGAGCAGCACTTCTGACTGGATATCGGATATGACGCTGAAGAAAACTTGCACTGATGAATAGCAACTCACCAAGTATCTAAATACTCACAAAATACACTCGATAATCTAGAGAGAAAAAGAGAAAACTTATGAATTCTGGTGTGATTTTCAATTCTAACTTAGCCCTCTATTTATAGGAAAATGTTAGCACGCCGAAGCAGACTTAACCTGCAACCTGATGGCTTTACCTGCTACTATTCCCACCCACCACATTTGAAAATTCAATTGAGCACATTTCTCACCAACCAAAAGTGGGGCCCACCAATTCTAGAATTTTCCACCAAAATCATTTATAACCTAATTTCCGAATCAGTCACCTCTTAAAATTCATAACAAATTATACGCTCATTTTTAACGGTTCAAATTTTGTGGACATATACTCAACTTATATATATATAACATATCCAAAAATTACAACGATCCAACGGTCAGGTTAAAAATTATAACTCACACAATAAAGCTGTAAGAACACTGATTTGATCTTTTAATACCTCAAATCTGACAAAATACTGATAAAATACCTCAACATTAATTCCTTCATTTATAACCACATAAATAAATCCATCATTTATATCCACATCAAATAAATATTTCATTATCATATAAATCAATAATTAATTATTCACAAATAATATTACGTAATCACAATAATGACAACCAGCGGGTTCCAGAAAGAGGGCTTTCCGATAAGGATTTCTCTCATCTTGCGGCGCATTTAGGTGACCAAACCTCTCCTCGATGTAACTTTCTAGACATTGCCAATAATGCTATCTAATAATATTATTCCAAATAATATGAATTATTGATCCGATAATGGAAAAAATCATGTGCATTGACAATTATTGAAACAACAATAATATAAAATATCAATGCAAAGAATTATTGAATCAATAAAATAAAATATTGAGCAGTAATTATCGTAACAATTATTGAGTAGTGCCTTTCACGTAAGGATTAATAATTCAACAATCTTTGTGCAATACCATGTGCATCTTGTGCAACCATGCCAGACATCGTATTTTAACCACTGGGTATTCCAACAGTGTTAACGGTAACAACTACGCCGTTATTCAATTTTGTCATTTTCTTCTTCCGACAGTTATCCGTTATGGGGCCCATAAATAGCTGTGCCGTCGTACGAATATTCCCTGACAGAAAGAATATTCCACGACCAAACGAATATTCTCCGACAATAATGAATACTTTATAACCACTTGCGTATTTTGAAAAAAAAAATTCATATATCACCCTTAAATTTAACTTTTATCAATTTAACCATTTACTGAATAGAAAAATTGAATACTTTTATTTCATAAAATTCGGGGTCTTACAAAAGCCCCCTCTTTCCTGGGAACGACCTGGTTGTCATAATTGTGATTCTGTAATATTATTTATGAATAATTAATTATTAATTTATATGATAAGGAAATATTTATTTTATGTGGATATAAATGATGGATATATTTATTTTATGTGGATATAAATGAAGGAATAAATGTTGAGGTGTTTTATCAGTATTTTGTCGAAATAGAGGTGTTGAAAATCGTCCGTATGTGGATTTCGGTCATTTTTTGTTTGGAATTTGAAAAAACTTAAATCTACAAAGTTGTAGAGAATTTATTTCTTATGGAATGGATATAAAATTCGTATTTTTCTGGTAAAATGGCTATTTATTATGAATTATTGAAGTTTTGAAAATAAATGTTTTTATTAAAAACATGGTGGGGCCCACTTTTGCTTGGTGAGAAATAAAATGTGCTAAAATTTATTTTCAAAAGTGGTGGGCGTGAATAGTAGCAAGTAAAGCCATCAGGTAGCAGGTTAGTCTGCTATGGCGTTCTAAGCATTTTCATATAAATATGGTGCTTAGTTAGAATTGAAAATCACACAAAAAACAAGTTTTCTTTCTCTCTCTATATTTTCGAGCGTATTTTGTAAGTATTTAGATACTTTGAGAGTTGCTATTCAGTTCAAGTTTCCTTCGGCATTACATCCAAAATTCCAGTCGGAAGTACTATTCTTTTGAGGTAAGGAATGTTATTTTTTTCGTAATGTTGTTATTCTTTCAATATCATTCTACCGAAATATTGGTATGAATTTTATTGTGGAATTTCTACCTTTTTTGTGTTTGGGGTTATTATTCACGATACTAAGACTATTCACGATATCTGGAACTATTCATGAATACAACACTATTCACCAAAAAATGAAATTTTCTCCTTTTTGTCCAAGATGTCTATTATGGTTACTATCTTTGATTGTATCCATGTTTTGATCTTTATTTTTGAATTCTGCTTCACAATTGGTTAATATGGAGTATTATTGAACTTGGATAAACTGTAATACGAATCCCTAATGTTTGTCCTTTTGTCTCACTTGATTCGTTTTCTTTAAGATATTTTTCATCACCCTCAGTCCTAAATGATGATATTACTGAATATCTTTGGCCTGTAGTGCAAAGATGAATGATTACCTAATGAATATATTTGGCTCAGAAGGTAAAAGATGAATGATTAATCGATGAATATCTTTGGCCCAGTAGTAAAAGATGAGCAGTGTTGAGATGAACATGACTGTTGGTGATACAAATGAATATCTCTGGCCTGTAGTGCAAAGATGAATATTTGATTCAATATGCATATCGATTGATGTTGCAGGGATGAAATATTGATGATGAACTTTTAAATCTTAGAAGATAGTAGAATTCATTCTCTACTTGACTCTTCTAATGGATTGTTTTTTCCGCTGCAGTTGTTGATTTAAAACTTGTTGTCTATTATGTTCTATCAGATTTTTTCCCGTTGAAGACTAATGATAATTTATTGTATATTATCTTAAGTCATAATATTCTTTACTGGGCTAGTTGAGCTCACCCTTTTCCTTTTTATTCCATTTTTCTTCTCAGGAGGCGAGAACATAGCAGGAACTAGCCGGGGTATGGAGTGATGGTTCAGGATAGTTGTTTTTGTAGTCCTCACTATTTTATAAAATAGTGTATCAATAATTGTAATGAGGACTCCTTTTGAGTTTGTATACTGTCTATTAGACAATATTTGTATTCGAACTCACAGTATATGTGTTGTCATTTTTTGTACGACAATTATATTACTGAAGTTGTATTTATTTCTACACCATGTATCTGGCGACTCAGAATAGGTGATGTATATCTATTTTGGGGGCGTCATAGTGATGATGGGTGGTTGGTGAGCAGTGTTGGTGGTGGTGATTATGGGTGGTGATGGTGGTGGTGAGTGATGATTCTATACACTCAAAATTTGCACGTATTTCCTCTAACAATGGTAGGAGAGCAATCGTGTCATTTCACCTTGAGGCAAAGATGTCAAAGTAAATATTATAAGGCTCGGCATAATTATTTGGAGGCCACACATGGACCTTGTGGTACCTAATTAGTGCAGAAAACCAAAGCAAGGGATTGGCCAATGCAGACTAAGAAAGGATTTTTCCACTTTTCTCGGTTATCCCATATCATAACTGATGCGGTTGAAGAGCAAGCCTGTCAATTTATGGAAAGATTTGATAGATTTGATCCAGTTTATAGAAAGATTTGATAGATTATGGAAAGATTTGATCTAGTGGCAATTTGATAATTTTTGTCAAGTTTGGAGTGTCGAATTTTGGCGTTTTCGGAGCCTAATTTCATTGGAAATGGGTTGACGATCAAAATTACATTTTAATATTTTTGGGTTATTTTTATAATTTTCTTTATTAGTTTTCCTTTTTCGTTTTGGATTCCGCTTTTAGGGTTTTGTTATTTAAACGTTTGTTATGGTGGGAAGCAGTAGTTTTTATGAATAATAGACTTTTCTTATTTTCCAAAATTCTCTAAATTAGAATTTTGTTGCCTATTTGCTGGTATTCGTAGAATCAACAAGTTATAGAAGGTCATCATTGGCAATCGTGCGCGATTCAACAACCGATAACAGTTTTCGTTGTACTTTTGCTACGTCAGTTAGTATCAAAGCCTAAGCCATATTTATCATGCCACCCCGTAGAGAGCAACGTGTGGACGATGTTTCTGGGCGTGAAGATTTGCAGCGCCTTGAGCAACGATTCGAGCAGCGAATCGAACAACTGATGGAACAAAGGATGAACACTATGATGGATCGACTGACACTAAGGATGGGCGAGTTGTTGGCGGACCAAAATAGGAGAAATCCTAATCATGGGAGGAACCCTAATTATGATAATCGGAGGAATCCTTTCGCAGCAAAGACCGATGACGGAGATTACTTTGATGATGACTATGAGGAGGCACCTCGTGGGCGTCAACGACCATATGCAGTGAAGGATGATAGGAGACGTTGGGAGGCTGGTATGAGGACTGAGATTCCTGAATTTTGTGGTACCCTCCAACCAGAAGAATTCATTGACTGGATGACCACGATAGAAGAGATCCTAGAATTTAAGGGTGTCCCCAAGGATAAATGAGTACCCTTGGTTGTTACGAGACTCAGAGATAGAGCGATGGCTTGGTGACAGTAACTCAGGCAAATGAGGGTTAGATTGGGAAAGTCAAAAATTACAAACTGGGAGAAGATGAAGAAACAATTGCAAGCTACGTTCCTACCTTATAATTATCAGAGCTTAATGTACCAGAGGTTGCAAAATTTAAGGTAAGGAGGTCGTACAGTTGATGAATACATAATTGAATTCTATCAGCTGATTGCTCGAAACGAGGTGCATGAGATAGAAGATCAGTTGGTTACCCGATATATTGGGCGTTTACGAGAATAAATTAAAGAGACAGTCAACATGTTTGATCCGATGTCTGTTTCTACAGCGCATCAGCGGGCTGTATAAATTGAGAAGAGGCGTCCTGGTGGTTTTGAACAATCTTCTAGCTTTGGGTATTCGGGAGGAGGTGTCAATATCGGTCGTTCAGGCGAGGTTGCAGCTACGGGGAAAATAGCCAAAATGGGAGCAGTAACAAATAATAACAGGAGGATTGGTCCAATAAGTTGTGTAACCGTACACTCGAAATTTTCTGCATACCTGTTACTAACATTGCAGGAGGGAAGAATCGTCTTTTAGAGATAACCATGGAAGACATCTTAATTCAATCCTGGAGATAACCTTAGGATATTCAGTATTACCATCTAGGAGATAACCCAGAGATATCCAGCTCAGACCCGAAAATACCACTAGAAGTTTCAACCTCAGTCCCGAAAATAACACTGGAAGTTTCAGTTTCAACCTCGGAGATAACTCCGAGGAATGCAGTTCAAATACTAGAAATCACACCGAAGAAGACCGTCTCATCTCGGAGATAACCCTGAGATACTCAGTCTCAGTCCCGGAAACAACATCGGGAAAAATAGTATCAACCACGGAGATAACCCCGAGGCATACAGTTGCAGTTCCGGAGATAACCCCGAAAATGCTTGTTTGAAACCCATACAGACAGCTTCAAACACTCGGCAAAAGCCCCGAGGAACTCATCTACCAAGTCCGTAGATAACCACGGGAAGTTAGGCACATCTCAATAACAACACTGAGGACTGTCAACACCTGCAGCAATCCAATCTCAGAGATAACCCTAAGCAACGACCGCTAAAACAGCTCAAATCGGAGATAACCCCAATAAAGGGCAGGACCATTATTTTGCCATCTCAAACCCACATCGTGCCGTCTCAACAACAACATACATACATTCTACACAGCAATGTCCTACAAGAACCAAAGAGCGCCAATCTCGAGTGACTACTGCACAAGATAATACACCGGATAGAATTTGAAGCTTGAAGACATAGGGCATGGTCCCATCTTCCTAACTTCGTACAAACTCTAATCTTATGTCATTATGTAGCTCTTGACAACAGCATGTTGTAAAAGGTCTTATACACCTCGATTGGATGCTCGGATTGAAGTTCTGAAAGTTCGAGCGAACATCACATTGCACGTGTGCACGTACTTCGAGATGGCGGGACCCATGAACTCGGGGCACCTTAAGCGTACCAGGTGCATCTGCATTGCTGTCGCCGCAGAACACTCATGGCTCCCCCTCTATAAATAGAGGGCTTGGGGCAGCCATTTTAAAAAAAAGGAAAAGGCGAGGAAGCCCTGTCCAATTTGCTCTGTACACACTATAAATTAAGTGCTTTCTCATTTTAAACACTTGTGAGCTTATATATTGTTATATTTTACCGGTGTGAGCCGAGTGTTCATCCCTTTAAAGTCATTGAAGTCTTCATTGGCAATCCACTGTAAGCCTTCTTACACACCTTAAAGCCATTCTCTTCATCTTTGCACACACCGTTCTTCACTTTGAGAGTCGTGTTGAGTGTGTATACCCGAACTTCGGTCTGCGGCTTTTATTTCTTTTTGTATATATATATATATATTTATATATATGGACTAACATTATCGAGTTATGCCTCGATTGAGCCTGGACTCGCGTCCAGAGCGTTTATTTGCTATATATATATATATATATATATATATATATATATATATATATATATATATATATAAACCGTGGTCAAACTTTGTTCGTTGAGTCTGGATTTTACATCCGGTGTGTTTACTGCTTTTATATCTATATATATAGCGACAAATCACCGAAATGATAAACCGAGCCGGGATCGATATATATATATATATATATATATATATATTTACATTTCGTCCCGCCTGGAGTTTACTTCGTGGCGGTTGATCGTCTTTTACAGCTTTCTTTACTTTTCCGATACCCCATGAAGGTGCTTCGTGGTGGTTGATCATGTCTCTATATTTATATTTACCGTTTTTATATATTTACATTTCCGATCCCCCATGGATGTGCTTCGTGGTTGTTGATCATGTCTGTATATATATATATATTTACAGCTTTTATATATATAACTTCTTACTGCTTTTCGTATAAATTGTTGCATCATGTGAGCCTAGGAATCAATTGATCACATATTTAGTCTACTGAATCTAGATTCGGTTCCTGTGATGGACAATTTCAGCTGTAAGCAGCTTGTAAATTTATTCACGGTGTTTGGATTTCCTTAGATGGCTTTCATTGTGACACCCCCAAATCCGGTACTTCCATTTCCACAGGATTTGGTGTTCACTGTACAAACATCATCTATCTATCTACCCATAAATAAAATACAACCATACAATAGATAGAATAAATAATAACTCTCTCCCCTTATGGGGTTACATCAACTACATAACTAAATAAATCCCAGGTTAATCTAACCTTAAAATATCTATGCGGAAACATAACAATTAAGTCTTAAGTAACATCTGAAAGTATTATGCATACAAGCCAATCATGTATGATGATAAAGCATATACTGTGTAATCAATCTTATTTATTTATTAATAAAAGAATTATTTATTAAAGGCATTTATTATCTACATGGTGCTGTTTTAATAATATGTGATAAACCCATAGTTTTAAGCAACGCTTTTAGAATAATGATGATGATCATTCTAATGAGATCTAAATTCTTAGAAAGCTTAAAACTAAAATAGTTCCCAATCATTGGATTACTAAATTGGGGATTAGTGAATCCGGATAGATTGGTACATACGTTGCTTGCTTTCGTTGGATGAGGATGATTGATCTCATGATCATTTGTGTGGAGACACTAAAGCAAGTATGTAGGTGCTTATTAGAGAATAAGTTCATCGAAGCGTGACTCGCTAAGGAATACCTAATGGAGTTTTACTTACCGTCAATAGGAATTTCTGTAGTGATAGTAGTACAAATGATCTCAGACTTGAGATCATCATAGTATCTTATATATAATGAATTACACTTTGACTTATTCCTTAAGACTCTTAGAGTATATCAAAGGGTATGCTTGGGTGTAATAAGTTATATATGAAGATAATGAATGATCAATAAAGAATCTACCACTTCTAGTAAAAAGGAGAGATGTCTATGTGATTCGATAAATGACAACCCGGAATCCTTGGCGAGGTGGAATGAAATTAGAAAGTAGTTTCTAATTTGCATTCATTAGAGTTGTTCATTTTGGAATCGAATACATATAATTAAATAAAATAAGACTTGACAAGTAATTCCATATCTTATATTTAATTGGGATATTGTATGGTGGAAGGATTGAATTGACGGTAACTATTTACTCAAAGGTTCTTTTATGATTAATGTTGAAATCTATATTATCCGGAAAGTCGTTGATCGCTAGTGGAGGCTTATCCCTATTGTAGAATAAATATTATTTATTTAAATAAATTATTTGTTTAATTTATTTATTTAAATGAGATTAGAATTGTTTCTAATTGATTTATTCACAACCGGTTTAATATGGAGAACCTAAAGGGTCACACCATAAAAGGAAGAATAATTATTTAAGAAGTTAATGGCATAATTGTAATAATATGTTAAGTATATTTAATTTAATCTATGGTGATAGAATAAATTAAATAGCTTAATATTTATTATTTAATATTTTAGAAATATTAAATATAAATTAATAAGAGGAGTCTTATTAATATTATTATAAATATTAATATTTTAATTTCTAAAAGGTTTAGGATTAATTTAATATTTGTACTCTCATTTATTCCTAATTGGATTAGGAAAGAAAAATTAGTTAAAGGAGTTTAACTAATTACCTAATAGGATTAGGGAGCCCATTTAATTAAAAGAGTTTAATTAAATAAATAATACCTTATTTTAATTAAAATAGGTTATATAATATCTTTATAAGAGGAGTCTTATATTAGATATATATATACGTAATTCCAAGATTTGGAGAAGACACCCCTTTTCTTATTAGGATAAGAAAACTAGGGTTTGAGCCAAATCCTTCTTCTTCTTGAAAAATTTCTCTTCTTGGTGGATCACCTATAGAGGCCACACACTTGGGTGGCTTACATTAATCAAAGGAAGGAATCTACCCGGAGATTTAAGGAGATCGGCGGAGAAGTAGGAGGTGAACTCGCACTGAGGAAGCTCGTTTCTCTGGGTATGATTTCATAATTTCTTATTCTTCGTTTTAATTAATAATATGCATAAAGGATGATCCGGGTAATTGGTTTGTGAAAAATTTTAAAATCTGATTTTATCTCGCTTCCGCTACGTTTTGCAATTTTGATTGCTACTTTGATTTTCATTAAAACCTAACAGTGGTATCAGAGCCAAACTTTATGCGAATTATTAATTATTTTGATTCCATATATGTATGGGTATGTATTTTGAATAATTTATTGGGCATAATTTATTGTATAAAATTATTATTTTATGAAAAAAAAAAAAAAAAGTTTTCGGATTTTTTTTTTTTTTAAAAAGTCATGATTGCCGAAAAAAAAAAAAAAGTTGAGTCCGTTTTTTTTTGTTGCTGGACAGTTTAAGGAACAAGTATAGTTGCAAGTATATATATATATATATATATATATATTATATATATATATATATATATATATATATCATGTAATTTCGCTTCAAAACAAATGTTGATACCATATAGGAGAAGCAGTTTTTTTTTAATTAATATATGATATATATATTATCACGTTAATCAAGCTTCAAGCATGAAATCATGGATTACTCACGTTGACCGAGGTGCAATGCAGTCCGGAAATTTTTTTTGGTTTTGACCGAGATAACTGCTAGTTCGGCCTTTAATATCAAGGAGCATGACTTTTATTTTATTATATATATATATATATAATATATATATATATATTAATCTTAATAATTTTATAATTAAAATAAAAGAGTTTATTTTAATCTTAAAATTGGATTTCATGCAACATAAAATTGCCCATTAAATGATACTCATATATATATGGAATGATTTTATTTATTGATACATATGATGATATGTATGATAATAAATGGGATTGATTATGGACAATTGCCCAATATGATTGGATTTATTTTAGTTGGATGTTTGAATGAATGGGTTTTATTAAATGGGCTCTGCGTACCTGCCTTCTTTTCTCGGTTTTCTTCTTGATGTAAATTCTATCTCTCTCCTATGTACTTCCCTCGATCACGATCAAGGTTTCTATTTAAATTAAATAGTTTAATGTAATAGGATTAGTTAGAATTTTTAGAAGAACCAAGACCAAGATCAAAGAGCGCTTGAAGACCCGTTTGTAATGGAGCAGGGTTTAAATGTAATAGTTATATTTAAATGTTTATTCTTTGCACCCTAGGGTTTGACCTTTTGGTTCACTTGGTGGCTCTAGTGAACCAAACTAGAATAAAAGTCCATAATCAATCCCGTATAATATAGTATTCTATATATGCGTGCTAATTATATATATTATATATTATGCAAACATGCTTCAGCATGTTTAATAATATGACGCGTATTTGATATATATATTTGCATACGTGCGCGCTAAACAAGATGAGACAAATAATAACAAATCCTCAAAGTTTTTTATTAAGTCTTAAGCGTTCAAAGATATTTAGAATATCGAACGTCAGCTTTCTAGCATGATAAAATTAATAGAGTATTAAATATTTAATATGAGTTTGTTGTGTCACCACAAGGCAAGTATTAAGTATTTAAGATGTTAATTTATCACATTTGATGCTTATAAAGAAAATTGAACAATATATTGTTTTGTTGTGTCACCACAAGGCGATATTTTCTTTTTGAATATATGGAAGTGCTAGGTTGGACTTAACTTAGATAATTTTGATTCGGATGTGCCACCACTTGATCAAAATAATCCAAGAGGCAAAACATAAGGAGTTACATGTTGATGTAATTGACAAGGAGTTGTCTACCTATTTATTTATATATAGTTTGTTGTGTCACCACAAGGCTATATATATTTGAAATGGGATCCTTATTCTCACTAGCAAAAAACTTTAATTAGATTTTGCCGAACTATATAAATGAGGGTAATATAGTTTGAAGAAAATAGTGGGAGATACCAATATAAAATAAGACCTAATTTATTTTGGTAATTAATAAATGAATGTTTGCTAAAATATTGTCTTTTTACATGCGTAATTTTGAAAATGTCACATTCACTAATTTCATCACTGCGAAGCATACTTGATGCTAACAAACCGAACCGGAACCGAACTACACCTGGATGGTTAAGGAATCGAGAATTGTTCTCACTTCTTTGAAAAGATTTCTTATGTCCTAAATTCGCCTGCACTGCAAAAAGTTGCGAGACGACCCGAGGAAGAGATTGCTACTTTTAAACAAAGTGGCAAGATGATGCATCGTGGCTCAATGCATCATGCTCGCATCCATGAGTAACGAGCTTCAGCCACGAGATGAAAACATGGATGCTCCTACTATGCTCTTCGCACCTTGGAGAGTTGTATGGTGAGCAAAGTAGGACCGCTAGATATGAAATATCTAAGGAGCTCTTCCGATCTCGGATGACCGAGGGCACTACCGAATTGAGACTCATGTCCTAAAAATGATCAACTGATTGAACGTCTTGACAGCTTGGGTTCGTCATGGATGGGGAGTTGAGTCAAGATTTAGTCTTGCAGTCACTCCCTGACACCTTCTCACAATTTGTTGTGAATTTTCACATGAATAAGTTGGATGTCAGCTTGCCTGAATTACTTAACATGTTGAAAATCGCTGAAGGTCACTTCCCATCCAAGAAGAACCATGTCTTCATGGTGGATGATTCTTCCAAGAAAAGGAAGAGGCCCAAGGTATCTTTCGAAAGGAAGAAATCCAAGAAGGCTAAGGAAAGGCGAAAGTGAAGGATCAAAAGAAACTCGATCCAAACTAGCAAAGGAATTTGCTTCCATTGCAATAAGTCAAGGTCATTGGAAGAGGGCGCAAGGATTATTTTGCGAACAAAAAGCGAAGAAGCTTGAGAAGCTTGAATCCTAATCAAGGTTTGTTTATGATTGAAATTAATTTTCTCGAAAGTCAATCTTCTACTTGGGTATTGGATCTGGGATGTGGTTCTCACATATGTAATAATATGCGAGGGACCGGTCAAGTAGAAAGTCGAGCAAGGATGAGGTCGCCCTACGAGTGGGAAATGGAGCAAAGGTTCTTTGCATTAAGTTGTAGGGACTTATTGTTTTAGCACCGCCTACGGCAAGTTCATTAATTTAAATAATTGTTATTTTGTTCCAAATATCATTAGAAACATTATTTCTATCTCTCGTATTGGATATGGATGGTTTTAATATTATAATAAAGAACAACAGTTGTTCCATTTATAATGATAATGTTTTATATGGTGTTGGTAATTTGTGAAATGGACTTTATATACTTGACTTGCATGAAAATATATTTCAAATTGAACAAACTAATAAAAGGAAAAGAGATGATGTTAATTATACCTTCATGTGGCACTCAGAGACTTGGTCATATTAATGAAACAAGATTATCCAAGTTCAGATAAAGATGGGCTCCTAGAGCTATCGATTATGAATCATATCCAACTTGTGAATCTTGTCTCATGGGTAAAATGACTAAATCTCCTTTTAGTGGAAAAGGAGAAAGAGTTCTGAGTTGTTAGCGTTGGTACACACATAGATGTATGTGGACCTATGACAACTAACCGCATACGAGGAGGGTATTCTTATTTTATTACATTCAATCGACGACCACTCAAGATTTGGATATGTGTATTTAATGAAATACAAATCTGAATCATTTGAAAAGTTCAAAGAGTTCGAAGTGAAGTTGAGAAGCAAACTGGTAAGAGTATTAAGATTCTTCGATCCGATCGAGGAGGAGAATACTTAAGTGGTGAGTTTCTCAATTGTCTCAAAGAAAATGGTATAATCTCACAATGGACTCCACCAGAACGCATACGGATGAATGGTGTATCTGAAAGGAGAAATCGAACATTGTTGGACATGGTTCGATCTATGATGAGTTTTACCGACCTTCCGGTTTCCTTACGGGATATGCCCTAGAATAATTTGCATACCTACTTAACAAGGTACCTACAAAATCCGTCCCACAAGACCCCCTATATGAAGTTATGGACGGGGAGGAAACCAAATCTTAAGCATGTTAAGACTTGGGGTTGTCCAAACTTATGTCAAAAAGTTTGAAAACGATAAGCTGCAGACTAGATCTGACAAATGTAGATTTGTGGGATATCCTAAAGAAACATCGGGATATTATTTCTATCATCCAACTGATCAAAAGGTGTTTGTTGCGAAACATGCTGCCTTCTTGGAAAAGGAGTTTATCCTTGAAGGGGTCAGTGGGAGTAAGATATATCTTGAAGAAGTTCAAGAACCACAAAATACTACAGATCAAAGTGAGGTACCTAATCAAGTAGAGATTCCTTCTGTACCACACCCTATTCGTAAATCTGGAAGAGTACCAAAGATACCAGATAGGTATGGACTTGTCATAGAAGATGACAATGAGGTACGCATCATAGATGATGATGATCCATTGAATTACGAACAGGCTATGAGTAGTAAAGACTTAGAGAAATGGCAAGAAGCCATGAAATCCGAGATGGACTCCATGTATGAGAACCAAGTATGGACTTTGGTCTCACCACCTGAAGGCATTAAGCCTATTGGGTGTAAATGGGTCTTTAAAAGAAAGACTGGAGCAGACGGCAAGGTAGAGACCTATAAGGCCCGACTGGTTGCAAAAGGTTTCAAACAAAGACAAGGAGTTGACTATGACGAAACCTTCTCACCAGTAGCAATGCTTAAGTCCATTCGGATTTTGCTTGCGATTGCAGCTTACCATGACTACGAAATCTGGCAGATGGACGTGAAAACGGCCTTCCTCAATGGGAAACTTGAGGAGGATGTGTATATGACACAACCGAGAGGATTTGTTTCAAAGGTTGGAACAAATCAAGTCTCAGAAGCTCAACGATCCATTTATGGATTAAAGCAAGCTTCTCGTGGGTGGAACATCCGCTTTGATGAGACAATCAAAAAGTTTGATTTTATCAAAAATGAGGATGAACCATGTGTGTACAAGAAGGTTAGTGGGGGATATTTGTTTCATTCCTTGTATTATATGTTGATGATATATTACCGATAGGGAATGATATTCCTATCTTTTTAAAACAATTAAAATCGGTTATCTAAACACTTCTCCATGAAGGACTTGGGAGAAGCATCCTATATTTTGGGGATAAAGATCTATAGAGATAGATCTAATAGGATGCTTGGCTTATCCCAAGGAACGTACATTGACATGATGCTAAAAAGGTTTAGCATGGAAGATTCCAAAAGAGGTCTCATGCCGATGAGCCATGGAATACATCTCTCCAAGAAACAAGCCCAAAAGACACCTGAGGAGAGAAACCGCATGAGTAAGATTCCTTATGCTTCAGAATAGGATCTATCATGTATGCAGTATGATATGTACTAGACCGGATGTCGCTCATGCACTTAGTGTAACAAGCGAGATATCGGTCGAATCCGGAGAAGAACATCGAAAAGCGGTGAAAATATCCTAAAGTACTTAAGAAGAACTAAGGATGTATTTCTTGTCTACGGTGGTCCGAATTAAAACTAGAGGGCTTCATGACTCAAGTTTTCAAACAGCACCAAGATGACAAGAATCCGTTTGGGGTATGTGTTTACCTTAAGCGGAGGCGCAGATGAGTTGGAAAAGTTCAAGCAAGCAAAACGATTCTTGATCGATTCAAATGATGAGGGAAGTACATAGCCGCAAGTGAAGTCGCAAAGGAAGCATTTGGATGAAGAAGTTCATTACCGAACTTGGTGTGGTTCCTAGCATTAAAGGACCAAAGGTTTTATTTTGTGACAACTTTGGAGTCATTATGCAAGCTAAGGAACCTGTGTCTCATCGAAATCCAAACACGTGTTCATGGCGATTTCATTTGATCGAGAGATCATTGAAAGAGAGACGTCACACGAGCGTGTGGACTCTCAAGACAATATTGCAGATCCATTTACTAAAGCGTTAAATAACAATGTTAGTTTGATCGTCACTTTAGAAGATGGGTATGAGATACCACGACGATTGGCTTTAGTGCAAGTGGGAGATTGAAAGTATTATGTATAGAAGCCAATCATGTATGATGATAAAGCATATACTGTGTAATCAATCTTATTTATTTATTAATAAAAGAATTATTTATTAAAGGCATTTATTTTCTACATGGTGCTATTTTAATAATATGTGATAAACCCATAGTTTTAAGCAACACTTTTAGAATAATGATGATAATCATTCTAATGAGATCTAAATTCTTAGAAAGCTTAAAACTAAAATAGTTCCCAATCATTGGATTACTAAATTGGGGATTAGTGAATCCGGATAGATTGGTACATACGTTACTTGCTCATTGGATGAGGATGATTGATCTCATGATCATTTGTGTGGAGACACTAAAGCAAGTATGTAGGTGCTTATTAGAGAATAAGTTCACTGAACGTGACTCGCTAAGGAATACCTAATGGAGTTTTACTTACCTGTCAATAGGAATTCCTGTAGTGATAGTAGTACAAATGATCCTTAGACTTGAGATCATCATAGTATCTTATATATAATGAATTACACTTTGACTTATTCCTTAAGACTCTTAGAGTATATCAAAGGGTATGCTTGGGTGTAATAAGTCATATATGAAGATAATGAATGATCAATAAAGAATCTACCACTTCTAGTAAAAAGGGAGATGTCTATGTGATTCGATAAATGACAACCTGTGAATCCTTGGCGAGGTGGAATGAAATTAGAAAGTAGTTTCTAATTTGCATTCATTAGAGTTATTCATTTGGAATCGAAAATACATATAATTAAATAAAATAAGACTTGTGTAATTCCATATCTTATATTTAATTGGGACATTGTATGGTGGAAGGATTGAATTAGACAGTAACTATTTACTCAAAGGTTCTTTTATGATTAATGTTGAAATCTATATTATCCGGAAAGTCGTTGATCATTAGGGAGGCTTATCCTATTGTAGAATAAATATTATTTATTTAAATAAATTATTTGTTTAATTTATTTATTTAAATGAGATTAGAATTGTTCTAATTGATTTATTCACAACCTGGTTTAATATGGAGAACCTAAAGGTCACACCATAAAAGGAAGAATAATTATTTAAGAAGTTAATGGCATAATTGTAATAATATGTTAAGTATATTTAATTTAATCTATGGTGATAGAATAAATTAAATAGCTTAATATTTATTATTTAATATTTTAGAAAATTAAATATAAATTAATAAGAGAGAGTCTTATTAATATTATTATAATTATTATTATTTTAATTTCTAAAAGGTTTAGGAATTAATTTAATATTTGTACTCTCATTTATTCCTAATTGGATTAGGAAAGAAAAATTAGTTAAAGGAGTTTAACTAATTATCCCTAATAGGATTAGGGAGCCCATTTAATTAAAAGAGTTTAATTAAATAAATAATACCTTATTTTAATTAAAATAGGGTTATATAATATCTTTATAAGAGGAGTCTTATATTAGATATGACATATACGTAATTCCAAGATTTGGAGAGTACATCCCTTTTCTTATTCAGATAAGAAAAACTAGGGTTTGAGCCAAATCCCTTCTTCTTGAAAAATTTCTCTTCCTTGGTGGATCACCTATAGAGGCCACACACTTGGGTGGCTTACATTAATCAAAGGAAGGAATCTACCCGGAGATTCAAGGAGATCGCGGAGAAGTAGGAGGTGAACTCGTACCTGAGGAAGCTCGTTTCTACAAGGGTATGATTTCATAATTTCTTATTCTTCGTTTTAATTAATAATATGCATAAAGGATGATCCGAGTAATTGGTTTGTGAAAAATTTTAAAATCTGATTTTATCTCGCTTCCGCTACGTTTTGCAATTTTGATTGCTACTTTGATTTTCATTAAAACCTAACAGTGGTATCAGAGCCAAACTTTATGCGAATTATTAATTATTTTGATTCCATATATGTATGGGTATGTATTTTGAATAATTTATTGGGCATAATTTATTGTATAAAATTATTATTTTATGAAAAAAAAAAAAAGTTTTCGGAATTTTTTTTTTTTTAAAAAGTCATGATTGCCGAAAGAAAAAAAAAAGTTGAGTCCGTTTTTTTTTGTTGCTGGACAGTTTAAGGAACAAGTATAGTTGCAAGTATATATATATATATATATATATATATATATATATATATATATATCATGTAACTTGCTCAAAACAAATGTTGATACCATGAGGAAGACAGTTTTTTTTTTTAATTAAACCGTGACCTGCTGCTGTCACGTTAACCGAAGCTTCAAGCATGAAATCATGGATTACTCACGTTGACCGAGGTGCAATGCAGTCCGGAAATTTTTTTGGTTTCAATTGAGATAACAACTAGTTCTACTTTTAATATCAAGGATATGACTTTTATTTTATATATATATATATATAATTATATATATATATATTAATCTTAATAATTTTATAATTAAAATAAAAGAGTTTATTTTAATCTTAAAATTGGATTTCATGCAACATAAAATTGCCCATTAAATGATACTCATATATATATGGAATGATTTTATTTATTGATACATATGATGATATGTATGATAATAAATGGGATTGATTATGGACAATTGCCCAATATGATTGGATTTATTTTAGTTGGATGTTTGAATGAATGGGTTTTATTAAATGGGGTCTACGTACCTCGTCTTTTCTGGTTTTCTTCTTGATGTAAATTCTATCTCTCTCCTATGTACTTCCCCTTGACTGCTGATCAAGGTTTCTATTTAAATTAAATAGTTTAATGTAATAGGATTAGTTAGAATTTTTTAGAAGAACCGAAGACCAAGATCAAAGAGCGCTTGAAGACCCGTTTGTAATGGAGCCCGGGTTTAAATGTAATAGTTATATTTAAATGTTTATTCTTTGCACCCTAGGGTTTGACCTTTTGGTTCACTTGGTGGCTCTAGTGAACCAAACTAGAATAAAAGTCCATAATCAATCCGGGTATAATATAGTATTCTATATGTGCGTGCTAATATTATATATTATATATTATGCAAACATGCTTCGCATGTTTAATAATATGACGCGTATTTTATATATATATTTGCATGCGCGCTAAACAAGATGAGACAAATAATAACAAATCCCTCAAAGTTTTTTATTAAGTCTTAAGCGTTCAAAGATATTTAGAATATCGAACGCATCAGCTTTCTAGCATGATAAAATTAATAGAGTATTAAATATTTAATATGAGTTTGTTGTGTCACCACAAGGCAAGTATTAAGTATTTAAGATGTTAATTTATCACATTTGATGCTTATAAAGAAAATTGAACGATATTGTTTTGTTGTGTCACCACAAGGGCGATATTTTTCTTTTTGAATATATGGAAGTGCTAGGTTGGACTTAACTTAGATAATTTTGATTCGGATGTGCCACCACTTGATCAAAATAATCCAAGAGGCAAAACATAAGGAGTTACATGTTGATGTAATTGACAAGGAGTTGTCTACCTATTTATTTATATATAGTTTGTTGTGTCACCACAAGGCTATATATATTTGAAATGGGATCCTTATTCTCACTAGCAAAAACTTTAATTAGATTTTGCCGAACTATATAAATGAGGGTAATATAGTTTGAAGAAAATAGTGGGAGATACCAATATAAAATAAGACCTAATTTATTTTGGTAATTAATAAATGAATGTTTGCTAAAATATTGTCTTTTTACATGCAGAATTTTGAAAATGTCACATTCACTAATTTCACTGCGAAGCATACTTGATGCTAACAAACCGAATTTAATCGAACTACATACCTGAATTTGGTTAAGGAATCGAGAATTGTTCTCACTGCTGAAAAGATTTCTTATGTCCTAAATTCGCCCGTACCTACAAAAGTTGCAGAGATAGCCTCTGAGGAAGAGATTGCTACTTTTAAACAGTGGCAAGATGATGCATCTGTGGCTCAATGCATCATGCTCGCATCCATGAGTAACGAGCTTGTCGGCGTCAAGATGAAAAACATGGATGCTCCTACTATGCTACTGCACCTTGGAGAGTTGTATGGTGAGCAAAGTAGGACTGCTAGATATGAAATATCTAAGGAGCTCTTCCGATCTCGGATGACCGAGGGCACTACCGTTGAGACTCATGTCCTAAAAATGATCAATCTGATTGAACGTCTTGGACAGCTTGGGTTCGTCATGGATGGGGAGTTGAGTCAAGATTTAGTCTTGCAGTCACTCCCAGACACCTTCTCACAATTTGTTGTGAATTTTCACATGAATAAGTTGGATGTCAGCTTGCCTGAATTACTTAACATGTTAAAAACTGCTGAAGGTCACTTCCCATCCAAGAAGAACCATGTCTTACTGGTGGATGATTCTTCCAAGAAAGGAAGAGGCCCAAGGTATCTTTCGAAAGGAAGAAATCCAAGAAGGCTAAGGGAAAGGCGAAAGTGAAGGATCAAAAGAAACTCGATCCAAACTAGCAAAGGAATTTGCTTCCATTGCAATAAGTCGAATCACTTTGGAAGAGGGCTGCAAGGATTATTTCTTGTAAAAAAGCGAAGAAGCTTGAGAAGCTTGAATCCTAATCAAGGTTTGTTTATGATTGAAATTAATTTTACGAAAGTCAATCTTCTACTTGGGTATTGGATCTGGGATGTGGTTCTCACATATGTAATAATATCGAGGAACCGGTCGAAGTAGAAAAGTCGAAAGAAGGATGAGGTCGATCTACGAGTGGGAAATGGAGCAAAGGTTTTTGCATTATTAGGCGTAGGGACTTATTGTTTAGCACTCGCTTACGGCAAGTTCATTAATTTAAATAATTGTTATTTTGTTCCAAATATCATTAGAAACATTATTTCTATCTACAGTATTGGATATGGATGGTTTTAATATTATAATAAAGAACAACAGTTGTTCCATTTATAATGATAATGTTTTATATGGTGTTGGTAATTTTGAAATGGACTTTATATACTTGACTTGCATGAAAATATATTTCAAATTGAACAAACTAATAAAAGGAAAAGAGATGATGTTAATTATACCTTCATGTGGCAATTGTAGACTTGGTCATATTAATGAAACAAGATTATCCAAGTTGCATAAAGATGGGCTCTAGAGCTATCTCGATTATGAATCATATCCAACTGTGAATCTTGTCTCATGGGTAAAATGACTAAATCTCCTTTTAGTGGAAAAGGAGAAAGAGATTCTGAGTTGTTAGCGTTGGTACACACGGATGTATGTGGACCTATGACAACGAACGCATACGAGGAGGGTATTCTTATTTTATTACATTCATCGACGACCACTCAAGATTTGGATATGTGTATTTAATGAAATACAAAATGAATCATTTGAAAAGTTCAAAGAGTTCGAAGTGAAGTTGAGAAGCAAACTGGTAAGAGTATTAAGATTCTTCGATCGATCGAGGAGGAGAATACTTAAGTGGTGAGTTTCTCAATTGTCTCAAAGAAAATGGTATAATCTCACAATGGACTCCACCAGAACGCCCACGGATGAATGGTGTATTCGAAAGGAGAAATCGAACATTGTTGGACATGGTTCGATCTATGATGAGTTTTACTGACCTTCCGGTTTCCTTCCGGGATATGCCCTAGAATCTCCATTTGCATACCTACTTAACAAGGTACCTACAAAATCCGTCCCACAAGACCCCATATATGAGTTATGGACGGGGAGGAAACCAAATCTTAAGCATGTTAAGACTTGGGGTTGTCCAAAACTTATGTCAAAAAGTTTGAAAAGCGATAAAAGCTGCAGACTAGATCGACAAATGTAGATTTGTGGGATATCCTAAAGAAACATCGGGATATTATTTCTATCATCCAAGTGATCAAAAAGGTGTTTGTTGCGAAACATGTCGCCTTCTTGGAAAAGGAGTTTATCCTTGAAGGGTCGATTGGGAGTAAGATATATCTTGAAGAAGTTCAAGAACCACAAAATACTACTGAGATCAAAGTGAGGTACCTAATCAAGTAGAGATTCCTACAGTACACACCCTATTCGTAAAACGGAAGAGTACCAAAGATACCAGATAGGTATGGACTTGTCATAGAAGATGACAATGAGGTACGCATCATAGATGATGATGATCCATTGAATTACTGAGCAAAGCTATGAGTAGTAAAGACTCGGAGAAATGGCAAGAAGCCATGAAATCGAGATGGACTCCATGTATGAGAACCAAGTATGGACTTTGGTCTCACCACACGAAGGCATTAAGCCTATTGGGTGTAAATGGGTCTTTAAAAGAAAGATGGAGCAGACGGCAAGGTAGAGACCTATAAGGCCCGGCCGGGTTGCAAAAGGTTTCAAACAAAGACAAGGAGTTGACTATGACGAAACCTTCTCACCAAGAGCAATGCTTAAGTCCATTCGGATTTTGCTTGCGATTGCGACTTACCATGACTACGTAAATCTGGCGAGATGGACGTGAAAGCGGCCTTCCTCAATGGGAAACTTGAGGAGGATGTGTATATGACACAACCGGAGGGATTTGTTTCAAAGGTTGGAACAAATCAAGTCTCAGAAGCTTCAACGATCCATTTATGGATTAAAGCAAGCTTCTCGTGGGTGGAACATCCGTTTTGATGAGACAATCAAAAGTTTGATTTTATCAAAAATGAGGATGAACCATGTGTGTACAAGAAGGTTAGTGGGAAGCGTGTTTCATTCCTTGTATTATATGTTGATGATATATTACCGATAGGGAATGATATTCCTATCCGCAAAACAATTAAAATCGGTTATCTAAACACTTCTCCATGAAGGACTTGGGAGAAGCATCCTATATTTTGGGGATAAAGATCTATAGAGATAGATCTAATAGGATGCTTGGCTTATCCCAAGGAACGTACATTGACATGATGCTAAAAAGGTTTAGCATGGAAGATTCCAAAAGAGGTCTCATGCCGATGAGCCATGGAATACATCTCTCCAAGAAACAAGCCCCAAAGACACGAGAGAGAAACCGCATGAGTAAGATTCCTTATGCTTCAAAGAATAGGATCTATCATGTATGCAGTATGATATGTACTAGACCAGATGTCGCTCATGCACTTAGTGTAACAAGCGAGATATCGGTCGAATCCGAGAGAGAAGAACACTGAAAGGCAGTGAAAAATATCCTAAAGTACTTAAGAAGAACTAAGGATGTATTTCTTGTCTACGGTGGGTCCGAATTAAAACTAGAGGGCTTCACAGACTCAAGTTTTCAAAGCAGACCAAGATGATGATAGAATCCGTTTCGGGTATGTGTTTACCTTAAGCGGAGGCGCAGATGAGTGGAAAAGTTCCAAGCAAAAACAAACGATTCTTGATTCAATTGATGAGGCAGGAGTACATAGCTGCAAGTGAAGTCGCAAAGGAAGCATTTGGATGAAGAAGTTCATTACCGAACTTGGTGTGGTTCCTAGCATTAAAGGACCGGTGCCTTTATTTTGTGACAACACTTTGGAGTCATTTGCAAGCTAAGGAACCTGTGTCTCATCGTAAATCCAAACACGTGTTCATGGCGATTTCATTTGATCGGAGAGATCATTGAAAGAGAGCGTCACCACAGGCGTGTGGACTCTCAAGATAATATTGCAGATCCATTTACTAAAGCGTTAACACAATGTTAGTTTGATCGTCACTTAGAGAAGATGGGTATGAGATACCACGGCGATTGGCTTTAGTGCAAGTGGGAGATTGAAAGTATTATGCATACAAGCCAATCATGTATGATGATAAAGCATCTTGTGTAATCAATCTTATTTATTTATTAATAAAAGAATTATTTATTAAAGGCATTTATTATCTACATGGTGTTTATTTTAATAATATGTGATAAACCCATAGTTTTAAGCAACGCTTTTAGAATAATGATGATGATCATTCTAATGAGATCTAAATTCTTAGAAAGCTTAAAACTAAAATAGTTCCCAATCATTGGATTACTAAATTGGGGATTAGTGAATCCGGATAGATTGGTACATACGTTGCTTGCTCATTGGATGAGGATGATTGATCTCATGATCATTTGTGTGGAGACACTAAAGCAAGTATGTAGGTGCTTATTAGAGAATAAGTTCATCGAACGTGACTCGCTAAGGAATACCTAATGGAGTTTTACTTACCGTCAATAGAATTCGTAGTGATAGTAAGACAAATGATCCTTAGACTTGAGATCATCATAGTATCTTATATATAATGAATTACACTTTGACTTATTCCTTAAGACTCTTAGAGTATATCAAAGGGTATGCTTGGGTGTAATAAGTTATATATGAAGATAATGAATGATCAATAAAGAATCTACCACTTCTAGTAAAAAGGAGAGATGTCTATGTGATTCGATAAATGACAACCCCAGAATCCTTGGCGAGGTGGAATGAAATTAGAAAGTAGTTTCTAATTTGCATTCATTAGGAGTTGTTCATTTTGGAATCGAAAATACATATAATTAAATAAAATAAGACTTGACAGTAATTCCATGTCTTATATTTAATTGGGACATCAGTATGGTGGAAGGATTGAATTGTGCGGTAGACTATTTACTCAAAGGTTCTTTTATGATTAATGTTGAAATCTATATTATCCGGAAAGTCGTTGATCGCTAGGGAGGAGGCTTATCCTATTGTAGAATAAATATTATTTATTTAAATAAATTATTTGTTTAATTTATTTATTTAAATGAGATTAGAATTGTTCTAATTGATTTATTCACAACCGGTTTAATATGGAGAACCTAAAGGGTCACACCATAAAAGGAAGAATAATTATTTAAGAAGTTAATGGCATAATTGTAATAATATGTTAAGTATATTTAATTTAATCTATGGTGATAGAATAAATTAAATAGCTTAATATTTATTATTTAATATTTTAGAAATATTAAATATAAATTAATAAGAGGAGTCTTATTAATATTATTATAATTATTATTATTTTAATTTCTAAAAGGTTTAGGAATTAATTTAATATTAGTATTCTCATTTATTCCTAATTGGATTAGGAAAGAAAAATTAGTTAAAGGAGTTTAACTAATTATCCCTAATAGGATTAGGGAGCCCATTTAATTAAAAGAGTTTAATTAAATAAATAATACCTTATTTTAATTAAAATAGGTTATATAATATCTTTATAAGAGGAGTCTTATATTAGATATGAATATCACGTAATTCCAAGATTTGGAGAGTACACCCCTTTTCTTATTCAGATAAGAAAAACTAGGGTTTGAGCCAAATCCCTTCTTCTTGAAAAATTTCTCTTCCTTGGTGGATCACCTATAGAGGCCACACACTTGGGTGGCTTACATTAATCAAAGGAAGGAATCTACCCCCAGGAGATTCAAGGAGATCATGAGAAGTAGGAGGTGAACTCGCACTCGAGGAAGCTCGTTTTACAAGGGTATGATTTCATAATTTCTTATTCTTCGTTTTAATTAATAATATGCATAAAGGATGATCCGAGTAATTGGTTTGTGAAAATTTTAAAATCGATTTTATCTCGCGCCCATTATATTTTGCAATTTGATTGCTACTTTGATTTTCATTAAAACCTAACGGTGGTATCGTAGAGCCAAACTTTATGCTAATTATTAATTATTTTGATTCCATATATGTATGGGTATGTATTTTGAATAATTTATTGGGCATAATTTATTGTATAAAATTATTATTTTAAAAAAAAAAAAAAAGTTTTTGAATTTTTTTTTAAAAAAAGTCATGATTACGAAAAAAAAAAAAAGTTAAAGTATTTTTTTTTTTTTTTTTTGGACGGACGTTATTTAAGAACAAGTATAATTATAAAATATATATATATATATATATATATATATATATATATATATATATATATATATATATATATATATATATATTGCTTCAAAAACAAATGTTGATACCATGAGGAAGACAGTTTTTTTTTTAATTAAATATATATTACTCATTGCCACGTTATAAAAGCTTCAAGCATGAAATCATGGATTATAATTTCGCGTTGATGACGTGCAATGATATCAGGAAATTTTTTTTGGTTTCACCGAGATAATTACTAGTTTAGGCCTTTAATAAATAAAGCGTGACTTTTTTTTATATATATATATATATATATATATATATATATATATATATATTAATCTTAATAATTTTATAATTAAAATAAAAGAGTTTATTTTAATCTTGAAAATGGATTTCATGCAACATAAAATTGCCCATTAAATGATACTCATATATATATATGGAATGATTTTATTTATTGATACATATGATGATATGTATGATAATAAATGGGATTGATTATGGACAATTGACCAATATGATTGGATTTATTTTAGTTGGATGTTTGAATGAATGGGTTTTATTAAATGGGGTCTCGCAGACTCGCCTTTTCTCGGTTTTCTTCTTGATGTAAATTCTATCTCTCTCCTATGTACTTCCCTCGATCACGATCAAGGTTTCTATTTAAATTAAATAGTTTAATGTAATAGGATTAGTTAGAATTTTTAGAAGAACCAAGACCAAGATCAAGAGCGCTTGAAGACCCAGTTTGTAATGGAGCAGGGTTTAAATGTAATAGTTATATTTAAATGTTTATTCTTTGCACCCTAGGGTTTGACCTTTTGGTTCACTTGGTGGCTCTAGTGAACCAAACTAGAATAAAAGTCCATAATCAATCCCGTATAATATAGTATTCTATATGTGCATGCTAGTATTATATATTATATATTATGCAAACATGCTTCGCATGTTTAATAATATGACGCGTATTTTTATATATATATTTGCATGTACGCTTAAACAAGATGAGACAAATAATAACAAATCCTCAAAGTTTTTTTTATTAAGTCTTAAGCGCTCAAAGATATTTAGAATATCGAACGTCGCTTTCTAGCATGATAAAATTAATAGAGTATTAAATATTTAATATGAGTTTGTTGTGTCACCACAAGGCAAGTATTAAGTATTTAAGATGTTAATTTATCACATTTGATGCTTATAAAGAAAATTGAACAATATTGTTTTGTTGTGTCACCACAAGGGCGATATTTTTTTTTTTGAATATATGGAAGTGCTAGGTTAGACTTAACTTAGATAATTTTGATTGGATGTGCCACCACTTGATCAAAATAATCCAAGAGGCAAAACATAAGGAGTTACATGTTGATGTAATTGACAAGGAGTTGTCTACCTATTTATTTATATATAGTTTGTTGTGTCACCACAAGGCTATATATATTTGAAATGGGATCCTTATTCTCACTAGCAAAAACTTTAATTAGATTTTTTGCCGAACTATATAAATGAGGGTAATATAGTTTGAAGAAAATAGTGGGAGATACCAATATAAAATAAGACCTAATTTATTTTGGTAATTAATAAATGAATGTTTGCTAAAATATTGTCTTTTTTATGCAGAAATTTTGAAAATGTCACATTCACTAATTTCATTTGCAAGCATACTTGATGCTAACAAACTAAACGGACCGACCGAACTACACCTGGGATTGGTTAAGGAATCGAGAATTGTTCTCACCGCCGAAAAGATTTCTTATGTCCTAAATTCGCCCTGCACAAAAAAAAGTTGCGAGAGACCTCCGAGGAAGAGATTGCTACTTTTAAGCAGTGGCAAGATGATGCATCCGTGGCTCAACGCATCATGCTCGCATCCATGAGTAACGAGCTTCAGCCACAAGATGAAAACATGGATGCTCCTACTATGCTATCTGCACCTTGGAGAGTTGTATGGTGAGCAAAGTAGGACCGCTAGATATGAAATATCTAAGGAGCTCTTCCGATCTCTCGGATGACCGAGGGCACTACCGTTGAGACTCATGTCCTAAAGATGATCAACTGATTGAACGCCTTGGATGACTTTGGGTTCGTCATGGATGGGGAGTTGAGTCAAGATTTAGTCTTGCAAATCACTCCCAGACACCTTCTCACAATTTGTTGTGAATTTTCACATGAATAAGTTGGATGTCACTTGCCGAATTACTTAACATGTTGAAATCTCGTTGAAGGTCACTTCCCATCCAAGAAGAACCATGTCTTCATTGGTGGATGATTCTTCCAAGAAAAGGAAGAGGCCCAAGGTATCTTTCGAAAGGAAGAAATCCAAGAAGGCTAAGGGAAAGGAAAGTGAAGGATCAAAAGAAACTCGATCCAAATTTAGCAAAGGAATTTGCTTCCATTGCAATAAGTCGGGTCATTGGAAGAGGAGGCTGCAAGGATTATCTTGCGTAACAAAAGCGTAAGAAGCTTTGAGAAGCTTCAATCCTAATCAAGGTTTGTTTATGATTGAAATTAATTTTTTCGAAAGTCAATCTTCTACTTGGGTATTGGATACCGGATGTGGTTCTCACATATGTAATAATACGCAGGATAAATCGTCAAGTAGAAAGTCGAAAGCAAGGATGAGGTCGTCTACGAGTGGGAAATGGAGCAAAGGGTTGCGATTAATGTAGGGACTTATTGTTTAAGACCGCCTTACGGGCAAGTTCATTAATTTAAATAATTGTTATTTTGTTCCAAATATCATTAGAAACATTATTTCTATCTCTCGTATTGGATATGGATGGTTTTAATATTATAATAAAGAACAACAGTTGTTCCATTTATAATGATAATGTTTTATATGGTGTTGGTAATTTGCGAAATGGACTTTATATACTTGACTTGCATGAAAATATATTTCAAATTGAACAAACTAATAAAAGGAAAAGAGATGATGTTAATTATACCTTCATGTGGCAATCGTAGACTTGGTCATATTAATGAAACAAGATTATCCAAGTTGCATAAAGATGGGCTCTAGAGCTATCTCGATTATGAATCATATCCAACCTTGTGAATCTTGTCTCATGGGTAAAATGACTAAATCTCCTTTTAGTGGAAAAGGAGAAAGAGTTACTGAGTTGTTAGCTGGTTGGTACACACGGATGTATGTGGACCTATGACAACTAATCGCACGAGGAGGGTATTCTTATTTTATTACATTCACTTGCGACCACTCAAGATTTGGATATGTGTATTTAATGAAATACAAATCTGAATCATTTGAAAAGTTCAAAGAGTTCGAAGTGAAGTTGAGAAGCAAACCGGTAAGAGTATTAAGATTCTTCGATCCGATCGAGGAGGAGAATACTTAAGTGGTGAGTTTCTCAATTGTCTCAAAGAAAATGGTATAATCTCACAATGGACTCCACCAGGACGCCACAGATGAATGGTGTATCTCGAAAGGAGAAATCGAACATTGTTGGACATGGTTCGATCTATGATGAGTTTTACCGACCTTCCAGTTTTCTTTCTCGGGATATGCCCTAGAATCTATTGCATACCTACTTAACAAGGTACCTACAAAATCCTGGTCCCAAGACCCCATATGAGTTATGATAGGAGGAAACCAAATCTTAAGCATGTTAAGACTTGGGGTTGTCCAAATTTTATGTCAAAAAGTTTGAAAATGATAAGCTGCAGACTAGATCTGACAAATGTAGATTTGTGGGATATCCTAAAGAAACATCGGGATATTATTTCTATCATCCAACTGATCAAAAGGTGTTTGTTGCGAAACATGCTGCCTTCTTGAAAAGGAGTTTATCCTGAAGGGGTCATGGGAGTAAGATATATCTTGAAGAAGTTCAAGAACCACAAAATACTACTGATCATCAAAGTGAGGTACCTAATCAAGTAGAGATTCCTTCATACCACACCCTATTCAGAATGCGGAAGAGTACCAAAGATACCAGATAGGTATGGACTTGTCATAGAAGATGACAATGAGGTACGCATCATAGATGATGATGATCCATTGAATTACGAACAGGCTATGAGTAGTAAAGACTCAGAGAAATGGCAAGAAGCCATGAAATCCGAGATGGACTCCATGTATGAGAACCAAGTATGGACTTTGGTCTCACCACCTGAAGGCATTAAGCCTATTGGGTGTAAATGGGTCTTTAAAAGAAAGACTGGAGCAGACGGCAAGGTAGAGACCTATAAGGCCCGACTGGTTGCAAAAGGTTTCAAACAAAGACAAGGAGTTGACTATGACGAAACCTTCTCACCAGTAGCAATGCTCAAGTCCATTCGGATTTTGCTTGCGATCGCGACTTACCATGACTACGAAAATCGGGCAGATGGACGTGAAAACGGCCTTCCTCAATGGGAAACTTGAGGAGGATGTGTATATGACACAACCAGAGGGATTTGTTTCAAAGGTTGGAACAAATCAAGTCTATAAGCTACAACGATCCATTTATGGATTAAAGCAAGCTTCTCGTAGGTGGAACATCCGTTTTGATGAGACAATCAAAAAGTTTGATTTTATCAAAAATGAGGATGAACCATGTGTGTACAAGAAGGTTAGTGGGAGCATTTGTTTCATTCTCTTGTATTATATGTTGATGATATATTACCGATAGGGAATGATATTCCTATGTCGCAAACAATTAAAATCAAGTTATCTAAACACTTCTCCATGAAGGACTTGGGAGAAGCATCCTATATTTTGGGGATAAAGATCTATAGAGATAGATCTAATAGGATGCTTGGCTTATCCCAAGGAACGATGACATTGACATGATGCTAAAAAGGTTTAGCATGGAAGATTCCAAAAGAGGTCTCACGCCGATGAGCCATGGAATACATCTCTCCAAGAAACAAGCCCCCAAAGACACTGAGGAGAGAAACCGCATGAGTAAGATTCCTTATGCTTCAAAGAATAGGATCTATCATGTACGCAGATGATATGTACTAGACCGGAGATGTCGCTCATGCACTTAGTGTAACAAGCGGATATCGGTCGAATCAGGAGAAGAACACCGAAAGGCAAGTGAAAAATATCCTAAAGTACTTAAGAAGAACTAAGGATGTATTTCTTGTCTACGGTGGGTCTGAATTAAAACTAGAGGGCTTCACAGACTCAAGTTTTCAAACAGACCAAGATGACAGTAAATCCGTTTCGGGGTATGTGTTTACCTTAAACGGAGGCGCAGTGAGTTGGAAAAGTTCCAAGCAGCAAACAGTTGCTGATTCAGTGACAGAGGCAGAGTACATAGCTGCAAGTGAAGCTGCAAAGGAAGCTGTTTGGATGAAGAAGTTCATTACCGAACTTGGTGTGGTTCCTAGCATTAAAGGACCAGTGCCTTTATTTTGTGACAACATTTGGAGTACATTGCATGCAAGCTAAGGAACCTGTGTCTCATCGTAAATCCAAACACGTGTCATTGGCGATTTCATTTGATCGGAGAGATCATGAAAAGAGAGACGCCACCCCGAGCGTGTGGACTCTCAAGACAATATTGCAGATCCATTTACTAAAGCGTTAACACAACAAAATAGTTTGATCGTCACTTAGAGAAGATGGGTATGAGATACCACGGCGATTGGCTTTAGTGCAAGTGGGAGATTGAAAGTATTATGCATACAAGCCAATCATGTATGATGATAAAGCATATACTGTGTAATCAATCTTATTTATTTATTAATAAAAGAATTATTTATTAAAGGCATTTATTATCTACATGGTGTCGTTTTTAATAATATGTGATAAACCCATAGTTTTAAGCAACGCTTTTAGAATAATGATGATGATCATTCTAATGAGATCTAAATTCTTAGAAAGCTTAAAACTAAAATAGTTCCCAATCATTGGATTACTAAATTGGGGATTAGTGAATCCGGATAGATTGGTACATACGTTGCTTGCTTCATTGGATGAGGATGATTGATCTCATGATCATTTGTGTGGAGACACTAAAGCAAGTATGTAGGTGCTTATTAGAGAATAAGTTCATCGAACGTGACTCGCTAAGGAATACCTAATGGAGTTTTACTTACTGTCAATAGAATTCTGTAGTGATAGTAAGACAAATGATCCTTAGACTTGAGATCATCATAGTATCTTATATATAATGAATTACACTTTGACTTATTCCTTAAGACTCTTAGAGTATATCAAAGGGTATGCTTGGGTGTAATAAGTTATATATGAAGATAATGAATGATCAATAAAGAATCTACCACTTCTAGTAAAAGGAGAGATGTCCTATGTGATTCGATAAAATGACAACCTGAGAATCCTTGGTTAAGGTGGAATGAAATTAGAAAGTAGTTTCTAATTTGCATTCATTAGGAGTTGTTCATTTTAGGAATCGAAATACATATAATTAAATAAAATAAGACTTGACAAAGAATTCCATGCCTTATATTTAATTGGGACATTGTATGGTGGAAGGATTGAATTGTACGCAGTAACTATTTACTCAAAGGTTCTTTTATGATTAATGTTGAAATCTATATTATCCGGAAAGTCGTTGATCGCTAGGGAGGCTTATCCCTATTGTAGAATAAATATTATTTATTTAAATAAATTATTTGTTTAATTTATTTATTTAAATGAGATTAGAATTGTTCTAATTGATTTATTCACAAGGTTTAATATGGAGAACCTAAAGGGTCACACCATAAAAGGAAGAATAATTATTTAAGAAGTTAATGGCATAATTGTAATAATATGTTAAGTATATTTAATTTAATCTATGGTGATAGAATAAATTAAATAGCTTAATATTTATTATTTAATATTTTAGAAATATTAAATATAAATTAATAAGAGGAGTCTTATTAATATTATTATAATTATTATTATTTTAATTTCTAAAAGGTTTAGGAATTAATTTAATATTAGTATTCTCATTTATTCCTAATTGGATTAGAAAGAAAAATTAGTTAAAGGAGTTTAACTAATTATCCCTAATAGGATTAGGAGCCCATTTAATTAAAAGAGTTTAATTAAATAAATAATACCTTATTTTAATTAAAATAGGGTTATATAATATCTTTATAAGAGGAGTCTTATATTAGATATGAAATATACGTAATTCCAAGATTTGGAGAGTACACCCCTTTTCTTATTCAGATAAGAAAAACTAGGGTTTGAGCCAAATCCCTTCTTCTTGAAAAATTTCTCTTCCTTGGTGGATCACCTATAGAGGCCACACACTTGGGTGGCTTACATTAATCAAAGGAAGGAATCTACCCGGAGATTCAAGGAGATCGCGGAGAAGTAGGAGGTGAACTCGTACCTGAGGAAGCTCGTTTCTACAAGGGTATGATTTCATAATTTCTTATTCTTCGTTTTAATTAATAATATGCATAAAGGATGATCCGAGTAATTGGTTTGTGAAAAATTTTAAAATCTGATTTTATCTCGCTTCCGCTATTTTTGCAATTTTGATTGCTACTTTGATTTTCATTAAAACCTAACATGTGGTATCGAGCCAAACTTTATGCTAATTATTAATTATTTTGATTCCATATATGTATGGGTATGTATTTTGAATAATTTATTGGGCATAATTTATTGTATAAAATTATTATTTTATGAAAAAAAAAAATTTATTTTTTTTTTTTTTTAAAAAGTCATGATCTTTAAAAAAAAAAAAAGTTGAATTATTTTTTTTGTTGCTTGTGATTTAAGGAACAATTAGTATAGTAGGTATATATATATATATATATATATATATATATATATATATATATATATATATATATGTAACTTTTTAAAACAAATGTTGATACCAGAGGGAAGGCAGGTTTTTTTAATTATTATACCGTGATATATATAGGCATCACGTTAGCAAGCTTCAAGCATGAAATCATGGATTACTCACGTCAATTGAGAGGTGCAATGCAATTCGAATTTTTTTTGGTTTCAAAGAGATAAGCGCTAGTTAGTTCGCCTTTAATATCAAAGGAGCTTTGACTTTTTATATTATATATATATATATATATTTGTTATATATATATATATTAATCTTAATAATTTTATAATTAAAATAAAAGAGTTTATTTTAATCTTAAAATTGGATTTCATGCAACATAAAATTGCCCATTAAATGATACTCATATATATATGGAATGATTTTATTTATTGATACATATGATGATATGTATGATAATAAATGGGATTGATTATGACAATTGCCCAATATGATTGGATTTATTTTAGTTGGATGTTTGAATGAATGGGTTTTATTAAATGGAATTCTGCGTACCTCGTCTTTTCGGTTTTCTTCTTGATGTAAATTCTATCTCTCTCCTATGTACTTCCCTCGATCTAGCGATCAAGGTTTCTATTTAAATTAAATAGTTTAATGTAATAGGATTAGTTAGAATTTTTAGAAGAAACGAAGACCAAGATCAAAGAGCGCTTGAAGACCCGTTTGTAATGGAGCAGGGTTTAAATGTAATAGTTATATTTAAATGTTTATTCTTTGCACCACAGGGTTTGACCTTTTGGTTCACTTGGTGGCTCTAGTGAACCAAACTAGAATAAAAGTCCATAATCAATCAAGGGTATAATATAGTATTCTATATATGTGCGTGCTAATATATATATATTATATATTATGCAAACATGCTTCAGCATGTTTAATAATATGACGCGTATTTTATATATATATTTGCATGTGCGCTTAAACAAGATGAGACAAATAATAACAAATCCTCAAAGTTTTTTATTAAGTCTTAAGCGTTCAAAGATATTTAGAATATCGAGCGTTAAGCCTTCTAGCATGATAAAATTAATAGAGTATTAAATATTTAATATGAGTTTGTTGTGTCACCACAAGGCAAGTATTAAGTATTTAAGATGTTAATTATCACATTTGATGCTTATAAAGAAAATTGAACGATATTGTTTTGTTGTGTCACCACAAGGGCGATATATTTTCTTTTTGAATATATGGAAGTGCTAGGTTGGACTTAACTTAGATAATTTTGATTCGGATGTGCCACCACTTGATCAAAATAATCCAAGAGGCAAAACATAAGGAGTTACATGTTGATGTAATTGACAAGGAGTTGTCTACCTATTTATTTATATATATTTGTTTGTTGTGTCACCACAAGGCTATATATATTTGAAATGGGATCCTTATTCTCACTAGCAAAAACTTTAATTAGATTTTTTGCCGAACTATATAAATGAGGGTAATATAGTTTGAAGAAAATAGTGGGAGATACCAATATAAAATAAGACCTAATTTATTTTGGTAATTAATAAATGAATGTTTGCTAAAATATTGTCTTTTTACATGCGTAATTTTGAAAATGTCACATTCACTAATTTCTGCATGAAGCATACTTGATACTAACAAACCTGGCCGGGACCGAACTACACAATTTGGTTAAGGAATCGAGAATTGTTCTCCTTTCTTTGAAAAAGATTTCTTATGTCCTAAATTCGCCTGCACTGCAAAGTTTGAGAGACGACCTCGAGGAAGAGATTGCTACTTTTAAGCGATTGGCAAGATGATGCATCGTGGCTCAATGCATCATGCTCGCATCCATGAGTAACGAGCTTGGCCACAAGATGAAAACATGGATGCTCCTACTATGCTTCTTCGCACCTTGGAGAGTTGTATGGTGAGCAAAGTAGACTGCTAGATATGAAATATCTAAGGAGCTCTTAGATCTCGGATGACCGAGGGCACTCTGAATTGAGACTCATGTCCTAAAATGATCAATCGATTGAACGTCTTGGATGACTTGGGTTCGTCATGGATGGGGAGTTGAGTCAAGATTTAGTCTTGCAGTCACTCCCGGACACCTTCTCACAATTTGTTGTGAATTTTTACATGAATAAGTTGGATGTCACTTGTTCGAATTACTTAACATGTTGAAAGCTCGTGAAGGTCACTTCCCATCCAAGAAGAACCATGTCTTCTTGGTGGATGATTCTTCCAAGAAAAGGAAGAGGCCCAAGGTATCTTCCGAAAGGAAGAAATCCAAAAGGCTAAGGGAAAGGCGAAAGTGAAGGATCAAAAGAAACTGATCCCACTGAAGCAAAGGAATTTGCTTCCATTGCAATAAGTCGAGGTCTTTGGAAGAGGGCTGCAAGGATTATTTTGCGAGAACAAAAGCGTAAGAAGCTTGGAGAAGCTTGAATCCTAATCAAGGTTTGTTTATGATTGAAATTAATTTTTCGAAAGTCAATCTTCTACTTGGGTATTGGATAACTGGGATGTGGTTCTCACATATGTAATAATATCGTGGGTGGTCGAAGTAGAAAGTCGAGCAAGGATGAGGTCGCCCTACAGTGGGAAATGGAGCAAAGGTTGCGGCAGATTATTTGTAGGGACTTATTGTTTAGCACTGCCTACGGGCAAGTTCATTAATTTAAATAATTGTTATTTTGTTCCAAATATCATTAGAAACATTATTTCTATCTCTGTATTGGATATGGATGGTTTTAATATTATAATAAAGAACAACGGTTGTTCCATTTATAATGATAATGTTTTATATGGTGTTGGTAATTTGCGAAATGGACTTTATATACTTGACTTGCATGAAAATATATTTCAAATTGAACAAACTAATAAAAGGAAAAGAGATGATGTTAATTATACCTTCATGTGGCATTGTAGACTTGGTCATATTAATGAAACAAGATTATCCAAGTTGCATAAAGATGGGCTCTAGAGCTATCTCGATTATGAATCATATCCAACTGTGAATCTTGTCTCATGGGTAAAATGACTAAATCTCCTTTTAGTGGAAAAGGAGAAAGAGTTACTGAGAGTTGTTAGCGTTGGTACACACAGATGTATGTGGACCAATGACAACGAACGCACGAGAAGGGTATTCTTATTTTATTACATTCACTGACGACCACTCAAGATTTGGATATGTGTATTTAATGAAATACAAATCTGAATCATTTGAAAAGTTCAAAGAGTTCGAAGTGAAGTTGAGAAGCAAAGCTGGTAAGAGTATTAAGATTCTTCGATCCGATCGAGGGAGGAGAATACTTAAGTGGTGAGTTTCTCAATTGTCTCAAAGAAAATGGTATAATCTCACAATGGACTCCACCAGAACGCATACGAGATGAATGGTGTATCTCGAAAGGAGAAATCGAACATTGTTGGACATGGTTCGATCTATGATGAGTTTTACCGACCTTCCGGTTTCATACGGGGATATGCCTAGAATCAATTTGCATACCTACTTAACAAGGTACCTACAAAATCCGTCCACAAGACCCCATATGAGTTATGGACGGAGGAAACCAAATCTTAAGCATGTTAAGACTTGGGGTTGTCCAAACTTATGTCAAAAAGTTTGAAAACGATAAGGCTGCAGACTAGATCCGACAAATGTAGATTTGTGGGATATCCTAAAGAAACATCGGGATATTATTTCTATCATCCAAGTGATCAAAAGGTGTTTGTTGCGAAACATGCCGCTTTCTTGGAAAAGGAGTTTATCCTTGAAGGGGGTTGGGAGTAAGATATATCTTGAAGAAGTTCAAGAACCACAAAATACTACAGATTAAAGTGAGGTACCTAATCAAGTAGAGATTCTTTCATACCACACCCTATTCAGAATCTGGAAGAGTACCAAAGATACAGAGATAGGTATGGACTTGTCATAGAAGATGACAATGAGGTACGCATCATAGATGATGATGATCCATTGAATTACTGAGCAAAGCTATGAGTAGTAAAGACTCGAGAAATGGCAAGAAGCCATGAAATCCGAGATGGACTCCATGTATGAGAACCAAGTATGGACTTTGGTCTCACCACGAAGGCATTAAGCCTATTGGGTGTAAATGGGTCTTTAAAAGAAAGACCTGGAGCAGGGCGGCAAGGTAGAGACCTATAAGGCCCGATTGGTTGCAAAAGGTTTCAAACAAAGACAAGGAGTTGACTATGACGAAACCTTCTCACCAAAGAGCAATGCTTAAGTCCATTCGGATTTTGCTTGCGATATCGACTTACCATGACTACGAAATCTGGCGGATGGACGTGAAAACGGCCTTCCTCAATGGGAAACTTGAGGAGGATGTGTATATGACACAAACGAGAGGATTTGTTTCAAAGGTTGGAACAAATCAAGTCTCGTAAGCTTCAACGATCCATTTATGGATTAAAGCAAGCTTCTCGTATGGGTGGAACATCCGTTTTGATGAGACAATCAAAAGTTTGATTTTATCAAAATGAGGATGAACCATGTGTGTACAAGAAGGTTAGTGGGAGCATTTGTTTCATTCCTTGTATTATATGTTGATGATATATTCGATAGGGAATGATATTCTATGCCGCAAATAATTAAAATCGGTTATCTAAACACTTCTCCATGAAGGACTTGGGAGAAGCATCCTATATTTTGGGGATAAAGATCTATAGAGATAGATCTAATAGGATGCTTGGCTTATCCCAAGGAACGACATCGACATGATGCTAAAAAGGTTTAGCATGGAAGATTCCAAAAGAGGTCTCACGCCGATGAGCCATGGAATACATCTCTCCAAGAAACAAGCCCCAAAGACACACGAGAGAGAAACCGCATGAGTAAGATTCCTTATGCTTCAAAGAATAGGATCTATCATGTACTGTATGATATGTACTAGACCAGATGTCGCTTCATGCACTTAGTGTAACAAGCGGATATCGGTCGAATCCGGAGAGAAGAACACTGAAAGGCAAATGAAAAATATCCTAAAGTACTTAAGAAGAACTAAGGATGTATTTCTTGTCTACTACGGTGGAGTGCGAATTAAAACTAGAGGGCTTTCACAGACTCAAGTTTTCAAACAGACCAAGATGATGAAAAATCCGTTTGGGGTATGTGTTTACCTTAAGCGGAGGCGCGATGAGTTGGAAAAGTTCCAAGCGAAAAACGATTCTTGATTCAAAGGATGAAGGAGGAGTACATAGCTGCAAGTGAAGCTGCAAAGGAAGCTGTTTGGATGAAGAAGTTCATTACCGAACTTGGTGTGGTTCCTAGCATTAAAGGACCAGTGCCTTTATTCTGTGACAACACTGGAGCTGTTGCGCAAGCTAAGGAACCCAGGTCTCATCAGAAATCCAAACACGTGTTCATGGCGATTTCATTTGATCGAGAGATCATTGAAAGAGAGACGTCACCACGAGCGTGTGGACTCTCAAGACAATATTGCAGATCCATTTACTAAAGCGTTAACACAACAGCAGTTTGATCGTCACTTAGAGAAGATGGGTATGAGATACCACGGCGATTGGCTTTAGTGCAAGTGGGAGATTGAAAGTATTATGCATACAAGCCAATCATGTATGATGATAAAGCATATACTGTGTAATCAATCTTATTTATTTATTAATAAAAGAATTATTTATTAAAGGCATTTATTTTCTATATGGTGCTATTTTAATAATATGTGATAAACCCATAGTTTTAAGCAACACTTTTAGAATAATGATGATAATCATTCTAATGAGATCTAAATTCTTAGAAAGCTTAAAACTAAAATAGTTCCCAATCATTGGATTACTAAATTGGGGATTAGTGAATCCGGATAGATTGGTACATACGTTGCTTGCTCATTGGATGAGGATGATTGATCTCATGATCATTTGTGTGGAGACACTAAAGCAAGTATGTAGGTGCTTATTAGAGAATAAGTTCACTAAACGTGACTCGCTAAGGAATACCTAATGGAGTTTTACTTACCTGTCAATAGGAATTTCTGTAGTGATAGTAGTACAAATGATCCTTAGACTTGAGATCATCATAGTATCTTATATATAATGAATTACACTTTGACTTATTCCTTAAGACTCTTAGAGTATATCAAAGGGTATGCTTGGGTGTAATAAGTCATATATGAAGATAATGAATGATCAATAAAGAATCTACCACTTCTAGTAAAAAGGAGAGATGTCCTATGTGATTCGATAAATGAATGACCCAGAATCCTTGGTTAAGGTGGAATGAAATTAGAAAGTAGTTTCTAATTTGCATTCATTAGAGTATTCATTTTGGAATCGAAATACATATAATTAAATAAAATAAGACTTGACAAGAATTCCATGTCTTATATTTAATTGGGACATTGTATGGTGGAAGGATTGAATTGTACGGTAACTATTTACTCAAAGGTTCTTTTATGATTAATGTTGAAATCTATATTATCGGAAAGTCGCTGATCGCTAGTGGGAGGCTTATCCTATTGTAGAATAAATATTATTTATTTAAATAAATTATTTGTTTAATTTATTTATTTAAATGAGATTAGAATTGTTCTAATTGATTTATTCACAACCTAGGTTTAATATGGAGAACCTAAAGGGTCACACCATAAAAGGAAGAATAATTATTTAAGAAGTTAATGGCATAATTGTAATAATATGTTAAGTATATTTAATTTAATCTATGGTGATAGAATAAATTAAATAGCTTAATATTTATTATTTAATATTTTAGAAATATTAAATATAAATTAATAAGAGAGAGTCTTATTAATATTATTATAATTATTATTATTTTAATTTCTAAAAGGTTTAGGAATTAATTTAATATTTGTACTCTCATTTATTCCTAATTGGATTAGGAAAGAAAATTAGTTAAAGGAGTTTAACTAATTATCCCTAATAGGATTAGGGAGCCCATTTAATTAAAAGAGTTTAATTAAATAAATAATACCTTATTTTAATTAAAATAGGGTTATATAATATCTTTATAAGAGGAGTCTTATATTTGATATGACATATACGTAATTCCAAAATTTGGAGAGTACACCCCTTTTCTTATTCAGATAAGAAAAACTAGGGTTTGAGCCAAATCCCTTCTTTTTGAAAAATTTCTCTTCCTTGGTGGATCACCTATAGAGGCCACACACTTGGGTGGCTTACATTAATCAAAGGAAGGAATCTACCCGGAGATTCAAGGAGATCATGAGAAGTAGGAGGTGAACTCTGCACTGAGGAAGCTCGTTTCTACAAGGGTATGATTTCATAATTTCTTATTCTTCGTTTTAATTAATAATATGCATAAAGGATGATCCGGGTAATTGGTTTGTGAAAAATTTTAAAATCTGATTTTATCTCGCTTCCGCTACGTTTTGCAATTTTGATTGCTACTTTGATTTTCATTAAAACCTAACAACATCAATTCTAAATGTCATTACACAACCCTATAAACAAATAGTGTTCATTACTTGCTAATCTTGCCCTTGCCTTTACTAGTGGAAGGCTCGTCTGTTCTCTCGTTCTTAACTGCAATGTTATTATTACGCAAGAGTAAGCACGATTGCCCACAAGTATAACAATATAATAAATGAATAATAATAACATGCGAATGAATTAATAACTTTGAATATAAAAGCTCAACTTCTGAATCAAGAATGAATAACAAGAATCAAAAGAAATTTTGAGGGTCACAAGACCTTGAACTATGTCCTAGGTTGTCAAGTGTTTATTCTTGAAACCTTTAACAGTCATAAGACTATGGACTCTTCTTCTCGTACTTAGGGGGATCAGCCCTTAGTACCATACTGTGTACAATATCTTAACGCTAAAGCGTAAATAATCCCCTATTAAAGGGTTGTTCATCTCAGTTTGACATCGAGTCCTTTTAAAGGACGTTTAGATTGGTAAGCTCAATAAAAGTTCTAGAATTTATAACGCTTATCAACTATGGACTAATTGAATCAATAAGGGTTCACTAGTCTTACAAGGTTCAACAATAATTGATATTCAATTTGAATAATAAAATTCAAGATGTATACAATCGAATAAGTATTGTATAATAGGAATTATGTTTTTAAAGAATGGTAAGATCTAATATGAAATCTTGACTTGAACAATAATAAACAAGATAGAATAATGAATTTGCTTTATGTAAAGAATTAAGGTTTAGGAACTTGCCTCGTGTGTAGGCTAAACGATTACTACTTCCGTTCACCACAAGTCCTACACATATACCATATATATTCACGAAATTCATTAGTTACATTTTCTCTTAATTATTTAATATAAACTCTACTTTATTTAACAAATCATTACCCTTCTAATTTAATTACTTAATTAAATTAGAATATTTTCATTCTCTTCTTATTATTACACTCGAATAAATTATTTCATAATAATTTCCATCGAATATTTATTTTATTCCATAAACATCTCAATTAAAATATTTACTTTATTTTATAAATATTTTAATAATAATTTTCATCGAATATTTATTTTATTCCATGAATATCTCAATTAAAATATTTAATTTATTTTATAAATATTTTAATAATAATTTTCATCAAATATTTATTTTATTCTATAATATCTCAATTAAAATATTTAATTTATTTTATAAATATTTTAATAATAATTTTCATCAAATATTTATTTTATTCCATAAATATCTCAATTAAAATATTTGATTTATTTTTTATAAATATTTTAATAATAATTTTCATCGAATATTTTTTTTTTTTAATCAATAGAAGTGGTAATGTAGTTTAGTAACATGGCACGGGGAAGCTGGCTACCTGTGCTCATTTTACATAGTTTTCTGATTCTGCAATTCTCGATTCATGAACATAACAAGGCCAAATTAGGCCAAAAATCAATCACACGTAAAATTATACATGAATATGGCCATAACTTCCAATTTCCTTGTCCATATATTAGTTTAAGCATACCCAAATACTAGAATTTATACATAATCATTACCCAACATTTATAGAGTAATTTAAACCCATTAAAAACACATAGTTACTGTAATTAAAATATGTAAATTATCTTTGTTCTTGATGTTCTTGAAGGTTTTGAATAAAAACATAGAATTTACTACTATGGATTAGTTATAAGGTCAAATCCAACCACTCAAGTTTCATTTTGTTTGTTTTAGCATGTATAATCATATATAAGTGTAAAATTTAGGGATAATATATGATCAACACATTAAATTTGTGCGTAAGGGCCATATGGCCATATCATGTACTCTGTAAATTTTTGGAATAACAAGACAAAATCATACGTTATAATCTTATGAAACCAATGATATGGAAGCAATATATATATATATATATATATATATATATATAAAATATGCCTTACAACTCAAATTATTACATATATTCACATAACACCATAATTTCCCAATTACTGAGAGAATCACGTGAAAACTTAAGCCATATTCATGAAACTTAAAAGACGTAAATTATAAATTGGGTTGAAGAAAATTACCCAAGCGTATAGTGAAATAGTAGGAGATGAATTGAAACCCTTCCCAAACTCTTCAATCACTCAACTCACACTTTACTCAACAATTTCTCAACTCTCTTTCTCTTTTCCTCTCCGCTAATGTCGGACTTAGGAAATTAATGAAGAAGGAAGATGTATTCAATAAATAAAAGCGACTGACGCTTTGTGGTCAGTTACCCAGTCATGGGTAACTGCCCTCAACTCCCACTAAGGCCACGTTTGGCTTAACAAAAATGGGTTTTAAAACCATTTAATTTAATAAAGCCTTATAATATAGTTTTAAATAATGTCACACCCATTATAAAATAAATCTAATATCTTATTTAATATAGTAAATTCTCATTAATTCACATAGTCACATAATTAAATTTCTCATTTAATAATAATATTAAATTATTAAATCTCTAATTAATAATTTAATTAATTGAAATAACATAGGCTTATTAAATATATTTCTTTTAATTGATAAACTCACATAATCACATACTTGAATAATAAAATTCTCCACATTAATTTAATAAATATAACACATATAATTAAATTAATCTATCACAACTTCATCAATTAATTAATTAATCTAATAATTAATTCATCAAAAAATATTTATTCAATCTAATAAATATTAAAATTAAATTATAAAATTTCGGTTGTCACATCTTTCCCCTCTTAAAAGGATTCTGTCCCCAGAATCACAACTCAAAATTTGTCCCGTTACATTCTCCCCCCCTTACAAAGATTTTGTCCCCAGAATCGCATATAACAATCTAAGTAAATAAATGAGGATAATTCTTCGTCATATTCTCTTCGAGTTCCCACGTAGCTTCTTCAGCGTTGTGGTTCCTCCAAATTACCTTAACAGAAGGTATTACTTTATTTCTCAGAACTTGTTCTTTTCGGTCGATAATTTGAACAGGAATTTCTTCGTAAGACAAGTCTTTGTCGAAATGTAGGGGTTCATATTCAATCACATGTTTGTAATCGGATTTGTAGGGTCGTAAGACTGAGACATAGAAAACATTGTGGACATTCTCTAGAGATGGAGGTAAGGCTACCTCATAAGCAACTTCTCCGACCCTTCTCAGAACTTCAAAAGGTCCGATGAATCTTGGGCTCAATTTTCCGAATTTAATCTTTCCTTTCCAAGGAGAGACCTTTAAGAACACATAACTACCTGGTTCGAACTCAACATTCTTATGGTGTGGATCGGCGTATTTCTTCTGTCTATCTTGAGCTGCTGTCAATCTTACTCGAATCACCTTGACTATGTCTGCTGTTTGTTGTACCAATTTCGGGCCTAGTAGTTGTCTTTCGCCAACTTCATCCCAATATAGTGGAGTTCTGCACTTTCTGCCGTATAACGCTTCATAGGGTGGCATTCCAATACTAGCGTGGTAACTGTTGTTGTAACCGAACTCTACTAATGGTAGGTGATCATCTCAATTTCCTTTAAAGTCCATCACACAAGCTCTTAGCATATCTTCTAATGTCTGAATCGTTCTCTCACTCTGTCCGTCTGTTTGAGGGTGGTAATCTGTACTCATTTGCAATTGCGTACCCATGCATTCCTGAAGACGTTTCCAGAAATTTGATGTGAAGCGCGGATCCCTATCTGAAATAATTGATAATGGAACTCCGTGCCTCGAAACAATCTCTTTTACGTATAGCCTCGCCAACTGATCTAAGTTGAATCTTATTTTGATCGAAAGGAAGTGTGCAGATTTCGTCAGTCGGTAAACGATAACCCATACTGCGTCGTAGCCTTTCTGAGTCGTCGGAAGGCCAACCACGAAGTCCATTATAATATATTCCCATTTCCACTCTGGGATCTCTAACGGTTGTAGCAATCCACTCGGTCTCTGATGTTTCACTTTCACTTTCTGACAGGTCAGACACTTGGCAACACATTCTGCAACATCACGCTTCAAATTCGGCCACCAGAAATGTTGTCTAAGATCTTGGTACATCTTAGTACTACCAGGGTGAATCGAATATCGTAAACTATGAGCCTCGCTTAAAATATCTTCCTTAATCTCTTGAACTGGCGGTACCCAAATTCTATTATCAAATCTAAATTATTCCTTCCTTATCCATCTTAAATCTTGGTTCGGTTCTTTCGGATATCTTCTTTGTCACATTTTTACATTCTTCGATCCCAAGTCGTGAGCCTCCTTAACTTTATCTAGTAGGGTTATACCAGATTGCATCTAAAATATTTTCTCATCAATCTACATAGGATACTTCACTTCCAATTCCAGCTTCTCCATTGCTGAAATTAACTCCTCTGCATTTGCAGTTAACAACATCAGTTTCTCCCGACCCTTTCTACTTAAGGCGTCGACCACCACATTTGCCTTACCTGGATGGTATAAAATCTCACAATCGTAGTCCTTAATTAACTCCAACCACCTTCTTTGGCGCATATTCAAGTCTTTCTGTGTAAAAATATATTTAGACCTCTGTTGGTCTGTATATATTTCACACTTCTCCCCATAGAGATAGTGCCTCCAGATTTTCAAAGCAAAAACTACTGCAGCTAACTCCAAGTCATGGGTCGGATACCCCTTCTCATAATCTTTCAGTTGTCGTGACGCGTACACAATGACTCTGCCATTTTGCATGAGCACACAACCAAGTCCTTTGTGCGACGCATCACTATATACCACACAATTTCTTGTGTCATCTGGAAGAGATAACACGAAATTTGAACTTAACCTCTTCTTTAATTCTTGAAAGCTTTCCTCACACTTCTCCGTCAAACAAATTTCATCGATTTTCTAGTAAGATTAAATCAGCGGGGTTGCGATCTTGGAAAAATCTAAATGAATCTTCGTAATAACACGCCAATCCAAGAAAACTTCTTACGACGGCGGCGTCTTAGGTGATCCCAGTTAATCACAGCTTCAACTTTGGAGGGATCCACCGAAATTCCGTCCCTATTGATCACATGTCCAAGAAATTGTACCCTTTCAATCCAGAATTCACATTTCAAAAATTTAGCGTAAAACTTCTATCTTCTCAACGTCTCTAATGTCACCCTCAAATGTTCTTCATGTTCTTCCTTGGTTTTTGAATATACCAAAATGTCATCGATAAATACCATTATGAATTTGTCCAAAAACGGCTTGAACACTCCATTCATTAAGCCCATAAATGCTGCAGGAGCATTTGTTAGACCAAATGACATTACCAAAAATTCGTAGTACCGAGTATCGGGTTACGAATCTTTGTCTTGGTACATCTTACGGTCTCACCTTCAGTTGATGATAACCACTCCTCAAATCTATCTTTGAAAAGTATCTCGCTCCCTTTTAGCGATCGAACAAGTAAATCGATTCGCGGTAATGGATATATATTCTTGATCGTGACCTTATTCAGTTCTCTATAGTCGATGCAGAGCCGCATTGTCCCATCTTTCTTCTTTACGAATAAAACCGGCGCTCCCCACGGTGATACGCTTGGTTGGATATACTTCTTGTCTAGTAATTCTTGTAGTTGAACCATCAGCTCTTTCATCTTTACCGGTGCCATTCGGTATGGTGCCTTCGATATTGGAACCGTTCCTGGAGCCAAATCGATCATTTAATTCAACCGCTCTATCTGGTGGAAGTCCTGGCAAATCATCCGAAAATACGTCTGCGAAATCCCTCACTACTGGTATCTCCTCTATTTTCGGATTTTCTTTACGAATATCGACTATGTAAGCTAGATATCCTACACAGCCTTGTCTTAACAACTTCCTGGCCTGCATCATCGTCAGACAACTCGCTTGTCAGGCGACTTACTACCATAAAACACAACCTTTCGCCGGAGTCATAAGGTTAATACGCTTTTACTCGCAATCAATTACGCCCATAATTGGATAACCGATCCATACCCAAGATGATATCGAATTCTCCAAGTCGAATAGGGATAAGATCTACGTTCATAATGTTACCCTTAATATCCACTCTACGGTTCTTGTGCACGCATTTTAACAGAATAATTTCTCTATTCGCAATTTACGTATTTATAGGGTATTCTAACTCATCCTTAGGCAATTCTAAGTTCTTGGCAAAGTCATCGGATATAAATGAACAAGTAGCACCCGAATCAAATAATACATAAGCATTAACTTTATTGATCAGAATGATACCTGACACCACATCGCGAGACTGCAATGCATCCTGAACTGTCATGTTGAATGTTCTGGCGGTCGGTCGGTTGGTTGCAGTTGGTCCTGTGATAGTCAAAGTGCTTCCACCGTTGTTTCCTCTATTCCCTCCTGATCCTGTTCCTTCAGATCCCTTCTTAGGACAATCCCTTGCAAGATGATCCTTTGAGCCACAAGTGAAGCAGGCACCCTTCTTTGATTTAGAACAGTTAGGTGCTATGTGGCCTTCCTGACCACAATTGTAGCATACTCGTTTTCCCTTCATGCAAACTCCCAGATGAGCTTTTCCACAGGTTGAGCACGCTTCAATCTTCTTCTTTTGCCCTCCTTGTTGACTTCCAGCTGACGAGTTATCGGACCACTTTCTCTTCTGATTATTATTACCTCCCGTACTACTTCCACCAGTCTTGTTAATTCCTTCATTTTCACTCTTTTTCTTCTTCTGATCCTGATTATATTTAGATACCACATCGCTTCCACCTTCAGCGAGTATGGCCTTCTCTAACACTCCAGCAAAAGTGTTCAATTGGAACATTAACACCTTGCTATACAACCAGGGCTTCAGTCCCTGCTCAAAACGTCTTGCCTTTCTCTCGTCAGTAATATGTGGCGAACCTAGCCAATTCGTTGAAACTTGCCGCATAATCTGCTACGGACATATTCCCCTGTTTCAACTCCAAAAACTGAACTTCCATTTGGTTTTGCGAACTAGTCGGAAAATACATCTCGAAAAACATCTCCTTAAATCTCTCCCAGGTTATTACATCTTCTCCTCCCCATACTTTGTTTGCCTGCCACCAATAGCTGGCTTTAGACTTCAGTATGAATGTTGCATATGCGGTCTTCTGGTCTTCCCTTACTCTGGCGACGTCAAACACCTTCTCCATCTCCATAACCCATGTTTGAGCTTCGATTGGGTTCATAGAACTTTTAAACTCTGGCGGTCCCACCGCCTTGAAATCCTTGAACGTGGTGTTTGGTGGGGCTTGTGGTTGATTGTTAATTGCTCCAACCCGAAGAAATTCACCAACCTACTTTGAGCAGAATTGACATTGGTGGTGTTGTTGTTGTTATTCATTGACCCTTCACCGGGTCAGTCGACGATTTGGTGCGTCTTCTTGGCGGCATTTTTCTATTAAATAAACGCTTTATTAGAACTTTATTTATTTCTCTAAATAGTTAAAGCATTACTCAACAATTTAACATATCACTTAACACATCATCTCAAACAACTTGATATATTTGCATTCAAATCAAAGTTTTAACATTAAGCGATAGCATAAGCGCTATTTACATCAACTATCCGGAATAAAGAATCCACAAGATTTAAAACATTCAAATATTCTTTCGTTCATAAACACGCCGAATTTACATATAAAAACTAATTAAGTCTTTCACATAATTAAACAAATTCTATCCTTTATCTGTCAGTATTTGGATAGCCTTGCTACGTTCCTCCTCCGTGATGCGGCACATCGTTTCTACGATCTAGCATATATGATGGTAGATCCTCAAACTGGATTGGATACTTCCTAACTCGATTTTGGACCACATTCATTGCATTTTGTAGTGTAGAGTATGTCTCCTCACGTTTATCCTTCTTCGCATGGCGATCATCTTCTGTGATCGACGACGGACGTGACTCTCGTACCCGACCCTCCCTGCTATGGCAAGCCTCTCGAGGTCTCCTTGAGATCCTTCTTTAACTTCTCTATTTACGTGGACTTATCCTCGGTCCCGACCCTTCTCGTGAACCAGATCCCACTCCACGTTTCCTAAGCGTGTGTGAAGAGTCACAATCTCTATCCTTACGCTTTCAATAGTAATCTCATCGACTAAGCGCTCGCTTCGGTCAAAATCCGAACAGTATCCTGCAACTCTACGTTACGATCATAGAGTGAGTCATACATCTTTGCATCAATGGAGTTCGTTGGGAACTCCTCTTCTTCCTCTTCTTCTTCCTCTTCCTCAGGATCCTCCTCTGGATCAGTCTCCGGCTCATGCTCCTGACCAACGACAGTGATCATCGGAGATGACTCTCTCTGTACAAGTTGTTCCCTGACGACATGAATGTCTCGGGGCTCCTCCTCTATAGGTAATCGGGGTTCCTCCTCCCCAGCTCGACTAGCTCCTCCAATATCCGACATCCTGACAACAAAATTTTAAGTTTTAGTTACTAATCCGTGCTAGCGAACACATAGATTAACACATAAGCACATAAAGTCTTTTATTATCTTTAATGAATTTAGAAATTCATTTCTTAGAACTCGATAAGAGTTTACCACTACTATGTTCTCGATCTCTTACAAGGCTACTACCTAAGGTTGTTCCCCCACCTAAGGTTCATAACCTTACAGCTACGATACCAACTGTGACACCCCAAATCCGGTACTTCTATTTCCACGAGTTTGGTGTTCCTTCATACAAACATCATCTATCTATCTACCCATAAATAAAATACAACCATACAATAGATAGAATAAATAATAACTCTCTCCCCTTATGGGGTTACATCAATCGCATAACTAAATAAATCGAGTTAATCTAACCTTAAAAATATCGTCTTGGAAACACAACAATTAAGTCTTAAGTAACATCAATTCTAAATGTCATTACACAACCCCATAAACAAATAGTATTCATTACTTGCTAATCTTGCCCTTGCCTTTTACTAGTGGAAGGCTCAAATACATTTTCTCGTTCTTAAGCGCAATGTTATTATTATTATAAGAGTGAGCACGATTGCCCACAAGTATAACAATATAATAAATGAATAATAATAACATGCAAATGAATTAATAACTTTGAATATAAAAGCTCAACTTTTGAATCAAGAATGAATAACAAGAATCAAAAGAAATTACGAGGGTCACAAGACTCGAACTATATCCTAGGTTGTCAAGTGTTTATTCTTGAAACCTTTAATGATCTATAAGACTATGGACTCTTCTTCTCGTACTTAGGGGATCAGCCCTTAGTACCATCTCGTATGCCCTAATATCTTAACGCTAAAGCGTAAATAACCCCCCTATTAAAGGGTTGTTCATCTCGGTTTGACATGAGTCACTTTTAAAGGAAGTTTGGATTGGTAAGCTCAATAAAAGTTCTAGAATTTATAACGCTTATCAACTATGGACTAGTTGAATCAATAAGGGTTCACTAGTCTTACAAGGTTCAACAATAATTGATATTCAATTTGAATAATAAAATTCAAGATGTATCTGATCGAATAAGTATTGTATAATAGGAATTATGTTTTTAAAGAATGGTAAGATCTAATATGAAATCTTGACTTGAACAATAATAAACAAGATAGAATAATGAATTTGCTTTATGTAAAGAATTAAGGTTTAGGAACTTGCCTCGTGTGTAGGCTAAACGATTACTACTTAGTTCACCACAAGTCCTACATATATACCATATATATTCACAAAATTCATTAGTTACATTTTCTCTTAATTATTTAATATAAACTCTACTTTATTTAACAAATCATTACCCTTCTAATTTAATTACTTAATTAAATTAGAATATTTTCATTCTCTTACTATTATTACACTCGAATAAATTATTTCATAATAATTTCCATCGAATATTTATTTTATTCCATAAACATCTCAATTAAAATATTTACTTTATTTTATAAATATTTTAATAATAATTTTCATCGAATATTTATTTTATTCCATGAATATCTCAATTAAAATATTTAATTTATTTTATAAATATTTTAATAATAATTTTCATCAAATATTTATTTTATTCTATAATATCTCAATTAAAATATTTAATTTATTTTATAAATATTTTAATAATAATTTTCATCGAATATTTATTTTATTCCATAAATATCTCAATTAAAATATTTGATTTATTTTTATAAATATTTTAATAATAATTTTCATCGAATATTTATTTTTTTTTTTTTTTTTTTTTTGATCAGGAAATGGTAATGTAGTTTAGTAGCATGCATGGAAGCTGAAGTTACCTGTGCTCATTCTGCGATTTCATTGATTCTGCGATTCATGAACATAACAAGGCCAAATTAGGCCAAAAAATCAATCACACGTAAAATTATACATGAATATGGCCATAACTTCCAATTTCCTTGTCCATATATTAGTTTAAGCATACCCAAATACTAGAATTTATACATAATCATTACCCAACATTTATAGAGTAATTTAAACCCATTAAAACACATAATTCTGAAATTAAAATATGTAAATTATCTTTATTCTTGATGTTCTTGAAGGTTTTTGAATAAAAACATAGAATTTACTACTATGGATTAGTTATAAGGTTAAATCAACCACTCAAGTTTCATTTTGTTTGTTTTAGCATGTATAATCATATATAAGTGTAAAATTTAGGGATAATATATGATCAACACATTAAATTTGTGCATAAGGGCCATATGGCCGTATCATATACTGTAAATTTTTGGAATAACAAGACAAAATCATACGTTATAATCTTATGAAACCAATGATATGGAAGCACAATATATATATATATATATATATATATATATATATATATATATATATATATATATATATATAAAACATGCCTTACAACTTCAATTATTACATATATTCACATAACACCATAATTTCCCAATTACAGAGAGAATCACGAGAAAACTTAAGCCATATTCATGAAACTTAAAAGAGCGTAAATTATAAATTGGGTTGAAGAAAATTACCCAAGCGTATAGTGAAATAGTAGGAGATGAATTGAAACCCTTCCCAAACTCTTCAATCACTCAACTCACACTTTACTCAACAATTTCTCAACTCTCTTTCTCTTTTCCTCTCGCTTAATGTCGGACTTAGGAAATTAATGAAGAAGGAAGGCGTATTCAATAAATAAAAGCGATCGACGCTTTGTGGTGGGATTACCAGTCATGGGTAGCGCCTCAAACTCCACTAAGGCCACGTTTGGCTTAACAAAAATGGGTTTTAAAACCATTTAATTTAATAAAGCCTTATAATATAGTTTTAAATAATGTCACACCCATTATAAAATAAATCTAATATCTTATTTAATATAGTAAATTCTCATTAATTCACATAGTCACATAATTAAATTTCTCATTTAATAATAATATTAAATTATTAAATCTCTAATTAATAATTTAATTAATTGAAATAACATAGGCTTATTAAATATATTTCTTTTAATTCAATAAGCTCACATAATCACATACTTCGAATAATAAAAATTCTCCACATTAATTTAATAAATATAACACATATAATTAAATTAATCTATCACAACTTCATCAATTAATTAATTAATCTAATAATTAATTCATCAAAAAATATTTATTCAATCTAATAAATATTAAAATTAAATTACAAAATTACGGTTGTCACATTCATGCCCATGAGGAATTCCACACTGCTTTATACATTATTTTCTCGAAGATGCTTCGCATCTCGAAAATTAAAGCAATACAGCCGAACATTTAATAAAAATAGAAGTATCAAAAGGTCTCAATTACTATTGAGCATAAGGGTTTGAAAAACCTCTTTTACAAAACATCACTGCTATATCTTGTTTAAAACTGAATTTTTATACAAATTCAAACCCTATGTATATAGGTGCGAACGAGGCCTCGCATTACTTCCAAATAATAGCACATTGACCCACCCACCCACCCACCCACCCACACACACACACACACACACATTCATATAACAGTTTCTTGAAAAGTGGCGGTCACCGTGGCAACACGGATGTCGGGGGGGGGGGGTGCCTAACACCTTCCCTCCGCATAACAAAGTCCCTGGACCCTAACGAATCTCAGTTTCACAAATCCGTTAAGCATTGTCACATCACGGGGTCAATGTGCAAACCTTTTCTCGGTTGTGTTGGTACAACCATTTAAAAAAACTAACTGGCGACTCTTACAGTTAAATCGTCGACATATACATGTCGGACCTTTTCACAACATGTTTTTTCAAACAAATCTCACCTAACATGAGAACACCAAAAGGCAAGAATAGAAAAGGGACAAATAAAAATCCCGACGTCGACAGGTGGCGACTCTGCTGGGGACCCCAGTAAGAGGACTTAAGTTGCTATTACAAGCTTTTCAAAACTGTTATATGCTTGTGTGTGGATGTTGCATTTACATTTGATGGATGTGTACGAATGCATTTACTTACTGCTTTACACTATATCTGCTTTGTGATATTAGTACTTCGCACATGTCATCATTTTCATAAACGGCGAGACACGTTGTATGTAAATGTATGTTGTGTGGTTCCTCCATCAGGAGGCTATCCTGTCGGTGTTTGATTATCGGACTCGTAGAAAGACTAATTCCAACGAGGCTCAAGAAATGCACCACCCAAATTCGCTCCAGTTGAAAGACTGGATTAACTTCCCGTAAAGTAAATTGCGATGATTTGGGAACCTTCATGCCAAAAAGCCGCGAGAGTAACCTAAGATAGGTCAGACTCTGATAAACCACACGCGGAGGAAAGTCTCTTCATGCTTTCTTATTTCAAATTACTCGTAAAGTCAATTACTTGTAATTTCATTCCATATTCATCTTCATGTAATGAGAAATATGAAAAAATATGTGTACACGCATATTTACATGTTATCCTGTGTTACAAACAACTAACATCCATTGTGCAAGATAATACTCCTCAAACGGATACATCATATAGCATGTAAACATTTATACATTCCCTAAAAACTAAACTACGTCAGTTTTTCGCAGGGAAACAATCGGAGGACCTATTACCCGTTCAAAGTCCAAGAAGGCCACGAGCCTACATCCAGTTATGTCTTCATCTGACCAGGCTAATCTTAATCCAGTCTCTCGCGAAGAATTTGACGGATTAAGTAAACAAATCACAGATTTGGCTGTTCTGCTTAAAAAACTACACCAATCTACTCAGGGTACGAGGATACCCGTACATGTTGAATCCTCTGCACAAGGAGTAACCCAAGGTCCAGATAAAGTCATTCCAGTACCTGAGCTTCAGTTGGATACGGCCAACAAAATTCATGATACCACCCATCTAAAAGAAGATCTAGACACCGGTGATATCAGTAAGAAAGTCCTTCAAATGGAAGAGACCATTCGTTCTATCAAAGGAATTGGAGCACATAGGAGTGTTTCATACCTTTGTATATTCCCTGGTGTGCATTATCCAGAGAAGTTCAAAATTCCTGACTTTGAAAAGTATGATGGGTTAGGAGACCCTTACACACACTTGAACGTATTCATTGGAGAACTCGGATTCTATGCCGAGGATGAGAAGCTCAGAATGCAGCTGTTCTAGAAAAGTCTGACTGGAGAAGCCCGATCGTGATATACCAGATTAGAAAATTCAAAGATCCATAGCTGGAAGGAGCTAGCACATGCCTTCCTCACTTAGTACAGCTTCCAGTCTCAAATGGCCCCAGACCGGTACCAAATTACTAAAGTCAGGAAACAAACCAATGAATCTTTTAGAGAATATGCTCAAAGGTGGAGGCGCCTTGCTGCTCAAGTTGTTCCCTCTATGAATGAGTCAGAGATGGTGATAACATTCATACACATACAAGAAGCTCCTTTCTATGAGAGAGTATTAGCTGGTATTGGCAAACCATTCTCTGAAATGATTAAACATGAGGAGATGGCTGAGATGGCTGAGATGGGATTGAAGTCAGGAAAGATTCAAGACCTAGATGCCTATAAAGCTATTGCTGAGCACATCTAGTTCGGAAATTATGGAAATAACCCCCGGAGGGTCCATAAAAAGAAAGAGGATGATGTTTCCTTGATACTATAATGTCAGAAAGGTAGTCAGAATATGCCTATCCAAAGGAGAAATTAATCTCCTTTTCAAGCACAGTCTTCAAACCCTCTATTGCCTAAGGCTGGAGAAGTCAAACGCCCCCGAGTGTTCACACGCTTAGGGGACTCACTCGAGAACATTCTCAATCTTCTGACAACTCAGAAGAAATTACACATCTTCTTCCACCAGCCAACCCGAATGGGAGAGGTTTCAATGCTACTCGGAAGTGTGCTTATCATGTCGGGGCTCTGGGACATGATACTCAGGATTGCGGGGCCTTGAAGCACAAGATCCAGGATTTAATAGACAACGGTGAGATTGTGGTCACCAAACCCGATCAACCCCATGTGCAAGATAACCATCTTCCTCAACACAAAGAAGAGGAGGTTAATGTGATTAATTAGAGTAGTGGATAGAGTTCCAATTTTAAGGGTGGATCTTCCCAGACCAGCAAGGATGATTGTAAGACCCCGAAATTTTTTAAATAAAAAGGAATTTCCTTTATTTATTATTTTGAAATAGTAAGGGTGGATTTGATTAATGTGGATAGTTATGGGTAAAATACGCAAATATTTCGAATAAGCAAGTGGTTATAAAATATTCATTATTGTCGGGGAATATTAAGCTTGGTCGTGGAATATTAAATGCTTTGGGGAATATTAAATGCGACGCCGCAGATCTTTTCTTGGCCCCATGTGAAAGCGATTGGATGAAGAAAGCGACAAATATAAGTTGTTTATAAATAACGGCGTAGTTATTACCAGATAATCTTGTTGGAATATACGGTGGTTAAAACACACTAATCTGGCGTTGTTGAATAGTAGCACTGCAGTATTGCACCAATTATTGATTCTTACGTAAAAGCGCTTACTCAATAATGGTTACGATAATTCTTATTCGGTATTTTATTTTATTGATTCAATAATTGCTGCATTGATGTTTTATATTCTTGTTGTTTCAATAAATTGTCATTACACGGTATTTTTCATTATCAGACAATAATTCATATTATCGACTAATATTATTGGATAACATTATTGGCAATGTCTAGAAAGTTACATCTCTAAGGAGAGGTTTGGTCACCTAATTGCGCGCCAAGAAGAAGAAATTCTTATTGAAAGCCCCCTCTTCCTGAGGCGCACGGTTGTCAATATTGTGATTTCGTAATATTATTTGTGAATAATTAATTATTGATTTATATGATGAGGAAAATATTGATTTTATGTGGATATAGATGGAGAAAATTTTTAAAATGACAATTGTTGAAAATTAATATTTTATCTTTTTCTGATAAAATAATTCATTTAAATATATTATTTTAATAATATATTAACGATGATATTTTTATAATGAATGTGGGATATATGAGTATATGAGGAGGAAGAGTATTTTTGTGGCATTAAATGATTAACACATGTTTTGTGTGTCGGTGGACCCCATTTCTTGATAGAAATTTGATTATAGCCTGTAAAATCGTCCGTTTGTGGATTTCGGTCAATTTCTGTTTGGAATTTGGAAAAACTTTCTTCTTCAAAGTTGTAGAGAATTGAATTTCCTATAAAAACTCGTGAGATTCGAATTTTCTAATAAAAGGGCTATTTATTATGAATTATTGAAGTTTTGAGTTCAAATAATTGATTTTGGGAGTTTTAATTAATTATTTTGAGAAAAACGTTTTTGGTGAGTTTGTGAACCTCATTTAACATGTGCTATGGCTGAAATCAGATTTCAAAGGTGGGCTAAGGAATTTTGTTTATAAATAATATTATTATATTCAATTTTACGCTTTGGTGTTCTAAGCAATTTCTATAAATAGGGTGCTTAGGTTAGAATTGAAAATCACACGTAAGCTGAAGTTTCTCTCTCTATATTATCGGCGTATTCTTGTGAGTATTTTGAGTATACTTTGAGTATTGCTATATCTGATTTGCAAGTTCAAGTCATAGCTTTATATCAGGTGTTTCAACTAGAAATCTTGTCTTTTCGAGGTAAGGGATGTTATTTTCTTCTCAAATGATATTATTTCTTCAATATTATTATCTTTGAAATATTGGTTGGAACTTTTATCAAATTTGGAACTTTTTCATGCTGGGGTTACTATTCAGCTTGAGTTCTTATTCACGATTCTTATTCATGAGTTACTATTCATTCAAAGTCTTATTCATGAAGCGTGAAGATGTTTTTGGGAAATTTCTATCTTTTGGTGTTTGAGTTACTATTCACGATATACGGTCTTATTCACGTATCGACACTATTCACGAATCTGAGACTATTCAATAGAAAAATGAAAATTTTTCTTTTAAGTCCAAAATATCTATTCTGGATACTAGCTTTGATTGTATCCATGTTTTGATCATTCTTGAATTTTACACCACTATGATTATTTTTGAGGTATTTTTGAACATGGATAAAACAAAGTACGAATCCTTAATCCTTAATCCTTAATCCTTGTCATTTTGTTTCACTGGATTCGTTTCTTTAAAAATATTTTTCATCATCTTCAATCTTAAATGATGATATTATGGAATATCTTTGGCCTGTAGTGCAAAGATGAATGATTTCTTGATGAATATCTTTGGCCTCTAGTGCAAAGATGAACAGGTGTTGAGATGAACATGACCGACTGATTAATATCTTTGGCCCGTAGTGCAAAGATGAACAGGTGTTTAGATGAACATGACCAACTGATGAATATCTTTGGCCTGTAGTGTAAAGATGAATATTTGATTCTAGATATATATTGATTGATGTTACAGGGATAAAATATCGACGATGAACTTTTAAATTCATATATAGAAGATAATAGTTTGCATTCTCTACTTAACTCTTCTAATGAATTATTATTTCCGTTGCGAAGATTGATTTAAAACTGGTTGTCTATTGTATTCTATTAGATTTTTCCCTGTTGAAGACTAACGATAATTTGTTGTATATTATCTTAGTCATAATATTCTTTACTGGGCTAGTTGAGCTCACCCTTTTCCTTGTTGTTCCATTTTTCTTCTCAGGAGGCGAGAATGTAGTGAGTACTAGTCGGGGTATGGAATGAAGGTTCTAGAGAGAGTTGTTTAGTAGTCCTCACCATTTTTGTAAAATAATGTATCAATAATTATGATGGGGATTTATTTGCGTGTGGATATTGTCTAGAAGACAATAATTGTATTTAAACTCACAGTATATATGTTGTCGTATTTTGCACGACAAATGTATTAATAAAGTTGTAGTTATTTCTATACCATGTATTTGGCGACTCAGAATGGGTTGGATGGAATGGACCTATTTTGGGGGCGTCACAATGATGTTGATAAGTGGGACTATGCGAAGTTCAAGTTTACAATGGAACGGAAAATGAATGCTCTACGTGAGTAACTTAGCCAATTGGCAGAACTGGTGGTCCATCAGCATCAAGTCACAAGCCAATTATTTAGTCAGGAGCATGCTAGTCTCCTTCCTCTTGTTACCAACACTCCACCGCGTACTCCAGAACAGGAAACACTAGAGGATAAAATTGCCAAAAGCGCACATGCCAAGGCCCGTCGGGATTTTTCCAACAAAAGGGAATTTATATACCAAGGCCAACCGATGGAAGAAATACTGCAGATTTTGACACATGAAGGAAGAATCACAACTCTGCTACCTCCAGTCAGCCCGTGTTCAAGACGGTATGATTTCAATGGAGTATTCCAGTATCACTCCCAATCTCGCGCTCACAGCACAGAAGAATGTTGGGCACTCCTCCACCTTATTCAGAATTTAATTGACAGCGGTGTCCTACAGATGGCAGACGATGATGCTGTGATACTAAAGAATGGGGACGCGTTTCCTACAAAGTGGAAGGAAGTCGTAGCAGTCATATCTTCTGAGGCAGATACAGCTACACCCTCACATATAATCCAACCCTTTCAGCTCAAAGGTATTGACAATCCTTTGAATGTGGCTGCACCAGAGCCAATTATCCTGCCATTTAGACCGTAATATCCTGTTGTCATCATACGGAAAGTTCCATGGAATTATGGAGGGGCTGAAGGATCCACATCTCATATGACTGCTGCAGTGTCGAAGGATAATCCACTGTATCTTCCCCAACAGGTGATAAATCCTACCATCAAGTCAAAGGGGAAGATTCCCATGGAGAAGGTGGAAGAATTTCTCCGTACTATGGGCCATAATGAAGCCAAGGTGGTTTTAAGCTTAAGAGAAGCTCCACATCAAATTTCCATACTGGACTTGGTTTTCTCATCTGAAGATCACAAGACGGTATTACTCAGGGTTCTGGAAGAAGCCCAACTGCCTAAGTCAATAGATGTTGAGAAATTCCAGCATATGGTGGATCACATTTTTAATAATAATGTGATATCTTTTACTGATAACGATATACCTCCTGAAGGAACCGGTCATTGCAAGTCGTTGCACATTGCGGTTTTATCCTCTGGATATATGGTGGGAGGAGTCTTGATATATGGAGGTTCATCTCTGAATATCTGTCCTTATGCTACTCTGGTGAAGATGAACATCAATCTCAATCGGATCCGAAGCAGCCATACGATTATTAAAGCTTTCGACGGATCCCGACGAAACTCTGTCGGGGAGATTGAACTTCCAGTGGAGATTGGTCCACATACATTCTGCATATCTTTCCAAGTGCTCAAAATAGATACAGGATACAACCTGATCTTGGGAAGACTGTGGATTCATATGGCTGGGGCAGTCCCCTCCACCCTTCATCAACAACTTAAATACATTATCAACAATAGCCTAGTCACTGTCGATGCAAAGCCGGAATGTCCTGCACAAGGTGACAAACCACTCATTAGCTTCAATTCAAAAGTTGAGCCGATCAGTTTTCATGCCCTATAGGTGAGCAACACTCACTACCTTTCTATTGGGGTGCCACCTCTCATACCCCAGATTTTTGTCAAAGTAATGACGACCACTCAAGAAATGATGTCATTGGGTTATCAACCTGGACAAGGGTTGGGCAAAGACAATCAGGGCATCAAGCGCCCCATTCAATGTCCCAGTCAAACAGGGATAGCCGAACTAAGCTATAATGCTAGTTCCAGTCGCAGGAATCCTCATAAGCACAATCAGATTCCTTCAGCTTCAGCCACACGACGATTATCTCCGCCTACAGTTCCTGAGCCTGTATGGTCTCCGGTAAAGGTGCTTGCCCATGTAATGGCTATGTTATTTCCTAAGCCGATACCGGTAAAGGGGAAAGAAGTCTTGGTTCCAAATCTCGAAGTGGAAGAAGAGGAACAGAGACGTAAACAAGACATCGTCAGGATGATGTCAAACGTACGCATCATTGTCCATGATGAACATACAAATAGATACACCCCAGACGATGATTGCCCAGACGTAATGGTCGTCATTCGGGAGAAGAAGGACGATGGTCATCAGGACTTCACCCTTGAAAATTGGAGCAACACTCCTTTCATTGGTCGACAAGGGTAAAAGGGGCAGAAACTCCTTCTGCCCTGTAGATAATCATAACTGCTTAATTTTCTGTACAGTATTAGCAGTTGTTTTGTCAGTACATGCTAACACTTTTTATGATTGAACAGTTTTATATATATTAAGTGAAAGCATATTTTGTTTCAGGACTCTGAATTTAGATGTGTCTATACTTGCTGATAAGGTGCCTTTTCTCCACAAGGATTGTAACTTTGATGAAAAGTTGGACTCAACCTTGATGGAAATACAAGAGGACGTTGAGATACCTCAGGAGATCAAAGAATGGGTCAAAGACAAACCTAAACCCAACCTTGATCAAATCACTTCCTTCAATCTCGGAACCTTAGAAAGCCCTAAGCTAATACAGATTGGTTCAGACCTCACTCCAAACCAAAGGAATGACCTGGTTACACTATTGGACCAACATCAGCATGAGACATTGGACCAACGACCTCATTCTTTCCTAAATAGTTGTGCTTCATTGAGACAACATCGTCAAAATACAATGAGCAGATGTTGACAAGCTCTTCCTCCGTATAGCGTTCAACAATAGAACCCTCTACACGAGCTTTATTCTTGACCTTTTGTTTTAATCGACGCATATACCTAAGATAAATATTCTGACAAATATATGAGTATTATTAATATGAGCAACATAAAGCAATTAGTAGTTTATATTACCTCTCAAAATGATACATCCATCGATATTGCACCGGTCCTCCAAGTTTGAGTTCATAAGGTAGATTAATAGGCAGATGTTCCATCGAGTCAAAGAATCCTAGAGGGAAGATCATTTCGATCTTGTAAATGGCAAGCACAATATTGTTCTCCATCTGCTCGACATCACTGTACTTTATTATAGTTGAGCAAAGATCTCGAAAGAAATTTGAAAGTTCGGTCAATGCAACCATAACTTTTCTGGGTAACATCTCACGAAATGCAATTGGGATCAACTTCTGTATGAATACATGACAATCGTGACTCTTGAATCCAGAAATTTTCAATTGTTCAACCTTACAACAACGTGTTATGTTCAACGCATATCCATCTAGGAGCTTCAACCCACTAACCCACTTACACATGTCTTCAACTTGTTGCTTAGTAAGACAAAATGGAGCTTTAGGTTTCGTATTATTGGGGCGAAGCCACAATTCTGGCCTAATGCTCAATGCCTCCAAATCTTTTCGAGCGTTGTCATTATCTTTGGTTTTACCACTCGCATCTAACACGGTGTAAAACAAGTTCTTGAAAACATTCTTTTCGGTATGCATGAAATCTATACAATGATGAACTGAAAGTGTGCCCCAATACGGTAACTCAAACCATATGGGCGAGTGTGTCCAATTATGCGTCTTCCCGTACCCAGTTGCTCTTAATTTACTTTGTTCCTTCTCCGGCAAAAGAAAATCAAGCTGGTTCAACCAGCCCAAGACCTCACTGCCTGACAAGCGACCAACAACCCCCTTCTTCTCTATCTTTCTGTTGAACTGTGCATACATATTTTTGTAATTGTGATCAAGAGGCAAGAATCTACGAGAAATTACAAAGAAACTACATTTCCGCCCATGCTGCAACTGGTTGCCTTGCACATCCCCCATACACACTAGACAAGACAGCTTCCCATGAGTTGACCAACCACTAACTATCCCAAGAGCCGAAAAGTCAGTGATAGTTCATAACAGGGCTGCCTTCATCACAAAATTCTCGCATATCGATTTATCATAAGTCTGGACCCCTATCTCCCACAACATCTTTAGTTCATCCACTAACGGTCGAAGGTACACGTTAATATCTTTTGTAGGATTTTTATCCCCCGGAATGAGTAAAGTCAAGAACAAATACAGATCCCTCATGCACACTGACGGTGGAAGATTATAAGCATCCATAATGACTGGTCAAACTGAGTACGGCTGGCTAAAATTATTAGAAGGGTAAAAGCCATCAGTAGCCATGCCAAGCCTAACATTCCTAACTTCTTCTGCAAATTCAGGATAATTTGCATTAAATCTCTTCAATTCATCTCCATCTACTGGGTGAGTCAGCTAACCAGGCACGACATCCCTTGTTCGATGCCAACTCATATATTGAGCCGTATGAGACGACATGAATAGCCGCTGAAGCCTCGGTGTAAGAGGAAAGTACTATAAGATCTTCTTAGGAACATGTTTCTCCTTCCCCCCACGTTTTGTCACCTTATAGCGCGGTAAGCTGCATATATCACATTGTCCCTTATCTCTGTCCTCCCCATAATATAACATGCAATCCTGCTCACAAGCATCGATTTTCTGATACCCCATATTTAATCCCTTGACAATCTTCTTCACTTTGTAATAATTCGCAGGAAGAGTATGATCCTTAGGTAAGAACTATCCAACTATAGTAAGCAAATCGTTGAAACCTCTCTCACTATAGTCGTGCTCATTCTTGAAGTGTAAGAGCATTGTCACTGCAGAAAGCTTGGTGTCCGTATCATTTCCCGGATACATTGCGACCCCAGATTCAGATAGCAACTTGTAAAAGGTAGCAGCTGTATCATTTGGCACTTGCTTAGCACTTCTTGAAGAAGGCTCATTTTCAGCCCAGTCAATAGTAGTAGGGCCATAAGCATCGACCAACATCTCCACTGGATCATAGTTTTTGACGTATGAATCCCGTAGAATTGGTTGTTCCATAATATTTTCAATCACTTCTGATTCCTCGTGATGGGTCCATACGAAGTACCCATCCACAAATCTACGGGAAAATAATTCGAATTTAATCTCGTCGACACTCTTCCAAATCAGGTTTTTACACTTGACACACGGGCATCACATCTTCCTGTTCGAATCATCAACATTTTCTATTGCTTTGTTCAAGAAATCTGACATCCCAACACGAGAAGCTGAGACTAATCCCATCCCATCACTGGGTATCCTACGGTACATCTAACTCTAGTCGGCTAACATTTTTAACTACACAGAAGACGCAATCAGTACAGGGATATTCATGCATGAATTAGATATTTACCCAATATCTCCACTCTACAGGAAAGGGGTAAGGCTTCTATCCCGTTATTGGATGCATCTCGTCACTAGTGCCAACACGTTGAGTACGTTTCATGAGTTTCAAGAAAATTTCGGCAGCACCTCCCCATGGTCTCCAAGCACACGAAATAGACTAAGATAACTTAATCTAAGTATACACTCAAAGAACATATAGAGATAACAGTCAAAAAATCCTTAAAACAATAAAAACATACCGTTTCGTATTGGCACCAGCCTAAGTGAGAGACATAACATCCAGTAATAGTCCCAAACTGGGGACTGTTCGACATTTACTCCTACTAAGTGAATGTCAAACGAGTTTCTAAGTTCCAAAGTATAGTACATATATTATTGAGTGTATTGAAGATTAAAGGGAGAGTATTATTGAGTTTATTGAAAATTATGGCAAACTAAGCAAATGCTACTTAGTTTATTTTGCCAATGATAAACTATAAGTAAGTGGTACTTAGTTTATAAGAATTGTTATTTGGAATATATAGATACTGTTGTTCGACATTCACTCCTACTTGTCAAACGGGTTTCTAAGTTTCATATTATAGTACATATATATAGGGAGAGCATTATTGAGTTTATTGAAAATTGTGACAAACTAAGCAAATGCAACTTAGTTTATTTTGCCAATGATAAACTAAGTAAGTGGTACTTAGTTTATGAGAATTGTTATTTGGAATATATAGAGACTACTGTTCGTCATTCACTCCTACTTGTCAAACGGGTTTTTAAGTTTCATATTATAGTACATATATGTATATAAAGTATTATAAGTGTTTTATTGAAAATTGTGGCAAACTAAGCAAATGATACTTAGTTTATTTTGCCAATGAAAAACTAACTAAGTACTACTTAGTTTCTGAGAACTGTTATTTGGAATATATATAGAGATTACTATTAAAATATTTTATATTATTTTATTTTTAAAACTTAATTATATTTATTATTTTATTTTATTTTGAACTATAATATATAATATAATTTTTGATTATTTAATTGAATTAAATTAAATTTATTTTTTATTTTATTAAATCGGATTAAATTTATTATTATTTTTAATATATTTTATTTTATATAATATTTATTTTTTATTTTAAATTATTTTAATTAAATTAAATTCATTTTTATTTAATTAAATTGAATTAAATTTATTATTATATTTTAATATATTTTATTTTATTGTATATAATATTTATTTTAAATTATTTTACTAAATTAAATTTATTTTATTTTATAAAAATAATTGTATTTATTATTTTATTTTATTTTATTTTGTACTATAATATATAATATAATTTTGATTATTTTATTAAATCAAATTAAATTCATTTTTATTTTATTAAATCAGATTAAATTTATTATTATGTTTTAATATATTTCATTTTATTTTATATAATATTTATATATAATATTAATTTTAATTTTATATATACTATTTTTTTATTATTTTATTATTATTATTATTATTATTTATGTTATTTTTTATTTAATTTATTTTAATGTAATTTTTAATTATATAATTAAATTTAATTTGTTTTTTTATTCAATTCAATTTATTTTATTATTTAATTCATTTAGTTTTATTTTATTTATTTTATTAAATCAGATTAAATTTATTATTATGTTTTGTTTTATTTTATTTTTATTATATTATATAATTTTTAAATTTTTAATTAAATTAAATTCCTAAATTAAATTTATTTTAAATTTAATTTAATTTAAATTATTTTAATTAAATTAAATTAAATTTATTTTATTTATTTATATTTTAAAATATTTTTTTATTAAATTTAATTAATTTATTAAAATAAATCAAATTTGTTTTGTTTTATTTAATTTAATTTATTATTTTATTTTATTTTGTAATATATTATATTATCAAATTTTTAAAATTTATTTTATTTAATAAACTAAATTAAATTAAATTTATTTCATTTTATTTTATTTTAGTAGTAAGAAACTAAGTAAATGCTACTTAGTTTATATTTTTAATATTGGGAAACTAATTACATAATAAATAAATATATACTTGCAGGGCCCACAAATTTTGCAATTCCATAATTACGACAACAATTCCGTTAGAAATTTCGTCGAAAATATCAAATATACCAACAATTAACATAAGGCGGGCAGTCCTATAATCAATGACAAAATTAATTATACAAATAATCACAATAATTGAGTAAATTAACCTAAAATTGATAAGGCGGTCCAATAATCAATGACAAAATAGACCAAATTCAGCCAACAAAATTCATGGCAGCAACAATAACTAATCATACTCAAAATTTAATCCCAATTAAGCAACAATCTGCAACAAAATTCATGGCAAAAAAATAGACTAAATTCAGCCAACAAAATTCATGGCAACAACAACTAATCATATATACTCAAAACTTAATCCTAACTAACCAACAATCCGCAACAAAATTCATGGCAACAAACTAGACCAAATTCAACCAACAAAATTCATGGCATCAACAACAACTAATCCTCCTCAAAACTTAATCCCAATTGCTACTAAGAAATTAAAAAAACTAAACAATCCCAATTTCATACTTTTAGCAACAATATATTCACAAAGTAATCCCATATCAAATTATACCAACAATTATATGTTAGCAAAAAAATAAAGAAGCAAATGGGTAAGAGAAACTGCTAACCACTGCTGGAGGGGAGGAGAAACCATTGCCAGATGGGGGGAAACGCTGTCGGAAAAGGAGAAGCAAATGGGTCGTCGCCGGAGGGAGGAGAAGTGGTCATGGGGAGGAGGAGGAGGAGGAGGTGGTCGGAGAGAGGCGCAGATAGAGGCAGAGAGAGAGAGAGATGAGAGAACGAGCTGAGAGAGAGAGTGTGAGAGATAACAGGAGGCGACTGGGGGAACTGAAATGGTTTTTAGGTTTTAAAAACTATTTTCGGCGGAACATTCCTTCAGACTTAATTCCCTCAAAGTTACGTTATCTTCAACGGATAATCCGTCGGGCTTAATTACCATTCTCTCGAAAATAGAGTTGACGCTGGCGGGAACATTGGCGCCATTTTGTTGGGTGTATGTTCGACGAAATTCGGTCAAAAATAAATTATATTCGAGGGAACTATTTCTGATGGTTAATACCGTCGAAAGTACGCTATTTACGACTGAATATTTTTCCTCGGAATTAAGGCTTTTTCTTGTAGTATAATAAGACTCCTCTTATTAATTTATGTTTAACATTTCCAAAATATTAAATAATAAATATTAAGCTATTTAATTTATTCTATCACCATAGATTAAATTAAATATACTTAACATATTATTACGATTATGTCATTAACTTCTTAAATAATTATTCTTCTTTTTATGGCGTGACCCTTTAGGTTCTCCATATTAAACCGATTGTGAATAAATCAATTAGAACAATTTTAATCTTATTTAAAAAATAAATTAAACTAATAATTTATTTAAATAAATAATATTTATTCTACAATAGGGATAAGCCTCCTATCGATCAATGACTTTCTAGATAATATAGATTTCAACTAAAAGAACCTTTGAGTAAATAGTTTCAAATACAATTCAATCCTTCCACTATCTGATGTCCCAAATTAAATATAAGGCGTTGAATTACTTGCCAAGTCTTATTTTATTTAATTATATGTATTTCGATTGTGAGACCCCAGATTTTATCAATAAAGATTTAAATTTTGTCGAAATAATTTTTAATATTATGGTGTGAATTTGAGATAATATTATAGTTATGGGTAGTATTTATAAATTTTGCAAAGTATGCAAGTGATTATATTATATTTGATTGGTCGGGGAATATTCGGTTTAGCAGGGAATATTCGTACAATGGCTCAATCATTGGTGGACCCACAATGAATTATTGTTGGATTGAGAAAGCGACAAAAATATTTTATTGAAATAACGGCGGGGAGTTTTCACGGGTTGATCTTTGTTGAACTACTTTCGGTAGTAAAAATACGATGTCGTGTGGTTGCATAGTAGCACACGGTATTGATTATTGATGCTTATGTGAGAAGTCACTCAGTTTGATTCCATTATTGTCGATTAATAATATGAATTATTATAGCGATAATGACGTTTTGTTTTATTAGTATTATTAACGTAATAAAAGCGAAACATCTTTTATATAAAGCAGAATACTTTATTAAAGTTATTCTATAAATAGAATATATTATATTTTATTATGCATAGTATTGCATAGTAGTGTTTTGCATAGTGTTGCATAGTGTTTGCATAGTAAAATGTTTTTATATAAATAGAATATATGATATTTTATTTAAAAGATTTTGCTTTAAATATGGACCGTCAGATTAAAGTAAATCAATCTGGACCGTTCATGGATTAATTACTATGCATTCTATTTTCCTATAAATAGAAGCTCATTATTTCTCTACAGAGAGAAACTATAGAGAAAGAAAGAAAAAGTATTCTGCTACTTCACTTTCCAATATTCGGTTCTTCTAAGGTAAGGGATATTATTTGTTGTACCGTAAAAGTGTTATTCTTTCTTATTCATGAAGAGAACTTTTGTTATTCCATTCATTATTATTACATTGGAATAACTTTTGTAAAAGTGGCATACCCTATACATAACTTTGTATCTGTGGCGTACCCTATACTTGGTGAAATCCTTATATTATTCCATTCTTATTTATTACATTGGAATAACTTTGTATATCATGAATCCCCTATACTTGGTGATCTTCTTACATTATTCCATTCTTTATTATTACATTTGGAATATCACATGCGTGTGTTTTACAGGACTGGTTCCATTGTTTATTATTCGCATTTATTATTACATTTGGAATATCACATGCATGTGTTTTTTAGGACACTGGTTCCATTGTTTATTATTGAGCATTTATTATTACATTTGGATCATCACTGCCGATTGTGAATTTCACACGACACTGGTTCCGTTATTATTATTCTATTGGAATAACACATACATCTGCAATCTGCGTGCGTGGTGATTTCTTTTGTTATTCCATTCTTTATTATACCGGTTGGTTAAAACTTTGACTTCTATACTCCATGAAATTAGTAGAATATCTTTGATATTTGCGTTTCATCGATATCTTTTCATGGAAATATTCTTACGATTATTCTTCAATTTTACTCTACAAAAGCAAAGTATCATGTTGACAATTTGGGCGTTAATAATTCTGGATTAAATAATTCTTGAACTTGTTTTATTGAATTATTATGTCATTGTCATCATCCTCATGTTATATTATGTTATCTTTGGCTTACGTGCATAGATGAACTTAGTATGATTATGACCAGGGATCATTCGGTATAATCATGGCTTAATATAAATGATGTGACAAAAGTCCTCAGTGGCCTGTAATGCGGTGATGGATAGTTTTGGTATGATTATGACCGGGGGTGATTCGGTATAGTCATGACCATTGATAATTTGATGAAAATCCTTGGTAGTGAGTACGGGGATGATTAGATATTGTGGTTTATTCATTAAACCGAGTCTTAGTCATAAAATTGATGAAAACCTTTTAAAACCTAAAAGATAGTAGACTTTATTTTCTACTTGACTCTTTTAATGGATTGCATATTCACGCTGCATTGATTAAAGCCCGTTTGTCTATTGTATTTTATCGGTTTAACATTGTTGAAGACTATTGATAATTTATTACGCATTATCTTAGTCATAATATTTCTTCTTTGGGCTAGTTGAGCTCACCCTTTCTTTCTTTATTCTCTTGGGAAATGGGAATATATTTGGGGACGAGTTGGGGAAAGCGGTGATGGTCTGAAGATAGCATTAGTAGTCCTCACTATTCTGTGAAATAGTGTGATAATAATTGTAATGAGGACTCCTTGAGTATGGATATTGTCTAAATGACAATATTCCTATTAGAACTCTCAGTTTATGTATTTTCGTATGTTACACGACAGATGTATAATTAAGTTTGTATTTGAATTTATGTACCATGTAAGTGGCGACCCAAGATGGGTGACGTATACCTAATTTTGGGGGCGTCACAGTTGGTATCAGAGCTTACGGATATGATCCCTGGCTAAGATGCGAGATAAGAACTAGGAGGGGAGAGACGGGGAATTCCTTCGCTAGTATGACCTACCTAAGTTTATTTGTTATTTAATTGGTTGGTCAGAGTATAGGGATAATATTTGATATATTAATTAACCCTTGTGTTGTGGCGGTGTTTGGAAATGGCGGTGAAAATATTCACAAAGGAGTGAATGTGGACCGTTGTGACACCTTTAATCACTAATCGAGTTAATGCGATTATCAGACGAGGAACAAATTAGAGATATCCACGTAGTGAATGAAGAACTAATTGTTGCACAGAGAGCTAGTTCAGAGGTAGCGGTGAGAGTGAGGAAGAAGAGGAAGAAGAGGAACACGAGGAGAATTGGTTAGAAGAAGTTTATGATCAAAACTTAGAATTACAAAATCGTGTTCGTGAGCTAGAAGAAACAGGTTGAAGAACGACAAGCGATCGTGGAACAAAGGATACAACAATTCAAAATTGGGTTTAGATATATGATGCTCGAACAAAATCACGCTTTGGCGGGGTTTAAGATATTAAAGTTGGAATCGAGAATTTAAAAATCAAAGATCAATTTGAAAGAAGAAACAAGCTGAGCGAAGGAGAATAGGCGATGCATGGGTAAAAGCCGCACTGTAGCGTTGATAGGGTGAAAAAGGCGTCCAGATCCAATAAAGCCAAAATAGATGAAATGGACTTTGCTTTTTGGATAGCAATTGGGAGAACCCAACATCGAATTTGGAATTACCCTGTGCATAGCGGTCAACCCGAATTCGATATGGATCAGAGAATAATGATTCAAATCATGGATCAAGAATGTGAAGAAGCACTTAAGGGTGGAATGTACCCTATAGTAAAGTCAAACTCGGTAATTTAAGCAAGAACGTATGTCGAGAAACCCGAACGAAGTTATTACGGGTAAATTAATTATTGTGAAGTCTATACTTTATTCAATACAAGTTCTACCCACTCTTTTATTCTACCTAGTTGTGTTCAATGTTTAAATTTGACTCCGAAAAAAAATTAGACTTTGATTTATCTATTGAAACTTCGTTGGGAGAAACCTTCGTTATCTCCACTGTTTATTAATCTTGTTGTTTCAAATAAACACTTTCACGATCTTATCTCTTTGAAAATACTTGTCTTTGAGGTAATTTTTGAAAACGATTGATTAACTACTTATTATTCTTTTTGTATAGTTGTTAGCTTTCATATTCCTAACCAACCTGTTATATGAATTCAAAGTAACCAAACCCTAAAGTTAATCACTGTTATATCAAGCCATAAGTAAAGAGCCCCGATCCTTTCGTTGTTGACTTCCTTGTGTGGAATGCAAAAGCCGGACTTTACGTGAGGCGTACGTCGTGAATGAGCGATGACAAGTTAATAGGTATCATTGTGAGGTCTATCTAGGTTAAAGGATAAAAGTCACGATTGGTATCAATGTAACGTCTTATCCAAGTCTTGGATAAAAGTAGCGATTTTGAATGATATTTCTATCATTATTAAATTTCTTGACATATTCTTGAAGATTTCTAGCCTACCCTAGGCGTGAAATCGAATTTTGTATTGACCCCAGTACAAAAACTCATTTCTTAAACCCTTAAATATTTCTTCAACTAAAAGGATGCATTTACGAGGATTATGATGAAAGTCATAATAAAAGCATTGGACTAATGAAAATCATGGGTATATGAAGTATTAGTAAGTGTTATGATGAGTTATGTGGTTATTATGTGAAAACATGAAAGTTTCTTAGAAATCACAAAGGGTTGAAAAATCAGATTTTGGTAAAAACGTAACACGAAATTCAATTGACCATATCTCCTATTATATTTTGAATTTTTTAGTGTGGTCAAGTCCTAGAGTTAGATCTATGAGTTTTGTAGCTTATCCAAGTGGAATCACTGGAAAAGGTGTTGTAGATTTTTGTGTGGACTGATTTTAGCAAAGGAGTGCAAAGCTGCAAAAACCGAAAAAGCTGCTGCCATGATTTTAGAGGGGCTGTTTCGGACACTTAAATTATGAGAAAAATTCTGGCCTTTTGGGAAATGAAGGTATATGGTATAAAGTACCTCCTGTCCAAAAATGAGCTCATTCTGACTTAAAATGAGCAAGTTATGACTATTTCAATATTTAGGTTTTTTCGACGAAAAATGCTATACTTAGGAGTTCTATAACTCAGATGACCATGAAATTTAAACTGGAAGCTCACATTAACATGTGTAAGGTCCTGCCAAGATTTGGGAATTTTGGAGTTAAACTTGAGGTAACTAATTTCTTAAGGAATTAATTAGAAATTGATTTTTGAAAAATAGCAAATGAATTTTAAAATTCGAGAAAAATATATTTTCATCATGGGACTATATTATGCTAAATCCCAGAAAAGAAATATTTTGGGACTGATTTGGTATTTTTCATGAAAATAGTTTAATTACTGAACATATGAGTTAAATATGTTATGTGAAGTAACAAAGTTGAAAATAGGATTTTATGGGCTAGAATCCTATATAGAGTATATGCATATTTTTTTGATGAGGATTTGATAATTGGTGATGATATCTTATGAGTATGGCGGTTTTGAATGATTAAATGCATTATATGGTAAAGCGTAAACAATTGAGATAAATTGTTTATAAATTTAAGAAATATTGTTATAATATTAATGATATTAGATTATGAGATTATTAAGTGATTGATAACATGGGGATATTCTTGAATCTGGATAAATTATATTATAAATGTTTAATATTTATCCTTTATCTCATTTGATTGATTCTTTATATCATTATCCTCATGCTTATATTATGTTGAAAGTCATCTACGTGGCGCGTAGTGCATAGATGGACTTGGTATGATTATGACCGAGGATTGTTGGGTATAATCATAACCGTAATTGAAAACACGATTATCTTTGGCACGTGGTGCATGGATAATTGTGGTGCGTGATACTAATGAATACACGATTATCTTTGGTAGTAGTGCATGGATAATTGTGGTCGTGATACTAATGAATACACGATTATCTTTGTGCGTAGTGTATGGATAATTTGTGGTCGTGATACTAATGAATACACGATTATCTTTGGTAGTAGTGCATGGATAATTTGTGATCGTGATACTAATGAATACACGATTATCTTTGGCCGTAGTGCATGGATAATTTGTGGTCGTGATACTAATGAATACATGATTATCTTTGGTCGTAGTGCATGGATAATTTGTGGTCGTGATACTAATGAATACACGATTATCTTTGACCGTAGTGCATGGATAATTTGTGGTGCGTGATACTAATGAATACACGATTATCTTTGGTAGTAGTGCATGGATAATTTGTGGTCATTGATCTTAATGAATACACGATTATCTTTGTACGTAGTGCATGGATAATTCGTGGTCGTGATAATAAAGAATATCCTTGGCACGTAGTGCGGGGATGATTCGATGATGTGGATTAATTATTGAAATTTGAGTCTCGTGAATGAAATATTAATTCATAGATGTGGTAAAAGTCATCTTTAGTAGTAGTACATTGATGGACTTGGTATGATTATGACCGAGGATTATTGATTATAATCATGGTAGTAATTAAAAACACGAATATCACGGCGATGAGTGCATGGATAATTCGTGGTCGTGATACTATTAATTTGAGTCTCGGCATTATTGGTTTTCTGATTGTATATCTTTGGCCTGTAGTGCAAAGATGAATTGTTAATGAATATCTTTGGCCGGATTGCAAAGATGAATTTAATGTTTTCAACGATAAAGGTATTCAAGGTATCCTCACCTCTTTATCATACCAGGTGCGTACCCTAATTTCGAGGGCGAAATTCCATAAGGAGGGGAGATTGTGAGACCCCAGATTTTATCAATAAAGATTTAAATTTTGTCGAAATAATTTTTAATATTATGGTGTGAATTTGAGATAATATTATAGTTGTGAGTAGTATTTATAAATTTTGCAAAGTATGCAAGTGGTTATATTATATTCTATTGGTCGGGGAATATTCGGTTTAGCAAGGAATATTCGTACAACGGCTCAATCATTGGTGGACCCCACAACAGAATTATTGTTGGATTGAGAAAACGACAAAAATATTTTATTAAAATAACGGCGGAAGTTTTACCGTTGATACTGTTGAACTACTCGGTAGTAAAAGTACAGTAATACGTGTGGTTGCATAGTAGCACATGGTATTGATTATTGATGCTTATGTGAGAAGTCACTCAGTTTGATTACATTATTGTCGATTAATAATATGAATTATTATAGCGATAATGACGTTTTGTTTTATTCGTATTATTAACGTAATAAAACAGAAACATCTTTTTATATAAAACAGAATACTTTATTAAAGTTATTCTATAAATAGAATATATTATATTTTATTATGCATAGTGTTGCATAGTGTTTTGCATAGTGTTTTGCATAGTGTTGCATAGTGTTTGCATAGTAAAATGTTTTTATATAAATAGAATATATGATATTTTATTTAAAAGATTTTGCTTTAAATATGGACCGTCGTCAGTTAAAGTATATCAATCTGGACCGTTCATGGATTAATTACTATGCATTCTATTTTCCTATAAATGAAGCTCATTCCTTCATTATTTTCTTATGAATTCATTAAAACTACAGAGAGAGAAACTATAGAGAGAAAGAAGAAAAGTATTACGCTGACTTCACTTTTCCGATATTCGGTTCTTCTAAGGTAAGGGATATTATTTGTTGTACAAGTAAAGTGTTATTCTTTCTTATTCATGAAGAGAACTTTTGTTATTCCATTCATTATTATTACATTGGAATAACTTTGTAAAAAGTGGCATACCTATACATAACTTTAACACTATCTGTGGCATACCCTATACTTGGTGAAATCCTTATATTATTCCATTCTTATTTATTACATTGGAATAACTTGTATGTCTGTGAATCCCCTATACTTGGTGATCTTCTTACATTATTCCATTCTTTATTATTACATTGGAATATCACATGCGTGTGTTTTACATAGGACACGGTTCCATTGTTTATTATTCGCATTTATTATTACATTTGGAATATCACATGCGTGTGTTTACAGGACTGGTTCCATTGTTTATTATTGAGCATTTATTATTACATTGGATCATCTGTTGGTGTGAATTTCACGATTTGGTTCCGTTATTATTATTCTATTGGAATAACTTTTCTGTCATCTAAGAATCCGCATGCATGGTGATTTCTTTTGTTATTCCATTCTTTATTATACCCGGTTGGTTAAAACTTTGACTTCTATACTCCATGAAATTAGTAGAATATCTTTGATATTTGCGTTTCATCGATATCTTTTCATGGAAATATTCTTACGATTATTCTTCAATTTTACTCTACAAAAGCGATATCATGTTGACAATTTGGGCGTTAATAATAATTCTGGATTAAATAATTCTTGAACTTGTTTTATTGAATTATTATGTCATTGTCATCATCCTCATGTTATATTATGTTATCTTTGGCTTACGTGCATAGATGAACTTAGTATGATTATGACCAGGGATCATTCGGTATAATCATGGCTTAATATAAATGATGTGACAAAAGTCCTCAGTGGCCTGTAATGCAGTGATGGATAGTTTTTGGTATGATTATGACCGGGGTGATTCGGTATAGTCATGACCATTGATAATTTGATGAAAATCCTTGGCCGAGTAGATGCAGGAGGATGATTAGATATTGTGGTTTATTCATTAAAAGCTGAGTCTTAGTCATAAAAATTGATGAAAACCTTTTAAAACCTAAAAGATAGTAGACTTTATTTTCTACTTGACTCTTTTAATGGATTGCATATTCGGCGCAGATTAAGCTGGTTGTCTATTGTATTTTATCGGTTTAACATTGTTGAAGACTATTGATAATTTATTACGCATTATCTTAGTCATAATATTTCTTCTTGGGCTAGTTGAGCTCACCCTTTCTTTCTTTATTGTTCTCTTGAAATGGGAATATATTTGAGACGAGTTGGGGAAGCAGTGATGGTCTGAAGATAGCATTAGTAGTCCTCACTATTATGTGAAATAGTATGATAATAATTGTAATGAGGACTCCTTGAGTATGGATATTGTCTAAATGACAATATTCCTATTAGAACTCTCAGTTTATGTATTTTCGTATGTTACACGACAGATGTATAATTAAGTTTGTATTTGAATTTATGTACCATGTAAGTGGCGACCCAAGATGGGTGACGTATACCTAATTTTGGGGGCGTCACATCGATTCCCAAATGCACAACTCCTTATGAATGCAAATTAGAAACTACTTTCTAATTTCATTTCACATTAGCCAAGAATTCCTGGGTTGTCATTTATCGAATCACATATGACATTTCTCTTCTTTTACTAGAAGTGGTAGATTCTTTATTGATCATTCATTATCTTTATATATAACTTTTTACACCCAAACATACCCTTTGATATACCCTTAGGGTCTTAACGAATAAGTTATAGTGTAATTCATTATATATAAGATATTATGATGATCTCTAGTCTACGGATTATTTGTACTACTATCCCTACATGAATTCCTATTGACAGACAAGTAAAACTCCATTAGGTATTCCTTAGCGAGTCACGTTCAATGAACTTATTCTCCAATAAGCACCTACATACTTGCTTTAGTGTCTCCACACAAATGATTATGAGATCAATCATTCTCATCCAATGAGTAAGCAACATATGTATCAATCTATCTGGGTTCACTAATCCCCTTTTTAGTAATCCATTGATTGAGAATATTTTAGTTTTAAGCTCTCTAAGAATTTAGATCTCATTAGCATGATCTCATCATGATTCTAAAAGTATTGCTTAAAACTATGAGTTTATCACATATTATTAAAACAACACCTTGTAGATAATTAAATATCTTTAATAAATAATTCTTTTATTAATAAATAAATATGATTGATAACAAAGTATATGTTTTATCATCATACATGATTTTCTTATATGCATACTACTTTCAAGTAGTATCAGCTCCATAAGTAGCACTTGTTCCAAAAGTGGGAATACCCCTAGAAGAGGTACAAAATCTCACCGAATGGATAATAGATGAATACCAAGAGATCTTAATAAATTATGTACATGATGAGAAAATATGGGATCGAAGCAAAGTCATGCTTGATGATATATTTGCTTTCTCTATAGCATCAAATACTACTATGATTTCTGACATGGATCTTAAACCACAAAACGTGAAAAAATGTTGAAAAAGAAAATATTGGCCAAAATAAAAATATGGTATTCAAACTGAGTTATAATCATTATTGAAAAGAGAAGTATTTTAACCAATAGTCCAAACACTGCTGGGAGTAATTTTGGTTGGAAACAAATGGGTATTTGTACGAAAGCGAAATGAGAAGTATTAAATTGTGAGATACAAGCCCGACTTGTAGCTAAAGATTTTTCACAAAGATCTGGTATTGATTATCATGATACATACTCTCCATTAATGGATGGAGTCACTTTTTGTTTTTTACTAGGTATGGCAACCATGGAAGGTTTGATGGATGTTGTAACAGCATACTTATAATATGGCTCACTTGATAGTGAGATCTACATGAGAATTCCTGAAGGATTAAAAATGGTTGAATCATAAAAGCCCCGCCCCATATATTTAAACAAGTTGCAACTTTCATTATATGGGTTGAAACAGTCTGGTCGTTTGAGGTATAATCGACTTAGTTATTATTTAATAAAAGACGGGTATACAAATAATCAAGTATGCCCATGAGTTTTTATTAAGAAAACAAAAAATGGATTTACTATCATTGTTGTATATGTATATGATTTGAATCTTGTAGATACTCCTGAAGAACTTACAAGAACTACTACTTATTTAAAGTATAAATTTGAAATGAAAGATCTTGGAAAGACAAAGTTCTGTTTGGGAATACAAGTGGAGCATTTAGCATTTGGAATTTTTGGTCATCAGTCCACATATACTGAAAAGATTCTCAATCATTTTCATATGGATAAAGCTCGCCCTTTGACTACCCCGATGGTTCTTAGATATCTAGAAGTTGATAAAGATCCATTTCGACTTCTAAAAAATAGGGAAGAAGTTCTTGGACCTGAAGTTCCATACCTAAGTGTAATATTCGCTCTTATGTATCTTGCAAACTGTACACGACCCAATATTATTTTTGCTGTCAAATTGTTGGCAAGATACAGTTCTTCTCCGACTAAGAGGAATTGGGATGGGATCAATCACATTTTAAGATACATCCGTGGAAGTATAGATCTTGAATTATTTTATTCAAGAGATTCAACGCCGCGATTAGTTAGATATGCTGATGTAGGATATTTATAAGATTCACACAATGGGGAGATCACAAACAGGTTATGTATTTACATATTGTGACATAACTATATCCTGAAAATTTATAAAGCAAATCATGACAACTACATCTACAAATCACTTAGAGATTCTCGCAATACATAAAGCAAGTAAAGTGTGTTTGGTTGAGGTCAATTATTCAACATATCCAAGAGTCATGCAGATTACCATCAATCAAAGATATTCCTACAATTATGTATGAGGATAACGTTGCATGCATTGCTTAACTTAGAGGAAAGTGCATCAAGGGAGATAGAATAAAACACATTTCACCTAAATTTTTCTATATACATGAGCTGCAAAAGAATTAAGGGTGATATAGATATGCATCAAATTTGATCATGTGATAATCTAGCCGACTTATTCACAAAGTCACTACCAAATGCAACGTTTACAAAACTTCGGAATAAGATCGGAATGCGTCGACTGAAATACTTATCAAAATATTTCATTAAAGAATAATGAATTCCTTTTTGATGGGGAGATATGCACTCTTTTTTCCTTCGCTATGTTTTTTCCCACTAGGTTTTCTTAGCAATGTTTTTAATAAGACATAATCTTCTTTCTTAGAAAATAAAGTGGGAGTGTTATAATAAGATTTCTTAATACTCCAATGTCAATGGCTATAAACTAGACCATTGGTCTAGTCTATGATGTAATTAATTTTGTTGGATTTATGTTCCTTTTTTTGCCTATAAAAGACAAACTTATCTAATGAAAGAATACACACCAAAAAAGGGAGAAATTCTCTAATACTTCTATCTTGTAATTTTGTTATTTCTTTAGTTCTATAACATAATGTATATAGTAGTGATTGGTGATAATCATTATATTATAGGCTCACTCATGTATAGTGGAACATCAATTAATTATAATTAGATAAATCATTTTGTATCCAATTTTTTGAATTCATCTTTTGTCTTCCTTTTTTTATTTATGTTAGGCTCATATTTTCTGGTTATTATTGCTATATATAATACTCCTATAATTAAGTGGAATTAGTTGATGATAATGGTCGTTCACCAATAAATTAAATTTGCTTGAGATTAATTAACTTCAATCAGGGCCTAATGTGGCTGTTTTCTCTTAGCCATTTTGGTCAAAGTATAATAGCACCATTAGCCAAATTCATATCTTGAAGCATGCATTAGCTTGCTTTTTTGTTTTAAGTAATATTAAGTAACTAGACATAAGTTGTTTTAGTTTATCTAAATATAATTTTAACATTACCACCTGAGATTTCTTAGTGAGAATTATTACCGTACTTATATCTATTTATCTATAACATAAAGCGGGAGACAGATATAACAATTATTTTTAGTGTAAACATATACGTGAAGCTTGATTATAATATATAAAAGAGAAAAAAATTCTCCAAACCCAACTTTTAAACTACTTTCAATTTAATTATAATTATAATTATAATTATAATTTAAGGAGGATTTGAAAAGGCGTTTTACCTTATTATAGATTTACAAGTGTTCAAACATATAATTAAAGAAGAACATTCACAACAGTTTTTCCAATAGACTCTTTATCCCTACATTTGAAGAATATATCAATAAATCAGTATCCAACAATTTTCTTATCCTTATATAATTGTCTATTTTAATCCTTATATATGATTTGACTCCTCAGAGTGAGGAAATCAAAAGAGCGTTCCCTATTTATATAAAATGACATTTCACACCCTATTTATTGCGATTTTATATTGATTAAAGGATCTTATCTCACTTAATTGCTGATTTGAGTATGCTTATCAAATTCATTCATTTTTATTTTTTAAACAGAGGATTTAGAGAAGAAAGAGAACTATAAAAAAAATTAAAATCAGTCAAATTTTGATTTTGATCATTTTTGTAAAAAATATTACTACTAATTATAAATTTTATTATTTTATAATTAAAATAATGTTGTTTTAGTTCTCATAAACACATAATGATCGTTGTACATTTTGATCTCTAGCAATATCTATTTTTAAATTAAAATAATTACAAATTTTAAATTCAAACAACAATTACTTTTAAATAAAAAATAGTTACAAAGTTCAAAAATTTGATTGTTGGAACTTTCAAATTTTAACTTTTAAATTTAAAATTTCAAAATTTAATATTTAAGGAATCAATATAAGGAACCTGTTGGGTACATAGTAAAAAAATTGAATTCCTATCCTACATAATGACCCAATAACACTGCAGAGTAGACATAGAGATAAAGAAATTATTGTGAATGCTCTAAGAAAATGAATGAAAAGAATTTAAAAGTCAAATGAAGTATAGAAAAATAGTCTTCCTATTAAAATAAAAAAATTTTGTGATTTTAATTTATAATAAATTATTTTCTTAAAATTCAGATTAAAGGACTAAAAGAAGGATATTTTTTGTGCTTTTTATGTATATAAAAATATTAATATATTACTATAATATGATACATTAACCAATCATGTGATTTTATAATAACATTTAAAAATAACAATTATTTATTCTATATAAATAAATATCTTTACCCAAAAAAGGTGAAGAATAAAATACTTTAGACAATGAGCTTGAAAGTCACATATTACTCCTTCCATTTATATTTATTTGACTTTTTAGAGAGTAGATTTTGTTCATATTTATTGTAGACACTCGAAATTTTTTGCACACCTGTCACTGACATTGCATAAGGGCAGATTCGTCTTTCAGAGATAACCCTGGAATACATCTCACATCCATTCCGGATATTACCGGAAGTTCAGCCTCAACCCCGGAACACACACTGGGAATATCAGGTCCAACCTCGGAGATAACCCCGAGGCATGCAGTTCTAATACCGGAAATTCCACCGGAGAAGACCGATCCATCTCGGAGATAACCCCGAGGTATTCAGTCTCAGTCCCAACAATGGGAGTAGCAGCTACCAACCTTGGAGATAACCCCAAGGAATGAAGTTCCAGCGATAACCCTGAAAATGCTTATTTCAAATGCATGCAATCAGTTTCAATCTCGGCACTCACACCGAGGCACTCAGTATGAGACCTGGAGATAACACCGAGAAAACAGGCACACCTCAGAGATGACACTGAGGACCTTCAACACTTGCAGCAGTCCAATCTCAGAGATAATCTTGAGCAACGTCTGCTTTACCAGCCCAAACGCGATAACCCCAGTGAGGGGCAAAGTCATCATCTTTCCACTTTGATGCCACATCACGTCGTCTCAACATTTCAATATATACATTTCTACACAACGATGTCCCACAAGAACCAAGGAAAACCAATCTCGAGTGACTATTACGTAGGATAACGGATAGAATTTGAAGCTTGAAGATCGGAGGGCATGGTCCCATCTTCCTGACTTCGTACAACCTCTAATCCCATGTCATTGCGTAACTCTCGACAACGGCGGTCTGAAATAGGTCTTACATACCTTAGTCGGATGCCCAGATTGCAATTCTGAAAGTTCGAGCGGACATTACAGTGCATGCGTGCACGCATGCTTGAGATGACAGGATCCCGCTGAAGCCTAGGGCAACCCGACCCGATCAGCGGTACATCTCTGGCTCCCTCTCTATAAATAGAGGGCTTGGGGTGGCCATTTTGTAAGAGAAAACGGCGAGGAAGTCTTGTCAAATTTGCTATGTACTCACTCTATACTGAGTGCTTTCTCATTTTAAACACTTGTGAGCTCACATATAGCTTCTTTTTTGTACCGACGGGAGCCGAGTGTTCATCCATCTAAAGATATAGAAGTCTTCTTTGGCAGCCCACTGTAAGCCTTCTCACACATTTTAAAGCATTTCTCTTCATCTTTGCATACACTTTTTTTCACGTTGAGAGTTGTGTTGCGTGTGTTTGCCCGGACTTCGGTCCGTGATTTCATTTCCGTTTGTATATATATATATATATATATATATATATATATATATACTTATATATATTTATTATATATATGGACTAACATTATCGAGTTATGCCTCGATTGAGCCTGAACTTCGATCCGGGCGCGTTTATTTGCTTTTTTATATATATATATATATATATATATATATATATATATATATTGATAGATATGAATCGTGTGTGTCGAACTACATTCGATGAGCACAGATTTTATATACGGTGTGTTTACCGCTTTATATATATATATATATTTACATTCGATCCACTTTGGAGTTTACTTCGTGGCGGTTGGCCAATCTTCTGACTTTATTTACTTTTTGTCCCGCCTGGAGTTTACTCCGTGGCGGTTAATGGCTTTTATAGCTTTATTTACATTTCTGATCCCCCATGGAGGTGCTTCGTGGTGGCTGATCATGTCTATATATATATATTTACAGCTTATATATATATATATACCTGCTTACTACCTTTTTATCAAAGACGACATCATGTGAGCTTAGGAATCATGTGACCACATATTCAGTTTACTGGATCTAGATTCGATTCCCGTGATGGACATTTTCAGCAGTAAGAAGCTTGTAAATTTATTCACGATGTTCGGGTTTCCTCAGATGGTTATCATACCCACGAGGAGTTCGACACTATTTTGTATATTATTTTCTTGAAGATGCTTCGCATCTCGAAAATTAAAAATAATCAAGCCGAACACTTAATATAAAATGGGAGTGTAAAATATCTCAATTACTATCGAGCACAAGGGTTTGAATAACCTCTTTTATAAAACATCACTGACATATCTTGTTAAAACTAAACTTTTTATACAAATTCAAACCTTGTGTATATAGGTGCGAACGAGACCTCGCACTACTTCCAAATAATTGCACATTGATCCACATACACACACATTCATATAACAGTTTCTTGAAAAGAGGCGGCCACCATGGTAACACGGATGTCGGGGGGTGCCTAACACCTTCCCTCCGCATAATCAAGTCCCCGGAACCTAATGAATCTCGGTTTCACCGACCCGTTTAGCAGTGCCACATCACTGGGTCAATGTGCAAACCTTTTCTCGGTTGTGTTGGTACAACCATATAAAAGACCAACTGACGACTCTTAACAGTCCATCGTCGACATTACACATGTCGGGCCTTTTTCACTTGTTTTTTCAAACAAATCTCACCTTAACATGAGAACACCAAAGAACAAGTAACGAATAGGGACAAATAAAAATTTCAACATCGACAGGTGGCGACTCTGCTGGGGACACCAGTAAGAGGACTTAAGCCGCTATTACAATCTTTTCAAATTTGTTATATGCTTGTGTATGAATATTGCATTTACAATTATGATGAATGTTTACGAATGCATATATTTTTCTGCGCTTAATGTTTTACACTATATCTACTTGTGATATTAGTGCTTCGCACATGTCATCATTTTCATAAACGGTGAGATACGTTGTATGTGAATGTATGTTGTGTGGTTCCTCCACCAGGAGGCTATCCTGTCGGTGTTTGATTACTGGACTCGTAGGAAGACTAATTCCAACGAGGCTCACGAAAGGCACCACCCAAATTCGCTCTAGTTGAAAGACCTGATTAACTTCCCGTCGAGTAAATTGCGATGATTTGGGAACCTTCATGCCAAAAAGCGGCGAGAGTAACCTAAGATAGGTCAGACTCTGATAAACCAAACACGGAGGAAAGTCTCTTCATACTTTTTCATTACTTGCAAAAACAATTACTTGTCATTTCATGCCATATTCATCTTCATGTAATGAGAAATATGAAGAAACATGTGTACATACATATTTTAAAACATGTTATCCTGAATTGTAAACAGCTAACATCCACCTTGCAGGATAATATTCCTAGAACGGATACATAGCATGTAAATATTTACATATTCCCTAGAGACTAAACTACGCAAGTCTTTTGCAGGGAAGCAATCAGACCTATTACCCGATCAAAATCCAAAAAGTCCACGAGCCTACAGTTAATTATGTCGTCATCAGACCAGACTGACCTTAATCCAGTTTCGCGTAAAGAATTTGTTGGATTAAGCAAACAAATCACAAATTTGGCTGTTCTACTTAAAGAACTACACAAGTCTACTCAGGGTCCAAAGATACCCTTACATGATGAATCCTCTACACAAGGGGGAACTCAAGCCATTACGATACCTGAACTTCAGTTGGATACGACCAACAAAATTCATGATGCCACCCATCTCACAGGAGATCCAGACAACGGTGACATCAGAAAGAAAGTCCTTCAAATGGAAGAAACCCTTCGTGCTATCAAGGGAATTGGAGCACACAGGAGTGTCTCATAAGCTGAACTTTGTATATTACCTGGTGTTCATTATCCAAAAAAGTTTAAGACTCCTGACTTCAAAAAGTATGACGGGTTAGGAGATCCTTACACACATTTGAAGGTGTTCATTGGAGAACTTGGATCTTATGCAGAGGACGAGAAGCTTAGGATGCAGCTATTCTAGAAGAGTCTAACTAAAGAAACCCGTTCATGGTATACCAGATTAGACAACTCAAAGATCCATAGTTGGGAGGAGCTAGCTCACGCCTTCCTAACTCAATATAGCTTCCAGTCTCAGATGGCTCCTGACCGGTACCAGATTACCAAGGTCAAGAAATTGTTCAACGAGTCTTTCAGAGAGTATGCTCAAAGGTGGAGGCGCCTTGATGCTCAAGTTATTCCTTCCATGACAAAATCAAAAATGGTCATGACTTTCATAGACATACAAGAAGCTTCTTTCTATGAAAGAGTGTTAGTTGGCATTGGTAAACCATTTTTTGAAATGATTAAACATGGGGAAATGGCTGAGATGGGATTGAAGTCTGGAAAAATTTAAGACCTAGCTGCCCTTAAAGTTGTTGCTGAGCACATCCAATTCGAAAATTATGGAAACAACCCCCGGAGGGTCCATAAAAAGAAAGAGGAAGATGTTTCCCTGATACTACAAGGTCAAAAAGGCAATCAGAACATGCCTATCCAGAGGAGAAACTACACTCCCTTTTAAGCACAGTCTTCAAACCCTCCAATGACAAAAGGTGGAGAAATCAAACCCCCTGGAGTGTTCACACCCTTAGGGGATTCGCTCGAGAATATTCTCATTCTTCTGACAACTCAGAAGAAAATTATGCATCTTCTTCCACCATCCAACCCTAATGGGAGGAGTTTTAATGCTGCTCGGAAATGTGCTTATCATGCCGGGGCACCTGGACATGATACTCAAGATTGTTGGGCCTTGAAACACAAAATCCAAGATTTGATAGACAACAGGGAGATCGTGGTCACCAAACCGGATCAACCTCACGTGAAAGACAGCCCTCTTCCCTAACACAAAGAGGAAGAGGTCAACATGATTAATTGGACCAGTGGACAGAGTTCCAATTTTAACGATGATGGGCCAACCTATGGAGGAAATACTTCAGATGATGATTAATGATGGAAGGATTACTTCCCTTCTACCTCCAATCAATCCCCGTTCAGGACGGTTTAATTTTGATGGAGTTTGCCAATATCACTCCAATTCTCGCGGTCACAGCACGAAAGAATGCTGGGCACTCCGCCACCTCATTCAAAATCTAATTGACAGCGGAGTCCTGCAACTAGAAGACAACAATACTGTGCTATTTGAGTGTGAGAGTACTTATCCTATTAAATGGAAGGGATTGGTAACAGTTATATCTGCTGTGGCTGATGAGACTGTCAAACCTCTCACAATACAAGCAATTCAACTCAAAGGAATTGACAATCCTTTGAAAGTGGTTGCTCCCGAGCTAATCAACTTGCCATTCAGACCACAATATCATGTTACCAGCTTACAAAAGGACCCATGGAATTATGGAGAAGCTGAAGGATCCACCTCTCATACAACTGCTGCAGTGTCGAAGGAAAATCCACTGTATCTTCCCCAACGGGTGATAAAGTCCACCATCAAGTCAAAGGGAAAAATACCCATGGAGAAGATTGAAAAATTCCTCCGCACTATGGGACATAACGAAGCCAAGGTGGTTTTAAGCTTAAGAGAAGCTCCACACCAAATTTCAATCCTGGACTTGGTTTTAACTTCCAAGGATCACAGAAGAATCTTACTTAAGGTTTTGGAAGAAGCCTACTTACCGACATCAGTGGATACAGAAAAATTTCAACATCTGGTTGATCACATTTTTAACAAAAATGTGATATCTTTCACTAATGACGACATACCGCCCGGAGGGACCGGTCATTGTAAGCCGTTACACATTGCGGTTTTGTCCTCCAAATATATGATAGCTGGAGTTTTGATAGATGGAGGTTCATCTCTAAATATATGTCCTTACGTTACGTTGCTAAAGATGAACATCAATCTCAAACGGATCCAAAGCAGCCATACGGTTATTAAAGCTTTTGACGGAGCCCGTCGAAATTCAGTTAGAGAGATTGAGCTACCAATTGAGATTGGTCCCCATACCTTCTGCGTATCTTTTCACGCGCTCAAAATAGATTCAGGATACAACCTCCTATTGGGAAGACCGTGGATTTATATGGCTGGGGAAGTCCCCTCCACTCTTCATCGGCAACTGAAATACATTATGAATGACAGCTTAGTCACGGTTAACGTTGAGCCAGAATATCCTAAACAGAGTGATATACCTCTCATTAGCTTTAATTCAGAAGTTGAGCCGGTCAGTTTCCATGCCCTGGAGGTGAGCAACACTCACTACCACCCTATTAGGGCGCCACCTCTCACACCCAAGATTTCTGCCGAAGGAATGTCGGCTACTTAAGAAATGATATCTTTGGGTCATCAGCCAGGATAAGGGCTGGGTAAAAGTCATCAGGGTATTAAGCACCCAATTCAAGTTGTCAGTCAAACTAGGATAGTTGGACTGGGCTTTTCTGCCAGTTCTAGTCACAGGAATCCACATAAACATCATCAGATTCCTCCAGCTTCAGTTACACGATGTTTGTCTATACCTACAAATGCTGAGTCCACACAACCTCTTATAAAGGTGCCAGCCAGAGTCATGGCTGTGTTATTTCCCAAGCCGATACCGGTAAAAGAGAAAGAAGTCTTTGTTCCAGACCCCAGAGTGGAAGAGGAGGAACGAAGAATTAAGCAAGACATCGTCAAAATGATTTCAGGCATACGCATCATAGTTCATGATGAACATACAAACAAATACACCCCAGACGATGATTGCCCACACATAATGGTCATCATTCGGGACAAGGAGGATGATGACAGCCCCTCCATCACTGTCGTCCCCCAGGACTTTGCCATCGACAATTGGAACATCACTCATTGCATTGGTCGATGAGGGTAAAGCGGGCAAGAACTCTTTCTTCCCTGTAGATATCATAACTGCTTACTTTTCTGTACAGTACTAGCAGTTTTATTTTGTCAGTATATACTAACACTGTGTATGATTAAACCATTTCATATATACTAAGTGAAAGCATATTTTTTTTCAGGACTCTAAATTTAGATATGCATGTGCTTGCTGATAAGGTGCCTTTTCTCCACAAGGATTGTAGCTTTGATGAAAAGCTAGATTCAGCCTTGATGGAAATACATGAGGACATTGAGGTGCCTAAAGAAATTCAAGAATGGGTCGAAGATAAACCTAAACCCAACCTTGATCAAACCACTCCTTTCAATCTCGGAACCTTAGAAAGCCCTAAGTTAATCCATATTGGTTCAGATCTTACCCAAAACCAAAGGAATGACATGGTTACGCTACTAACCCAATTCCAAGATGTGTTTGCATGGTCTCACGAAGACATGGTGGGCTTTTCCACTGACATTGTTCTTCATTACCTTCCCATTAAAGAGGGATTCAAACCAGTCAAGCAGAAGCTCAGGCGATTGAAACCTGAGTGGAGTTTAAAGGTAAAAAAAGAAATTATGAAACAATTTTAAGATGGAATTATCATGGTATCAACATATCCTGAATGGATATCCAACATCGTTCCCGTACCTAAACCTGGAGGAAAGGTGCGAGTTTGCGTGGATTATCGAGACTTGAACAAAGCTTTCCTTAAAGATAGCTTTCTCGTGCCATTTATCCACATTCTCATTGACAATACTGCTCAGTACGTCATGTACTCTTTTGCGGATTATTTCGCGGGGTATCATCAAATCATGGTCGCTGAGGAAGATCGTGAGAAAACTCCTTTCATCACGCCTTGGGGAAAAATTTGCTATAGACGATTGGCATTCGGCCTCATCAATGCTGGAGCCACCTATCAACGAGCTATGATGGCTCTTTTCCACGACTTAATGCACAAAGAGATAGAGATCTACGTGGATGACATTATTGTCAAATCCCGAAGGGAAGATGACCACTTAGAGCATCTTGTGAAGCTATTCAATAGGTTGCGTAAGTACAACTTGAAGTTGAATCCAGCCAAGTGCTCCTTTGGTGTTAAATCAGGCAAGTTGCTAGGATTCCTAGTCAGCCACAAAGGGATTGAGCTGGACCGCACTAAAATCCAGGCTATAACGGAAATGCCCATTCCATAGACAGAGAAGGAAATACGGGGATTTTTGGGAAGAATCAACTTCATTAGCAGGTTCATTTCTCAACACGCAGCAACCTGTGAGCCTATATTTAAGTTGTTAAGGAAGAACTCCTCCATGAAATAGAACGACGAGTGCCAGAAAGCCTTCCTCACAATCAAAGAACAGCTAGTCAAAGCTCCCATTTTGGTACCACCTAGTGATGATGTTCCCCTATTCATGTACATGTCCATAAGTGACAATGCCATGGGCTGCATACTGGGACAGAAAGATGATAGAGGCCAAAAACGAGCTATCTATTACCTCAGCAAAAGATTCAGCAGCAGTGAACACAAGTACACTCTGATTGAGAAGACTTGTTGTGCTTTATCATGGGCTTCCATGAGGTTACAACATTACCTCCATGGTCACACAACCCATATCATATCCCGCGTGGATCCTCTCAAGTACGTGTTCAACAAACCCATGTTAAATTGCTGACTGTCCAGATGTCAGTTGATCCTACAACAATTTGATATCGTCTATGTGACGCAAAAGTCTATCAAAGGTCAAGGAATTACGGATCAACTGGCCGCCGCACTTTCAGGGGATTTCAAACCCTTGGAAACCTATTTCCCCGATGAAGGGGTAATGACAGTTCATCAACACCATCAGTATGATACATGCCATACATGGAAAATGTATTTCGATGGAGCTATTAATATGGAAGGTTCTGGAGCTGGAGCAGTTCTGGTATCCAGTACGGGGGAGTAGTATCCCATCGCCGTCAAACTGCAGTTTGTCATCACCAATAACACAGCTGAGTATGAAGGCTGTCTCATGGGGCTAAAACTTGCCCCTTCAATGGGCATCAGGCGGTTAACTGTCTTTGGGGATTCGGAGTTGGTAATCAGACAATTCACGGGAATTTATCAAACCAAAGAGCTACATTTGCTGCCTTACCATCGACAAGTTTTACAGATGGCTTTGGAGTTCAAAGAAATCTCCTTTCTACACATTCCTCGTAATAGGAATAACTTTGCAGACGCGCTAGCAACTTTGGCCTCCTTGATTCACATGTCCGACAAGGAACACATGTCAAGCGTCACATTTACCCTGCACAAGGCACCGGCCTATGGGAACTATGTTGGAGAAGTATCAGATGAGCTACCTCCCATCCATCATCCTTGGTATCAGCATATCAAGGAGTACCTACGAGATGGATCTACACCCACTGAGGCGAGCCCGACTGAGAAAAGGTGGATCCATCGACTTGCTATGAAATTCTACCTGAGCGGAGATGCACTCTATAAAAGAGATACATGACTAAGTCTCCTCAGATGTCTGGACAAGGACCAAGCTCAAAGACTCATGGATGATGTCCATGGTGGAGTATGTGGCCCACACATGAGCGGCCCCTGCTTGTTAAGAAGATCCTCAGAACAGGACACTACTAGCTCACCCTCAAAGCTGACTATGATGATCACGTCAAGAGGTGTTATCAATGCCAAATTCATGGAAATGCCATCCACGCCCCTCCGAGGGAGCTCCACAATATGAGTTCACCTTGGCCCTTCTCAATGTGGGGAGTGGACGTGATCGGACCCATCGATCCTAAAGCCAGTAATGGGCATCGCTTTATATTCACCATGATCGACTACTTCACCAAGTGGGTAGAAGCAGCCTCCTTCCCCAGGGCTACCAAAGAAGTTATCATTGCTTTCATCAGAAATAATGTCATTTGTCGATATAGACAGCCAGAGGTAATTATGTCAGATAATGCGAAGAACCTCAACAACAAAATGATGGAGGAGTTATGCAGTAAATTCCACATCAAACATCTTAACTCCGTCATCTACCGTCCAAAGATGAATGGTATTGTTGAAGCGGCTAACAAAAACATCAAGAAGATCATGCAAAAGATGTTTGCCAACCACAAAGAATGGCCTGACTTATTGCCTCTTACTCTGTTAGCCTACAGAACATCAATGCGCACTTCCATTGGGGAAACCCCCTACGCATTAACCTATGGGATGGAAGCAGTGTTCCTCATAGAAGTTGAAATGGAATCCCTCAGAATAGATGCTAAGCTGGATGAAGAGCAATGGGTACAAGACAGGTATCACCAATTGTCTATAATAGTCGAAAGGTGAACCGCGGCTATCTTCCATGGTCAGTTATATCAACAAAGGATCGCCAGATCCTACAACAGAAAAGTCCGGCTACGACAGTTTAAACAACATGACTTGGTTTTAAAGAAGATACTTGACAACCAAGATCAGTCCAAGGGAAAATTCGCCCCTAACTGGGAAGGCACGTTTGTTGTCAAGGAGGTATTGATAGGAGGCGCTCTCAGATTGCAGGAAATGGACGGCGATAAATTTCCACAACTCATCAACTCAGACACCGTGAAACGGTACTATATCTGAAGTTATCATCAAGAAAACATCCTGGTGTTTGATCATCAGATCACCAGTCATTCAGGTTCTTTAACCCTTCATCACATACAACTCTGCGCCACACTTCTCCCCTCAGGGAAACATACTTTTTCAAGCCAGCAGCCTCGCTTCACTCCGTTCATACAACTTCGGTTATCCCACTAGGGATTGAACCTTTCACACTTGCAGTTTGTCCCCAAACATGGGATCAAACTTATTACATCTGCAGTTTGTCCTGAAGTTATGATCAAACTTTCTTTTTCCCCGCAGTCTGACCTGCACATGGGATCAAGCTTTTCTGCTATAAATTGTCTTGAGGGGCGAACTACGTCGACCTGATCTCCTCTTCAATAGGAGTACGTAGGCAACCATTTTACATGGCTCGGTCGCAATAAAAAAAAATAACAAAAACATTTTTATACCCTTCTCCTTACAAAAACAAAAACAACAAAAACATTCCTACACCATTTCTGCCACATACAGCATTGAACCTCTTACACCAGGTTTGAACTACGCGGACCTGATCTCTTCTTCAATAGGAGTACGTAGGCAGCCATTTATGGTTCGGTCTCACCTCCTACCAAAATAACAATACTTGTCAGCGGTACTGAGATCATCATTCAAATTCACCACATTTCATTCGGCTTTAGACCAGAGGGATGGAATTACCTGAACTCCTCCTAAATAGGAGATTCAGCGACCATCTAAGCTGCGGTTGAGCCTCAAAGAGCAACACCAATCCATAAGAGATGGAATTAACTAGGCTTCTCACAAATAGAAGTACTGGCGACCATCTGTGGTGCGGTCAACCTCAGAGAGGAAAGCCACACTCCTCTCCACATTTCAATACAGAAACCAGTCCCAAGACACCAAAGATGGTAGGGATCCATATGTTTCAATGATCCATTCTGAACTATCCAGTGACAATTCAATGGCCATCCATCAAGGAGGAATTCAGAATACATCAAGATCACAAGCCCTATAGAAATAAGCAAATATCGAGCAAGCAACAGACATATCTAAAAGGGAAGGGATCAAAAATATATTTCCCTGCTATATATAATAATGTTTGATATATATAATGTAAATTGTACATGACAAAATGGCTAAGCTAGTCTGTGCAGAAAAATACAAGCTCATCTACAAGTCGGTGTATATGTGAGCTATCAAGCCCAACATGGCATCCCTCTCAGCACAAGGAGGTAACGATGTGGTCTCCTGTACAAGGGTATCCACATGAGCTAACAGATCTACAACCATCTGCATGGTGACTCTATGATCATCGATGTATGTGCTCATCTCTACAATCATGCTAGTGGTAAGAAACCTCACTGTAGTACCATCTGTAACGACTACGTCCCAGGCAGATATGGCACTATCCCTCTCAACTATCACGGTATCTCTGGCTGATCTGGCCTCATCCCACTCAACAACAGCAGCGTCTCTATGAGCTAATGCCTCGTCTCTCTCTAACAGAGTTGCGTCTCTCCCATCAAGGGCTATCAACATCAAGGCTCTAGCCTGATCTCTCTCGAAGGTCATCAGATGAAGACTCTGCTCGAAGTATTGTGCCGAATGTAGGATCACAACAGTGCTAGTATTGGGAAAATCTAAAGGAGATGCTGGCAACCCAGTAGATTGCTCATCCTCGATGTGAGAATCAACGTCCTCCATAGGCTCTCCATATTCTGAATCACTATCCGATACTGTGGATACTGCCGCAGCCGATGAAATTTTTGTCTCCATCCACGCAGAATACTCTAGCGAACAATCCGGATGGCAAATAGAGAAAGAGGCTATCTCACGATGATCCCAACATGCATACACTCGGGATTGGTCCTCTGCTGATATATGGCGAGAAGCTCAACGCTGACCTAACGCCCCTTTGAAAGGATGGAAATCCTATAACTAGTTAAACTGCGACATCACGGCTACCAGGTGATAGGTAGTCATGCCCCTCAAACCAGCCAGAGGGAGATAATACATGCCCAGAGCATGAGTAATGAAGCTATAGGGTGAGCTAAGCCCTGTACACGACAGAATGCCAAACGTATCTCTGATATCCACTAAGAACATCGACCAAGACATAGCGTCTGTACACTCTGATGGCTGAAAGGAGTAAGACATAGTTATATCATGGGTGAAGCAATACCCATGTATGCGAAAGGTCCCAATTGGTCTCAAGTGTGACATGAACCACACGTATAGCATGATCGTGCTGCCTGTAAGCACTCCCATCGGATAAGTGCAGCAGTATATGGCCGACCTCAGCGTCTCTGCCAAGATCATCGATACAATGGAATGACCCTCCCTAAGAGCTCTCACTGCCATGATGACTCCGATGTCTATCTCATCCATGTACCGTGGCATATATACATATGACAACACGTACAGTAGCAGAACATCTACTCAGGCCGAGCGCCAATAATTTTCTGGTGCGGTGAAATCCCCGGAGTTCCGCGTATAGCTATCCTCAAAGACAAATCTGTCAAACAGAAAACGCTGGGATATAACATGACCAGATGTTAGCTAATCCTGTACCACCCTACGCTGCAGTCCGATGAGGGTCATAAACTGTCTGCTCATATCTCCAATAGCCATATACGCGCAAGGTCTGTCTAATGGCATCATCGTCAACCGTGCATACTCCTCCAGAGTCGAAGTCAACTCATGGGTGACAAATTGGAAAACCTGCCTCTCCGATACCCAATGCTCCAGCATGCCCTCCACGAATCCTGTGGGAACCTGAAACATCAACAGGGTCATAGTATGCTACAACAAATGATCTACAGTCACCATGTCTAATGGTGACATGATGTCATACCACAATCGCATACCAGATGCCACCAATAATGGTGGGGTATAATCAATACGGCTAACTGTAGAAGAAGACATCTGTACGTGTCGTGTCATAAGACCATCCAAGAGTCAATGCTGAATATCTTTGGAAATACATACATATGCATAACATGATACATGCATTACAGGTACTAGATGACAATATGATATAGGGAATGAAAAACAATGCATACATTCCTAAGTATATCATCATCTACATACATCATCTCTGTACAGCTAAAAATACAAGGAAATGGGGCATAAACGCCCTACTACTAATAGAGGCCTATCAAAAGATATAGCAAGAATGGGGCACAGCCACCCAATATCTAACAGAGGCCTATCAAAAGTGATAACGAGAATACACATCAGAAGAAGATAATGGTGTCAATATCTATATCATCAATCCTGTCCACCTGATGTAACTCCTCCTGAGTCACTGGATCTCTATCAACAAGGATGTCAGGCCTATACAAAGGAGGATCTGCGCCGGTAAAGCTAAATGGGTCATCTGAGGGGCCAGTGCCTGAGCTAGAAGGATCAAACGAATCTGCCTCTGTCGGATCTCTACCCAAATATCGGATAAAGAAATGTGATCGGTCCAGTCGCTAGGTCAAACTGTCAATCTGTGTCAAATGAGTTGGATCTCGAACACAGGCTAGCCAATCCGTCATCATCACGGATCCTGGAACCATATCCCCCATAAACTGAGTGGCGCGGGACTGAGCTCCAATAGTGCGAGGTGACCACCAATGCTGGAACATCTCCTGAGTGTAGGGACCCTCTGATAATGCAAAACTTTCAACCCCCAACAATGGGATATCACTGACGGGTGACTGCGACACAGGCTAATAATGTCTGGCAGGAGGCAAGATCGGTATACGGATCTCTCATGTGGTGCTCCTAATAGCATGCTCTCCTAAATAGAGCTCCCATCCTCCATCAGTGAAGAGAGGAACCCTACGGGTGGAAATCACATACTCGACACCAGTCGGGTACCCATCCTCAAATCCCATAGCCAAGTGCTCCCCAGAATAAGGAATCCATGTGATGACATCAGTTGTCAACAACTCCAGCTGTAAGCGGCAATGAGTGAAACCCTCAGCTACAAGGACCTCCGCCAGTATGGAATGATGCCATCGTCGTCCTCGTGGATAGGTGTATAAACCTAACACGCTCACATGGCGCAAACATGGAAGCCTCTAATAGGCCCAAAACTGCCAACACAAAGGCAAACATCTGCGGTCAGTAAACACTCCTAACTTACATATGGGAAACTATAAGAGAAATATTCACCAGCAGAAATGGGTCGAATCCTAACCAAGCCTTGGTCAAGCCCTGCGAACGCATATGCATACCCCTGAGGAAATAGGCGAAGGTGTAGGAAACCCAGTCATAATCTCCTATATGGTCCACATACCGCATGGCGCTGATCAAAGCGAATAACACAGTAGAAGAGTTATCTGTTATGAAGCAGCCTCTAATGATCATCAGGAACAATCGCCGAAGAATGTGATCCCTGACTCTGACATCATCTGGCATGGGCTCACTTAACAGCCCACTCATAGCATCCACGCTCAAAGGACCCGTACGAATGGTCCTGCCCTTGAGCGCCCCGTGTGGAACTCCTAACAAGGATCTGACGGTAGTAGGGGTAATATCCGCCATGCAAGGCATTGGTGCCCCTCTAAACTCCATCCCTGTGATAAACCTCACAGTCTAGCAAATGGAGTGACTGAATCTGGTGAAACCAGCGCTCAAAAAATGCCCTAAGGTAACCCTAGGGACAACGACGGGGAAGGATGGAAAAGAACGCCTCAAATCCCCAATCATGCACAATTGCTCTATAGTCAGGATGCAGAGCCTGGTACATGGAGTGAATGCTAAACCAATTCCCTCGAGGCTGTGTAAATTCGGGAACCTACATGAAATGCAGATCAACATCAAAAACCTTTTACTCCTTATCCATAGGAAAGAAGGAAGATTAAAATCTAACGTCATACCTCGTTGGCATGCAAATACATCGAGGGATGTCAACTTAAATCACCCAGAAGCTCTGGGTTTGCCACCTGAATACTCGGGAGGTCCCTACGGGGAACATGTGCAGAAGGAGCGGGGTCCGCAACCGGAACATCCTCGTCCTCATCCTCAATGTTCGGCTCATCAACCCAGACTGGACGTATCACCGCCTCCACCAACTGACGAGGCTGTCTAATAGAACGGGGTCGAGGCACTTCAGAAGCCCTCCTCCGTATACCAGAAGTGGTCCTACGGGAACTACTCGGCTGATCTAGATCCATAATATCTGGACAAAAGTCTCCAAATCACCTCAGAAAGGGTGTGATAATTTCTAACCTGGAGCTTTCTTTTTAAAATGCATTTTATGACTACATGCATGCATGCATTACTTTAACATACATCTACAGTAGAGTTAAAAATGCATGACTATTCAAATGCCTACATTTTGAAATTTTTTGTCATAGTCCCCTTTGTAAATGTGACTATCCACATGCACATAGGCATGACTAGGTGGCCATTCAGTAGCACACCTGCCCACAGTCATATACATCCTATATGAATAAAAAGTCAAAGTCATTAATCCGTAAGGGTAGTTTAATTACCAAGATTACTTTTTATTTTTTACCTTTTGCTCATTTGTCCTCAAATAGGATAAGAAATAGCAGAAAAAGGGTGCCAATTTGACTGTCTCAGAAGTCAAATTTTTTCACATCATTATGTTCAGCATGGTTTAATACTAACATTTACTATATAAAATATTTTTTATCAAGTCATTTGAGCATGCATATTCACTACTATGTGTTTAGATACATTTTATGTGATAAATCATTTTCCAACGGATAAAAACTCGAAAAGAAGACATGCATACGTTACCAGGACAGTGCAGAATACTTGTATGGTGACAGAATTTGCAGAAAGTCGCCTGAACTCAGCAGATCTAAAGAAGAGCTCTCAGATTTCCTTAATGGCGCAATATGAAAATGACTTATGAAAGTAACCACAAGCTGAAAGCAATCTCAGATTTCCTTATGAAAGCAACCACAGTACAGAATACCTTCTGTTAAGGTAATTTGGAGGAACCACAACGCTGAAGAAGCTACGTGGGAACTCGAAGAGAATATGATGAAGAATTATCCTTATTTATTTACTTAGATTGTTATAAGCGATTCTGGGGACAGAATCTTTGTAAGAGTGGGAGAATGTAATGGGTCGAATTTTTTTTGAGCCGTGATTCTGGGGACAGAATCCTTTTAAGAGGGGAAAGATGTGACAACCGAGATTTTGTAATTAATTTTAATATTTATTGGATTGAATAAATATTTTTCGATGAATTAATTATTAGATTAAATAATTAATTGATGAAATTGTGGTAGATTAATTTAATTATATGTGTTATATTTATTAAATTAATGTGGAGAATTTTGTTATTCAAGTATGTCATTATGTGAGCTTATTGTATTAAAAGAAATATTTAATGAGCCTAATGTTATTTTAATTAATTTAATTATTAATTAGAGATTTAAGAATTTGACATTATTAATCAATGAGAAATTTAATTATTTGACTATGTGAATTTATGAGAAATTATTATATTTTATTTAAAGTAAATTAAATAAGATATTGATTTATTTTATAAAGGAGTGTGACATTATTTAAACTATAGTATAGGAGGTTTTATTAAATTAATTGGGTATAAGCTTTTAAATGGTAGCCAAACATGGCTTTAGTGGGAGTTGAGGGAAGTTACCCATGACTGGGTAACTGACCACAAACGTCAATTATTTTCTCAGATATTATATACGCGTCTTTTCTTATTCATTTTTTTTTTCTAAGTTTAGCAAGGAAATCACAGAGAGAGTTTGAGAAATTTTTGAGAGAGATTGTGAGTACTGTGATTGAAGTAGAGAGAAAGTATCATCCTTGTTCATCTACGCTTTGGGTAATTCTCTCCAACCCAATTCTCATATTTTACGTCATTTAGTTTTTATGCAAATGGCTTTCATTCATCCTGTAAAGTCTCTGTAATTGGAAAATTGTGTTATTATATGGATATATGTAATAATACGAGTAACATAGCATGTTTTATATATATTGTATATGATTCTATATCATTAGTTTCATAATACTATGACTTGTTATTTCAAAAAATTACAGAGTATGGGTTAGGGCCATATGGCCCTTATACGTAACTTTAATACGTCAACCATAAATTTTTCTACAAAATTTCCACTTGTATATGATTAGGCATGCTAAAACGAACAAAACAAAACTTGAATGGTTGGATTTAGCCTTATAACGAATCCGTGGCGTTGAATTTTAGGAATTTATGTTCAAAACCTTCAAGAACATCAAGAACGGTGAAATTGCATGTCTTAATTCTGTAATTATGTGTTTTAATTGGTTAAAATCACTCTATAAAGGTTGGGTAATGATCATATATGAATTATAGTATTTGGGTATGCTTAAATTAATATATGGACAAGAAAATTGGAAGTTGTGGCCATGTTCTCTGTATTCTTCACAAGAACATATGGGTGAACTTGGGAGATTTTTGTTGGCCCAACCTTATTACGAATGAATCGCAGAAATTGCAGAATCGAGTGCTGGTAACCCCCCACCCCGTGGTGTTACCAAACTAAATTACCATGGCCTACGCAAAAAAATAAATAAATAAAAATAAAAATAATAATAATTAATTAAAATATTTCTTAAATAAAATAAATATTTTAATTGAGATATTTATGGAGTAAAATAAATATTCGATGAAAATTATTATTAAAATATTTATAAAATAAAATAAATATTTTAATTGAGATATTTATGGAGTAAAATAAATATTCGATGAAAATTATTAATTAAAATATTTCTTAAATAAAATAAATATTTTAATTGAGATATTTATGGAGTAAAATAAATATTCGATGAAAATTATTATTAAAATATTTATAAAATAAAATAAATATTTTAATTGAGATATTTATGGAGTAAAATAAATATTCGATAAAAATTATTATTAAAATATTTATAAAATAAAATAAATATTTTAATTGAGATATTTATGGAGTAAAATAAATATTCGATGAAAATTATTATTAAAATATTTATAAAATAAATAAATATTTTAGTTGAAATATTTATGGAATAAAATAAAAATTCAATGGAAATTATTATGAAATAATTTATTCGAGTGTAATAATAGTAAGGGGATGAAAATATTCTAAGGGTAATGATTTGTTAAATAAAGTGGAGTTTATATTAAATAATTAAGTGAAAATATAACTAATGAATGTCGTGAATACATATGGTATGTGTGTAGGATTTGTGGTGAACGGAAGTAGTAATCGTTTAGCCTACGCACGAGGCAAGTTTCCTAACCCTACTTGTTATCATTGTTCAAGTTTATTATTTACCTCTAGTAAATTCTCATTACTATTATTCAAATTCGAATTGTTATATTAAAGATTGATTATCTTTTCAAAGTATGAATTTGTTATACAATAATTGTTCTATTGTATACTTCTTAAGATTATTATTCAATTTGAATATCATTATTGTTGAACCTTGTTAGACTAGCGAACCCTTTATAATTCGACTAGTCCATAGTTGATGAGCGTTCTAAATTTCAGAACCCTTGATGAATTATCCAAACCAAACTTCTTTTGGTGCGGACTCAAATGTGAAACTGAGATGAACAACCCTGTATAGGGGATTACTTATGCGTTAAGCGTTAAGATATTGTGCACGAAGATGGTACTAAAGGTCGATCCCCAAGCACGAAGAAGAAGAGTCCATAGTCTTGTGATCGTTAAAGGTTTCAAGTATAACCCTTGATAACCTAGGACATAGTTCAAGGTCTTATGACCCTCAGAAATCTTTTAATTCTTGTTATTCATTCTTGATTCAAAAGTTGAGCTTTTATTTCAGAAGTCTTTGATTCACTCGCATGTTATTATACATTATTATTTCATTATTTTACTTGTGGGCAATAGTGCTCACTCTTGCGTAATAATAACATTGCAATTAAGAACGAAAGAGCAGACGAACCTTCCACTAGTAAAGGCAAGGGCAAGCTTATCAAGTAATGAAGACTGATTATTTATGTGATGTAATTAGAATTGATGTTACTAAGACTTATTTGTTTATGTTTCCGCACAGATGATTTAAAGTTAGAGTAACCTGGGATTTATTTATTATATAGTTGATGTAACCCCATAAGGGAAGATTTATTATTATTTCTATCTATTGCATGGTTTGCATTTATTTATGGGTAGATAGATGGATGATGTTTCAGACAATGAACACCAAATCTGTGGAATCAAGTACCTAGATTTGGGGTGTCATGAGTTAGTATCAAAGTCGTGAGGTTATGAACCTTAGGTGGGGAACAACCTTAGGTAGTAGCCTTATAGAAAGAACATAGTGATGGAAAACTCTTATCGAGTTCTAAGAAATGAATTTTGTAATTCATTGAAGATAATAAAAGACTTTATGTGCTTATGTGTTAAATTATGTGCTCACTAGTACGACTTAGTAACTAAAACTTGAAATTTTATTGTCAGGATGTCGGATGTTGGAGGAACTAGTCGAAGGGGGAGGAAGAACCCCAGTACCCAAAGACTTCCTCACGGAGGAGGAGCCGAGAGACATTCATGTCGTTAGGGAACATTAGTGTGAGAGGAGTCATCTCCATTGATCACCGTTGTTGGTCGGGAGCATGAACTCGAGGCCCGATCCCGAGGAGGATCCTGAGGAGGAATTTGAAGAGGAAGAGGAAGAAGAAGAGGAGTTTCCACAGCACTCCATTGATGCTGAGATGTACGACACATTATACGACCGTAACGTGGAGTTACGAGATGAGGTGCAGGATCTGACTGAGCGGGCTATTATTCAGCATATTACTCTAGAGCAGAAGGAGAGGGAGATTTTGACTCTTCACTCACGATTGGGAAATATAGAATGGGATTTGGTCCACAAGAAGGGTCAAACCGAAGATAAGACCGCAGGGATAGAAAAGTTGAAGAAGGAACTGAAGGAAAGCTCTGAAAGGCTGATTATAGCAGAGGAAGGCTGGGTAAGAGAGTCACGTCGTGCTGATCTTGCAGAAGAGGATGGTCGTGCAAAGAAGGCGAAGCTTGGGGAGACATACTCTACACTTAATCATGCAATGGATGAGGCCCAGGATCGAGTTTTGAGGTACCCTATCCAGTTCGAAGGACTTTCATCGTATACATCTTTGGATCGCAGGGACGATGTCTCGCATCATGGAAGAGGAGCGTAGCAAGGCTATTTAAGCGCCTTGATGATAAAGTGATAGAATTTGTTTACTTATGTGATAAACTTGTCTATTATTTAGATGTAAATTCGATGTAGTTATGAACAAAGAAATATTTTAATATTTAAATCTCGTGGATTCTTTATCTCGAGGATAGTTGATGTAAATAGCGGTGATGCTATGTAAATCGATGTTAAAACTTTTGATTTGAATGAATATATATCAAGTTGTTTGAGATAATGTGTTAAATAATTATATTAAATTGTTGAGTTAAGTCTTAACTATTTAGAGAATTTAATAGAGATTTAATAAGCATATATTTTAACAGAAATATGCCGCCAAGAAGAAGACAACAACGTCAGCTAGTTCAGGAAGAGTCAACAAATAACAACAATAATGCCAATGCTAATCCCGTTCAGCAGTTGGTTAACTTACTAACTGGAGCAATGAATAATCAACCTCAAGCTCCACCAAATACTACGTTTAAAGATTTCAAGGCAGTGGGACCGCCAGAGTTTAAAGGTTCCATGAACCCGATCGAGGCTCAAATGTGGGTTATGGAGATGGAGAAGGTTTTCGATGTTACTAGGGTTAGAGAAGACCAGAAGACCGCTTTTGCAACGTTTATGCTGAAGTCTGAAGCTAGCTATTGGTGGCAAGAAAACAAAGTTCGTGGAGGTGAAGGTGTAATTACTTGGGAAAGATTTAAAGAGATGTTCTTCGAGATGTATTTCCCGACCAGCTTGCAGAACCAAATGGAGGTTCAATTTTTGGAATTGAAGCAGGGAAATATGAGCGTACCTGATTATGCGGCTAGATTCAACGAGTTGGTGAGGTTCGCCCCGTATCAAGTACACACGGACGAGAGAAAAGCCAGAAGATTCGAACAAGGACTAAAGCCTTGGGTATATAGTAAGGTATCAATGTTTCAGATAAACACTTTTGCTGGAGTACTGGAAAAGGCCATCCTCACTGAAGGTGGAAGCGATGCGGTGACCAAGTATAATCAAGAGCAGAAGAAGAAGAAGAGTGAGAATGAAGGCATTAACAAGATGGTGGGGGAGTCGGGGTAGTTATAATTAAAAAGGGGTAGTTATAATTAAAGAGGAAGTGGACGAATAACTCATTTGGGAGTTTCAATTGGAAGTCAACAATTGAGGTCGGAAGGAAGAAGAAGATCAAAGAAGTGTGCTTGTTTCTTGTGGTTAAGGAAAAGCTCATTTGGGAGTTTGCATGAAATGGGAAGCGAAGTGTAACTACAATTGTGGTCGGGAACTTTGACGCCACATCACATAGCACCAAACGATGTCCCAAACCCAAAGAAGGGTGCTTGTTTCACTTGTGGTTCAAGGACCATCCGGCAAGAGACTATCCTAAGAAGGGATCGGTTAACAAAAGAGTTCTAACTCATGCAAGCATACATACACATCAACAAGCAAGCAATACATAGACAAGTAGCAAGTAAAGTATCGATCCCACAGAGAAAGTTGTTTAATTCAAATCGCTATGCATTAATTAATTCACTATATTTATATGCTCTCAAACTAATGACTAAGATTGGTTTTTCTCGAGTCAAACTAAAATAAAAGCAAATAAAACTAAAATAATAATAAAATGTAATAAATCAAACTGGAAATAATGGGATCCTAACTTCATTTAATACTTCATTCAATCGCCACTATCATGCATGACTTGTTCACATATCACAGAAAGTAGCCAAGAGCACTAAAAGAGTATTAGCCATTTTTTCAATGCACTAAGACCTACTTACACAAAGATCCCATGATGATAGACTCTATGTAATCATCAATATAACCAAAATCACTATATGTCTATGTGAAATTGCAACTATATTGATTTTAAGTTCAAGCCCTTATTCTAACTTATACTATGAAACAATATATGTCTATCCGTTCACAAAATACATAAGCCATATAACACAAACCTCTATATACGATACTATCATGATTATAATCCATATTTGCATGTTCATTGTCAATTCCATACAAACATCAAACGAATGGTGATCAAGCATTCATACATGCAAAACAATCATGATAGACATCCCATATGATATGTAAAACAATCCAAAGATTTAAGCATGCAATCAAACTACATATTAAAATCTGTTAGAATCCATATAATGGAGTTTAGTTCATGATCAACCAAAAGCCATTATGGGATCAAATCTAAACATGATTAATAAACAAACAATTGAAAGATGAAAGGTAGAAACAATCAAACCCAATCATTTGAATATAGATCAATATTCAAATCCTCATAAGATTCCAAAAAAAAATAATAATAATAATAATCCACCACGGTAGAAAATCCCAAGAAGGAGTAGAAAAAGTAGAGTTTTGGCCTCCTTTCACGTTGGAATCTCTCCCAGAGAGTAAACCCTAATTACGATGTAAAGAATACGACTAAAGATGAATAATTGTCAAATGATACCCCGACACGACACCACCAGAAATCATTTTAAATCAATTACAACCCTTAAAAATTGGAAATAAAATAAAACAAGTCAACAGTTTTCAGCTCGCGCACGGCCGCGTGCCTCCTCCAAGCCTTATATATCACATGGCGGCGAGACTTGCAAAGAAGTCCGATGTTCACCGGCTCTCGGCTGCAAGCGCGCTCCCTAGGCTTGTCATGTCATGTCACAAGAACTTGCAGAGGTTCCATGGTTTGGTTTGGTGGTACAGCGCATGCAAGCGCGCTCCAAGTTTCTCTTTGTCGCGTGGGCAGCATAGCTTTGCATTGTCTTCTCGATCCGCTCCCGAGCTTGGTTCTCGCAATGTTATCATTGCTTACATCGAAATGTCCTATGTTTATCCATGCTTGTCCATCCATGCTCCACTCAATCCTAGCCATGCGACATCCTATATTTTTTGCCTCATCTCGTGCATCCATTAGCCTCGCGTCTCTATAACACCACCAAAATAGGCCGATTCTCGCACTTATTCACCAAAAGGAGTTTTAAGTATGCGAAATGCAAATTAACATGAAATGTAGCTAAAATCTACTAAAATGTACTTGAGATGGGCATAGTTCGCATGAATTGGTACTCCATAAGTAGGTGTAAAACCCACTTATCGAATACCCCCAAACTTGAACCGTTGCTTACCCTCAAGCAATGCACACTAATGAACAATGAAAATGCAACTATATTATTATGCAACTTCATTGTGATGCAACTAATTCTCACAGTGTCCCAACTATCAAAGAAATTCAGTCCCATTTGCCTCAGCGAATTTTTTTCTTTCTAGATTCAAGAATACAGATTTAAATCAAACTGGCAGCATAATGTCATACACCAGATAATTCAAAAATGCTATATAGATGTGTGTGTGTGTGTGTGTGGTTCACGCCAAAACTTGATTTAGGCACAGAATACTCATGCTATATTGCTCAAAACAGAAATTTGTAGCTTAAATCAGGAATTATGTATATATATGCAACCAAGACTATTCCAACATCTTAAAATAAACTAAGGTTCAACACCGGGCTTAATCGCTTTTATTTCTACTCACGAGGGCGACTTTTTCGCACTTCCCCGCCAGTGTTTATTGCTATTTTTTTTTTTTTTTTTTTTTTTTCACACGATCATGCAATGTCTTACTCCATTAGGCACAATCGCTACCCCTTAGCGAAGCTTTCAACCAACGACTCCTGCACCATGAAAGACCTTAGGGCGCTAGTGTAGAGACAATCCCCCAATGCATTTTACTCAAGTAGCTGTATCCCAAATAAATAAGACTAGCCACGTTATGCTATTCTTCTTTTTTTTTTTTTTTTTTTTTTTTTTATACACAGATACCCATATTTTTCCCAAGTTTAAAAAATCAATGTTTTTTATAAATCTATACTCACTTTTCACATATTTCCTTTTTAATACTATATTTTTTTATCGAGCATTGCAACACATGCTTCTTATACCTACAAGCGATTGTGAACATATTTGTGCAAACCGAAAGCATTTAAACAACATTATGAATTTCATTATGTCAAACATTATATCTCAGCTCAAATTATCCAAAATACTCAAAAATCATTTAACAGAACTCGCTATCATCATTGGCTAGACAGAAATTTCTATATGGCCAGAACTGTGAGAAAATGCAACCTAAACATGAACATGCAAATATATATGCAAAAAATAAACTAAATATGACAAAAATTAAAAATTTAAATAAATTAATGCAATCAACTAAAAAACTAAAAAAATGAAAGAAATCATGCATGCTAAACTACAAAAATGAAAAAAATTATACTAAACATGCTAAACTACATGCACTACACTACTCCCCAATACCCCAAACTTAAAATATTCAATGTCTCATTGAATGAAGGTAAAGGGTACAAAAAAACTCCCTAAGTATCGGTGGAAAGCCACCCTCCTGGGTGGTGAATCGGTGGTGGATATGGTGTCATGTTCCGAATCGAGGCCATTCTAGTGTTGTTCCTTGTCACAACAAAAAGCTTTGGCCAAGGCCCTTGTGAGTCCCGTCGCAAATGTGCCCAAATTATCGTGACATGGCATCGACTTTTCAAGGCCCAACCTTCTGAGTCGGGCGATCGCCATGGGTGGCACGCATGTGCGTGGACGGGCCTACTTCATCTATCTCGGGTGGGGTGGTTGTGGTGGCTCGAAAAGTGGGTCAAGGATGAATCCTAGTCCGCGCGTGGGTGTACACACCACCGTCCACTCCTTGAAATTTGCAATAGTCGCATGAGTGATCGCATGGTTTGGGTATCGCAGCCGCTTCATTATGCCATTCGACTCCTTGTTGATTACAGAGCATGGCGGCTACCACCGATGCATGCGGAATAGTCCCATTTCTATTCCCACGCATATAACTCAAAGATGTTTCTATGGATTAAAAAGGTCGACATCAATGTATTTGCCTTTGATGATTCCCCACAAAATAATCGCGACGCCAAGTGGTTATCAGATTGTAATGAGTCGATTGAACTAGTTTTGGCACAAATAAATGTGTTCCGTGTTCTGGGCATATCGATTCAATGTCGACGATGGAAACGATTTTGGTTCATTGTTCTTCGCTTTATACTTCCATTTGGTGCCCTAATAATACACAAATCAAGAATCACAATCGCGAGATCCATTTCTAAATAGTCACCTTCTAACCAATTGTCGTAATTTGTGGGTGGTGCATCATAGATGTTGAATACTTCTCCGATCGCGAAGGTCAAAAATTCACCGCTTCTTCTCGAACTATAGTTATGCCTCTTGTTATCATCTCCTCAAGATTCGTGATAAAATTTTCTAACAATCCCCATGGGGATAGGTATAGAGATGCAAGCTTAAGCCAACCCAGCCTCTTTTCACAGATCATATACCATAGTTGGCCATCCCGCTTCGCAGTAGAAGTCCCTGCTCCTTCACAAAAGATTTGGCCACACACCGATAATAGTCTTGTTTGGCTTCCAAACCGATAAATTTACTCGCCCAAGACATCCTCTCTTCGTGGTGATCGGAGGAAGATTCTCGATGAAGAAGAGAGTGAGAGTGCACGTGTTCTTTTGGGCCCATATGGGATGAGAGAGAATGCAGAGGAATTGTTGATGATCGTTCCCCAAACTTATCGCTACACAACCCAAGTAGAACCCTAGATTTATGCCAGGAAAATGATGTGTTGGTATGAACTTTGATGAGAGTTGATTAGCCTTATGAATATAGGAGAATGTAATAATACGTTATTGTTATATTAAAGGAGAGACCCAATCGCACCACAACTCGGATTTTGTACATCTAAAAATATTTCCATCGTCATGATAAACGCTACCGCTGCGTTTATAATGGATTTTAGCGCGCATGCCATGAGTGGCTTTATTGGTCTGAGAGTTGTGCATGCGCGCGCATGGCGCACGTGTCGTGTTCATTCATCGCATCGCATGGTCATCGCGATCCTCGCTTTCAGATCGTCAGATTTATTTGTAGATTCGCAAGATAGAAATGTGTGCTCTCCAATACACCGCAATTCATCAATAGACCTTTATCAAAACATGGTTTACTAAATAAACATGAATGTCTATCAGATATCCTCATTTTATACAATGATATACATATACACCCCCTATACTATCGCCTATTATGTTAATGTGTTAACTTAGGTTGAAATTGAGTTAACTAAATAACTTAACTAAATAAACAAAGAGTGAAAGAGAGATTTTAGAGAAGAAAAATAATGGGTTGCCTCCCATCCAAATAAGCTAAGTTATAGTCAATTAGCTCGACTGCCTCTCGATGCTCATGTTGAAGAAAGAATTGAGGCGACTTTTTCGTCTGCATCTCACCTCACCACCAAAGTAATGTTTTAAGCTACTGTCCATTCACCTTAAAAGGCTTTGTCTCGCAACGTATCGAATATTTCGATTGCACCATGCGAAAAAAATAGTTTTCATCGTGGAATGGTCCCGACCACCTCGATTTCAATTTTCCCAGAAAAAGTTTAAGTCCGAGTTATAAAGCAAAACCCTTTGTCCCGGTTCAAATGCTCTCTCAATGATTTTTTTGGTCATGCCATTTCTTCACTTTCTCCTTATAAAGCTTCAATTTTCAGATGCTCGCAGCTCAATTCATCCAACTCATTGAGTTGGTGTAGTAGCGTTTCCCCCAACAAATTGCCAAATCAAAATTTAGCTTTGAATGCCCCAATATGCTTTATGCTCTAGCTCCATGGGAAGGTGGCGTGTTTTTCCATATACGAAATGAAAAGGTGACATACCTAATGGTGTTTTATACGTCATCCTATAAGCCCATAATCGCATCATCTAACTTCAATGACCAAATCCTTCCTTGTGGGATTCACAACTTTCTAGATTCTCTCGACTTTCGATTTGACACTTCACTTGGCCATTCGCTTTGTGGGTGATATGTTGTAGCAATGCGATGATTCACCCCATATTTAGCCAACAAAGTCAGAAACCGCTCTGTTGTAAAAGTGATCGCCTTCACATCGATGATAGCCCTTGAGTCCCAAACCTCGTGAAGATACTTCTATGTAAAAAATCGAGGACAACCTTGGCATCATTTGTCGGAAGAGTCGCCACTTCTACCCATTTCGAGACATAATCTACAACGAAAGCGTAATGTAGAGATTTTCGCAAGAAGAAACGAAAGGCCCCATGAAATCAATTCCCATACATCAAAAATTTCTACTTCCAAGATTGTATTCAATGGCATTTCATTCCTTTTAGAGATGTTCCCACTCACGACATCTATCACATCACCGGACAAAATCAGATGCATCTTTGAAAATTATTTCTACCAAGAGAATCTCGCTTGTAGTATTCTAGCCATTGTTCTTTCACCACCATAGTGTCCACCATACACAGAGAGAGTGACAATCCCGCAAATCCCCTGGCCTCGCTATATGGAATACACCTTCAGTATAACTTGATCGTAACATTGTTTAAACAAATAAGGCTCATCCCATATATACCATTTGACATCATGCGTAAATTTCTTCTTTCGATAACCCACCAAATCGTAAGGTAGCATCTTATTTACCAAATAGTTTGCATAGTCTCGCAAACCATGGCACTTCCCTTTCACCACAAACAACCTGCTCATCCGAAAGGATTCATTGATTAAAACCTTTGTCATCCGTCTCCCTTTTCGATTCTCAAGTCGAGATAAGTGGTCCGCCACTTGGTTTTCAAAGTGCCTTTCGTCGCCCTTGATTTCCAAATCAAATTCTCGCAGAATAAAATCCATCCGATCAACCGAGGCTTTGCATCCTTTTTCGCCACTAAATGTCGAATAGCGGCGTGATGATCCGTATATACTATCACCTTTGTGCCGATCAAATATGCTCGAAATTTATCAAAGGCATACACCACGCTAATAACTCTTTCTCCGTGGTGGTGTAGTTCAACTGCATGCGTCTGTAAGGGTCTTCACGGCATAATAAATAACATGAAACATCTTCTTTTCTCTCGTCCCCAAAGCAGCCCTACTACGGCGTAATCACCGGCATCACACATCACTCAAATGGCAATTCCCTAACTGTGCAAGAATAATTGGTGCCGATGTTAATTTCCTTTCAGTGCTCAAAATGCCACACGCAAGCCTCATCAAAGATAAAATGTGCATCCTTCTCCAATAAACCGCATAGTGGTTTAGTTATTTTGGAGAAGTCTTTGATAAACTGCTGAGAGAAACTCGCATGTCCCCGTAAAGTCGCGAACACCTTTTACCGAAGTAGGTGGTGGCAATTTCTCTATAGTTTCCAACTTTGCCCTATCTACCTCGAGTCCCTTCTTCGATACTTTGTGTCTGAGTATGATTCCTTCTTGTACCATAAAATGGCATTTTTCCCACTTCAGTACTAGATTTGTTTCAACACATCGCTTCAAAACCATCACCAAATTCTCGAGGCATAGATCAAACGAGTCCCCAAAAACTGAGAAGTCATCCATAAATACTTCCACATTCTGCTCTACCATATCTAAAAATATAGCCATCATGCATCTCTAAAAAGTGGCTGGAGCGTTGCACAACCCAAAAGACATCCTTCTGAAGGCAAATGTGCCGTATGGACATGTGAAAGTTGTCTTTTCCTGGTCTTCTAGAGCTATCATTATTTGATTATAGCCCCAATATCCATCCAAAGAGGCAATAGTACTCATGACCGCTAATAATCATCCAACATCCGATCAATGAATGGGAGTGGAAAATGATCTTTCCTTGTAGCTTTATTGAGCTCTCGCAGAGTCCATGCATACTCTCCACCGCCATCGTTTCGTGTTGGAATCAACTCGTTATTCTCATTAGTCACTACCGTCATGCCACCCTTTTTTTACACACACATCGCACCGGGCTCACCCATGAGCTATCTCGAGATTGGATAGATTATGCCCCAAGATCCAACCATTTTAGCACCTCTTTCTTAACCACTTCTTTTCATTATATGGATTAAGTCTCCTTTGTTGCTCAACCGATGGTTTACTTTCATCTTCCATCGATTTTATGCATACAAAATGAAGGGTCGATCCCTTTGATATCCGCTTATGGTCCACCAATCGCCGATTTGAACTCTCAAGCACTCGTAGTAGCTTTTTTTCTTCCCGAAAAGATGTTAATGCGTAAGAAATAATCATGTGTAGCTTTCAATCTTTATTTAAAAATGCGATACCGAGATGTTTCGAAGTGGTTTTAATTCAAGTTCGAGGTGTCTCAAGAGATGGCTTTAATTTTTTACGGAGGTTTCTCCCGCTTTTGTCAACGGCTCAACAGTATCCTAAATTTCCGACTTGTGGAGTGGTATCCAGATATTGCACAAGTTCATCAAGTTCCTCGCCCTCCAAATCAATTTTCAAGCAATTACACTCCTCAAAGGTTCATCATCCACCCGACTTTGTACTTCATCATTTACGACCGATCCACCAAATCAACCAAGAAACATTCCTCTTCATCTCGCCGGAAACTTCATAGCTTTGAAGACATTAAAGGTGACCTCTTGATCATGAACACGCATAGTGAGAGTTCCCCCTCTCGCACATCTATCGTAGTCTTTCGTGGCTAAGAATGGTCTTCCCAATATGATTGGTATATTTTTGTCTTCCTCTCGTAATCCAATATGATGAAATCACCGAAAAATAAATCTCTACCTTCACTAATACATCTTCAACAATTCCTCGTGGATACGTGATGGATCTATCACCTAGTCAGAAAGAAATGTTTGTTGGCTTTGGATCCGCAGAATCCAACCGGTTAAACACCGACAAGGGCATCAAATTTATGCTTGCCCCAAGATCACATAAACACTTCATCAAGTTCATCTTTCCAATGGTGCATGGAATTGTGAAGTCGCCCGGATCCTTCAAACTTTTGAGGTAATTTCATCAAGCATCAGATCGCATTCCTCCGTCAAGGCTACCATTTCAAACTCATCTAGTCTCCTCTTCCTCGACAAAGATACCCTTCATAAACTTCATGAATGGGCATTTGTTCCAATGCCTCCTTGAAATGGTATGTTGATCGCACTTTTTGAATACCTCCAAGAATTTATTGAACTGTTTATCTTCCTTTTTTATTTAATCATCGGATACGGAACTTGAATGTGAATTGGTGGTAATGGACTCTTAAGCTTATCCTCCGAACCCTTTTTCAAATTTCTTCTCGCTGAACCTCATATTTTTCCAGATTTTCTTCGAGCAATCGATCGCTCGCATTCGCTCGCCAAGGCAAGCCTCCTCTCAGGTAATCTCATCGGCGCGCGCGACTTGTAGAACTCGACAAATCTTTCCCAGATCTCAATGTGATCGCTGACACTATTTCCTTCCCCGCCTCTTCTTGGATTTGTCTCAGATTATTTGGCAATGAACCCTGGGGCCTCGTTAGTAAGCATGTTCGCCATCCGCCCCCATTTGAGTTTCCAGATTCTTTTATAGCCACCGCTTGGCTCTTGATCATAACTTTCGTGTTTTCCATGTATTTCATCATCATCTCCTCCACTTCGATTTCTTTTCTTGCCGAGGTACAAATTGAGAGTGTGATGTTGTTGTTGTTGAGAAAATCCCAAATGAAAAAGGGTGGTCTAGATTAAACTGCGGGTCATGCTTAGTTGTGACCGAAATTGATTATTTGATTGAAACCGATTTCATTGATTCCTCGATTATTCGACCAACTAAAAGTTTGGATGATTTGGTTGTTGGGGTGGTATGTGTTTCAAATCGACCTTGGTCTTTTCTCGTAGTTGCTCACATATTTCACCGATTCGAAAGTCGATAAGACATCGATCCGCCGAGTGTGACCTCGCACAAATCTCACATACGAAGGCAACCATTTTTACTTTTCCTTCGCCAAAGTATCTATCTTCTTTGCCATGGCCGCCATCCAGGCCGATAACCGAGTAATAGCATCAACCTCCAACACACCGCAACTTTGGGTCAGGGCATCCGAGATGTAGGATTCTCAAAATCGTTGGATGCCATTGTCTCGATAAGGTTATAGGCTTCTTCATAGTTCTTTGCCCATAATGCCCTCCCGCAATGCAAGATCTACAATTGGTCTCGATCGCCATCCCAATCCATTATAAAACGTGTTGATCACCATCCAACTGCATACCGTGATGTGGACACTTCCTCAAGATTTCTTTGTATCTCTCCCATGCTTCATATAAGGACTCGCCTCGTTGTTGTTCAAACCGAGAGATAGATGTCCTCATCTTTCAAGTCTTAGCCATTGGGAAGAACTTAGCTAAGAACTTTTGTGCTAAGTCCTCCCATGTAGTTATAGATCCCGGCAAGCAAAGAATGAAGCCAACTTTTCGCTTTATCCCTCAATGAGAATGGAAACAACCTTAGTCTAATAGCATCTTCCGTCACACCGTCAGATTCGAATGTATCACAAATTTTGATGAAACTTAATGTGTGTTCATTCGGATCATCCGTAGAAAAGACCCCAAATCGAATCAGATTCGCATTCATTTGAATAGTGCTAGTTTTTATCTCGAATGTATTGGTCGCTATCATTGGTCCGACGATGCTAGATCAGTAGTCCATTGATATTGGGCATGGAATATTCTTCGAGCCCTATGCTCCTCTCGCTGCATTTTTCTCTCTGTACTCTACCGCCATGTTGTTACTCGTCAGATTTTCCAATCGTATTTGTAAATTTTTATTTAACACCCGCTTTCCAACCTCTCCCGCTTATGTTATCCCTAATGTGTTAAATCGGGGTTGGTTGACTGCAGTGCATAAAAATTTATCCAAGTTCTCAAAAAAAACAAAACTGAAATGAGATAAGACTAGAATTGTCTAAGTCATACAATATAGCTTAAAACTAATGATAATAATACTAAATTAAACGCTTTTCCTAAGAACTACGCTAAAAACTTGTTGCCTCTTTTTTAGTCTTAAAAAAAGAGCTCTAACTCATGCAAGCATACATGCGTCAACAAGCAATACAGAGCAAGTAAAGTATCGATCCCACAGAGAAAGTTGTTTAATTCAAATCGCTATGCATTAATTAATTCACTATATTTATATGCTCAAACTAATGACTAAGATTGGTTTGTTCTCGAGTCACAAATAACAACTAAAATAATAATAAATGTAATAAATCAAACTCGAAATAATGGGATCCTAACTTCATTTAATACTTCATTCAATCGCCACTATCATGCATTTGACTTGTTCACATATATCAGAAAGAAAGTAGCCAAGAGCACTAAAAGAGTATTAGCCATTTTTCAATGCACTAAGACCTACTTACACAAGATCCACAGATGATAGACTCTATGTAATCATCAATATAACCAAAATCACTATATGCCTCATGTGAAATTGCAACTATATTGATTTTAAGTTCAAGCCCTTATTCTAACTTATACTATGAAACAAGATATGTCTATCCGGTTCACGTAAATACATAAGCCATATAACACAACCCTATATACATATACTATCATGATTATAATCCATATTTGCATGTTCATTGTCAATTCCATACAAACATCAAACGAATGGTGATCAAGCATTCATACATGCAAAACAATCATGATAGACATCCCATATGATATGTAAAACAATCCAAAGATTTAAGCATGCAATCAAACTACATATTAAAATCTGTTAGAATCCCATAATGGAGTTTAGTTCACGATCGAACCAAAAGCCATTATGGGATCAAATCTAAACATGATTAATAAACAAACAATTGAAAGATGAAAGTAGAAACAATCAAACCCAATTGTCGAATATAGATCAATATTCAAATCCTCATAAGATTCCCAAAATAATAATAATAATAATCCCACTCTGTAGAAAATCCCAAGAAGGAGTATAAAAGTAGAGTTTTGGCCTCCTTCTACGCTGGAATCTCCCCAGAGAATAAAACCCTAATTACGATGTAAAGAATACGACTACAAGATGAATAATTGTCAAATGATACCCCGACACCACCAAGAAATCATTTTAAATCAATTACAACCTTAAAAATTGGAAATAAAATAAAACAAGTCAGAAATTAGCCTTCAGCTTCACGCACGGCATGGCTCCTCCAACTTTATTACTACTGCTGGCAGCGAGACTTGCAAGAAGTCTTGATGTTGGTAGGGCTCTCATGCTGGGGCAGCAAGGCTCCTTAGGCTTGTCATGCTCATGGCCACATGCAACTTGCAAGAGGGTTCCATGGTTTGGTTGGTATTCACATGGTGCAAGGCGCCTCCAAGCTCTTCTTTGTCTTGCCGCGGCCGGCTTGCGCTTGTCATTGTCTTCTCGATCCCGCCCCGAGCTTGGTTCTGCAATGTTGTTGTTGCTAGCATCGAAATGTCCTATGTTTATCCATGTTTGTCCATCCATGCTCCACTCAATCCTAGCCACGCACATCCTATCTTTTGCCTCATCTCTCGGCATCCATTAGCCTCGTGCCCTATAACACCACCAAAATAGGCCGATTCTCGCACTTATTCACCAAAAGGAGTTTTAAGTATGCGAAATGCAAATTAACATGAAATGCAAAACTAAAACCTACTAAAATGTACTTGAGATGGGCATAGTTGTAAAACCCACATGAATTGGTAATCCATAAGTAGGTGTAAAACCCACTTATCAGATTTTACATCCAGAATGCGTTTCGCTTATATATATATATATATATATATATATATATATTTGCATTCGATCACTTTGAAGTTTACTTCAGTAGCAGTTAATGATCTTACAACTTTATTTACTTTTTCGTCACTTTGGAGTTTACTCCATAGCGGTTGATGGCTTTCACAACTTTATTTACATTTTTGATACCCCATAGAGGTGCTTCGTGGTGGCTGATCATGTCTGTATATATATGTTTACAGCATATATATATATATACATGCTTACTGCCTTTTTATCAATTGCGGCATCATGTGAGCCTAGGAATCATGTGATCACAGATTCAGATTTCTGGATCTAGATTCGGTTCTCGTGATGGACATTTTTAGCTGTAAGCAGCTTGTAAATTTATTCACGGTGTTCGGGTTTCCTCAGATGGTTATCATACCCAAGCACTATTTTGTATATTATTTTCTTGAAGATGCTTCACATCTCGAAAATTAAAAACAATCAAGCCGAACACTTAATATAAAATGGGAGTGTAAAAGGTCTCAATTACTATCGAGCACAAGTGTGACAACCCCAAAATAGGTCCATTCCATCCAACCCATTCTGAGTCGCCAAATACATAGTACAGAAAATAACTACAACTTTATTACAACAATTGTCGTACAAAATACAACAACACATGCTGTGAGTTTGGATACAAATATATACCAACTGTGACTCATGTCCCACTCGTGGATAGCACGTCACAATGACACCTTACATAAAGGAATAGTCAAAAACTGTTTTAGAAATTAGAATTTTTGGGAATTGCTCAAGGAAACCTTCGTACATGGGAGGCCATGCTTCTAGGTTATGATAGATATCATATGGCCACAGAATTATCCTTGGTTGACCCAATAGACCCCAAAGAAAAACGAGAAGATTACTATCATATTCTTCCCAATGGTGAGTCTTCTCTTGACTTATCATTATCTCCATTGTCTCAAATTGAGAATTATACTTCAAACAAACACCAAGATTATATAGGTAGTGCTCGTAAATATACTCAGCAAGTGGATGAGCACAACCCTGTTTTATGATGACACGAGGTTGTATGTCATTAGACATCTTGTATGATAGTGGCAAAACACCCTTCCAACGTTGGGTTCGCCTCTCCCTATATGATTCACCAAATATAACTACTAAAAGATGTATAGAACACACTTGTCTATACTTTGTTAGGGAGAACTCCATGCCTAGAGACCACCGATTTCTATTCTGTTGTTGTTACCCGACTCATTACTACACTTTTATTACGAAAGGAATTATGAAGCAAAAGGATGAGCACAACTAGCTCAAGAAAGAATATCATGACTAAAGATAATTAAATTATCAATAGCCTTCATCAATAACAAATTAGAGATTTAGAACATATGGTAGATGATAAAAATTTTACCCAGTAGTTGCGGTGAACAAGCAATCCATTAGAAGAGTCAAATAGACAATACGATCTATTATCTTCTCCATGTTAAAAGTCCACCAACAATGTTTTATCCTCGTAACATCAATCAACAGCCTTTCCACAATTATATGAATATCTCATGATCATAATTGTGATTCTAAATTCCTCTTCGCATCTGTGATTTAAAATAATTTTCATCACATGTCTTTACCAAAACATCAAAGATCATGGTTATACCAAATCACGTTCTCGTTCATAATCATACTAATAAATTCATCTTTGCAAGTGCGGGCCAAAGATATTCATCCACAGATTCATCTTCGCACTAATCGCCAAAGATATTCAACAATGTGTCATCTTTGCACTCACGGGCCAAAGATATTCATTAACAGATTCATCTTTGCACCATCGCCAAAGATATTCATCAACAATTCATCTTCAGACTACGGGCCAAAGATATTAATATCTCAAAGAAATATATAATCATTTCAATAATTTATAAACAATAATTATAACCATGTTGATCAATTCACCTTTGACTTAAGCTAAAGATGTTCAATTATAAATTCAATGGTCATGATCATACCAAACCCACAATTCAACTTTTCACTCATCGCCAAAGAGAACCCTTGTCGTGATCATACCAATAATCTACTCATCTTTACACTCCAGTGAAAGAGAATTTCAACATCAGGGTTATAAAAATATTATATATGATAATAAAATCAATATAATCAATATATAGTTTTAATCTCCAGAGTAATATTCATAAATCAACTATAATTTGGTTAGAAAAAGAAACCAATTTTGTAGTGAATAGTACCCGTGAATAGTAACTCGTGAATAGTAACTCATGAATAGTAATCCTGACACAAAAAGGTAGAAATTCCATAATAAAATCCATACCAATATTTTGGTATAATGATATTGAAAGAATAACATTTCATAAACTTATAAACAATTTATTTTAATTGTTTACACTTTACTAAATAATGCATTTAATCATCATAAAATGCCAAACTTATAAGATTTCATCACCAATAACCAAAACCCTCATCAAAAATCTGCATATACCACATATATGATTCTCAAGCCATAAAATCATATTTTCCAATTTTCTTCCTTCACATAACATATTTAACTCATTTATTCATAACTAGTCCATTTTCATGAAAAATACCAAATCAGTTCCAAAAATATTTTTTTTTCTGGGATTTAGCAGAATATAGTCCCATATTGAACATATATATTTTTCTTAGAATTTTTAAAATTCATTTACTATTTTTCATATGGCCAAAACCGCCGAATATTTAGACATTTATCATAAATTGTACTTTTATCCAAAAATTTTGAAATTCACAGAGTACACTGATATTATATAGATGTACTCCCAATAAAAATTTCATCAATTTTGGAGTTAACCATAAGGAGTTATAAGCGGTTACTTTTAAAATAGTCTTTTCTCATAAAATTCATAACTCTTAATCTATACATCCAAAAATCACCATTTTTGGACACAATCAATAAAACTCATCAACATATCATTTCAAATTTTTCCAGAATTTTCTGAAGGTCAGAAGAAGTACGAACTGAAAAACATAATAACCCTTAAAATCCCTTTACTATCCCTTACCTCAAAGAAAAAAAGACTTCCATTTGGATATTGGATCGACATGAAGAAAACTTGCACTGATGAATATCAACTCACCAAGTATCTAAATACTCACAAAATACACTCAATAATCTAGAGAGAGAAAGAGAGAACACTTGTTTCTGATGTGATTTTCAATTTAACTTAAATTTCTATTTATAGGAAAATTTTAAAGACTTGACCGCAAACCCGATGACTTTACTCGCTACTATTCCCACCCACCACATTTGAAATAAAATTCAGCACATTTCTTCACCAACCACAAGTGGGGCCCACTCAATTCTAGAATTTTCCACCAAAATGCTAAATTCGGATACTTCAACAATTTTCGAACCATTCACCTCTTAAAATTCATAACAAATCATACGTTCATTTTAACGGTTCAAAATTTGTGGACATATACTCAACTTATATATGTATAACATATCCAAAATTACAACGATCAACTATCGGATTAAAATTATAACTCACGCAATATATTTCAAAAACACTGGTTTAATTTTTAATACCTTCATTCCGGCTAAAAATACCGATAAAATACCTCAACATTAATTCCTTCATTTATAACCACATAAATAAATCCATCATTTATATCCAAATCAAATAAATATTTCTTATCATATAAATCAATAATTAATTATTCACAAATAATATTACGTAATCACAATAATGACAAATGCAGACGGTTTCAGAAAGAGAAGGCTTTCGATAAGGATTTCTCCTCATCATGCGCCGCAATTAGGTGACCAAACCTCTCCTCGATGTAACTTTCTAGACATTGCCAATAATGCTATCTAATAATATTATTGAATAATATGAATTATTGATCCGATAATGGGAAATATCAAAATGACAATTATTGAACAACAATAATATAAAATTTTAACGTAGCAATTATTAAATCAATAAAATAAAATATTGAACAATAATTATCGTAATAATTATTGAGTAGTGCCTTCACGTAAGAATCAATAATTCAAAAATATGTGTAATAATGTGTGCTGCTATCGCTGCAACAATAGACGTATTACTTTATTTTACCAACCGGGTATTCCAATAGTGTTAACGGTAACGATTACGCCGTTATTTATAAAAACTTAATTTTATCATTTTCTTCATCCGACAGTTATTCTGTTATGGGGCCCACAAATGGTGCACCTGCCGCATTTAATATTCCCGAAAGCAGAAAGAATATTCCACGACCAAATGAATATTCCCCGACAACAATGAATATTTTATAACCACTTGTGTATTTTGAAAAAAAATTCATATATCACCCTTAACTTTAACTTTTATCAATTTAACCATTTACTGAATAGTAATTATAAGAAAAATTAAATACTTTTATTTCATAAAATTCGGGGTCTTACAACAAGGGTTTGAAAAATCTCTTTTATAAAACATCACTGCCATAACTTGTTAAAACTGAACTTTTTATACAAATTCAAATCTTGTGTATATAGGTGCGAACGAGGCCTCGCACTACTTCCAAATAATTGCACATTGATCAACACACACACACACACATTCATATAACAGTTTCTTGAAAAGAGGCGGTCACCGTGGTAACACGGATGTCGGGGGGTGCCTAACACCTTCCCTCCGCATAATCAAGTCCCCGGACCCTAATGAATCTCGGTTTTAATGACTTGCTTTAGCAGTGTCACATCACTGGGTCAATGTGCAAACCTTTTCTCAGTTGTGTTGGTACAACCATATAAAAGACCAACTGGCGACTCTTAACAGTCTATAATCGACATTACACATGTCAGACTTTTTTCACTTATTTTTTCAAACAAATCTCATTTAACATGAGAACACCAAAGAACAAGTAACGAAAAGTAACATAAAAATCCCGACGTCTATAAGACCCCAGCTTTTATAAATAAAGATGAATTTTTTTTTATAAATATTATTTTTGAATATTATGGAATAAATTTGATATAATGTTATAGTTGTGGGTAATATTTATAAATTTTGCAAAGTAAGCAAGTTGTTATAAAATATTCGTTTGGTCGGGGAATATTCTTTTTGTCGAGAAATATTTGTACGACGACTCAATCATTGGTGGACCCCACAACCGAAGTATTGTCGTAGTTAGAAAACGACAAAATTATCTTTCTATAAAAATAACGGCGGAGGTATTACCGTTAAAACCATTGAACTACTTATGGTAAAAGTACAAGAATGTCTGCTGTGGTTGCGTAGTAAGAAGACACGGTATTGATTATTGATGCTTACGTAAGAAGTCACTCAATTATGCTCAATTATTGCTACGAGAATTGTTTGCATCATATCTCTTATATTATTGATTCAATTATTGTCACAAGATCATCTCGTATAATATGTTATAGTATTAAATTATTAATCGAGACGACAAGTTATAAATGATTAATAATTGTTGAAAGATTAAATGTGTGTTGATTAAAAATAAAATGATTTGTGGTAATATTTATTCAATCCTTGATGTATATAAAGAGTCTGTTATGAGATGTTTGTGGTAAGTTTGATTATTTTATGGGGGGGCCCATATGTCATCATCTAAGAGCCCCTTCGTCAATAGTAATTACCTTTGTGAATAGTAATTGCCTTTGTGAATATTAATTACCTTCGTCAATAGTATTTACCTTCGTCAATAGTAATTACCTTTGTGAATAGTAATTACCTTTGTGAATAGTAATTACCTTCGTCAATAGTATTTACCTTCATCAATAGTAATTACCTTCTTCAATAGTAATTACCTTCGTCAATAGTAATTACCTTCTTCAATAGTAATTACCTTCGTCAATAGTATTTACCTTCGTCAATAGTAATTACCTTCTTCAATAGTAATTACCTTCAATCAATAGTAATTACCCCTTCATGAAATAGTAGTTGTCCTTCAATATTACCAAGAGTTAATGCGCTTTCTTGATTGTTCCAAGGGTTAATTACCCCTTCATGAATAGTAGTTGTCTCTTCAATATTTACAAAGTCATTTTTGACCTTCATAACACTCAAGAGCCACACCTCGGCTTTTTTCTATAAATAGAAAAGCTCATTCCTTCATTATTTCTTACGAATTCATTGAAACTCTCTAGAGAGAAACTATATAGAGAAAGAAGAAAAGATTCTCGCTACTTCACTTTTCCAATATTCAGTTCTTCTAAGGTAAGGGATATTATTTGTTGTATCTGTAAGGGTGTTATTCTTTCTTATTCATGAAGAGAACTTCGTTATTCCATTCTTTATTATTCATTGGAATAACTCAGATACGCAGCATACCCTATACTTGGTGAAATCCTCCGTTATTCCATTCTTTATTATTACATTGGAATAACTTGTATACGCGCAGACATATACCATATACATAATCAGACACGTGGTTTACCCTATACTTAGTGACATTCTTCTATTATTACGTTGGAACATCCCGCATGCATGGGTGTTTTACACCAGGACCTAGTTAAAATCTTTATTATTATTCTGTTGGAACATCACATGTCGTGTGTTTTACAGGACTGGTTAAAATCTTTATCATTCTATTCGAATATCCTATCGTGTTTTACACCGGATCCGGTTCCATCTTTATTATTCATTGGAACATCTGTCGATTGTGAATTTAACTCGAATTCGGTTCATTATTATTATTCATTGGAATAACCCGCCTCATGCAAGCACCGCATGCGTGGTGATTTCCTTTGTTATTCCATTCTTTATTATACAGGTTGGTTAAAACTTCGACTTCTATACTCCATGAAATTAGTAGAATATTCTTGATATTGCGTTTCATCCAAAGATATCTTTCATGGAAATATTCTTCGATCATTCTTGAATTTTACTCTACAAAGCAAAGATCATGTTAACAATTTGGGACGTTATTAGTTCCTGAATAAATTAATTCGTGAACTTGTTTTATTGAATTATTATGTCATTGTCATCATCCTCATATTATATTATATTATCTTTGGCTTACGTGCATAGATGAACTTAGTATGATTATAACACGGGATCATTCTAAGATAATCATGGCATTGATATAAGTGATGTGACAAAAGTCCTCGATGTCTCATAATGCAGTGATGGATAGTTTTTGGTATGATTATGACTGAGGGGTGATTCGATATAGTCATTTGATTATTGATAATTTGATGAAAATCCTTGACCGTGGTACATGGATGATTAGATATTGTGGTTTATTCATTAAACCGAGTCTTAGTGATAAAAATTGATGGAAACCTTTAAAACCTAAAAGATAGTAGACTTTATTTTCTACTTGACTCTTTTAATGGATTGCATATTCATCGCAGCTTAAACCGGTTGTCTATCAGATTTTATCGGTTTAACATTGTTGAAGACTATTGATAATTTATTCCGCATTATCTTAGTTATAATATTTCTTCTTTGGCTAGTTTGAATTTCACCCTTTCTTTCACTATTCTCTTGTGAAATGAGAATATAATTTGATTTGAGTCTGGGAACGGAGTAATGGTCCAGGAGGATAGCATTAGTAGTCCTCTCACTATTCTCGTGAAATAATGTGATAATAATTGTAATGAGGACTCCTTTTGAGTTTGTATAATATCTAGTAGACAATATTTGTATTCAAATCACGCTTTATGTCGTATTATACCTACGCTTATATTAATAAGTTGTATTTAAATTCGCATACTCATGTAAGTGGCGTACCCAAGATGGGTGACGATACCTAATTTTGTAAAGGCGTCACAACGTCGACATTTATTTGACATTAATTGTAGATTTCTATGAGATATTGATTACATTATTTTTTAAATTATTCCTAAACATTGAATATACTTTTTAATTCTCTCTCATTTTTTCAAGACTATTTAGCTTTTTATTTCTTCATGCAAAGGTATTTTTGGTAATACTACTACATAATAATTTTAGTAGAGTAACTACATGAGTAATTAATTTTTTTAATAGTTGTGCAAAACTCTAAAACTTCAACTAATTAGGAATGGAGGAAGTACTCCTTATGTCCCTTAATACATGTTGTTTTAGAATTGTTTACAAATATTAACAAAATGATTGTATAACATTAAATATAATATCAATTGTCTATATTGTCCTTGTATTGAAAAAAGATAGTGTTATTTATTGGACAAATAAAAATAGTAAGAGAACCAAAATTATATTTAATATTTGAGATAATATTAGAAATTAAATAATTAATACTTAATTAAAAAATTTAAACGATAAATATTAAGAGATAAAAGCACTTTTTTAAAACGACATTTAAAAATTGGCTGTTTGGTACCAATCATACACTACAGTTTAATTGTAAATCCACTTCACTGGTTCAAATTTCAGAATTACCGCATGAGAGTTCTTGGTAAGAATTACTATTGCATCTATATAATAAATAAAAACTGAAACATAAAAAGTCCCAACCTTAGAGCTCAGCATTTTAAACCATTAAATACTTTGACATTAATTAGAATTATAATTTAAGGAGGATTTGAAAGTGTTGGAACACTAATTTAGAGAACACAGAATTGTACAAGAAGAAACAAAGCAATACAAAAGCTAAAATTAGACAAGACCAGGGTCCCAAGTGAGCTGCTCAATACTAGTCTGTCTCACAGCCGCAACAAGACTTGCATCAGAAACACGAATCTGGATCAATCTGTTCTGCATACTCTGGAATGAAGGAACATTTACAGCGTCCGATATTCTGGAACGTAGTAACGGATCCTCCGAAAAATTTACAAGGGCTTCTGCAGCACTGTCTCTTAGCTCCTCAGACTCGTCCTGCAATAATATGTCGGTGAGAAGAGGAATCGCCCCTGCATCGGCTAGGTAAACTCGATCCGCTTCGTTGTAACTCAACTGAGCAACAACCCCAGAAACCTTTTCTCTAACATCAACACTACCACCATTGCTTAAAATCTCAACAAGAAGTGGAATCGCACCACAGTTTTGGACAACAGAGAATGAATGTTTGTACCCAGAGAGGTCCCACAGAACATCGGCAGCTGCAGCCTTGGCTTCATCGTCATTTCCTCTAAGAATTCTCACCAAATGTTCAACAATTGTGATGGCATTCGGTTCAGCAACAGCCAAAATGCAAAATACATCCTCTGCAATGTCCTTTCCCATGGGTTCAGTCCCTTGAAGAAGCTGGGCGTATAGAGGAATAGCTCCAGCTTGAGCAACTGGCCTAATAAAATCAACATGAGATGATATTACACCAAGCGCGTTACCAGTAACTAGTTTTGTTGAAGCATTTCCATCGCGAAGTAACTCAGTAAGCACCTGTATAGCACCCGAATCAACGAGTATTCGCCTAGCTCTTCTAACCAATCCGAGTAATCCAATTGCCTGAGCAGCTCTAGTTCTAGAGATCATGCTGCCATGTGTAGCAGATTCAACGAGAAAACCAACACCACCTAAACTAACAATTACCCTCCTAACCTCTCTCAACAGCGCCAATGCGCTCAAAATTTCTAACAAGAACCGTTTTGAACCATCAGAGCAGGATTTTAACATATTAAGGATGATTTCTAGCCCACCAATTCTAACTACAATCACGCGATTAGCATCACCAAAGGTAACAATATTTCGTAAGCATTTTAGAAGAACTCTTTGTAAATGGCCTTCAGAATGCGGTAATAAGCTCAAAATGGAAGGAATGGAACCAGATTGGCCAATGAGTAAAGCTAACCTTCCCTCCCCTTGACAAGCAATGCATTTTAAGGAGTAAGCACAGGCTTTCAAAATTGATGTATTTGAAGTTGTAGAAGAACTTCCAAGCAGGCTAGCTAGGATTGGAACAACCTGTACTAATATGCTCTCGGGCGCATAGTTGGAAAGGTGTGCAAGCTTGATTGTAGCTTGTAAACACAAAGCCTCACTCTCGCATGCAATAACATTTTGATAAAGATGGAGTGCTTCCTCCCAGTTTGTGCTAGTCCCTAGTTGTCTTCCCTCTGACCCTGACTCATCCATTAACGAGTATATAAAGCCAGATAGACGATCCCACTGCACTCTTACGTTGATATCTAATATTAAAGGAAGGGGGGGGGGGGGGGGGGAAATTAGCAAAAGAAAATAGATTCAACTACTTCCTGTAATTAGAGCAACATTTATGAAAAAAACATTTTAGCTTCTTTCATAGCTAAGTGGTTGGGGCTACTTAACCTAGGGTATCCAATCCATCCCAATAACCCCCAGAAACATGACATTATAGCTTCTTTAATAGCTAAGTGGCTGGGGCTACTTAACTAAGGGTATCCATTCCAATAACCCCCAGAAAGCCTTATGTAGGCACGATATATGTTTACAGATATTTTAAACAACTAACAACTATGCACAAAACCATCAACATCAAACACACACAGACACGCACAGAGACAAAGAGAAGATAAAAAGAAAAGAACATACTGTCAACACTTGAGCAATTTAATACAAGGACGCAAACTCTCCTTCTCAATGGGCTAGTCTTGGAGAATGGCAAAATGCAAAACAACAATAATAGATTTATGAAGAAAATAAAGTTCGTTTCTTTGATTAAAAAAATGTAGAATCCTTAAACAATCGATGACAAATACTCGCTCCGTCCCAAGATAAAAGTACTTATTATTATTTTAAGTAGTTCGAAGTTAAATGTCTACTTACTTTAAATAAACTATTTTTTACAATAATTTGCCTATAATACTCTTAGTATTAATTGTCATATTTCTATTCTCCATGCATATTAGTAATGTGCAAAAAACTATGTAATTAAATGAGAATTTAAATATGGACAATTTTGTCATTTTATCAACTTTCTTAATATGCGCAAAAAGTCAACTACGACTTTTATCGAGAGTAATAAATTTAGCAACTAGAGTATGAAGTGGTGCCTTTGGATTACTTGTTATCTTGCAGTTCCATGCAATGCAGTACAAATTGCTTCTTATATTGTAAAATGTCACCCAGTCAAAAACCCCATAAAGAAAAAAATAAGTTCCAAATAACTATTATTTCTCAGTCTGATTACTTTAACCCCAGATGGACATACTAGCTAGACGAACTTAGCCAACTCCTCCTCAACTTTACAATACCAAATTTCAATCTTAATACTTGATTCCTAAGATTACCAAAAGCCAAAACCCCTGTATAATTTGTGCAAAACTTATCCTTACACAATAGTCATACTCATTGGTAATTCAATTCACCAGCTCTTAAACATTACTCCCTCCGATCCTAAATAAGTAATGTTTTAGGGAGTTCAAAATTTTTCAATATATTTGACGTTAACAAATTTCTAGGAAGCATTAATTACAACTTTTCCTTTATTTCCCTAAAGTATCTTTCTATCTCATTTATCTAGACAACTTTATACATATTTCCTTAATTAATGCAAGGATAATTGTGGTAATACATATCAATCTTAATAACAGAATTGAAACAATAAATAACTTCCTTAACAAGTGTGAAACTCTCTAAAACGTCACTTATTTAGAAATGGAGGGAGTACTGCATTCTTGAAGTCTCAAGTCTAAACATACATATATATATATATATATATATATATATATATATATATATATATAGCTCTCTCCAAATGAATGGAGGCGAACTAAAACGAATCCGGCTATATGAATGACGTTTTTTCCGTTGATATAACATAGAAAACCGACTTTCTATGCTATAGCGACGGAAAAACGGAAATAACTCGTTATATTCTTAGGTTCATTTCTATCTAATTCACTTTTTAGGGATTATATATATAATTATATATATATATATATATATATATATATATATATATATATATATATATATATATATACACCATCCAAGAACCCACCACAACTTTAACTTCAGAAACGTCAGCTTCCACGCACCAAAATAAATAAATTATAATCAAAACCTACCACAACTTAACCAATCCAAGAACCACCATTATAATCATCATCGCTATTCTATAATACTCCCTCAGTTCCACAACAAGTTACTTTTTGAAGTCAATTCGCTAAATCTTAAACTGAAAAATTGATCCAAACTTAATTAATTTTGGAAACAACAAATTTTGTAATTATTACGACTTTTTAAATAGTTTACAATATTCACCAATTTTATTGACTAAAATCAAATGAATTCATTTCAATTTTCAACTTCAGGATTTCAGGAATTGTTTTTAAAAAGTCACAATGATAATCTTTTTTTTGTGAAACTGGGTTATTAATTATTTAATTTAAATTTAATTAGCAACGACACACGTCTTCAAATTTTTTCAATTCGTATTCACAACACTTTATAATCAAATGCAAACCAGAAATTATGGATGACCCAGTTCATGTATCAGAATTCAATAACATATGGTTTCAAAATTGGGATGAAATCTTCACCGAAAATTTAAAACAATTTAGCACAAATTAAGATTTAGGTTAGTTGAACTCGTAGCCAAAACTTAATTACAAGAAAAACAAAGAACTTTGTAGTTTGAATCTTCATCAAGAAAGATAATCTTACATACCGTATTTAAGCAGGGATTTGCACATAAAATCATTCAGTCATTTCACAGAGCCATGGACATAAGCCAGAACAATGGAGTAGTATCAAATCAAAAACAAAAAATGAAGAAACCGAACATATTTATAATGACAAAGAAAACGGGGAGGGAGAGACTTATGTCAAAGGCTAGGCCCAGCAATGCCTGCTTGGGCCACCATCAGCCCGTTGGGCTGTGGGTTAACTTATTGGGCTCTAGTACAACTCCATTGTATTATTATTATCTCCGCCTTAATAATAATATAATTGCAGACAGATATTAAGAAAATAATCAGAAACATTAAATATCTTATCATATACCCCTTCTGTTCCTTAATATATAGCTGCGTTTTAGACATGTGCACAAGAATTAAGGAAATGATTGAAAAGCATTAACTATACTATCAATTGTCTATAATACCCATCACCTCACATATAAGAGTAGAGGAGTAGATGAAAGAGTTTTATTGGGAGAAAGAAAGAAAGACTTAAGAGTAGAGAAGTAGTATAGGATAATGATAAATATGGATCAAAAAATTAGGTGGAGTAATAAGGGACAATTTGGAAAAAATAGTGATCAATTCTCCTAGATAACTACAAACGATAAATAATTAGAAATAACAAAAAAAAGTCTAAATCGACTTACATATAGGAATGGAGGGAGTAATATATTGTTCTTGCATTAAAAAAAGAGAGAGTTATTTATTAGACAAAAAATAGTGAGAGAACCAAAGTTATACTCCTTCCTCCGTCCCATGATAAAAGTCATTATTACTATTTTGAGTAGTCCCATGTTAAATGTCCATTTTCCTTTAATATCCAAATTTTTACACATATTTTTTTATTATACCCGTAGCATTAAATATCTCATACTTTTCTTATTCTAATTCTCTTTCCATATTTAATGTCATTTGTGAGAGCCCGAATTTTATGAATAAAGATTTAATTTTCTCGAAATATTTTTTAATATTATGGTATGGATTTGATATAATGTTATAGTTGTGGGTAATATTTATAAATTTTATAAAGTAAGCAAGTTGTTATAAAATATTCGATTGGTCGGGGAATATTCTTTTTGTCGGAGAATATTCAGACGACGATTAACAATCATCGTGGACCAATTTCATAATGGAATTACATCGGAATGAGAAAACAGCGTAAATATCTTTTTATAAAAATAACGGCGGAAGTTTTACCTAGTTAAGCAGTTGAAATACCCGATGGTAAAAGTACAGTAATACGCGTGGTTGCATAGTAGTACACAGTATTGATTATTGATGCTTACGTGAGAAGTCACTCAGTTATATTCAATTATTGCTGCATAGTATCTCACGTTATTTGATTCAATTATTGTCGATATTTTATATATTATTAAATCAATAATTGAGATGACAAGTTATTTTAATTATTATATGCATAATTAATAATGTCTAAAAAGTTCTGTCGAGGAAAGGGGTTTGGTCACCTAATTGCTCGCCAATAGGGAGAAATTCTTATCGAAAAGCCCCTTTTTTCCTGGGAACGATCTGGGTGTTAATATTGCGAGTTATAATAATGATGAATATATGTTATTAAAAATATTGAGGGGATTTTTATAAAGTATTTGATGTAAATTTTGTTTATTTTATGAACCCCGTTTACTCATTTTTCAAAATAATCGGTAGAAAATTATTTAATATAATAAAGGTGGGGCCACATGTGGGACCACATGTGGGGCCCATGGGTGGAGGAAAATCTGAAATGGGGGTGGGTTGGAGTTTACGTATGTTGGAGAGTTTGTATTATTATTATTATTATTATTATTATTATTATTATTATTATATACATGGAAGAAATGAAAAGGTTACACTGGGGAGGGAAAGGAATGATCACTGGGGAGGAAATTTGTTATTATGTATATATATATATATTATAATAAGTTTTGTTTTTTATGAAAAAATAGAATATATTATATTTTATTATGCATAGTACAACATAGTAAATCAAAATTTTTCGTTGAATCATCCGTGAATCTTCGCCTGTGACTTCCCTCTACTGTGCATTCAAATAGTATCCTTTCCATTCTCCTATAAATAGGATGCTTAGTTAGAATTGAAAATCACACCAGAATCAGAGAATTCTTCTTCTATAATATTGAGCGTATTTCTTTCGAGTTTTAGAAAGCTTTGAGTTTAGAAAATAGTGAAAGTTTTCTTCAAGAATATCTCCGCTATACCAGTTGGAATACTCTTCTTTTTGAGGTAAGGGGTATTATTTATTTCATATTCTGAAGAGATATTATTTTTCGGATTCGTATGAATATTATTTTGGTTCAATATTCGCAAGAAATATTATTTTCATTTAATATTCGTAAGGAATATTATATTCGTTCAATATTCGAAAGGAATATTATTTTCGTTTAATATTCGTAAGGGATGTTATTTTTGTTCAGTATTCATATGAAATAATATTTTCTTCCATACTCTGTAGTATGTAAGTAATATTATTTTGTTTCAGATTTTGAATTTTACACTCATTTTGTTAAAGTTTTGGCTTCTATACTCCATGAAATTAGTAGAATATCCTTGATATTTGCGCTTCATCCAGTATCTTTTCATGGAAATATTATTCTGAGCATTCTTGATAAGTTTTATCTTTTTCATGCCAGAGTACTATTCACAGGGTTACTATTCACGGGATACTATTCACTCGATTACTATTCACCCGGGGCATTATTCATGACAAAAATTGATTTCTTTTCAGTCCAAATCATTTTTGATACAATATTATTCTTGAATTTTACACCACCAGCAAAGCAATATCATGTTGACAATTTGGATGTTATTGAATTCTGGATAAATTAAATTATAAATCTTTAAAAATTTATCCTTTGCTTTCTTTTAACTGAATTCTTATATCATTGTCATCATCCTCATGCTTATATTGTTATGAAAGTCAACTTTGGGTCGTAGTGTATAGATGGACTTGGTATGATTATGACCGAAAGGATTATTCGGTATCATCATGACCGTTTCATTACCTCAAGATTTAAGGTGTTCACTTAATCAAAAAAACATTCATATCTAACTACCCAATCATAATAAAATTGAATAATAAACCTTCCCTTAAGGGATTACATTAATAAAAATCTCCTAAAAGTTATCTAACCTTTAAATACAATCATTCAAATGCGAAACTTAATAAATAACCTAATCATTACAATGAATTCAAACTAAAGTCTAGGTTATAACCTTTAAAATCAAATGCTAAATTACAAGTCTTAAAATATAAAATTGTTCATCTTTCCTTTTCATCTTTTTCCCTTATTGGTGCTAGGTACATCGACCTTCTCATCCTTAGTCGTAATAGTTATATAAGCAAGAGTGAGCAAACAAAGCTCACTAGAAACAATAATAGATAAACTTTACAACATTTGCCAAATAATAGGCTCAATAGAACTGAATGATATGTTCTATTAACATTCTGAAATATACAACTGATGGTCTAATGACCACGAACCATGTCCACAGTTATAAGTACTCTTTCAACTTAAACTTTAACAGTCATAAAACTATAAGGACTCCATGTACTTAGGGGGATCAGCCCTTCGTACAATGTATTGTGCACAAACATTTCAACGCTAAGCGTAAACCCCTAATAATAGGGTTGTTCATCTCAAAGATTTAGATTACAAGTCCGCACTAAAGTAAGTTTGGTTTGGATACATTTCAAGGTAATTTGAATTAAACTAACATCAACTAAGGATTAGTTGAATAAAAGGTAATCACATTATGCTATGGAATAAATCATAAGTGAATTAATATCAGATATTAAAGTTATGTTTTAGGAATAATCTAATAGCATAAATATTGAATAACTATCACATACCTTGCTTGAACAATATTAAGCCAAGGTTATTTAGAATTGAATACTAAGCATGCATAACTAATAACAATTTGAACAATAAAAACTATTCAACATCAAGATATCGATTATATAAACTTGCATGCTATATAACAAGTTAAAGACAAGAATAACTCGCTTTTAACATCAAAATAAGGTTTAGAAAAAACTTCAGATCATCATGAAAAACTAGATACAAGAGCTTGCAGAAATTACAGCTTGAAATAGGACAAGTAAACTTGCATAATAATAAATAAACAAACTAGCTCAACGAAAGTGTAGAGTTAGAAAACTTGCTCAATTATAAAAGTAGAATTAGAGAACTTGCTCAATGTAAAAAGATAGTAGTTTAGAAACTTGCCTCGAGCGTAAGCTATAATATTAAACTCACGCTCACCTACATATAGGTTTAGAACCACCATCTATTAGATATACTAACATTCACTTTCCAAACATAACACACATTTCTAGTTAGACTTATTATTTTAGCACAAGTCTTAAGCTACCATACAAATATCGAAATTACAAGTGTTAACCTTCACAACACTTATTTACTATTCATCATGCTCACTAAGTTCTAATATACCACGCTCATCACTTACTAATCATTTCAAACTTTGAATTTATCAATTACATATCATGGTTCTGCTTTTAACTTTCTTACTACATGTTTATTATACATTAACATAACCTTAGACCAAGTGGTAAGTCTACCCCAAATCAAGCAAAGCAATAGAAGTCTCTCTCATCACAGTATGTATCATGTAACAATGCGCAATACACAATATAGTACAATAAGGCAGCAATGCAATAGCTTTTTTTGCTTTTTAGCACATGCAGCAATTACTGAGCATGTACAGAGATAGTAGTAACGATGCTATGAATGAACAAGAGTTTAATTTTAGCCCAACAAACACTAATTTCACACCCACAAAAAGTTGAAATTAACATATAAAATAAATATAAAACTATCATAAACATGATTGCTAACATATTCATCAACATAGAACAATTTAACAACACTTTTAACTATTTTAATTTCTCAAATTTTCATTTTCATATATAAAAACTCCATTTTTGATTTTCTTCACAAAAATCAACACCGTGATTTCAATTTCTCACCAAATCACTTCTTTCAAATTACATTATCTTCGCTTTTTTAATGAACTAGCATAAACAAGCTTCAATTTGTAGCTTAACATATGAAACTAACCATCAAAATTGGTACTTACATAAGCCACATAAAAAATATTCAAAATATATACACCGCCATAATTTTTTCTACTTTTTTAACGTAAATTAGCATGCAATTTCTTGTTTAAACATAAACTCTAAACATCATAAACACATATAATCATCATAATTTAATTATATAGCAACAATTCAAAAATATGAAATTCACAGAGTAAAAAAATTATTACCATAAAACTCATATATATATATATATATATATATATATATATATATATATATATATATAAATGTTAAAACTATGAATAATACCTTGATAAATTAGCTTGATAATCCTCACTAGGTTTCTGTTGTTGTGAAATTCTTAATTTTTCTCTCATTCTTCTCTCAAGTTCTCTCAATCTTTTTTTTTTCAAACTTCTTAACAAATGGCCAAAACCCAAACTAATAATTAAGCGTAAAAAAAAAAATAAAACTGATATGGCCTTAATACACATATTAAGTATATCGCTTATAACTATATAACGTATATGTTATAAATATATTATATTTATTATTTAATTTATTTTATCTAGATTATTAAAATTCAAAATTTGAAAATCCAAAAGCCATAAGGCTCCGTTTGGCAAAACTCCTTAAAATTAAAGACTTAATATATGTAAGCCTTGTTTGGGTTAAATCAATTTAAAACTACTTTAATTATTTTAATAAACAATTTAGTTTATAATTTATAATCACATATTATTTATTTGGATTTTCATATCCAACATTAATCAATAAATTAATCAACCATACTATATTTTAAATAAATATTCCACTTAAACAATTATCACAAAATTATAATTTCTTTATAATTTTATTTAATAACTTAACACACCAATTTAAATTATTAAATTCAACAACAATATAACTCTCTCATGTTATATTACAACTCTCTAAATTATAAATTAATTTAATTTAGAATATTATCTAATAAATTTAATTCATAAATATTTACTAATAATAACCACATCAATAAAATATTTATTTCATCAATTTCAATAATAAACACATCAAATAAATATTTATATAATTCAATAAATATTTAATATTACAATTTGAAATTTTGGATTGTTACATCCTTCCTCCTTACAAGGATTCTCGTCCCGTAATCACAACTCAAATAATCAAATCGTCACATTCTTCCTTCTTACAAAGATTCTGTCCCCGTAATCAAGACATAGATTAAACAAATAACTCGTGGTAATTTTTCATCATTTCATCTTCGAGTTCCCACGCCGCTTTCTTCGACATTGTGGTTTCTCCATATCACCTTCATAAAGGTATCACTTTATTTCGAGCACTTGTTTTTTCTCGTCGACTATCCGAATAGGAATCTCTTCATAAGACAAATCTTTATCGAATCGCAATGGTTCATACTCGATCACATGCTTGTAATCGGGTTTATACTGGTCAGAATAATCAAACGTGAAAAACATTATGAACATTTTCCAACTCGAGGTAGAGCTACCTCATAAGCCACTTCTCCAACTCTTCGCAAGACTTCAAGGGTCCAATAAACCCTTGCTTAGCTTTTCCTTTTTACCAAAATGAATTTTCCCTTCCAAGGAGAAACTTTTAGGAATACATAATTTCCTACATCGAATGCACGATCTGTCTCGTGTTGATCAATACTTTTTTTCTCATTCATCTTGGGTCGCTACCAATCTTGTCCTCGATGAGTTTGACAACCTCAGCAGCTTTGTTGTACCAGCTCGTCCGGTCCTAATAGTCATGCTCACCGACTTCATCCCAAAGACAAAGGAGTTTTGCACTTTTCTCGTCAGATAATGCCTCGTAAGGCAAGATGCCGATGCTCGCGTGGTAAATCGTTGTTGTAGGAAAATTCCACCAACGGTAAATGTTCTTCCCAACTCCCTTTGAAATCCATGATGCATGCTCTCAAGATATCTTCCAACGCTTGGATTGTTCATTCACTTTGCCCGCTTATTTCATGGATGGTATGTCGTACTCATTCGCAATTGTGTTCCCATACATTCTTGTAGTCTCTTCCGTAAGTTTGACGTAAATCGCTGATCTCTATTCGACACAATTGACATCGCACTCCATGTCTCAAAACGATCTCTTTAACGTATAACCTTGCCAACCGATCAAGATTGAACCTAATCTTTATTGGCAAAAAAGTGTGCCGATTTTGTTAATCCATCCACTATCACCCAAATCGCATCGCGATCCTCTCTCGAAAGTAGTTGGAAGACCCACCACAAAATCCATGTGATGTGTTCCCACTTCCATTTCCGGTATTTCTAATGGTCAAGTAATCCGCTTGGTCTTTGATGCTCTACCTTCACTCTTTCGACATGTCAAGCATTTCGCAACACATTCTCGCAAACATCTCTTTTCATATTCGGCCACCAAAATGTCATCGCAAATCTTGATACATTTTCGTATTTCCGGATGAATCGAATATCTTGAGCTATGAGCTTCATCAAGATTTTCGTCTTTAATCTCTCAAGATCATTGAACCCAAATTTTCCTCGAACCTCAAAGAAACCCTTCAAGATCGATCTTTATATTTTACATCACTACCCTCAACCACTTTCTCTTCGATTTTTTCGCATTCTTCATCTTCAGTTGAGCATTCTTCACTTTGTCCACCAAAGTTGGACTAGCTTCATATCCGTATAATTTTTTTTTGAGTTTCTTTTTGGAAATTTGATTTCCAACTCTAGCCTTGCCATCATCTCGAAATAAGCTCTTCCCTCGGTTGGTTAACAACATCAACTTTTTTCTCGACCTTTTCTCGCTTAAAGCATCCGCAACCACATTCGCTTTATTCGGATGATAAAAGATCTCACAATCGTAATCTTTTATCAATTCCATCCATCTTCTTTCGACGATGTTCGTGTCCTTCGTGTGAAAATATACTTCAGACTTTTTACGGTCTCTGTAGAGATCACATTTTTCTCCATGTAGATAGTGTTCCATATCTTCGAGAGCAAATACTATCGCAGCCCAACTCTAAATCATGAGTCTGATAACCTTTCTCATAATCCTTCAAATTGTCTTGATGCATATGCAATAACTTTGTCGCTCGCATAAGAACACAACCCAACCCTTTATGTGAGGCATCACTATACACCACAAAGTTTCTCAGATTATCCGGTAATGACAACACATGTGTGCCACACTTAATTTCTTCTTCAAATCTTGAAAACTCTCTTCACATTTCTCCATCCAAACAAATTTTACCGCTTTCCTTTGCAAATTTGTTAATGAGTGGCTATCTTGGAAAAATCTTGAATAAATCTTCTATAATAACCCGCCAAACCCCAAGAAACTCCTCACTCCCGACGGTGTTCTTGGTTGTTTCCCAATTGATTATAGCTTCCACTTTTGATGGATCCACCAAATCCCATCTTTGTCAATCACATGCCCAAGAAATTGTACACACGATCTAGCCAAAATTTGCACTTAGAGAATTTTTCATGTACAACTTTTCCTTTCTTAGTGTTTCCAACGTCAAACGAAGTGTTCCACGTGTTCTTCTTGAGTTTTGGAATACACCAGAATGTCATCGATAAATACCACTACAAACTTGTCTAAGAATGGTTTAAACACCCTGTTCATCAAATCCATGAATGCAAATAGGGCATGGTCAAACCAAAAGACATCACCGTAAACTCGTAATGTCCATACCGAAGTTTCAATGTCGCTTAGGTATATCCTCCTTCCTTACCTTCAATTGGTGATACCCACTTCTCAAATCTATTTTGAGAAGTATTTAGCACCTTCAATCGATCAAACAAGTCATCTATTCTTGGCAATGGATATTTATTTTTAATAAGTGACTTTGTTTAATTTCTATAATCAATGCAAAGACGATCGACCCATCCTTCTTCTTCACGAATAACACCGGCGCGCCCCCACTTGGTGATGATACGCTTGGTTGAATATACTTCTATCTAACAGTTCTTGCAATTGTACCATCGCCTTCATCTCTACCAGAGCCATTCTCAGACGGGCCTTCGATATCTGGTGTTGTTCTCGCGCGCTAAGTCGATCATTTAACTCAATCTCTCCGTCAAGTGGAAGTCCCGCAAATCCTCCTAAACACATCTACAAATTCCTAACCAATCGTATCTCTTCCAATTTCACACCCTTCTTCCGAGTATCGACTATGTAAGCTAAATAACCCACACAACCTCGACTCAACAACTTCGCCTCGCATAATCATCGACATCTCATTTGTTCAGCGATTTGCTACCATAGAAAAACTACCTTTCGATTTTGAGTCATAAGGTTTACACATTTCTTTTGGCAATCAATTACCGCTCCATAATTGAACAACCAATCCATTCCCAAAATAACATCAAACTCTCCAAGTCTAATCGAAATTAAATCTACCATCATGATATTCCCCTTAATATTCACCCTACAGTTTTCAGATATACTAAACCTAACAAGAATTACCTCCTTATTCGCAATTTCTATGTTTAAAGGGAAATTCAATTCTTCACTAGGTATTTCTAACTTCTTAGCAAATTCATCAGATATAAACGAGCAAGTAGCACCTGAATCAAATAATACATAAGCATTTATATCATTGATTGGGATAATACCTGACACCACATCTTTTGATTGCACAACATCTTGCATACCATGTCAAGGTTCCGGTCGTGGGTTTGTTTGATGTCGTTGGTCCAAGAATGGCCCATGTACCTCCACCGCTACCTCCCTTGCTTTCTCGTTGTCTCTCCAAATTTTCTTCTTCTTAGGGCATTCACGAGCAAAGTGATCCTCGATCCGCACGTGAAGCAAACGCTCTTCTTAGTTGAGTGCAATTTGGGGCGATGTGACCCTCCCGCCACAATTGAAGCATACTGCTTCCCCATCAAGCACACACCTTGTGAAACTTCCCCGCATGTAGCACACATGCTCAAACTTTTTATTTTGTTGGTTACCCCGCCGGTTTCCAAAGACTCACATTTCCGCTCCATTTTCTCTTCAAATTATTGTTGTTGCATTTCCACTACTACCACTACCATTCTTAATCTCCACTTCATTCTTCTTCTTCTTCTTCTTCTTCTTCTTCTTCTCGATTGAACTTTATTCACATCCTCGCCCCCACCTTCAACGAGAATTTGCTTTCTCCATTATCACACACGTAAACGTCTTCAACCGAAAACAGGAGACCCTATATGACAAAACTGTGGCTTCAAATCCCTGCTCAAACCTCTTCGCCAAGGCTCATCTCAGATCGACTTGATATGGCAAAACCTCGCCAACTCGTTGAATTTTAGCAAGATACTCAGACACCGCCATCGCTCCTCGCTTTAGTTTCAAAAATCGCACTTCTAGTCGACTCTTCAACTCTCTCGGGAAATAGGTCTCAAGAATATCTCCTTAAACCTATCCTGTGTCATCACCCCTCGCCCTTCTCGAAGTTTTATTGGCTCGCCACCAATAACTAGCCTCTCGCTTTCAACATGAATGTTGCAAAAGCGCTTCTTCCGATCATCCCCTACCCTAGCGACATCAAACACCTTTTCTATCTCCATAATCCAGTCTTGTGCCTCGATCGGATTCATGGACCCACGGAATTCGTGTGGTCCAACCGCCTTTGAAATCCTTAAACGTTGTACCTTGGTTCGAGGTTGATTTCGCAACGCCCTCGTCACAAGAACGCCACTAGTTGTTGAAACGGGTTAACATCAACATTGTCGTTATTGGTTCCTTCAAAGGGTTCTCTCGTCGTCGGTGGTTGACGTCTGGAGGCATTTTTTTCGTTAAAATATACACTCATTAGATTATTACTCAACTTTTAAGTAATTTCTACTTAACTTGCATCTCTCCAAAAAGAAATAATCACATAACACATAACACTTTGAATAAAATAAAATAATAACTTTTATTTATTCATAATCTCTTTGAAAATATAAAATAATAAGATCATCGCTATTTACATTACTTTCCGAACTACAAAGTTTTCAGGACAACATCATCATCATCATATCATATGGTTATAATAACACTGGGATTTACAAATTATTTAACATTTTATTAATCGCATAACAACTACGATGTTCTACTAAGATACTCCATAGCTTTTACTACGCTTCTTCCTCCATAAACCCAAACATTATTCTCGCGATCTAACACGTATGATGGAAGTAGTCTCGAATCGAATCGATAACCCATGACCCGATCTTCGAGCTCGATTAATCACGGTGTTGAATACACTATTCATCTCTTCCATCTTCATTCTCTTTGCTTCATTGCGCCTTTCATCGCTATCCCGCTCATTGAAAAGCCTCCTCATATGCCTTCTTGCTCTCGCCCTCTTAGTAGCTTCTTCCTTCACTTTGTTCTTCGCTTCTGCGATCTCCTCGATCAATTGTTCTTTCTCTCCTTCAAGCATGAACTAGCTTCTTCGACATTAGTTCAAACGTTCATCTCGATCCCGGATCTCATCGTCCTTTTCGTGTGCCATCAAAGTTTGTTGTTCAACTACTATCTCTTGTAACTCCTCGACATATCCTCAAGTTCCACGCTCATGGTCGTAGACTTCATCATACATACGAAGCAGCTATCGATCGAGGTTAGTGGAATCTCCTCCTCCTCTCGTCCTCGTCATCCTCATTTGATCCGTGGCAACTCAACGGATCCTCCTCATCCGCTTCCACATCATCATCCTCATCTTCAACCACATCGTGACCAACGGGTCGACTCTCGTGGCAAGTAGTTGTTCTAAACAACCGAATGTCGCGAGGCTCCTCCTCTATAGGCATCCGAGGTCCTTCCTCCCTAGCCCGACCGGATTCTCCGACATTAGTCATCCCGACAACAAAATTTTAAGTTTTAATTATTAATCATTACTACTCGACACTCACGAGCACATAAGTTAAAAACACATAAGCACATAAGTGTTTTATTACTTCTTCCTTAAAACTCGATAAGAGTTTATCACCACTATCTTTTCAAAGGTTACTTCCTAAGGCTTTTTCCCCACCTAAGGTTCATAACCTAAAGCTTTGATACCAACTCAGGACACCCCCAAATCCCTCAGATTTCATTACCTCAAGATTTGGTGTTCACTTAATCAAAACATTCATATCTAACTACCCAATCATAATAAAATTGAATAATAAAACTTCCCTTAAGGGATTACATTAATAAAATCTCCTGTGTTATCTAACCTTTAAATACAATCATTCAAATGCGGAATTTAAATAAACTTCATTACAATCATTCAAAATAAAGTCCGATAATAAAATATCAAAAGATTACAAGTCTTCAAGATTGTTCATCTTTTCCTTTTCCTCATCGGGTGCTAGTACATCGACCTTCTCATCCTTAATGTAATAGTTATATAAGCAAGAGTGAGCAAACAAAGCTCACTTGAAATAATAATGGATAAACTTTACAACATTTGCCAAATAATAGGCTCAATAGAACTAAATGATATGTTCTATTAACATTCTGAAATATACAACTGAGGGTCTAATGACCACGAACCATGTCCACAGTTATAAGTACTCTTTCAACTTAAACTTTAACAGTCATAAGACTATAAGGACTCCACGTACTTAGGGGGATCAGCCCTTCGTACAATGTATTGTGCACAAACATTTCAACGCTAAGCGTAAACCCCTAATAATAGGGTTGTTCATCTCAGTATTTAGATTACAAGTCCGCACCAAAGTAAGTTTGGTTTGGATACATTTCAAGGTAATTTGGAATTCAACGAACATCAACTAAGGATTAGTTGAATAAAAGGTAATCACATTATGCTATGGAATAAATCATAAGTGAATTAATATTGTGTATTAAAGTTATGTTTTAGGAATAATCTAATAGCATAAATATTGAATAACTATCACATACCTTGCTTGAACAATATGAAGCCAAGGTTATTTAGAATTGAGTACTAAGCATGCATAACGAATAACAATTTGAACAATAAAAACTAGTTAACAACAATATATTAGATTATATAAACTTGCATGCTATATGACAAGTTAAAGACAAGAATAACTCGCTTAACATCAAAATAAGGTTTAGAAAACTCAGCATCATCATGAAAAAAACTAGATACAAGAGCTTGCAAAATTACAATTGAAATAGACAAGTAAACTTGCATAATAATAAACAAACTAGCTCAACGAAAGTGTAGAGTTAGAAAACTTGCTCAATTGTACAATTATTAAGTTAGAGAACTTGCTCAATTTAAAAAGATAAGTTTAGAAAACTTGCCTCGAAAGCGTAAGCTATAATATTAAACTCACGCTCACCTACATATAGGTTTAGAACCACCATCTATTAGATATACTAACATTCACGCTCCAACATAACACACATTTCTAGTTAGACTTATTATTTTAGCACAAGTCTTAAGCTACCATACAAATATCAGAAATTACAAGTGTTAACCTTCACAACACCTGTTTACTATTCATCATGCTCACTAAGTTCTAATATACCACGTTCATCACTTACTAATCATTTGAAACTTTGAATTTATCAACCACATATCATGGTTCTATTTTTAACCTTATTACTACATGTTTATTACATTAATATAACCTTAGACCAAGTGGTAAGGCTACCCCAAAATCTGCAACAAGCAACAAGCAGTCTTCTCGCTCTCGGATCGACATGGTATGGTAATTGCTTATAATACACACGCATACAATTTTTGCCATTTTTTAGTTTTTTAGCTAAATAAGTGCAATAAATGTGCGGTGCAGTGCAGTAAATGTAAAAGAACATGAACAAGAGTGATTTTTTTTAGCCCAACAAACACCTAATTTCACCCACTAAAATAGTGAAATTAACATATAAAATAAATATAACACTATCATAAACATGATTGCTAACATATTCATCAACATAGAACAATTTAACAACACTTTTAACTATTTTAATTTCTCAAATTTCTCATTTTCATATGAAAACTCCATTTTTGAGTTTCTTCACAAAAATCAACACTGTGATTTCAATTCCTCACCAAATCACTTCGTTCAAGTTACATTATCTTCATTTCTTAATGAACTAGCATAAACAAGCTTCAATTTGTAGTTTAACATACAAACTAACCACTAAATATTGTACTTACATAAGCCATATGAAAATATATATACAAACATGTCATAATTTTTTTCTACTTTTAACCCAAATTAGCATGCAATTTTGTTTTTATACACAAACTAAAACATCATAAACACATATAATCACCATAATTCATTTATATAGCAACAATTCAAAAATATGAAATTCACAGAGGTATATAAAAAATTATTAACGTCATGAAATATATATATATATATATATATATATATATAATTTAAAGGTTTATGAAAATACCTTCAATTAGCTTCGATAAAATTTTTTACTAAATTAAAATTTCTTTGTGAAAATTCTTAGATTTCTCTCAAATTCTCTCTCAAGTTCTCTCAAATTCTCTCTTCTCTGACTCTCGAAAATAAATAACAAAAACTATGTAAAATGAAAACCTAATATATAATGAAAACGTAAAAAATAAAATTGATATGGCCTTAATTACTAAATTAAGTATAATATTATTATATATAACGATATGTTATAAATATATTATATTTATTATTTAATTTAATTTATTTATTTTTATTTAGATTATTTAAATTCAAAATTTGAAAATCCAAAAGCCATAAGGCTTTTTTGGCAAAACCCTTTAAAATTAAAGACTTAATATATTTAAGCCTTGTTTGGGTTAAATCAATTTAAAACTACTTTAATTATTTTAATAAACAATTTAGTTTATAATTTATAATCACATATTATTTATTTGGATTTCAATAAATATCCAACATTAATCAATAAATATAATTTCAACCATACTATATTTTAAATAAATATTCCACTTAAACAATTATCACAAAATTATAATTTTAACTTTATAATTTTATTTAATAATCACATCAATTAACACACAACAATAATCAATTTAAATTATTAAATTCAACAACAATATAACCTCTCATGTTATATTACAATCTCTAAATTACAAATTAATTTAATTTAGAATATTATCTAATAAATTTAATTCATAAATATTTACTAATAATAACCACATCAATAAAATATTTATTTCATCAATTTCAATAATAATCAATTCACATCAAATAAATATTTATATAATTCAATAAATATTTAATATTACAATTTGAAATTCGGATTGTTACATAATTCATTCAATCATCTTTGCACCCTTGGCCTAAGAGAACCCATGATCACGATCATACCAATGATAAGCGATCCAAAAATTGTCTATCCATGATTTAAATGATTTTATCACGAGACGATCATATAAATAATCCACATCATTGAATCGAGGACTTTTTTACCACATCATTTGTAATAGGATAACGTGTTTCATGATTATCTTAGAATAATTTTTTTGCGCCTAAGAGGTCATACCAAAAATCATACATTTCAAGTCCATCTATCATTTGTAATAGACGGGCCAAAGATGACTTTCACAACAATATAAGCATGAGGATGATGACAATGATATAAGAATTCAATTAAAAGAAAGCAAATGATAAATTTTTAAAGAATTATATTTAATTTATCCAGAATTCAATAACGTCCAAATTGTCAATATGATACTGCTTTGTGGAGTAAAATTCAAGAATAATATTGTATCAAAAATGATTTGGACTGGGAAAAAATCAATTTTTATCATGAATAGTGCCCCGGGTGAATAGTAACCGAGTGAATAGTACCCTGTGAATAGTACTTTGGGAATAGTAACCCCGTGAATAGTACTCTGACATGAAAAAGCTAAAACTTATCAAGAATGCTCAGAATAACATTTCCATGAAAAGATACTGGATGAAACGCAAATATGAAAGATATTCTACTAATTTCATGGAGTATAGAAGCCAAAACTTTAACCAAATGAGTATAGAATTCGAAATCTGAAACGAAATAATATTACTTATATACTACAGAGTATGGAAGAAAATATTATTTCTAACGAATACTGAACAAAAATAATATCCCTTAAGACTGTTGAACGGAAATAATATTCCTTACGAATATTAAACGAATATAATATTCCTTACGAATATTAAATGAGTATAATACTTCTTGCGAATATTGAACGAAATAAAATTTCTCACGAATACGAAAAATAATATCATAAGCGATTATGAAATAAATAATACCCCTTACGTCAAAAAGAAGAGTATTACAATTGGTATAGCGGATATATTGTTGAAGAAAACTTTCATAGTTTTCTACACTCAAAGCTTTCTAAAACTCGAAAGAAATACGCTCAATATTATAGAAGAAGAATTCTCTGATTCTGATGTATTTTTTAATTCAAACTAAACATCTTATTTATAGGAGAATGGAAAGGATACTATTTAGAAAATAAAATCACGGACGCACAGTAACTTTATTCGAACGAATTCACGGGCATGAATCTGATTTTTACTATTCATTACTGTGCAATAAAATATTCTAATAAAACAAAAACTTTCAATAAAATAATATATATATATATATATATATAATAATAATCTCCTCCATTATACGTTTCTTATCCCCCCCCATTCTGACATTTAATTTTTCCACGCGTGGCCCCACTTTTATAATATTAAATAATTTTCTACCGATTATTTTGAAAAATGGGTAAATGAGGGTCTATAAAATAAGCAAAATTTACATCAAATACTTCATAAAAATCCCCTTAATATTTTTAACAATATTCATCATCATTATTATAATTCGCAATATTTAACAATCAAGGTCATTCGGGAAGAGGGGCTTTCTAATAAGGATTTCTCCTATTGGTGCGCATGATTAGATGACCAAACCTCTCATCGATGTAACTTTCTGACATCGTTAATATTGCAAATAATAATATAAATAATCTATTTAAATCTCAATTATTGATTTAATAATATATAAAATATCGACAATAATTGAATCAAATAACGTGAGATACTATGCAGCAATTACTGTAGCAACAATTGAACAAAGCCGAGTGACTTCTCACGTAAGCATTAATAATAAATACCGTGTGCTACTATACAACCACGCATATTACTGTACTTTTATCATCGGGTATTTCAACCGTTAACGGTAAAACTTTCGTAGTTATTTTTATAAAAAGATATTTCTGTCGTTTTCTCATTCAAGCGAAGAATTCGATTGTTGGCTCTACTAATAATTGTCTTGGTTATATTTAATATTCCCTGTTAAAATGAATATTCTCTGACCAATCGAATATTATATAACAACTTGCTTACTTTGCAAAATTTATAAATATTACCTACAACTATAACATTATCTCAAATCCACACCATAATATTCAAAAAAAAATATTTCAAGAAAATTAAATCTTTATTCATAAAATTTGGGGTCTTACAGTAATCATGGCCAGGATAATAGAAAAGGTGAACTAAGTGAGAACAACTTCAAGAAGAGAAGGTTTAATAATGATGGAAAGACAGCGGCACCCGTTTCTAAGGAAGAAGAACGACCATCGGTTGTATGTTTCAAATGCGGACATGAGGGACACATCCGTCCAAACTGTACGCAGCAACCCAAAGCGTGTTTTAATTGCGGAAGAGAAGGTCATCTAGCTCAATTTTGTCGTGTACTGAAGTCAAGTCTAGCTGGGATAGTGATGCCAAAGGAATGTCCTAGAAAAGTTAAAGTCGGTAGTTTAAGTAAGAGCGTTTGTCAAAGAACCCACATGAAGTTATCACAGGTAAGTTAATCATAAACTCTTGTGAAGTTTATACCTTATTCGATATCGGTTCTACCCACTCTTTTATTTCTCCTACTTGCGCTCAACGTTTAAATTTGACTTCAGAGAAGTTAGACTTTGACTTATCGGTTAAAACTCCGTTGGGAGAAACCTTCGTTATGTCCACTGTTTATAAATCTTATTTGATTCAAATCGGCACCCTCACATTACCTGTCGATCTTATTTCCTTAAAAATACTTGTATTTGACGTAATTCTAGGGATTGATTGGTTAACTACTTATCATGCAAAAATGGATTTTTTTCGTATGGTTGTTAGCTTTCATATTTCTAACCAACCTATTATATGCGAATTCAAGCAACCAAACCATTAAAATCAATCACTGTCATCTTAAGCCATAAAGCCATTCGTTTATTGAAAAACAAATGTCAAGCTTTCTTAGCCCATGTCACGGATTTGAACAAAAAATACGACAGATTTGAATGATATTTCTATTGTTAATAAATTTCCTGACGTATTCCCTGAAGAACTTCCTGGCCTACCCCCAGATCGTGAAATTAAATTTTGTATTGACCTTGAACTCGATACAAAAACCCTCAAATATTTTTCACCAAAAACAAACGTAACAGGCGCTAAAGTCGTTGGCTCGAGCTGTTGAAAGATTACGATAATACCATTCAATACCATCTTAGAAAAGCGAACGTCGTAACTGACGCGTTGAGTAGAAGGTTGTATAAGTTTACGTGTACGACGTTGTTAACACAAAAACTTATTTCGTACGACTTACAAAAGATAGAGATAGAGTTACAGATTCCAAGAACCTACGTTAAGATAGCAAATATACGATTATAACCGACTTTAATCGATAAAGTTAAAGCCGCTTAAAGCTACAGACTCAGAGCTGATGAATGTGAAGAAGAAGGTTCAAGAGGGCGTTATTCTAGAAGCAAGAATCAATGAAGAGAGGAATCTCAACCCTCGACTTTATTGGTCTATTTGAAATCATCGATCGAGTAGGAATTGTGGCCTATAGACTCGCCTTACCGCCAAGTATGTCGCGTGTTCATAACAATTTTTTTTACGTATCGATGTTACGTAAATATGTGGATGACCCGAACCATATTATTGAGTTAGAACCGGACGAAATAGCGAAAGATTTAACGTATGAAGAGGTACCTGTTAAAATCTTGGATAAGAAGGAACATATTTTACGCTCTAGGGTTATAACTCAAGAGTTAGAGTTTGAAATGAAATCAAGGTATTATCATCTCTTCGAACTACCAGGTACGTAAATTTTGAGGGCAAAATTTCATAAGGAGAGGAGATTGTGAGACCCCAAATTTTATGAATAAAGATTTAATTTTCTCGAAATATTTTTTAATATTATGGTGTGGATTTGATATAATGTTATAGTTGTGGATAATATTTACAAATTTTGCAAAGTAAGCGAGTTGTTATAAAATATTCGATTGGTCGGGGAATATTCTTTTTGTTGGGAAATATTCGTATTTACGACACTGATCAATCAGTGGACACTTCTAACGGAATTCTTGTCGGAATGAGAAAAACGATAGAAATATCTTTTTATAAAAATAATGTTGAAGTTTTACCGTTAAACTGTTGAAATACCCGGTGGTAAAAAAATACGATGTCTGGCGTGGTTGCATAGTAGCACACGGTATTGATTATTGATGCTTACGTGAGAAGTCACTCAGTTATATTCAATTATTGCTACAATAATTGCTGCATAGTATCTCACGTTATTTGATTCAATTATTGTTGATATTTTATATATTATTAAATCAATAATTGAGATGACAAGTTATTCTAATTATTATATGCATAATTAACAACGTCTAAAAATTTCTGTCGAGGAAATGGGTTTGGTCACCTAATTGCGCGCCAATAGGGAGAAATCCTTATCAGAAAGCCCCCTCTTTCCTGGGAACGATCTGGTTCTTAATATTGCGAGTTATAATAATGATGAATAAATGTTATTAAAAATATTGAAGGGATTTTTATAAAGTATTTGATGTAAATTTTGTTTATTTTATGGACCCCCATTTACCCATTTTTCAAAATAATCGATAGAAAATTATTTAATATAATAAAGGTGGGGCCACATGTGGGGCCCATGGGTGGAGGAAAATCTGAAATGGGGGACGGTTGGAGTTTACGTATGTTGGAGGGTTTGTATTATTATTATTATTATTATATATATAAATATTATATATATATAAGTTTTTTTTATATATATATATATATATATATATATATATATATATATATACACACACACACACACACACACACATGTGGAAGAAATGAAAAGGTTACGTGGGGGAGGGAAAGGAATGATCACGAAGGCTAAGGCGAGAAATTTGTTATTATGTATATATATATATATTATAATAAGTTTTGTTTTTTAAGAAAAAATAGAATATATTATATTTTGTTATGCATAGTACAACAGAGTAAATCAAAAGTTTTTGTTGAATCGTCCGTGAATCGTTGCCCGTGTGCATTTAAATAGTATTATTTCCATTCTCCTATAAATAGGATGTTTAGTTAGAATTGAAAATCACACCAGAATCAAAGAATTCTTCTTCTATAATATTGAGCGTATTTCTTTCGAGTTTTAGAAAGCTTTGAATTTAGAAAATAGTGAAAGTTTTTTTTCAAGAATATCCCCGCTATACCAGTTAGAATACTCTTCTTTTTGAGGTAAGGGGTATTATTTATTTCATATTCTGAAGAGATATTATTTTTCGTATTCGTATGAATATTATTTCGTTCAATATTCGCAAGAAATATTATTTTCATTTAATATTCGTAAGGAATATTATATTCGTTTAATATTCGAAAGGAATATTGTTTTTGTTTAATATTTGTAAGGGATGTTATTTTTGTTCAGTATTCATATAAAATAATATTTTCTTCCATACTTTGTAGTATGTAAGTAATATTATTTCGTTTCAAATTTTAAATTTTACACTCATTTTGTTAAAGTTTTGGCTTCTATACTCCATGAAATTAGTAGAATATCCTTGATATTTACGCTTCATCCTGTTTCTTTTCATGGAAATATTATTTTGAGCCTTCTTGATAAGTCTTATCTTTTTCATTTTGGAGTACTATTCACGGGGTTACTATTCTCGAAGTACTATTTACGGGGTACTATTCTCGAAGTTACTATTCACCCGGGCACTATTCATGACAAAAATTGATATTTTTTCGGTCCAAATCTTTTTTGATACAATATTATTCTTGAATTTTACTCCACAAAGCAGTATTATGTTGACAATTTGGACGTTATTGAATTCTGGATAAATTAAATTATAAATCTTTAAAAATTTATCCTTTGCTTTTTTTAATTGAATTCTTATATCATTGTCATCATCCTCATGCTTATATTATTGTGAAAGTCATCTTTGGCCCGTAGTGCATAGATGGACTTGGTATGATTATGACCAGGGATTATTCGGTATAATCATGACTGTAATGTTACAAATGATGTGGTAATAGTCTTCATTGGTGCGTAGTGCATTGATGGACAGTTTTTGGTATGATCATGACCATGGGTTCTCTTCGGCCAAGGGTGCAAAGATAAATTATTTTATGGCATGATCAGAACCGTTAATGAAAACACGATTATTCTTCGCCAGTAGTGCATGGATAACTCGTGGTCATGATACTAAAGAATATCCTTGGCCCATAGTGAAGGGATGATTCGATGATGTGGAATATTTATTAAGCTGAGTCTCAGCGATAAAATTGATGATAAACTTTTTAAATCATAGAAGATAGTAGATATCATGCTCAACTTGACTCTTCTAATGGATTGCTTATTCCGCTGCAGTTGTTGAACTAAAACTTGTTGTCTATTGTATTCTATCGGTTATTATACTGTTGAAGGCTAAAGATAATTTATTTTGCATTATCTTAGTCATAATATTTCTTACTAGTCTAGTTGAGCTCACCCTTTCTTTCACTGTTCTCTTCAGAAATTGAGAATATAGCTGGGACTAGTCAGGGAATGGATTGACAGTCCAGATGGTTGTATTAGTAGTCCTCATTATTCTATGAAATAGTGTGATAATAATTGTAATAAGATTGAATTTGAGTGTGGATATTGTCTAGAAGACAATATTCGTGCTAAAACTCTCAGCTATGTTTTGTCGTATTTTACACGACAGTTGTATTAATTAAGTTTGTATTTAAGTTTATACCATGTATTTGGCGACTCAGAATGGGTGATGTATTCCTATTTTTGGGGTGTCATAACATTATTATGGGCAATTTTGTCATTTCATTCATCTTCTTAATATGTGTGAAAAGTCCACCAGGACTTTTATCTTGGGACGGAGGGAGTATTTAATACTTGGGGTAATATGGGAAACTAAGAAATTAATACTTACTTGAAATTCTTAAACGACTTATATTTAGGAACAAAAATATTTATCATCAACACACCAAACTCAGAAGCAACAACACCAACTTCCATTTTCTTTCTACTAATTTCTTTTTACACCACTCCATCCCATCAATTCTTTCCATTTTGTTAGTGCTCCTAGATTTTGACTTCTATATCCCAACAACCAAGCTCCACAAAACCACCACCACCACTTCCGACGGCAACGATTGCGAAGGCTGCAATGAAAGATCTCAATTTTCGATGATGAAGAAGGCCCATATCCCATACCGTTGCTTACTCACTCCTCCCTCACCATCAATCCCTTCAGTTTCCCCCAAATAGATGCCTCTATGATTGAATATCCCAACCCTAAAGATTCTAGCATGTGTTCTGGGTTTGCCAATAATAAACTAATTGTTGAACCAGAACCTTTCAGTTTCCCCCAAATAGATGCCTCCATGATTGAATATTTGGTTTTTTATTAAATTTACATGACCTCAGCTGTCAGTACTTTGTTCTGCAATTTATTTTATCATCGGAATCCTTGGTTGATGGTGGTGTTTATTTTACCATTGGGTTGTTGATGGTGATGGTTATGGGTGATGGTGGTGGTTATGGGATGGTGGCGGTCGATGGAGGTTGTGAGGAAGATGAAGTTTTTTTGTTTGTTATTTTTTCTCTTTTATCTGGAAAAAGGAATAATAATCCCTCCATTTCAGAATATTAGATATGAAATTATACATTAATGTATTTCAATATATTTCACGTGTTATGCTTAGGGACAATTATATATTAATTTATACATAATCCCTCCACTTCAGTGAATTCATTAATTTATATAAATATATTTGTAAAAATTATACATTAATGTATTTATTATTAATTTAATTATTTGTTATGTACGTACATTAATTTGATTTATATTTTGGTTAATTATTTGTTATAAAATTGACAATTGTTGTGTTTTTTAATTGTTAAATATCCACCTAAGCATTTGATGTGTCCATCTAAGCATCTGATGTGGTGCCACATAAGCATTCCGTTAACTTTTAACATTTTTAGACGGAAATTTTAATTTTTGTAAAAAAGTTATAGTTGATGAGAATAGTAAAAAAAATCACGATGATCGTTTATAAATCCAATATACAGTAGAGTGGGGAAAAGTGTATTTAACCCATAATTAATATGATATTTATAACTATTTGTATTAAAATTTTATGTTTTTTTTGGTACCACTAATTCATTACAATATTTGGGAGGAGGGGGGTTTGATCCCATCCTTTGCTATGCATAGGGATGGTGCTTCCATCCTACCTATGGCTTGGATGGTAATGGGGTGGATCAGTAATTTTTTTTATCATAACTAGTTTATCTAACAAACACGTATATGTTAAAAGTAAGAAGTAACATGTGTTTTATCATAACATGTGTTAAGTAGTTTATCTATAAAATTGATATTTTCATATGAAAAGTGTCACTATAAATGTATAACGACAGTAAAAATTATCGTTATACGATTTACAACGACGATTTTCATGTCATGTAAAAATATCAGTTTCTTTTAACTAGCATACACATGTGTTAAAAGTGAGAAATAACATGTATTTTGAGGTTTTACTAGTATACACGTATTTTGAGGTTTTTACTTTTGAAAAATCATTAGACCTCAAACCCTTAAATCAATCAAGTAAAACAATCTTTTCTTCATTTTCCAAGAAATAGTTGATCCATTGTACTCAATTTAATGTCAATCTAACTCCGACCAAGTGATGCTTTGCTGATTCTTTTATGACGATTACTTTATTCATTTTGCAGAATCAATTTGGTGTTGTTGCGATTTTTTCGTAGATTCATATCAGTTCGATTTGGGGATGTTTATTTTTAGATTTTGACTGATTTTGAGTTTGATCTGACGTAGATGCATTTAAATATGCTTTTTCTTGACTCGTTTTGTCGATTTGATCTGGTGTTGGGTGCCAGTCCATCCATTTTCTATTCGGATCTGCAGCTTTTGGGCCAGGAGTTTGTTCTTCCTATTTTGACGGTGGTCAAAAACTTCCAATCTCCTTCTTTTGACGACTGGCGGGTCGATTTTGTTGGGGAGGAAAACCCCTCATGAGCTTGTCTGGAGCTGAACATTAAGACCCACCAATATTTTCATGTTTTTTTTATTATTCTTTTGCCACATAAGTATTTTTTTTGATTTTTGTATTTCTTTTCAAGACCCACGTAGGAAAAAAACTTGAAACAATTTTACAGTCGTTAGTCAATTTAACAGAATGGTTTACTTTTATATTTTTAATTAGTTTAATGTTGTAACATCCCAAAATCCGGTCTATCTTCACACCCGAATTTCGTACATCACGAATACATCTCATTCCAAACATACATCATTATATAGCTAAATATAACAACATACATTCTCAAATCCCAGATTCTAATACCTTATAACCTCGTTCATTACAAATAATGATAATTAAATTATTCTTTACAACTTACAAGAGTGACTTTCATCCGTCACAAAGTATTCATAACAATTTTACATAAACTATCCTACAAGTCTTCGCTTGGTCTTTACGTTTATTCATATAATGAATAAATGTTCTTCTTCAGGATACCGCTTGAATCTATCTCCACAGGATCCTTTAATTCAACTACTCATACGCTGAAAATGTTTTTCATTAAAAGCAAGTGTCAGCATTCAATTGCTCAGCAAGTCATAATAGTTGAGTAAACAACATCAAGAATTTAAACATTCTTTTAAAACTTCAATATCCGAACAAAGGTTATGAAGCAACTCAAATAATAGGAATAAATTCTGATTCCTATCATTTTTAAACATTAGTTATATTCACTTTGCAATACTTTCATCCTTCTACCTTTTTCGTACACATTCTGTCTGGCTAGAATCATTAGCACAAACTTAACAATAACGGTTCATGAATAAACATAATATTTTTATATTGAACAGTTCAATCACAGAACAATTCATCTCATAGAAACACCGAAGTGTAAAAATTGTGGCACAAGGCCTCATACATTTTACCACCTTGTACAAATATCACACATTTACACATTGATAAAACTTCTCAAGTTCAACATCTGAGAAAGTTTAAGAAACTAACATTCATATTAAAAATGAATGAAGTTAGGAAACATTCCTTACGCACAGCTATAGCTTACAGTTTACGCTGAACTGCTCATCGCAATCCCTATATATCACATAAGGAATATCACATACACCAATTAGTCATAAACTTGATTTACGCATTGGTTTAAACTTAACTTTACTACTTATGATTCGTGTTTATAACCTAAGTTCACGTAACCATCCTTCTTTACCGTTTTACGGCGTTATGACGTACAGAGATGTCTTAACCCATACGATCATCATCTTTGATGATTTACATCCTTATCTTCTTCTTATATCCTTTCTAGGACTTAACACACATCAAGTCTCTACTAGTATTCCATATGGTACTCTAAGTGGTTTCCCACAAACAACCAACAATCTAGTTTCTCGTCTCATCTATATTGTCTTTCACAGCGAGTTAGATTGGTTGCTAGTTCGTATTAACCTTTGCTCTCTAAATGAATTGTTTAGCCTATCTCCCATATGTCAACCATTAAAGATTACGATTGTACCACAACTTAAACTTAACTTATCTGAACCATTAAAACTATAATGTACGTTAAGTTGATTTCCTCATTCCTTATGGCTTTCTGGAAACTAAATGCCATACCTCAGGATTTATTCCTTATCGTCTAAGTTATACAGTCTTTTGTATACCTAGAACGATCATTCAATGTTAATATTATGCGTTCATAGCGTTAAGCTTTTTACATTACCTTATTCATATCTTATAATGTAAGACCCCGAATTTTATGAAATGAAAGTATTCAATTTTCTTATAATTATTATTCTATATAGTAAATGGTTAAATTGATAAAAGGATAAAGTTAAGGGTGATATGTGAAAATTTAACAAAGTAAGCAAGTTGTCATAAAATATTCGTTTGGCCGGGTGTCGACGTCGGGATTTTTAAATGTCCCTTTTCGTTACTTGTTCTTTGGTGTTCTCATTTTAGGTGAGATTTGTTTGAAAAACAAGTGAAAAAGGTCAAACATGTATAATGTTGATGATGGATATTAAGAGTCGCCATTGATTTTTTAAATGGTTGTACCAACACAACCGAGAAAAGGTTTGCACATTGACGATGATGTGACAACGATAAACGAATTCGTAAACCGAGATTCATTAGGGTCCAGGGGACTTGGTTATACTGGAGGGAAGGTGTTAGGCACCCCAGACATCCGTGTTACTACGGTGGATCGCCTCTTTTCAAGCTATTATCTAAATGTGTGTGTGTGTGTGTATGGGTCAATGTGTTTGTTATTTGGAAGTAGTGCGAGGCCTCATTCGCTTTTTATATATATTGTGGTTTGAATTTATGTAAAAATTCAATTTTTAGCAAGATATAGTAATGATGTTTTATAAAAGGTTTTTCAAACCACGATGCTCAATAGTAATTGAGACCTTTTACACTCATATTTTATTAAGTGTTCTATTGATTGATTTTATTTTACGGATGCGAGGCATCAAACGAAAAAATAATATATAAAATAATGCCGACTTCCTCGTGGGTATGGAAACCATCTCGAGGAAATTCGGACATCATGAGAATAATTTACAAGTCGCTATAATTTGAAAATGTCCATCACGAACCAGAATCTAGATCCAATAGGTTGAATCTGTGATCACATGATTCCTAGATGCACATGAATCATAATTTGTATGAAAGCGATGGCAGTATATATATAAAAGTCAGTAAATATATATATATATAGACATGATCACCAACCACGAAGCACCTCCATGGGGGATCAGAAATGTAAATAAAGCTGTAAAAGTTATCAACCACCACGTAGGAAACTTTAGGTGGGACAAAACGTAAATAAAGCTGTAAATCTAGCAACCACCACGGAGGAAACACCAAAGTGACGAAATGTAAATAAAGTCAGTACAAAGCAATCAAGCGCCACGAAGTGAACTCAGGCGTGAATAAACGTAAAGAAAGTCAGAAAAGCGATCAACCACCACAAAGTGAACTCCAGGTGGGATGAATATATATATATATATATATATATATATAAGCAAGTAAATGCTCCGGATGTAAAATTCAGGCTCATCGAACAAAGTCCGACACACAGTTAATATATATAAATGTATAAATATATATTAAAGTAGTAAACGCTTTCTGCATCAAGTCTCAGCTCATCGAACAAAGTTGACCTACGATTCATATATATGTATATATATATATATAAGCAAATAAACGTTCCAGACCGAAGTCTAGGCTCAATCGAGGCATAACTCGATAATGTTAGTCCATATATATATATATATATATATATATATATAAATTGAAATAAAACCACGGACCGAAGTCCGGGGAAACACACTCAACACGACTGTCACGTGAAGAAGGGTGTGTGCAAAGATGAAGAGAAAGACTCTAAGGTGTGTGAGAAGCCTTACAGTTGACTGCCAAAGAAGTCTTCTATATCTTTAAAGTGGGTAAACATTGGCTCTTGTAGGTACAAAAGTAGCTATATATGAGCTCACAGGTGTTTAAAATGAGAAAGTGCACTGTATGGGGTGAGTACGGAGCAAATTGGGCAGGGCTTCCTCGCCGTTTTCTCTTGCAAAATGGCCACCCCAAGCCCTCTATTTATAGAGGGTGGACCTACGGCTCAGCCGCAGGTGTACCAGAGGCAACCCGGGTGGGCCCGAGTTTCTCGGGTCAGGTTGTCTCGTAGTACGTGCACATGGGCACTGTAATGTCCGCTCGAACTTTCAGAAGCACAATCCGGGCATCCGATTGAGGTATACAGAACCTATTTCGGACCGCCATTATCGAGAGTTGTACAATGGTATGGGATTAGAGATTTTAAGAAGTCATTGAAGATGGGACGATGCCCTCCGGTCTTAAAGCTTCAAATTCCATCCGTTACCCCGCACAATAGTCACTCGGGATTGTTTTTCCTTGGCTCTTGTGGGACATCGTTGTGTAGAAATGTGATGAAATGTTGAGACGATGTGACGTGGCATCGTGTTGACGAGATGAAGATGTTTCCCTCACATGGGGTGTTATCACGGTTTAATGATCAGCGCGAGCGTTGCTCAAGGCTTCGCTGAGATTAGACTGCTGCATTTGTTGAAGGTCCTCAGGGTCATCTCTTTGGTGTGCCTATCCTCCCGGTGTTATATCCGGGTTGGTACAGAGTATCTCGCTATGAGCGATGAGATTGAAGCTGGTTGCATTTGAAACAAACATTTGCGGGGTTATCACCGAAACTGCATTCCTTGGGGTAATCACCAAGGTTGGTGGCTATTCCCATGATTGGGACTGAGACTGGATACCTCGGGGTTATCTTCGAGATTAATCGGTCTTCTCCGATGTGTGTTCCGGTATTGGATCTGCACGCCTCGGGGTTATCTCCGAGGTTGGAATTGTTATTCTCAGTGTGTGTTCCGAGGTTGATGCTGAACTTTTGATAGTATCCGGTATGGATATAGATTGTCTTTCAGGGTTCCCTCTTAAAAGACGAATCTGTCTTTCTGCAATGTTAGTGACAGCAGTATAGAAAATTTTGAGTGTCTACAGATGCCCCTCTTTATCATACTCATGCATGGCGATACATGGGTAGGATAAAGAATCCTAGACACTTGAAACGCAACATGACAAACATGGTACTATGTGTAGCAACATGATGCAAATGTATGATACATGTGTACTGGGTGTAGCCCAATATGCTGGGGATGATTGCTGGCTCCTGTTACTTCAACTGGGGATTGGCAATGATGACCAGATTTGATGTGTAATCCGAATCTGTTAGGATGTTGAAGTTGGGGTTATCACCAAATTCCTGTGTCCTTGATAATGACTTGATCCTGAAGATGTACCTCTTATGTGTAAGAGATCAGTGGGGATAAAGCTTGATCTACTTGAGGATGTGTATAACATATTCCATCATTGATCATCCTTGATAACATTGACTTTTCCTGGTTGGTATCGTCAGGACATGTCAAGATTCTGTCAGATTTACTGCCAACATCAAATGTTGTTAGGGATGCCTGACCTTCGTTGACGTGTACTTCACCGATATGTGAATCAACGGCTGAAAAATTATATGGGATTGACTGTCAATATTGCTTGATCTTCGCTGACGTGTGAATCAACGATCGATACTCTGTGGGTAGATTGTCAAGGTTGCTTGACCTCCACTGACATGTGAATCAACGGAACGTTGCGTTGTGACCCCCGTCGGGGATCCGCTGTGGAATATGAGTAATCGAGCATGAAATCCTCGAATAGCTCTAGAGTTCCGATAGGTTTAATCGCTATCGGCTGAGATAACGTCAAGGCTGCTTGACCTTCATTGATATGTGTGTCAACGGATGAGCATGCATTGTAACCCCCACCGGGGCTTCACGTTGTAACCCCCGTCGGGGATCTACGTTGAGATCATCGTTGATGTGTGTAGCAGCGGCTGGTCATCGGATGGCTTTCGATGCTCTGTTGGGTTTGCTTCCAATGGTTATGATGATGTCAAGGCTGCTTAACCTTCGCTGATTTGTGTGTCAATAGATAAGCATGCGTTGTACCCCCCGCCAGGGATCTACATTGATCTTTTAGGGTAATGACCCAGAGTTGGCGACATTGGACCTGTACAAGGTATTACCAGATGTGATTTGTAACAAATGAGATCATTGGCAGGGTATACCTCGTGTTCGAGTGACTACCAATGAGTGATGTATAGACTCAAAGTTTCATCTGAGAAGACCCGGATTGCATGCTGTTTTGCTCAATCGTGTGGCATTTTTATTCCCGATTTGACCTTTCTAGTCTATAAGAACTCCTTTGCAACTTGAACTGGACCGAGCCGGAGGGGTGGGTGCTCTATTTAGGAGAGCGTGCTATTAGGAGCACCACAGGGGAGATTCGTATGCCGATATTGCCTCCTGCTAGGCGTCATTGGCCTGTATCACATTCACCCGTCACTGATATCCCATTGTTGGGGGTTCACGGTTTTGCATTATCAGAGGGTCTATGTACTCAGGAGACGTTCCAGCGTTGGTGGTTCCCTCGTACTATCGGAGCCCAGTCCCGCGCCACACAGTTTATGGGGGATATAATTCCAGGATCCGTGATGATGACGAATTGGATATCTTGTGTCAGCGATCCGACTCATATGACACAGATTGATAGTTTGACCCGGTAGTTGGACCAAGGACACATATTTATTCGGCATTTGGGCAGAGATCCAGCAGAGGCGGCTTCATTTGATCCTTCCAGCTCAGGCACTGGCCCCTCAGATGACCCATTCATTTTTTCCAGCGCAGATCCTCCTTTGTATAGGCCAGACATCCCTGTTGATAGAGATCTAGTGACTCAGGAGGAGTTACATCAGGTGGACAGGATTGATGATGTGGACATCGACACCATTGTCTTCTTCTGATGTGTATTCTCGTTATATATTTTGATAGGCCTCTGTTAGATATTAGGTGGCTGTGCCCCATTCTCGCTATATCTTTTGATAGGCCTCTGTTAGTAGTAGGGTGTCTGTGCCCCATTTCCCTGTATTTGTAGCTGTATAGAGATGATGTATTAGATGATGATATACTTAGGAATGTATGCACAGTTTTTCATTCCCTATATCATATTGCCATTCATTATCTGCTATGCATGTATCATGTTATGCATATGTATGTATGTCCAGAGATATTCAGCATTGACCCCTGGATGGTCTTATGACACAGCCCATACCGATGTCTTCTTCGACCGTTAGCCGTATAGATCATACCCCACCATCATTGGTGGCATTGGGTATGCGATCGTGGTATGATAGCATGTCACCATCGAATTGGGGTGTTCAGAGATTATTCTTTGTAACATACCATGACATTATTGTCTTTATTTTAGGTTCATGAGGTTTGTGGACGAGGATGCTAGAGCATTGGATACCGGATAAGCGGGTTTTCGATTGGGACCCATGAGTTGACTCTACTACGGAGGAGTATGCACGATTGACGATCCGCCATTAAATGGACCTTGCGTGCGTATGGCTTTGGGAGACATGAGTAGGCGATTCATTACTCTCACTTTGGATTGCGGTAGCAGTATGCGAGGATGAGCTGACATCTGGCCATGTGATATCCCAGCATTTTCTGTATGATAGATTTGGCTCTGAGGATAGCTATTCACGACATTCCGGGGATTTCACCGCACCGGAGGATCATTGGCGTTTAGCCAGGGTTGATGTACTGCTGTTATGTGTACTGTCGTATGTTTATATGCCACGGTATATGGATGAGATAGACATAGGTGTCATCATGGTTTTGAGAGCTCTAAAGGAGGGTCGTACCATTATACCGATGATCATAGCAGAGACCCTGCGGTCAGCATGATATCTACTATCTTCTATGATTTAAAAAGGTTTTCATCAACTTTATCGTTGAGACTTAGCTTAATAAATAAACCACATCATCGAATCATCCATGAACTACGGGCCAAGGATATTCATGTAATCATCAATTGTCATGATTATATCGAATAATCACTGGTCATAATCATACCAACCACTGTCCATCAATGCACTACAGGCCAATGAGGACTTTTACAACATCATTTGTAACATTATGGGTCATGATTATACCGAATGATCCCTGGTCATAATCATACTAATCAACAGTCCATCTATCCACGTAAGCCAAAGATGACTTTCATCACAATATAAGTATGAGGATGATGACAATGATATAAGAATTCAATTAAATGAAAGCAAAGGATAAATTTTATAGATTTATAATTTAATTTATCCAGAATTCAATAATGTCCAAATTGTCAACATGATACTGCTTTGTGGAGTAAAATTCAAGAATAATATCCATGTGTCAAAAATAATTTGGACAGAAAAGAAATAAATTTTTCGGTGAATAGTACCCTGTGAATAGTACTTCGGCAATAGTACCCCGTGAATAGTACCCCAGCATGAAAAGTGCCCCGAATACCCAAGTGAATAATATTTGAGTGAATAGTAACTGGGTGAATAGTAATCCGTGAATAGTATCCCGGCATGAAAAGTGTCCCGAATACCCGAGTGAATAATATTTTAGTGAATAGTAACCGGGTGAATAGTAACCCGTGAATAGTATCCCAGTGAAAATATTGATATTTAATAAGAGAGTTCATATCAATATTCCAATGAAATGATACTGGATGAAGCGTAAAACTAAAAGATATTCCACTAATTTTAAGGATTATAGAAGCAATACTTACCATAGTAAGTTTAGATTTTAGAATATGAAAAGAAATAACATACGGAACTACAAATGGATTTTCACCTGTCATACGGTACGTAATCCGCGTAGACAGTTTATTCTAACATATTAAAGGATGAATACGAAAAATAGTATTCCTTATGAATATGAAAGAAATAATACCCCTTACCTTAATAGAAGACTGGATACTGCAATAGTGAAGTAGCAGAATACTCTTCTTCTTGCTCTCTATAGTTTCTCTTGTGAGTCTCAGTGAATTGGTGAGAATGAAAGAAGAATTAAGCTTCTATTTATAGAAGAAATGACTAAAATAGTAACTAATTCATGAACGGTCCAGATTGATTTACTATTAGAACAGACGGTCCAAATTGATTACTATTAAAACCACAACCGACGATCGAGATTGATTTACTTTTAAAACCACCACCGACGGTCCAGATTGAATTACTATTAAAACCACCATCAACGGTCCAGATTGATTTACTATTAAAACTGTGATAACCCGGGATTTCAAATAATCCAAATTTCACGAATAATTTTTTTTTTAATATTGACTGTTAATATTGTACTGTGTATCTATGATACGAGTCTGGAGAATTAGTTAATTTGTGTATTGATTGAGAAATTAGAGTAGAGTTGTGCTTAACAGCTTTAGAAACCCTAACCCCAATTTCTGGATAGGGATTCGATAGAAAATAAAATTAAAATAATTATTTTAATAAGTATGTGTTTGTACTGTATAGAAATGTTGATCAATAATTGATCGGATAAGGTTTGTAATTAATAAACCCTAATAAGGGATTAAAAACCCTAATCTTAGATTTAGAAAACCAAAGGTATAGTTAAAAAATCCTAATTATACACCGGGAAACCCTAATTGAAAATCTGGGAATCCTAAACCCTAATTAGGAAACCCTAATCCTAATTGGCAAGCATAAGGTGTTTATTAAACTTAAAATATGATTAGAAAACTGTAAGACCCCGAATTTTATGAAATAAAATATTCAATTTTTCTATTCAGCAAATGGTTAAATTGATAAAAGGTTAAAGTTAAGGGTGATATGTGAATTTTTTTTCAAAATAAGTAAGTGGCTATAAAATACTTATTGTTATCGGGAAATATTCGTTTGGTCGTGGAATATTCTTGTTGTCGAGGAATATTCGTATTTACTGTATGACCATTTGTGGGCCCATAATGTAAGAATAAGCGTCGGATGAAGAAAACGACAAGTATGAGTTTTTATAAATAACGGCGTAATTGTTACCGTTAACGCTGTTAGATTACTTGGTGGTTAAAATAGAGTAATACGGGTGGTTGCACAGTAGCACACGATATTGTACAGTATTTTTGAATTATTGATTCTTACGTAAGAAGGCACTACTCAATAATTTTTACAGTAATTACAGTTTAATATTTTATTTTATTGATTCAATAATTGCTGCGTTGATATTTTATATTATTGTTGTTTCAATAATTGTCACTGCACAATATTTCCCATTATCAGATCAATAATTCATATTATTTGAATAATATTATTAGATAACATTATTGGCAATGTCTAGAAAGTTCTATCAAGGAGAGGTTTGGTCACCTAATTGCATGCCAGTAAGGAGAAATCCTTATCGGAAAGCCCCCTCTTTCCTAGGAACTGCCTAGTTGTCATAATTGTGATTCTGTAATATTATTTGTGAATAATTAATTATTGATTTATATGATAAGGAAATATTTATTTGATGCGGATATAAATGATGGATTTATTTATGTGGTTATAAATGAAGGAATTACTGTTGAGGTGTTTTATAAGTATTTTGTCGGATTGGAGGTATTAAAAGATCAAATCAGTGTTCTTAAAGCTCTATTGCGTGAGTTATAATTTTAATCCGACCGTTGAATCGTTGTGATTTTTGGATATGTTATACATATATAATTTGAGTATATGTCCACAAATTTTGAACCGTTAAAAATGAACGAATGATTTGTTATGGATTTTTAGAGTGTTGAAAATCGTCCGTTTATGGATTTCGAATATTTTCTATCTGGAATTTGGAAAAATTTTCTTCTGCAAAGTTGTAGAGAATTCGATTTCGTGTGGAATGGACATAAAATTCGTATTTTTATGATAAACGGGCTATTTTCTATGAATTATTGAAGTTTTGGAAAATAAAATGATTTTTATTAAAATTGGGTGGGACCCACTTTTGGTTGTTGGGAAAGGTGGCTAATTTTTGGGTGGGCCCCACTGTGATGGCTGTTGATTTTTCAAAGTGGCTTGCATAGGGAGAAAAAAAAGATTATAATAATATTTTATTATTTAGTTTGCTTCGGCGTGCTAACATTTTCCTATAAATAGAGGGCTAAGTTAGAATTGAAAATCACACCAGAAACATAAGCTTTCTCTCTTTCTATCTCTATATTATCGAACGTATTTTGTGAGTATTTAGATACTTTGAGAGTTGTTGTTTGGTACAAGCTTCCTTCGGTTTTATATCTGATATTCCAATCAGAAATACTGCTCTTTTGAGGTAAAGACAAGTGATGAAAATTATCTTCGTCCTGGATACGAAGAGGAATTTAGAACCACAATTATGATTATGAGTTATTCACACGATTGTGAACATGAACTGTTGATTGATGTTACAGGGATAAAACATTGTTGGTGGACTTTTAACCTAGAGAAGATAATATACTTTATGGTCTATTTGACTCTTCTAATGGATTGCTCTTTCCACTGTAACTATGGTTGAAAATTTTTATCATCTACCATATGTTCTAAATCTCTGATTTATTACTGATGAAGACTATTGATAATTTAATTATCCTTAGTCATGATATTCTTTACTGAGCTAGTTGTGCTCACCCTTTTGCTTCACAATTCCTTTAAGGTAATAAGAGTGTAGCTGAGTCGAGCGGGGATAACAGGGGAATAGAACGGTGGTCTCTAGCTGTGGAGATTTTCCCTAAACAACATAGAAAAGTGTGTTGTATACATCATTTAGTAGTTATATTTGGTGAATCAAATAGGATGAGGTGATCCCAACGTTGGAAGGGTGTTTTGCCACTATCATACAAGATGTCTAATGACATACAACCTCGTATTATCATAAGACAGGGTTGTGCACATCCACTTGCTGAGTATGTCTACGAGCACTACCTATATGATCTTGGAGTTTGGTTGAAATATAATTTTCAATTACAGACAGTGGAGATAGTTATATGTCAAGAGAAGACTCACCATTGGAAAGAACATGATAGTAATCTTCTCGTTTTTCTTTGGGGTCTATTGGGTCAACCAAGGATAATTCTGTGGGAATATGATATCTATTATAACCCAGACGCATGGCCTCCCATGTACGAAGGTTTCCTTGAGCACTATCCAAAGATTTTAATTTCTAAAATAGTTATTGACTATACCTTTATGTAATGTATCAATGTGAGGTGATGTCCATAGTTGGGACATAAGTCACAGTTGGTATTAAAACTCATAGTATATGTGTTGTTGTATTTTGTACGACAATTGTAGTAATAAAGTTGTAGTTGTTTTCTATACCATGTATTTGGCTACTCAGAATAGGTTGGATGGATTGGACCTATTTTGGGGGCATTACATTTGGTATCAGAGCTTAGGGATATGGTCTCTGGCGGAGATCGGGGAATAGAAATAGGAGGGGAGAGATGAGTAAATCCTTCGCTAGTGTGTCCTACCTAAGCTTATTTGTTGGTCAGTCATAATATCAGGATATTATGTGATATGTTAATTTGTTCAATTAACCCTTGTTTTGAAGTTGTATTCTAGAATGATATCTGAAATACAGGAGATGAGCAATGGAGAAATCATGAGGACAGGGAAGATGGAAGCAAGGTATTCTCAACTCTTTGAAATACCAGGTACGTATATTTCGGGGACGAAATTTCATAAGGAGGGAAGATTGTAAGACCCCGAATTTTATGAAATAAAAGTATTCAATTTTTCTATTCAGTAAATGGTTAAATTGATAAAAGGTTAAAGTTAAGGGTGATATGTGAAATATTTTTCAAAATAAGCAAGTGGTTATAAAATACTTATTGTTATCGGGGAATATTCGTTTGGTCGTAGAATATTCTTGTTTTCGGGGAATATTCGTATGACGGCGTAGCCATTTATGGGCCCCATAACAGAATAACTGTCGGATGAAGAAAACGACAAGTTTGAGTTTTTATAAATAACGGCGTAGTTGTTACCGTTAACGCTGTTGGATTACTTGGTGGTTAAAATCTGATGTCTGGTGGTTGCACAAGAGTAGCACTGCGGTATTGCACAAATATTTTGAATTGTTGATTCTTACGTAAGAATGCACTACTCAATAATTGTTACAGTAATTACTGTTTAATATTTTATTTTATTGATTCAATAATTGTTGCGTTGATATTTTATATTATTGTTGTTTCAATAATTGTCATCGCGATATTTCCCATTATCGGATCAATAATTCTTATTATTTGAATAATATTATTAGATAACATTATTGGCAATGTCTAGAAAGTTCTGTCAATGAGAGGTTTGGTCACCTAATTGCGCGCCAGTAAGGAGAAATCCTTATCGGAAAGCCCCTCTTTCACAGGAACCCGCTGGTCATTATAATTGTGATTCGTAATATTATTTGTGAATAATTAATTATTAATTTATATGATAAGGAAATATTTATTTGATGCAGATATAAATGATGGATTTATTTATGTGGTTATAAATGAAGGAATTATTGTTGAGGTGTTTTATAAGTATTTTGTCGGATTGAAGGTATTAAAAGATCAAATCAGTGTTCTTAAAGCTCTATTGCGTGAGTTATAATTTTAATCCGACCATTGGATCGTTGTGATTTTTGGATATGGTATACATATATAATTTGAGTATATGTCCATAAATTTTGAACCGTTAAAAATGAACGAATGATTTGTTATGGATTTTTAAAGTGTTGAAAATCGTCCGTTTATGGATTTCAGATATTTTCTGTCTGGAATTTGGAAAAACTTTCTTCTGTAAAGTTGTAGAGAATTCGATTTCGTGTGGAATGGACATAAAATTCGTATTTTTCTGATAAACGGACTATTTTCTTTGAATTATTGAAGTTTTGGAAAATAAAATGATTTTTATTAAAATTGGGTGGGATCCACTTTTGGTTGTTGGGAAAGGTGGCTAATTTTTAGGTGGGACCCACTTTAATGGCTGTTGATTTTTCAAAGTGGCTTGCATAGGGAGAAAAAAAAGATTATAATAATATTTTATTATTTAGTCTGATTCGGCGTGCTAACATTTTTCTATAAATAGAGGGCTAAGTTAGAATTGAAAATCACACCAGAAACATAAGCTTTCTCTCTTTCTCTCTCTATATTATCTAGAGTATTTTGTGAGTATTTAGATACTTTGAGAGTTGATATTCGGTACAAGCTTCCTTCGGCTTTATATTCGATATTCCAGTCAGAAATACTGCTCTTTTGAGGTAAAGACAGGTGATGAAAATTATCTTCGTCCTGGGTACGAAGAGGAATTTAGAACCACAATTATGATTATGAGTTATTCACGCGATTGTGAACAGGAACTGTTGATTGATGTTACAGGGATAAAACATTGTTGATGGACTTTTAACCTAGAGAAGATAATAGACTTTATGGTCTATTTGACTCTTCTAATGGATTGTTTTTTTTGCTGCAACTATGGTTGAAAATTTTTATTACTGATGAAGACTATTGATAATTTAATTATCTTTAGTCATGATATTCTTTACTGAGCTAGTTGTGCTCACCCTTTTGTTTCATAATTTCTTTCAGGTAATAAGAGTGTAGCTGGGTCGAGCGGGGATAATAGGGGAATAGAACGGTGATCTCTAGCTGTGGAGATTCTCCCTAAACAACATAGAAAAGTGTGTTGTATACATCATTTAGTAGTTATATTTGGTGAATCAAATAGGGTGAGGCGAACCCAACGTTGGAAGGGTGTTTTGCCACTATCATACAAGATGTTTAATGACATACAACTTCATATTATCATAAGACAGGGTTGTGCACATCTACCTTCTGAGTATATCTACGAGCACTACCTATATGATCTTGGAGTTTGGTTGAAATATAATTTTCAATTGCAGACAGTGGAGATAGTTATATGTCAAGAGAAGACTCACCATTGGAAAGAACATGATAGTAATCTTCTCGTTTTTCTTTGGGGTCTATTGGGTCAACCAAGGATAATTCTGTGGGCATATGATATCTATTATAACCCAGACGCATGGCCTCCCATGTACGAAGGTTTCCTTGAGCACTTCCCAAAGATTTTAATTTCTAAAATAGTTATTGACTGTACCTTTATGTAATGTATTAATGTGAGGTGCTGTCCATAGTTGGGACATGAGTCACAGTTGTTATTAAAACTCACAGTATATGTGTTGTTGTATTTTGCACGACAATTGTAGTAATAAAGTTGTAGTTGTTTTCCGTACCATGTATTTGGCGACTCAGAATAGGTTGGATGGATTAGACCTATTTTGGGGGCGTTACAAAAACCCTAATTATATTTTAGTATCTAAATTTCTATTTTACAAACCCTAATTGTAATTTAGAATTTTTAATTTTTAATTTTTAATTTTTCAAATTAAAAACCCTAATTAGAAAATTCTAGAATTGGAGTTTTTAAAACCTAAGGGTTAGAACCTTAGGGTTAAACCCTAAGGGTTTGTGCATTTGACTAGTATGCCATTAAAATCAATTTGCTAATGACTAAAATACCCTTTTTCATTTTCTTTAAATGATAACTTGTAAAAATGCTAGCAACTTTAGTTGGTGAACCCCTTTGTTGACATTGTGACTTATTAATCTTAGCCAACAGCCGAAAATAATCAGATCTAGTAACAACATAAGCAATATATATAGATTTGAGAGAGAGAAAGTCCTCATTTTTGCTCATTTCTTTCCAAAGCTCTCACCTACTCTCTCTCTCTCATCTAAACATCTGAATTCCTTGAGTAAACCAGTCCCATAAACACCCACTTGATCATCTAGATCAGATTGGTAGATCCAAGATCAAGCATATTCAAGAAAAGTTACAAAACCCTAGCTAGCTTTTGATCTTGTATGCTTGGTCAAAATATGTGTTTTTGTGTTTTTATAAGTGTTATATAAAGTTTTTAGTTGATCTATGATGATCCATCATGGATCCATAGCATCAAAGTGGGTAAAAATCATATTTTTCAAAATCTGTTCTTGAGCATTCTTAGTGGTCTGACAAGAAATGTCAGTGGCCACAGATCCTTTCTCGTATATGATATGTGTTGTTTTAAAGTTGTAATTAGTAGCCTGGTATGTGGTCTTTAATCTGCAAGTGGAAGCAGTATCATTTGATGTCTGGATTTGAAGTTATTCATGGTCAAAACCCGTTGACCGGGCATGACCATGAACTTTCTGGGTAACCCAGAAAGCCTTTTACATCGTCTGACAACCTTTTGTGAGGCTCGAATCTGACAGGTGTTAGGTTGTTTGATGTTGTGTTTGTAACCATGTTGTAGCCTGTAAGATGGACTCTAGATCCATACTTGTAGAACATTAAAACAATCACTAGATCGATCGTGGCAGGTGGTCAAAGTAGGCCATTTGGCCACGACTGGGATTTTCTGGAATTTCCAGAAATAGTTTTGCATGAGTTTCTGACAAGCGTTTGACCGTATGATTCATGTTGATCCTGTTGATGATAAACTGATTTGTTGCTTGCTATATGTTCCTTGACATATGGGCTATGAATTAAAACCTTAATAACATTAATATAATGGCCAGAACATGTAAATAATTGAGCTTCAAGATGGCCAGTCGAACTATACGGGTTTCGGAAACCCCGAAATATTTTGATGATGACTTATAAGGCTTGGATCGCGCATCATCGAAAGTTATGTTATAACGTTATTAATGGTTGATTCTTGTAGTGTTACATAAACACTACAAGATCATGGTTAGAAATTGCCTAGAAATATTTTGGATTGAAAATTACACACGGTCAAACCATGCACCTTGAACACGAAGCTGTCAGTGTTCTTGAGCTCAAGAACACCAACAACGACGGTTACTGTCGCTAAATGCCTATATCGATGGTTTAATTAGTTTTTATTTTTTGATTTTCTAAAAATTATTTAAAAATAGAAATAAATTATAAAAATTATTAAAAATAGTTTTAAAAATTATTTTAAATTATGAAAAATAATTTTTGATTAATTGAAATATGTTTCTTTAATATTTATAATTATTTAAATATTAAAGGTATTTAATTTATTTAATTAGTGTATTAAATAAATTAGAGGAAAATGATTTAATATTATGAAAAATCATTTTAAATAAGAATAATGTATTTAAAAATATTTTGAGTTATAAAATGTAACTTGTAATATTTTTGAAGAATTTTCATTAATGAATTAATATTAATGATATTAGATTTATTTATTTATTAAATTAAATAAATAAGTTAAAATGATTTTAATACTTTAAAAATCATTTTAAATGAGAATAAAGTGTTAGATAATATTTTAAATTATAAAATATAATTTTCAATATTTTTGGAGAATTCTCATTAATAAATTAATGATATTAGATTTATTTAATTATAATATTAAATAAATGAATTAAAAATAATTTTATTGATTTAAAAATGAGAAAATGATTTTAAAATATTTTAAGTTATAATTAATGACTTTTAATATTTGGATAATAATTTCATTAATATTTAGATATTAATGGTGATGATTTAAAATGATTTTAATTACTTTAAAAATCATTTAAGTAGAATATTGATGATTTAAAAATATTTTAAGTTATTAACAATAAATTTAATATTTTGACAAGTAAAACATTAATATTTTATATTATTAAATATTAATGATGATAAGATTATTTGATAATTAAATCATTTAAAAATGATTTAAGTGTTTGAAAAATTATTATAAATTATAATAATTGTTTAAATATTATTAAAGCTTCTGAAAAATATTATTAATGATAATTGACTTATCTAAATTAATATTGAAGCTTAGAAACCGAACTTAATTGACAATAAATGTGTTAATTATCGGATAGGGTGACCAGAATACCGAGAATGGACCGAAGTCCAACCAGACTGAACTAGTTAGACTTGATAAGTGTTTATATAGGTTATAAACACTGATGTGGCTATATGGTAATGTGTCTAGGAGAAGTTTGACTGCGAAATACAGTGTTGTGTGTTATGAAATATTGTGCTAATTGTGAGACCGGTATTATTGGTTATAGGTCTTTCGAAAGCAGATAAATTTATTGTGTAGCTGTAATCAGCGAAAGAGGCAAGTTTCCTAACTCAACCTTGAGTTATATTCATTCAATTATTATAGTGGTTAATTATTGCTAATTATACCACGTCCAGGGATTTATTGTTGATTATTCGCAGTTAGTGCATGTTTAATAATTCAAATTGAATTACTGATTTGGAAAATATACATTGGTAGAATAATTGTTGATTATTCATATTCGTAGAAGATAGAATTGACAGTATAGATAATTCCTGTTTATTATCGAATTATGTTAAGAAATGTCTTAGCCAATTATTCTGGACTAGACAAACATTTGTTAGAACTTGATAGGTTTGAGGAGAGAATTTAATTATTATTGATAGATCGATGCAAATTATTTCGGCTAGATCAAGAAATAACTAGAATTTGAAATCACAATATTTCGTTGTTAAATCAAAATCTTGATTCTGAGATTGAGAAGAACAACCTTTTATATAAAGGGAATATTTTATAGGTCGTATATTCAGCTTTTACGCGCGATTAAGTATTATGCATAATATAGGGTATAATGAAGCTGATCACTTTATATACTTGCAGATGGGTATGATTTAATCTTTATGGTTATCTGATACACCTGGGTATATCAAAGTAAAACTTTGATAGTTACTCGAGAAGAGAAGTTCAAGATCTAATGGATCGCTCAGCATAAATCTGGAAAAACATTCCACTTTGCTATTTCCTAGAATATAATTCTTGATTATTCATTTGAATATCGTAGAAAACCTTGAAAGCGTTGTACTCTTTCATTATTGAATTATTGTTGCGTAGAATATGAGAAGGCTTGATATTGATTTCTATACCTTTATCGTATGTCTTAACTTGCGGGGTAAACTTGTTGCTCACCCTTGCTAAATAAAACTTTTCAGCTAGGGACGAAGTTGCAGAAGGTGTTGCGAAGAAGAACAAAGGAAAAGGCATAGTTATAAATTAGTTATGATGAACAATATTATTATTTTGATGTATTGTATTGTAAACCCTTTTTGTTTATCTAAGGGGTATTTCTGTAATGTTAAGGTTAGTGGACCTGGGATTTATGTATTAACAATATATGTTAATGAGTTATGTATTCCTATTTAAATTTAAATGGGTAGTTAGATGTTATTATATTGTGGATCGTGAACACCAAACTCGGGGGTCAGGTAACCCAGATTTGAGGGCGTCACAGGTTGGTATCAAAGCTGTAGGTTATAAACCTTAAGTGGGGTGGGGGAAAACCCTAGGATTATAACTATAAGTGAGATAGAGAAAACTCATTTAGAGTTCGAAGTGAGTGATTACCGAAGTGCATCAATAATGAGATAAGTGGACACATAGTGTGAGAATGTTGTACTGGTGGAGTACTAATCAAGTTGTTTAAACTGATTATAGGATGTCGGGAGAAGATAAAATGAGTACGGAGATGCCAGTGGTTATCACACCAGTGCAAGTAGCCGAGGTGCCAGCGCAAAACGAATCAGGTGAGAAGGTGGGAGAAGATGAACCCATGGTCAATCTGGGGAGCGATCATGATGATTATCCCGAGATGTATCTGAGTGGGGATAAGGAGGCAGAGTCTGAGCCAGCTAAGGTGGAGTTAAAGAATAAGATCAAAGTTGGAGAACAAGATCAGCTATCTGCAGAAGTTTAGGAACTCCGAAGTAAAGTGTTTTTTTTGGAGGAGTTGTGGAAGACGGAGCGGGCGTTATGCGAAATGACTGAAGAACGAAACAAGCTGAAGGCGCAGGTGGAGAGAATAAAGACTGAAGGTGGTGGATTGTCTAAAGGAACAATCAAGCAGCAGAAAGACAAGAAAAAGAGAAAGAGGGAAAACGACAGCCCTAATTCTGAAAAGTCAAACCTGAAGAAGAAGTAAGCATGTAGCAAGTGTGAAAAGACTCACGCTGGAGAATGCATGATGTGGAAGAATGTCTGTTTCAACTGTAAGTAGGAAGGACATATTTTTTTGTATTGTCCTAAGCCGAATATGAGGAAGTGTTTCTCATGTGGGAGAATGGGTCACGGATTCAACAAGTGTCCCAACAAGAAGAAGACTGGTGAAGGGAGTGGTCGGTAGACAACTTAGATATATGTGATAGTATCTTTTGGTAGAAGTTTCTGATATTAAGTGTTGTAATATCGAGAATGATGTTTAAGCATATATAAATATATATGTTTTATGAATGAAATCTTTATTTTATATATGAATATAAGATTAAGATTAATTTGTGTGTTCTTAAAACTCATACTTATGGTAAGTTAATGATTCATGATTATATGAAATGTTCTGAACCCTTTAACGAATGGACACCAAATGTCTGACTAAGATAAGTTCATACACTTATATAATTATGGCAAGTTACTGAACTCATAAGTGTGGTAAGTTTGATGAACTGGTAATAACTATGTGTGAATGGAGAATTGCAACTTTTTGTGTAAAGTTGTGTTGTTAATCCTAATATGATTTAAAAAGGGATAGTAATATGTGAAGTACTAAATGTACTATGTGCTATTTGAATAAATATGCGATTATATGAGAATTATGTGTTGAATTCTAATTATGTTAAGAATTTGTGTAAAGAAAGAGAATTAATATAAGATTTTAATTTAAATCAGATCATGCCGCCTAGACGACAAAATCGAAACCAACGAGAAGAACAGTCAGTGAATAACGAAGGAGGTCAAGCTGACCCGATGCAAAACTTTGCAGATATCATAGCCGAAGCTATGGAAAATAGGGCTCCAGCAAGAGGAAGAGCGAGAAATCAGCCAGCTGATAGATTGGCTAACTTCAAGGACTTTAAAGCGGTAGGACCGCCAGAATTCAAGGGAACCACAGATCCGATTGAAGCCCAAACTTGGGTGAAAGAGATGGAGAAAGCATTCGTCATTGCGCAAGTGGCAGAAGAGCAAAAGACGGCTTTTGCTACATACTTGATGAAGGGAGAAGCTAATTATTGGTGGGAGACTAATCAGGCAAGAGCTGGTATAGTGGTGGTGTTGTGGACAAGATTCAAGGAGTTGTTCTTTGAGAACTACTTCTCGTCGAGTATGCAATCCAGGATGGAAGTTAAATTTCTTGAATTGAAGCAGGAGAACATGTTGGTAACAGAATACGCTGCCAAATTCAACGAGTTAGCGAGATTTGCACCTCATCAGGTGGACACAGAAGCAAGAAAAGCGAGAAGATTTGAGAATGGACTAAAGCCGGGGATATTCAACAAAGTAGCGGTATTGCAGATCAATACATTCGCGACGTTGATGGAGAAAACATTAATTGCGAAAGGAGGGAGCGAGGCTACATCTCGATTTCATCAGGAAAAGAAGAAGAAGACCAATGATGGTGGAAGCAGTGGTGGTAGTAACCCAAATAAGAGGAAGTGGGGTGAGAATACCCAATCGGGTAGCAAAACTAAAGAGAATAGGAAAGGAAGGGAACCATGCGCGACCTGCGGGAAGAATCATTTTGGAGTTTGCCTAAAGAAGAAGGGAGTTTGTTACAACTGCGGACAAGAGGGGCACATGTCGCCCAATTGTCCCAATCCAAAGAAGATACAAGGTTGGTTTGCCTGTGGATCAACTGATCATATAGTTCGGAATTGTCCGAAGAGGAATGCTGAGAAGGAAATTGTAAACAAGGGACCCGGTGGCAGAACCTTGGCAATTCGAGGACCTGTACAGCCAGGAAGACCAACAGCCCGTACATTCAACATGATGGTGCAGGATACGGTGGCTGCCCAGGAGGTAGTAACAGGTACCAATTTCGCTTAAGAATTTAAATTACGCGAGTAATATGAGTCAGATATACTGTGAACTATTTTCTTGTATAGACCAAGTCACAGGTTAGAGTATGAAACACAAAATTAATATTGTGTTGATAAAAATGAATTGATGATACAACTTTAAAAGATTGTAGAGAATAAGAAAGCGGTGATTTCGAGGACAGAATCCTTTTAAGGAGGGGTGAATGTGATAACTCGGGATTTCAAATAATCCAAATTTTACGAATAATTTTTTTTTTAATATTGACTGTTAATATTATACTGTGTATCTATGATACGAGTCTGGAGAATTAGTCAATTTGTGTATTGACTGGAAAATTAGAGTAAGATTGTGCTTAACAGCTTTAGAAACCCTAACCCTAATTTCTGGATAGGGATTCAATAGAAAATAAAATTAAAACAATTATTTTAATAAGTATGTGTTTGTACTGTATAGAAATGTTGATCAATAATTGATCGGATAAGGTTTGTAATTAATAAATCCTAATAAGGGATTAGAAACCCTAATCTTAGATTTAGAAAACCAAAGGTATAGTTAAAAAACCCTAATTGTACGCCGAAAAACCCTAATTGAAAATCCGAGAATCTTAAACCCTAATTAGGAAACCCTAATCCTAATTGGCAAGCATAAGGTGTTTATTAAACTTAAAATATGATTAGAAAATCCTAATTATATTTTAGTATCTAAATTTCTATTTTACAAACCCTCATTGTAATTTAGAATTTTTAATTTTTCTAATTAAAAACCTTAATTAGAAAATTCTAGAATTGGAGTTTTTAAAACCTAAAGGTTAGAACCTTAGGGTTAAACCCTAAGGGTTTGTGCATTTGACTAGTATGCCATTAAAATCAATTTGCTAATGACTAAAATACCCTTTTTCATTTTCTTTAAATGATAACTTGTAAAAATGCTAGCAACTTTAGTTGGTGAACCACTTTGTTGACATTGTAACTTATTAATCTCAGCCAACAACCAAAAATAATCAGATCTAGCAACAACATAAGCAATATATATATAGATTTGAGATAGAGAAAGTCCTCATTTTTGCTCATTTCTTTCCAAAGCTCTCACCTACTCTCTCTCTCTCATCTAAACATCCGAATTCCTTGAGTAAACGAGTACCATAAACACCCACTTGATCATCTAGATCAGATTGGTAGATCCAAGATCAAGCATATTCAAGAAAAGTTATAAAACCCTAGCTAGATTTTGATCTTGTATGCTTGGTCAAATCTGTGTTTTTATGTTTTTATAAGTGTTATATAATATTTTTAATTGATCTATGATGATCCATCATGGATTCGTAGCATCAAAGTGGGTAAAAATCATGTTTTTCAAAATCTGTTCTTGAGCATTCTTAGTGGTTTGACAAGAAATGTCAGTGGCCACAGATCCTTGCTCGTATATGATATGTGTTGTTTTAAAGTTGTAATTAGTAGCCTGGTATGTGGTCTTTAATCTGCAAGTGGAAGCAGTATCATTTGATGTCTTGATTTGAAGTTATTCATGGTCAAAACTCGTTGACCGAGTATGACCATGAACTTTCTGGGTAACCCAGAAAGCTTTTTACATCGTCTGACAACCTTTTGTGAGACTCGAATCTGACAGGTGTTAGGTTGTTTGATGTTGTGTTTGTAACCATGTTGTAGCCTGTAAGATGGACTCTAGATCCATACTTGTAGAACATTAAAACAATCATTAGATCGATCGTGGCAGGTGGTCAAAGTAGGCCATTTGGCCACGACTAGGATTTTTTAGAATTTCCAGAAATAGTTTTGCATGAGTTTCTGATAAGCGTTTGACCGTATGATTCATGTTGATCCTGTTGATGATAAACTGATTTGTTGTTTGCTATATGTTCCTTGACATATGGGCTATGAATTAAAACCTTAATAACATTAATACAATGGCTAGAACATGTAAATAATTGAGCTTCAAGATGGCCAGTCAAACTATCTGGGTTTCTGAAAAACCCAGAAATGTTTTGACAGTGACTTATAAGGCTTGGATCGTGCATCTGAGTTATGTTACAACGTTATTGATGGTTGATTCTTGTAGTGTTACATAAACACTACAAGATCATGGTTAGAAATTGCCCAGAAACATTTTGGATTGAAAATTACACACAGTCAAACCATGCACCTTGAACACGAAGCTGCCAGTGTTCTTGAGCTCAAGAACACCAACAACGACGGTTACTATCGCTAAAGGCCTATAGCGACGATTTAATTAGTTTTTATTTTCTGATTTTCTGGAAATTATTTAAAAATAGAAATAAATTATAAAAATGATTAAAAATGGTTTTAACAATTATTTTAAATTATGAAAAATATTTTTTGACCAATTGAAATATTTTTCTTTAATATTTATAAATTTAAATATTAAAGGTATTTAATTTATTTAATTAGTGTATTAAAAAAATTAGAGGAAAATGATTTAATATTATGAAAAATCATTTTGAATAAGAATAATGTATTTAAAAATATTTTGAGTTATAAAATGTAACTTGTAATATTTTTGAAGAATTTTCGTTAATAAATTAATATTAATAATATTAGATTTATTTAATTGTTAGATTAATTAAATAAGTTAAAAATGATTTTAATAATTTAAAAATCATTTTAAATGAGACACTACAAAAAATGGGGCTTCAGCAACAACCAATTTTCGTTGCTAAAGGTGCCAAATTTCAATTCAAAAAAGGTTTTTTGGCAACGACTTTCTGTCGTTCGTCTTTTCGTCACAAGAATGAGCATTACTAATTGTTCCACAACGAACGTTTTTTTTCCTTGCCAAAAGTACTACATTTTGCAACGAAATTTGGCTTTCGTACAGAGACATCGATCCTTTAGCAACAAAATATATTGTTGTAGAATAATTAAAATTTCGTTGCTAAAAATCCCATTTCGTTGCAAAAGCTTGCTAATTGGCAACGAAATGAACTCTCTTTTTTTTCAACGACCATGCATTTTCGTTGCAATTGACACCATTTTGCAACGACATTTTTCGTTGCAGTAAATTATGAATATTGTTGCCTAAGCTTGCTTTCGTTGCGGAATATAAACTTTTTAGCAACGATTTTTGTTGCTGATTATATTATTTGACAACGACATTATGCTGAATCAGCAACGAAAATGTTTATTGCTGGTTATTTTTCAATAGCAACGAAAGTCGTCGATTAGCAACGACATTATATGTTATCGTTACTTTATATATGCAACGAAAGTTAATATGATTTGCAACGATAAAAAATGTTGCCTTTTATGTTAGTATTAACAACAATATCCTCTCCGTTATTATTAGGTTAATTTTTCGTTGCCAAATATTATATTTTTAATGTCATTAGCAACAAAAATTTGTTGCTAAATGTATAAAAAATTATTGCTATATTAAAACTTGTTCAATGATTTGGTAACGAATTATATTGTTGCCAAATCAAAATTTGACATTCTTTTTGTGTACTTGGCTGAGTCAATATCTCCATAGCAAATAATAGCAAAAATACAAAAAACTAAAATATTATTAACTTAATAAAATCATCCATTACATAATCATTCATTATCTTTACAATTAACCATCTAAAGCTACCACAGTTCCTTCAATCAAAGTATATATCTACATATATAGAGAGTACACTTCATAATTTCGTCCCTTGTCTTCCGTAAATGTAACACAGAAATTTGATACCCAGTATTGTAAGGCAGGTCGTAGAAGTAGTCTTCCTGCACATATTTAAAAATAATAACAGTCAGGAAAATGAAGCAAATAGGTCACTAGAGGCACTTAGTGCCAAAATCAATACACAAAGACAATAGAGTTGCTACGTGGTACTAATATAAACAGTATTGCTCATAAGAAGAAAAAGACAATAGAATTACTACGTGGTACTAATGTACACTATAAATTAGGATACTTGTGTATATAAGCCAATTAAGAATGAATCAAGAAATCATTATCCCAAAATTGGGAACTTATTTTCTACAGATTACATGGACCATCTTTATTACAAGGTCATCTGACTTGATACTCCATCCTCAAAAGCATGTCCAGAAATACACCAAGATTTTGTCCTAAAAAAGAAGTCTAAAGTACACAAACTAAATGTGAAATATGACATGCATAATAATTTAACCCAAAGTGAACATATCCCCGTAAGAACATTCCACTCTCAAGTTAATTACGTTATTTGTGTGGGTCCAAATATTATTGGAACAATTTTTATTCTCACTCATCTAATTTGCTAACCTTAAATTTGTCATCCAATTGTACTCTTAGACATCCTTTTGAGGACACAGGTAGTAACCAACTGATCTAATCACACATTGAGGCCCCAATCCGACACATTTAGTGCAAATTCATGGCTGAGTGTTGCATCGTAAAAATCGTGTATTATGAACGTTGCACATTGTCAAAGTCATTCATAATGGTCTTTGAATTTTGATACAGAGCACAAAGCATTGATCCTTGTGTAAAATCAATTCAAAATGACCTTAAGAAGCATTGATACAACCAATGGCAATGCTCCCAATCCTATTTTTTTTCAACTCATCAGCTTTTGCAACCGATCTCGCACTATGCCCACATCATAGGTTGGGCACTTAGTTTAATAATGTCACTTAAAGGTAATCATAGAGAAAGAAAATAAAGTACCTTCTATTTTATTTAAATGGTATTTGCTTTATTATTTTTTTATGGGGATTGAAACTACCTTTACAATCAAACTTCGCACAGTACATACCAATTGGTATGTCTCTCTTTTCAATGTAAGATGTAGTATATGATAAGAACAGAAATACAGTGTATACCTATTGGTATGGCTCTTGCTGCCATGTACTTTACAACACTAATGCCAAAATGCTCATCTATTATGGAATGGATTCCTGCAACTGCACCACCTAAGAGTCTCACAAAATCTCTGCGGTTCAACCGAAAAAATAAAATAAAGTAAAAAAATAACTTCTCAATGAAGGAAAACATCTGAGAAATTTAGTAACAGACTATAACCCCAAATCAAGTGATAGATATGGCACAAGCCTCCATAACTGCTCATACAAAGGCAAACATAAAAATCACAACAAATGACCAAGTCAAAAAAAGGAATATAATAAATATATACACACGCACACACAAAAACAAACACAAACAACATATAGATTTCTCAATTGACAATAGCAAGCTTTTAAATTTAATTTTTGTTTCATAAGTAAAGCTTTCAAAATAGTTAGGGTCTTAAACCCTGTAGATTTCCTCCAATATAGTACACAATTCAGTTATACTCATCGTCCAAATCAACCAACAAGGATTTCACATCCTTGCAATATGTTCAAACTAAGAATTCAAACAAATAAAAAGTACTGCTATATTTGTTTATGGCATGTCATAAATTATGAATGCACTTTATCAAAAATTCATACACAAATTTTAAATTTCTACTTCAATGAGACAGAGCCCCTAAACTTCTATTTCAAATCAACTACCAATTAAGTCATAGTAAGGAGGAGGAAATGCATGTAGACTTTTATGGCTAGTCTTAGAGAAAAAGTTCATACCATAAATAGTGTACTATGTGATCAGATTTATAAAACCCTCCCCCATTTTTTCAATAAGCAAATCTCTGGTCCAACCTGCATGAATACTCAATACACCATTGGCAAACATTCAGGAAAACAAGAAGAAACCCCAAATCCAAAAGACTTTAACTGAACAACCTCAAATGATACATAATTTAGCATCATACTATAATAAAAATAAGAAAAATATTACACTATCCGACATACTAGCATTGGATCATACCACCTTTTATGATCACTTTGTGCTTCTAGCATGGAAGGGGAATGTTTTAGCACCTTGGTAGTGCAAAGAGCTTAGCAATTGATCCAATGCAAAAAATAAAATTAAAAAAAAAATAAAAAAAATAGGTGCATATACTTGCTACATATACCATGTCACAGTGTTTCCCCCTATTTAATAAGCATCTGAAAGATTCAAGTCTTGATAATCTTCATGACATTCAAAAAACAAAGGAAAGAAAACAAAATGTAATAAAAATAAAAACAAACTTTGGTATCAAATAATGTACCGAGTGCAACAAGACTCAGTTGAGCCAGCCTCAACTTGACTTAGGTATCTTAATTACAACATAAAAGCAGGACAAACAAAAGAATTATTCCACCCCCATAAAGCAAGATTATAAAAATCACTCCTAAATAACCTCCTATGATTCCACAATATATAATACATATATGTAGTGTACTGATAAGTGATGACCAACAAAAGACATTCCACAGAACTAATGAACATGTTGAAATAATAGAATTCATAAATAATTCATTCAATCTTTTACATTTCTCTTTTCTTGGCATGGAAAGCCAACATCAAATTTTAATGTTACCGGCTACATTATTAAGAGAAGGAAAAAAATTTGGTGCATGAGTCGGTCCTCATGAACCAGTTAAACTCTCTAGATCAGAAATCTAGCGCAAGAGATTAATTTACAGAGCAAAAAAGATATTGTCACTATAGAAGCTAATCAAGACCACATTTTGCTTCTGTTTTTCCCCTTGAAAAAGCTAATTAAAAGGATTGAGAAGGGGGAAAAGGTACCATTGAAACAGTAGAAGCATATAGTAGTTCAGACATTAGTTTTCAACAAAATACAAAATTAGATTTAAAACATTAAAGTTTTAAGGAAAAGGGGGCAAACAATCAAGAACAAAACTTCATATGTAAAAATGTGGTTCTTGAAAAACACACACAAAAAGGAAGATTAAATAAAAATATAAAATATCTCACAAACAAAATGATTGAAGAATTAATCGAATTAGTGCATACCAACAACAAATTAAACAGAAAAAGACCAAACCCGTGAAAACATAAAGGGATTGAGAACAAACCCAAAAGTACAATTGTAGAGAATCTATAGTTGCTTCGTTGAAGTCGCCAAACTTTCAACTTAGCCTCAACATATTCATAGGGATTGGATTTGGATGTCCGTGACTGATTTGGAGAACTAATAGAGGGTAGGTGAATGAGTTGGAGAGAAATTAGAGGGGAGACGACTGGTATGGAGGCACAAGTGAGGGGAGGCGCCGCTGAGGGTAGGGACAATTGAAGGATAAAGGGTATGATTGAGGGAGATAGGGCACTACTGAGGCGCGATTAAGCGAGATAGGGCTCGAATGAATGTATTTTCTAATCTGAGGACTGAGGGAGTAAAACTTTAGCGAGAGGGCAGACTTGAAAATTATGGGAGGGAATTTTTTGTAGGGCAAGTATAGCCCAAATCACCTCCAAACAATACTTAGGCTTAATACTCTGTTTCTGAATTTTGAACAGAAAAGAAAAGAATAGAAAATTTAAATTAGAACAGAAAAGAAAAGAATAGAAAACTTGAAGTTTTCCTTTGTGTTGTTTCTGAGGTTTTAATAGAAAAGAAAAGAAAATTTTAAATTGAGGACATGAGTTGTAATTTAAAATTATTTATATTAAAAATTGAGAATAATATAGGAATTATAAAAATATTACGTATTCCAATTTCTTTTCCGTCCAAATAAGGCCAATTTTGGACGAAAAATTTTAGCAGGAAAAGTGGCCAAGTTTTCTATCCATTTCTTTTCTTTTCCGTTTATTAAAAAACTAAGAAACATAAGAATTGAAAAGAAAACTTAACTTTTCTGTCCATTTTTTTTTGTCCATTTTAAAACTCATAAACAGAGTGCAAGTGTTAGACAGTAGAGTTAGTAACCTCAGAACTAGTATTTGTTCGCATCTATATTAAAAAATATATGTATTATTCGCATTCGAAAAAATATTAATACAAATAAATATTCAAAAATGAAATATAGACAGTAGAGCTGATAACCGCAAAACTAGAATTCGTTTGCATCTATATTAAAATATATATATATATATATATATATATATATTATTCAAATTCAAAAAATATTAATACAAATAAATATTCAAAATGAAATATATTTTCTCTATTGTGGACACTATTTTCTTGGTTGGAATGACTTGTGTTGATTGTTGATAGATTTTTTATATGATTATATCACTCTGTGGGATAATCATAACATTTTATTATTAAGTTGTTTATAATGAATTTTTTTTCCCTATTATTTATATGGTTTGAGTTCATTAAAAAAACAACTAATTAATACCCTTTTTACATGATATCCAAAGATCCCATGAGGATATACATATTTACACTTATAAAGTCATCATCTACCAAGCATTCATATATAAAATGAGCAAAATACAAAATTTAAATGAACCTAATAGAGAGTTGTTTGGATTCGACTCAAAAAGTTAAATTCATACTCGAATCCGACTCGGATTCGAATTGTATTTAAAAAATCTACTCAAATTTGACTTGACTCGAATATTCATTACTCGAATTCGATCCGACTCGAATCTAATTATATTCAAATTACTCGCGAGCTTCGAATTCAATCTCAAATTCGAGTCTTTTCACGGGTTTGATTTATGTTCTTAAAACTAACAACGGGTAAAACCGAATAACTAAATCAGATATATAAAAAATAAAGACTTAAAAAAAATACTCATTTTGAACAAATATACAGTTTGACCTCATTTTATGATTTAAATAAGCAGACCAATAAATTGTATGATCTTATAGTTATTTATTGATTTTATCTTTGTTTTTAGATATATCATTTATAATTATATAATATAATATGTAATTTTTTTTAATAATAAATAAAAACATATTCCTCACTTAACATCGTATAGTTTATTAGTAATCTCATTCCAATGAATAATTAGTAATATCTTTTAAATAGGTGCAATAATTACAATTGTATAATTAAAATGAGATAAATCAATACAAGTATATAACAAGTAAAGATGAGATCTTATCCAAATTAAGTTGGTTGGTCATTTCAAAGGTAAACCTGGACATCAACTTATGGTTTTAAATATAAAGTACATAATTATAATATTATAATATTAAATTTAATGAATATAATTATAATTTGATACATATAAATGCGTGAATGTCATAATAAAGTAAGAGAAACGTCATAAAAATATTAATGTCACACACACACACACACACACACACACACACACATATATAATAATCTAAAAAAGGAACTTACAATTAAATTATTTTGATAAATAAAAAATATATAAGAAAGATAATTCGTGCCTCGCACGAGTTCCAAGCTTGCAAATATTAATAAAACAAATATTAATATTATACATCCTTCCAGGATACAATTATGTGATAACAGAGAATATTGTATGATATATTTGTTAATAGAATAAAATTGTATTACAAATATATCTTTTATAATCAAATATAATTATTAGTGTGTTATGTGGTAATATTCATGTAATGAATCTCGTGTATATATATATATATATATATATATATATATATATATATATATATATATATATATATATAAAATGAAGTAAGTGAAAAATAAAAAATTTGTAAGAGAAGATTAACTTATATTAGTTAATCATTTTATAAGAAAAAACATTAAGCAACTTAATGGTTATTTAGTTTTGAGAAAGAAAATGATATTTTAATGATATTAGGTATATAATATATTATTAAGTAAATTATACCAAAGATAATTCACTAAAGAGGATGGGAAAAAGTGGTAATAAATATTTTAATTGAAAATAGTGAAAAATGTATTTGTTATGTAACTAAGTAAATGATTTGCATAAAATGTGTTAAATAAATAATTAGGTTTAAATATAATATATTTAATTATTATAAATAAAGAAAGAATTGTGTATATCATGAGAAATGGAAGTATAAAAATAATAATGAGTAATGTTTATATATATATATATATATATATATATATATATATATATTGGAATCTATTTGATTACATATAATGGAAAAAAGTTTTGGGATTGATTATCCGAATTTAGATAAATACAGGAACTAGCTAAATAGTGAGTATGAGTTATCGAGCTAAGCAAATAGGAGGTGGTGAATTAGTGGATAAGCTTGAAGTGTCAAAAGATTAAGGAGTCAAGATTTTCAAAGAAAGTTATTATAATCAACCATTTGAAATAAAATTAGAATGTAACATGGTCATTATCAAGTTCCTCCTATCCTTAGTACTTCAACCGTTCCATTGCATTCCTTTTTCAAAACTCCTAGAAAGGGTCATGAGGCTTCGCATTTCATTGGCTACATTAGGGAATTGGGCAATAAAATTAAGGTGTGAGTCAATGGAATTGACTTCGAAAAGCAGAGGCAACAAAGAGGGGGGAAATAACTAAACTATAAATATTGTATTCAGTCTGTTAACGCCAAGATCTTTTGTCACGTCCCAATCACGTAAGACGTCCTGATCCTGCACAGTAAACACGATCAACACCACAAGCTTGATGGCTTCGACCGTCGTGGGATAGCTCAGGCGTGAGAGTCAGTATAGATGTTCACAAGGTTAACAATGGAGGATAAAATATCTAGTGTATTTAGAGAGAGAAATTATTAGTTACCTGTCTTTGGAAGACCTCCTTGCTATGATATACTATCAGACCTGGTTTACCGTGCCATTCAGTACCTACTGACACCACACATCCCAACGTCCGGTGACTCACCTGCCACTCCATTACCTTTGTTCACTATTTTCTACCGCCGGCCGAAAATCATCCCATCCACATTAATGATTTGCAGTCAAAACAGTCAACCATCACATTTTTCATCATTACAAGTCAAAGATGGATATATTTAAATGTATGATGGGTTATCCCATTGACCCGGTCCAGTATTGTAAAAATATAACAAAGATAATGTAAGGACTAAGCCCAAATAACTTTAGGACTTAATAACAAAGACCCAATGAACTAACTAAATAAGTAGGCCCAATCCATTCGGCCCAATAGGTGAAATATCATGACCCAACATTGCCCCCTAGTTTTTTATTAAATAGGATATTTAATAGAAAATTATAAATGGTTCATGATACAGGATTTGATAGGATTGTAATAGGCCTCAAAATGAAACTTTACCAAAGCCCAACCGGTGAAAAATAAAAATAAAACTGAAAAGATGGATTAAAACCGGAAGTTCAATTGAAAAGCCCAATATGCTAAATGTTTAAGATTTAATCCGGACGCAACCCCTTTCAAATTCATGATTATGACTATCAATTAAATGCGCCGCCCTCGAGTACTGTGTAACCGTCAGTATAAAAGATAAACTTTACCAATTTTGACAGTTTTACCTGCCAATTTGAATTTCGGACCTTTGAGCTCTCTTCTTCTCTCCATAAATTTTTCTTCCATTCTCTGCAAATCGTCAACAATGGTGGTCATTAATACGAACCAGACTTCCCCAATTCGGGTAACCCCCTTACTGTAGTTCCACCCAACATAGGTCCGAACGAAGAAGCTTCGAGCTCCAACCATCAACCCGAGAAACCAAGCACGAATACACCTCCAAAAGCCCCTCCTACTCCTTCTGAATTCTTCAGGAATAAGGAACGTTTTACACATGCCAATACCCCTTCTGAAATAACAGAAGTTAGTTTGAAGAGAATTCGCACTCGATATCAAATCCCTGATACCCATCAGGTGAGAGTTCCACGATCTGAAGAACGAATGTACCAACGACCGGAAGGTTGGACGGCCGTTCTAGTGACCATTCTAGAGAAGGGGGTTCGGTTCCCCTTACACATTTTTCTAATTACCCTTCTAGGGTTTGTTGGCGTTGGCTTCGCCCAATTGGTGCCGAACTCCTACATTCACATTCTTGCCTTCATTGCTTTCTGCCACGAAGTAGGAGTAGAGCCCTCTCTCGACTTCTTCTTCAGTATTTATAAAATTGGCCAATCCCGAGAAAAGGGGTTTAAGGCTATAAGTAAACTACCATCGAAGACAGGTGAGAAGTTTGAAAGGCGTTCGCTAATCAATACTCCTTCCAGTAACATAGGATGGCACAAAGGGTGGTTCTTCGTCAAAGGACCAAAAATTGCTTCGTTGCCAAGTTGGGTCACTGAAGATGTAGTTTCTACTGACTTCGGTGACATTTTAGAAGAGCGTATAAGTGAAATGATAGAGTTATTTGAAAACTTCCCACAGAAAGAATGGAGTTACTTTCTCCTTACCAAGCAAGACTGGTTATATGAACACAAACGTAAGTTTTTAATTTATTTGTTTGCAAAATTATTTGAAATTGTTATTGATATTAACTCTGACATGTGACTTCCTGTTTCTTGTAGTATCTTTGATTAAGCTGTCTTTTATAGACGTAAGGGATTTGGAAGATTTCCTAGCTGGAAAGTCTGCAGAAATATCTGATGAACCTCCACAACAGGAAACCTTAACCGAAGACAATCAGGCTGGAAAATCTGCAGAAGCCGCTATCGATCCTCCACAACAGAAGTCTCCATCCTAAGACAACCCACCTACCAAAGTATATATAGCCAAACCCCAAATTCATGGACCAGAATATGAGGAACCTATTCTTTCGGAAGAAATTCTCAAACCTCGTCGAAAGAAGAGAGCCCTCTGAAAACCCAAACCAATTTCTATCCCCTCAGATTCCGAAGCCCATTCCGAACCTGAACCAATTGTCAACCCAACACCTGCTCGAAGGAGTTTACTTGATTTATCTGTAGACGATCGTAAACAGCTCCTTCGAGTCAAGAAACTAAGAACCAAGATTACTCCTTTAACCCCTGAGGAGCTCAGAGTACATTCTTCGACTGTTCCCCCCTCTTCGACCCTATTGGAAACTTGAATTGCTAATGAAGAATAGCAAATTGAACCCACTGCAACACTATCCCAAAAGAGAAAACAGCCATCCACCAGCCATCCAGAATTAACTCCCGCACCTTCACCAGTTCGTGACTCCACTCCAGTCCGATCTCCTTCCCCCGAGAATATATATATGGACCCTTCTCCAACTCATGACCAACCTATGCCTCCCCCCCCCCCCAAGGCCTTCATCACAAGAATTTCAGAATGAGGCAATTGGAGCACCGACCTTATGGCCTCGGTTCAACGCCAATTTTCCCTTTCAGCTCTTTGATGCCTTCGTTCGGGAAACCGACGATCATCGATTTGATAATCATTTGAACGGGAATTTCCTTGATGAAGGCATGAGCTATTTGGCAAAGGTAAATGATAGTTTTGTTGGTTATACATTTCTTTTCTTGTTTAAGTATCTGAAATTGACTGGATACTATCAAATATATGCAGGCAAATGCAGTCTTTGGGCGTTTACGTCCCAGACATATAAATGTTGAGTCCGATGAAGAGGCTATGAGAAGAAAAAATAATATGTTGAAGGAGTCATTGGCTCGTGAGAGGAGCGAACATGAAAATGCTCTTCATACCAATGAAGTGTTAGTTTGTAATATTCATAACGCAATCAAATTGCATAAAAATGCGGAAGCGTGTAAAATCAGAGTTTAAAAAATTTACAAACCATATACCCGGATCACCCTTTATGCATAATTATTAATTAAACGAAAAGATAAAGAATAAAATCATACCCTTGAAGATCGAGCTTCCTCAGGTACAAGTTCACCTCCAATCCTTTTCGCGTTCAACTTGAATCCACCGGGTTTGGTTCCTTCCTTTGATCAACGTTAGCCACCCAAATGTTTGGCCTCTAGAGGTAATCCACCAAGGAAGAATAAAATTCAAGAAGATGGGTGTTATGGCTAACCCTAGTTTTCTATCTCTATAGAAAAGGCATACTCCCAACAACTTGGAATTATTACGTACTTTGTTAAAGTCAACAACCCATCTCATCCATAATAAGACTCCTCTTATTTATAGATGTGGGCAACCCATCTTAACAATTAAGGAATTGGGTTTTAATTAATTAATTAAATTCTTTTAATTAATTAAGCTCCCTAATCTTATTAGGGATAATTAATTAAACTCCTTTAATTAATTTAACCTCCTAATCTTATTAGGAATAAATGAGAGTACTTATATTAAATTAATTCCTAAACTCTTTTAGAAATTAAAATAATAATAATTGTAATAATATTAATAAGACTCCTCTTATTAATTTATATTTAATATTTCTAAAATATTAAATAATAATATTAAACTATTTAATTTATTCTATCACCATAGATTAAATTAAATATACATAACATATTATTACGATTATGCCATTAACTTCTTAAATAATTATTCTTCCTTTTATGGTGTGACCCTTTAGGTTCTCCATATTAAATAGGTTGTGAATAAATCAATTAGAACAATTCTAATCTTATTTAAATAAATAAATTAAACAATTAATTTATTTAAATAAATAATATTTATTCTACAATAGGATAAGCCTCCTAGCGATCAACGACTTTCCGGATAATATAGATTTCAACATTAATCATTAAAGAACCTTTGAGTAAATAGTTACTGCATAATTCAATCCTTCCACCATACAATGTCCCAATTAAATATAAGACATGGAATTACTCACAAGTCTTATTTTATTTAATTATATGTATTCGACTCTTAAATGCACAACTCAAATAATGCAAATTAGAAACTCCTTTCTAATTTCATTCGCGCGCCGCCAAGGACTCTTGGGTTGTCATTTATCGAATCACATAGGACATTCTCTTCTTTTATTAGAAGTGGTAGATTTTTTATTGATCATACATTATCTCCATGTACAACTTATTATACCCAAGCATACCCTTTGATATACCCTAAGGGTCTTAAGGAATAAGTCAAAGTATAACTCATCATACACAAGATACTATGATGATCTCAAGTCCAAGGATTACTTGTACTACTATCACTACAGAGATTCCTATTGACGACAGCAAATAAAACTCCATTAGGTATTCCTTAGCGAGCCAACGTTCAAAGTGAACTTATTCTCTAATAAGCACCTACATACTTGCTTTAGTGTCTCCACACAAATGATCATGAGATCAATCATCCTCATCCAATGAGCAAGCAACGTATGTACCAATCTATCCGGATTCACTAATCCCCAATTTAGTAATCCAATGATTGGGAACTATTTTAGTTTTAAGCTTTCTAAGAATTTAGATCTCATTAGAATGATCATCATCATTATTCTAAAAGCATTGCTTAAAACTATGGGTTTATCACATATTATAAAACAGCATCATGTAGATAATTAAAAGCCTTTAATAAATTAATACTTTTTATTAATAAATGAATAAGATTGTTACAAAGTATATGCTTTATCATCAAACATGATTGGCTTGTGTGCATACTACTTTCATGAAGGCCTTCAGAGGGAACTTGCCCAAACCAAAGAGGGTCCGAGGGAGTCCAAGGATGAGCTGATCTCGATTAAGGAAGAAATGAAGGCGACTAAAGCCAGTGAACAGAAGTTGGCTGACATGAACGTCCGTTTTATTGAAGAGACTGAAGCGCTAAAGGCTAACACTGAAGAACTTGTTGCAGCCAACCAAAACCTGACGTTACAAGTCAACAGTCTTCAGGTGAAGGCCAGTGAAGAAAAGGAAAAACATTCATCCAAGCGCTGGAAGCTTCGTCATAAACTGAAAGCTTTAAGGGATCGAAGTCCTCCTTTGACTGAAGAAATACGTAAGCAAATACAGGCGGACTATCGTACGTCTGATAAGCTTAGTGCAGAAATTTCGAAGGTATACTATGAAGGGTACGAAGCCTACCGAGATCGAGGCAAGGAAAAGCTGGCTGCAGCTCAATTGGATCCAACCCTTCTTGACTCTGAAAATGAAAGTGCTGCTTGAGTCTGATATTGCTTCGTTTTAGTTTTTAGGACTTCTGTCTTTTGTTGTTTTCGGATTTATTTAAAAATTTGTTGTAAAGAATTTTATTTCTATTTAAGTGAACTTATTTAAGTGTTAATGAAATTTCAATTTTCTTTACCATGACTTCTGTTTACTTCGTTTCTTGTCAATAATTCAGCATTAATGATCTTGAATGAACTAAGCTTTTGACTGGCTATTATCAAAGCAAAGGCAAATTTTTTAATATTCGGGTATCTGGTCTCAGCATCCCTTAGAACATGGCTGACATAATAAACGGGATACTATTTACCCCCCATTTCTCGAACTAAAATAGCTCCTACTACTAACGAGCTAGGTGCTAGATATAAATACAAAGTCTCAGCAGGAGCAGGTTTCACCAATAAAGGAGCCGAAGACAAATACGTCTTTATGCCTTGAAAGGCGTCTTCACACTCCGAAGTCCATTGAAACGTATTTGCATTCTTTGGTCCCTTCAACGTATCAAAGAATGGCAAACATCTCTCTGCTGATTTGGACATGAATCTACTCAAGGCTGCAATTCTCCCAGTTAAACGTTGAATATCTTTGAATGACTGAGGAGTTTTCATGTTTAGAATAACCTGGATCTTTTCTGGATTGGCTTCGATACCCCTTTGACTGATCAGATATCCCAGGAATTTCCTTGCACCAAGGCCGAAGGTGCACTTGGTAGGATTGAGTCTTAACTTATGATGACCGACTGTCTGAAGGCACTCCTCTAGATCATCCAAGTGCTTTTGAACGATCATGCTCTTCACTATCATATCATCGACATATACCTCCATATTTCTTCCTAGCTACTTCTGAAATACAAAATTCATCATCCTCTGATAGGTAGCTCCAGCATTAATCAAGCCGAATGTCATCTTCTTGTAAGCGTACACCGAACGGTGTGTGATAAATGCTGTTTTAGGAATATCCTCTCTACACATCGAGATCTGATGATAACCTGAAAAAGCATCCATAAAGCTTAGTAATGCATACCCCGAAGTCGCATCAATAAGTTGATCGATGTGGGGTAAAGGATAAAAGTCCTTAGGGCAAGCTTTATTCAGGTCCGTGTAATCAATGCAAACTCGTCATTTTCCATTGTGCTTCTGAACTAGCACCACATTGGCCATTCATTCAGGATAATCTATTTCAAAGATGAAGTCAGCAGCAATTAGTTTTGCAATCTCTTCATCTATGATTCGTTGACGCTCTGGTGCAAATATTCGCATTTTCTGCCGAACTGGCTTCTTTGATGGATCCACATCTAAACGATGTTCGGCAATCTTTCGACTGATTCCAGGCATATCCTTTGGTTCCCATGCAAAAATGTCCGCATAACAGCGAAGAAGTTCCATAAGATTGGTTTGGAGAGGTTCCGGCAGACCCAAACCTATCTTCACTGTTTTATTCGGTTTGCCAATAATCAACTCAATCTCCTCCGTCTCACCTGCTGGCATGACCAATGGCTCCGAACTGATTTCGGTAAAGGGCAATCTCTATTGCCATGACATGCTTCTGCTTACTGATGCCTACCCCCGAAGCAATTACAGCATTCTTATAACAGCGTCTGGCCAGATCCAAGTCCCCAGCTACCTCTCCGATCCCATGAGCCGTTGGGAACTTAATCTTAAAGTGAGGAATGGAAGTTACAGCATGGAGAGCTGTCAAAGTAGGTCTACCCAGTATGGCGTTGTAAGCCGAATCTACATGCACAACATAAAATTTACACGTAATTTCTACCTGCCGAGGAGTTGTGCCGAAGATTAATGGTAGTTCAATAGTGCCTGCAACTTTGACTGGATCATTGCTGAAACCATATAAAGGGGCCTCCTGTCCAACTTCCATCTTTCGCCCATCAAGATGCATCCTCTGATAAGCATGGGCATACAAAATGTTAACAGAAGAACCATTGTCAATCATCATCCACTTCATGTCCACCGAACCCACTTGAGTGGTTATCACCAATGCTCCCTCATGAGGTTCGATATGTTCCGAAGGATAATCTTCGTCAGTGAATGCTATGATTGTCCCAGAAAACGGTCTGTCAATCTTTGGGCGGACACCCGCCATAGACATAACCGAATCCAGATAACTCCATTTTTTCTTTCCTACTAATTTTCCTGTCGTTCCACAGATAATTACATCAATGACGTGCCTGGGCGGTTGTTTGGAGCATGTTGTACAGGTGGAACTGGTTGAACCACTTGAACAATATGGTCATCATTTCGCTGCTCTTGCTGTTGATCCCTTCCGGCCACATACTAAACCAACACACCGCTCTGAACTTTCCTATCCACAAACTCTTCCAGGCTGCAACATTCATTTGTATCGTGACCTGTGGCCTGATGATAGCCATAAAATTTTTGAGTATTGACCTATCCCGGCTTAAGATTATCACGAGGCGGTTCAAAATATGACTGATTTCTGATCTGATCCAGTATTACCGATCTATCCGTATTCAACTTGGTGGGCGATTCCCTCATTGTCGCCAGTTGTTATTATATTTCTTTGAACCACCTTCTGGTCGATCATTATTTCCCCCACTCTTCTTCTGGTCACCTTCAATTTTGACTTCTGTCTCCTTTATCTTGTCTGAAGAAGGGCGTTTTAAGCTATTCATAGCTTCTTCTACTACAATATAGCCTTCCGCCTTGTCAAAGGCTTCGACAAGCTTTTTGGATGATGAAACATCAACTTCTTCACCAATTTTTTTGACTTCACTAGATCCAAGCCATTCTGAAATAAACCAACAGCCTGAAGATCATTGAGGTCTGCCACTTGGCCAACTGCTTCCCTAAACCGCTTCACATACTGACCCAAGGATTCATTTGAGAATTATCGGACTTGTGCCAAAGAACCTGTAGGCTTTCCTCTTCTTCGGTTGCTCCCAAAACGAGCATAAAATTTGTCACAAAGTTCTGACCACGATGAGACAGAATCTGAAGATAAAGTCCCCATCCACTGCCTCGCATCTTTCCTTAAAGTTGTAACAAACGTATGACATTTAGCCGCATCAGTGAAATTATAGTAATCCATTAATCGGTCGAATGCCTGGCTATGGTCGTAAGGATCCCCTGATCCATCATAACTCTCCATATGAGGCAACTTCTTAGCGGTATCTGCCTTCTCCTTGAGAATATCCGAAGAAAAAGGAGACGTTTTCTTCCCCGGAATATCTTTTACTTGCTGGACTTCAGCCAACTGCTTTTTAAGTTCTTTTAACTCTTTAACCAAAAAGTCCACATCTTCCCTTTTGGAAGAGACTTCTTTCTCCGGATATAATTTCTTCTTGTGAGTATATCGACCCCTTCTATCAGAGCCTACTGCTCTCGATGGACTCCTGGATCTACTTCTACGTACGACCCTGTCATCACGGTGAGAATACTCAGTTCTATGTACCTTCTTTGTATTCTCCAGAATATTGTCCCTTGATCCATCTCTTTGCTTGCTGTCAGCATGACCCCGAGAACCGATATGATGAAGTGATTTCTTTGATACCTCAGGAGTTTCACTTCTAGATCTTCTCCGGGCCCGAGAACGACCTCGAGAGATCTGACCGGAATGCTCTGGCTCCTTCCCTTCTCGCCGCCGTATATCCCCGGACTTACTATGTCTTTCCGATTGCACATAGACGGACGACTCATCCTTCAATTCGGCTAGTCGAAGCATCTGTTCGGCTATATCTTCCTTTTGCTTCAGAAGAATTTCCAACGCTTTATCTGCTTCACTCGCCATCTTCACCAACTTGGCTGCTTTGTCATCCTGACCACTTCGGTGATGGGTCTTAGGTGAAGTGCCTTCCACCCTTTTTCGTTCTTGCTCTCTACCCTTCTTAGAAGCAAAGATCAATTTTCTTCTGGCGTCACCATGAGCTCTCACTTGAAAACCTTCAGAACCATGCTTAGAAGCAGTGCTCTCACGAGCACTCTTCGAAGGACCAATGCGATCCTTAATAGAAATATGTTGAACAGACAGGCTCACATCCCTCGGTTGTCCTTCTGGTGTATCTGCTCTACTCTTCCCCATCACTTATAACGTAGAACAAATAACTATTTGTGATTGCAAACTTTTGAACACTAGAACTCAGCCCTCCTTCTAGCGACAATGTTAACGCCAAGATCTTTTGCCACGTCCCAATCACGTAAGATATCTTGATCCTGATAGTAAACACGATCAACACCACAAGCTTGACGGCTTCGACCGTTGGGGGATAGCTCAGGCGTGAGAGTCAGTATAGATGTTCACAAGGTTAACAATGGAGGATAAAATATCTAGTGTATTTAGAGAGAGAAATTATTAGTTACCTGTCTTTGGAAGACCTCCTTGCTATGATATACTATCAGACCCGGTTTACCGTGCCATTCACTACCTACTGACACCACCCATCCCAACGTCCGGTGACTCACCTGCCACTCCATCACCTTTGTTCACTGTTTTCCACCGCCGGCCGAAAATCATCCCATCCACATTAATGATTTGCAGTCAAAACAATCAACCATCACATTTTTCATCATTACAAGTCAAAGTTGGATATATTTAAATGTATGATGGGTTAGCCCATTGACCCGGTCCAGTATTGTAAAAATATAACAAAGATAATGTAAGGACTATGTAACGACCCCAAAATAGGTCTATTCCATCCAACCCATTCTGAGTCGCCAAATATATGGTACGGAAAACAACTACAACTTTATTACAATAATTGTCGTGCAAAATACAACAACACATATGCTGTGAGTTTGGATACAAATATATACCAACTGTAGCACGTCACAATGACACCTTACATAAAGGTATAGTCAAAAACTGTTTTAGAAATTAGAATCTTTGGGAAGTGCTCAAGGAAACCTTCGTATACATGGGAGGCCATGCTTTTAGGTTATGGTAGATATCATATGGCCACGTAATTATCCTTGGTCAACCTAATAGACCCCAAAGAAAAACGAGAAGATTACTATCATATTCTTCCCAATGGTGAGTCTTCTCTTGACATATCATTATCTCCACTTTGTCTCTAATTGGGTATTATACTCCAAACAAACACCAACATTATATAGGTAGTGTTTGTAAATATACTCAGCAAGTGGATGAGCACAACCATGTCTTATGATGACACGAGGTTGTATGTCATTAGACATCTTGTATGATAGTGGCAAAACACCCTTCCAAGTTAAATTCACCTCACCCTCAACATCTATAGACCACCATTCTATTCCTCGCTATCCCCCTTTCGACCCAAACTACACTTTTATTACACGAAGGAATTATGAAACAAAAAGGGTGAGCACAACTAGCTCAATAAAGAATATTATGACTAAAGATAAATAAATTATCAATAGTCTTCATCAGTAATAAATCAGAGATTTAGAACATATGGTAGATGATAAAACTTTTCAACCATAGTTGCAGCGGAATGAGCAATCCATTAGAAGAGTCAAATAGACCATAAAATCTATTATCTTCTCCATGTTAAAAGTCCACCAACAATGTTTTATCCTGTAACATCTATCAACAATTCTCGCCCACAATCACATGTATAACTCATAATCATAATTGTAGTTCTAAATTCTCTTCTTATCCGGAGACGAAGATAATTTCATCACTGTCTTACCTCGAAACATCAAATATCATGGTTATACCAAATCACAGCCTCGCTCATAATCATACTAATAAATTCATCTTTTGCACTACACGGCCAAAGATATTCATCAACAGATTCATCTTTACACTACATGTGCTAAAGATATTCAACAATGTGTCATCTTTGCATTACGAGCCAAAGATATTCATCAATAATTCATCTTTGCACTACAGGCTAAAGATATTCAACAACAGGTCATCTTTGCATTACGAGCAAAAGATATTCATCAATAATTCATCTTTGCACTACAGGCTAAGATATTCATCAACAAGTCATCTTTGCACTACGAGCCAAAGATATTCATATATCAAAGAAATACATAATCATTTCAGAAGTTATATAACAATAATTATAACCATGTTGATCAATTCACCTTTGCACTTAAGCTAAAAATATTCAATTGTAAATTCAATGGTCATGATCATACCATTCAACAATTCAACTTTTGCACTACTGGCCAAAGAGAACCTATAGTCACGATCATACCAATAATCTACTCATCTTTATACTCAAGTCAAAGAGAAATATCATCATTAGGGTTATAAGAATGTTATATAAAAACAATATAATCAAAATATGGTTTTAATTTCAAAAGTAAGATTCATAAATTAACGATAATTTGGTCAGAGAAGAAACCAATTTGTCGTGAATAGTACCGTATTCGTACATAGTACCGTATACATGCTTAGTAACACCTCGACACGAAAAGATAAAGTTTCATAATAAAATTCATATCCATATTTATAACACCTTAATCCAAATGTTATAAATCACTTAGAAATTACAACAATATTTTAATCATTTCTTAAACTTAAAAATAATTTAATCCAATTATTTAAACTTTAATAATTAATGCATTTAATCATCTTAAAATGCCAAACTCACAAGATTTCATCATCATTAACCAAAACCCTCATTAAAAAATCTGCATATACCTCATATATGATTCTCAAGCCAATAAATCATATTTTCCAATTTTCTTACTTCACATAACATATTTAATTCATTTACTCATAACTAGAATATTTTCATGAAAAATACCAAATCAGTTCCAAAAATATTTATTTTCTGGGATTTAGAAGAATATAGTCCCATATTGAATATATTTTCTCAGAAATTTTAAAATTCATTTACTATTTTTCACATGGCCAAAATCACCGAATATTTAAACATTTATCATAAATTGTACTTTTGTCCAAAAATTCTGAAATTAATACGGTATACTGATATTATATAGATGTACTCCCAATACAAATTTCATCAATTTTGGAGTTAATCACAAGGAGTTATAAGGGTTTACTTTTAAAATAGTTTTTTCTCATAAAATCCATAACTCCTAATATATACATCCAAAAATAGCCATTTTTGGACACAATCTACAAAACTCATCAAAATATCATTTCAAATTTTTCCAGAATTTTTGAAGGTCCGAAAAAATACAAAACTGAAAAAGATAATCACCCTTAAAAATCCCTTTACTATCCCTTACCTCAAAAAAAAGACTTCTAGTTGAAACACCTGGATAAAGGCTATGACTTGAACTTGCAACCAGTATAGCAATACTCAAAGTATACTCAAAATACTCACAAGATTACGCTCGATAATATAGAGAGAGAAAATTTTAGTTTCTAGTGTGATTTTCAATTCTAACCTAAGCACCCTATTTATAGGAAAATGCTTAGAACATCAAAGTAGAAAATTTAATATAATATTAATATATATTTAATAAATTCTCTACGCCCATCTAGACAATCTGATCTCAGCCATCAACACATGTTAAAGATGCCCACAAACATTTAAAAAATGTTTTTCTTATTTAAATTATTTTAAACTTCCAAAAATCAATTATTTCGGAGCTTCGGAACTTCAATAATTCATAATAAATAGCCCCTTTATCAAAAAATTTGAATCTCGCGAGTTTTTGTAGGAAATTAAATTCTCTACAACTTTGCAGAAGAAAGGTTTTCCAACTTCCAAACAGAAATTGAGCAAAATTCACAAACGGATGATTTTATAAGCTATAATCAAATTTCAGTCAAGAAATGGGGTCCACCGACACATAAAACATGCTTTAAATATTTTGGTAACAAAAATACTCCTTCTCCACATATACTCATATATCCCACATTCATCGTAAAAATATCATCATTATTATATTATTAAAATATAATAATATATTTAAATGAATTATTTTATCGTAAAAAGATAAAATTTCAATTTTCAACGATTGTCATATTAAAAATTTCTCCATCTATATCCACATAAAATCAATATTTTCCTCATCATATGAATCAATAATTAATTATTCACAAATAATATTACAGAATCACAATATCGACAACCAAGCGCCTCCCAGAAAGAGGGGGCTTTCAATAAGGATCTCTCCTTATCATGGCGTAATTAGGTGACCAAACCTCTCCTTAGATGTAACTTTCTAGACATTGCCAATAATGTTATCTAATAATATTATTCAGGATAATATGAATTATTGCTCAGATAATGGAAAATATTGTGTAATGACAATTTATCAAACAACAATAATATAAAATATCAATGCAAAGAATTATTGAATCAATAAAATAAAATCTTGAATAGTAATTATCGTAACAATTATTGAGTAGTGCCTTCTTACGTAAGAATCAATAATTGGTGCAACACCGCAGTCTTCTCGTGTTTTAACCATAGAGTATTTTAACAAGATAATCTGTGAATAACTACGCCTGGTCATTTATAAACAACTTATATTTGTCGTTTTCTTCATCCAATCGCTTTCAAGTTATGGGGCCCACATAAGGTCAAGGTCGTTGCATCGATATTCCAGACAAAAAAGAATATTCCACGACCAAACGAATATTCTCCTAATAACAATGAATATTTTATAGCCACTTGCATATTTTGTAAAATTTGCATATTTCACCCATAACTTTAAACTTTTATCAATTTAACCATTTACTAAATAATAATTATAAGACAAATTGAATACTTTTATTTTATAAAATTCGGGGTCTTACAGACTAAGCCCAAATAACTTTAGGACTTAATAGCAAACACCCAATGAACTAACTAAATAAGTAGGCCCAATCCATTCGGCCCAATAGGTGAAATATCATGACCCAACACAGTGTATTGAACACTATAGCGAGGTAAGTTCTAAATCTTAATTTTTGAAGCAAAATTTGACTTTTTTTATGAAAAACTGAGTATGTTATTGCTATGGTAATTGAGATTTAGTGAAAAGGAGAATAGTTGTTGTGCAGAGCAATAAGGGAGGAAATTTTGGGCTAAACTTGTATATAAATAGATATAAACTATGTTCCTAAATGTAATGCGTATGAGGTGTTTGATTTAAGGCTCCTTAGAAACTGTCGGGTAGATTTGTAAGGATTTAGCAAAGTTGGTTCTATAGAAACTCTTTATACTTGTTTAATGAAGTAATTCAAGTAACTTGAGAAAGGTAATTTGAGTTTAAAGTCTGTTTTCAAGAAACTTGTATGTGTAACTCGGATAAAAAAAAGTAGTAGGCCAATTTGAAGCCATGAAAAAAATTGGTCTAGGAGGTTTGATTTAGTTGGTTAGTATTTTCTAAAAATAGTTTGATATACTCTTTACAACATCCTAAAAGTTTGCCTTGATTAGATTTACGGTTTGTAATCTAGAAAATGGTAAAATATGCGATTTGAAAGCGTGAAGGCAAGAAGAAAGCAACACAATTCTGCATGAGCATTGCAAACATGAATGTGATCGTTGTATTTATGCTACGCTCACAAAGGTAATCGCAAATGGCTACCAGTGCATGGTTTGTTGAATGTTTTGGATTTGTTTTGGTCATTTTTGATAGTTAGCTCATGTAATATAGGAATAAATTAATAAAATACCTATTACTTAATATATTAACTATAATTACTGTATAATGTTATGAATAAATTTAATAAGTATAGTGTTGGGTCATGATATTTCTCCTATTGGGCCGAATGGTTCTCCAATATTTATTTAATTAATCCATTGGTTCTCCAATATTGGGTCCTAAAGTTATTGGGCCTAATCCTTACATTATCTTCATTATATCTCCATAATATTGGACCGGGTCCATGGGTTGATCCATTGTATCTTTTAATATCCAAGTCTTTGACTTGTAATGATGAAAAAAGAAGGCTGTTGACCAAAAGTCTGCAGATCATTAATGTGGATGGGATTATATCCTGGCGACATGTCTGATGGGAAAAAGGTGACAACCTCAGATGCATCCATTTGAGATCGGGAGAAGTAAGGGTCGTGTCGATAAGAGTTGGGTACGTAAACTGTGCAAGAGAGTTTAACTTAGCAAGGAAGTCTCCAAGCAAATGTACGCATACACACAACTAAAAATTTTTATATCTCTAAGAACACTAGATATTTTATCCTCCATTGTTAACTTTTCTTGGTCTGTCTCGACTCTCACGCTTTGAAGTTATCCCCAAGCCGGTGAAAGGCCGAAGCCGTCAAGCTTTTGGTGTTGATCGTGTTTACTGTGCAGGATTAGGACGTCTTACGTGATTGGGACGTGGCTAAAGATCTTGGCGTTAACATTGGCGCTAGAAGGAAGGCTGAGTTCTAGTGTCTTGAGTACTTTTCAATCACAAATCATGGTCGTTCTACGTCAGTATTCATGGGGAAGAGTAGAACGCCTACACCTGAAGGGCAGCCGATGACTGTCAATGAATCAGCACCACAAGTGTCTGTTAAGGATCGTTTGGGACCTGCACTAAGTGTTCATGCCAGCACAGCGTCCAAACGATCACACGAAGATTCTCGATAGAAGGTCGTGAGCAAAGCTAGGAGAAAGCTAGTTTTCACGGCAGAGAAAGGGTCTGGTCATGGTCGAAAACGAGTAGAAGGCACCTCGCCTAGAACTCGATACCGAGATGACCAAGACGAAAAGGCCTCCCGACTGACTAAGATGGCAGACGAAACAGATAGGGTCATGGAGGCACTTATAAAGCAGCGACAGGATATAACTGAGTAGATGAACCGAATGGCAGAGTTGAGGGATGAAGCGTCCAGTTATGTTCAGTCCGAAGAGCGTGGGCATCAGAGTGGAAAGGAACCTGCTCATTCGGGACGTGAGTCTCGGGGCCAACATCGAGAAAGAAGAAGATCAAGAAGTCCTACTCCTCAAAGATCGAAGAGGACACATCACCCTATCGATTCTAAGGAGCAGGGTTGAAGTGAACGAAGAGGCCGATCCAGGGAATGCACTCCGGAGAATACAAAGAAGGCGCTCGTTGTTGCGCATTCTCATCACAGCCACAGAACCCAAAGACAAAGCAGATCTAGGGACCGTACACCAGAAAGTCCACCGGGGGCACTTCGCTCTGTGGACCATCATCATCGTAAAAGTCCCTCGAGAATTGGGGGTTCTACGGTAAAAGACCGATCTACTCGAAAGAGGAAAGAGTCACCGGAGAAAGAATAGTCATCTCAACTGGAGGGGGTAGAGTATTTGGTGAAGGAATTAAGGGAGTTCTAGAAACAATTAGCTGAGGTTCAACAGGTGAAGGATACTCCGGGAAAGAAGGCGTCCCCATTTTCCTCGGATATTCTTAAAGAGAAGGCAGACACCACCAAGAATTTGCCTCACATGGAGAGTTACGATGGGTCTAGAGACCCTTATGACCATAGCCAAGCATTTGACCGACTGATGGATTACTATGATTTTACCGATGCTTCCAAGTGTCATACGTTCGTCACAACGCTAAGGAAGGACGCGAGGCAGTGGATGGGAACTTTACCGGCAGATTCAGTATCCTCATGGTTCGAGCTGTGTGACAAATTCCATGCCCGATTCGTGAGCAACCGAAGAAGAGAGAAGCCCACAGGTTCTTTAGCATAGGTCAAACAATTCACCGATGAGTCCTTGGGTCAGTACGTGAAGAGATTCAGGGAAGCAGTTGGCCAGGTGGCGGACCTCAACGATCTACAGGCTGTAGGTTTATTTTAGAATGGATTGGATCTGGTAAAGTTTGAAAAGTTGGTGAAGAAGCTGATGTTTCACCATCCGAAGAGTTTGGCAGAGGCCTTTGACAAGGCAGAAGGTTATATTGTGGTGGAGGAGGCCATGAATAGCCTGAAACGACCTTCTTCATATTGAACAAAGGGGGTCGATACTCCCAAGACTGAAGGCGATCAGAAGAAGGTGGGGGGGTATAATGATCGGTCTGAGGGCAGTTCAAAGAAGTACAATAACACGTGGCGACAAGGAAAAAATCGCCCACCTGCTTCTGCCCCGAAGGTGAATAAGGTCTACACCAAACTGAATACGAAAAGGTCAGTAATTTTGGATCAGATCAGGGGCCAGCCGTTCTTCGAACCACCTCGTGATAACTTCAAGCCAGGACAAGGCAATACTCGGAAATATTGTGGCTATCATCAAGCTACAGGTCACGACACTAATGAATGTTGCAACTTGAAAGATTTTGTAGAGAGGGAGGTTCAAAGTGGTTTGTTGGTTCAATATGTGGCCGGGAGAGACCAGCAGAATTTTGACCGTACCGTTCAAACGGTTCAAACGGCTCCCCCCGTACAACCTCCTCCAAATCAGCCACCAAGGCACGTCGTTGATGTAATAACCGGGGGGACAATAGGGAAGTTGGTAGGAAAGAAGAGGAGGGGATATCTGGATTCAGTCATGTCCGTGGCAGGTGTTCCCCCGAAGATCGACAGACCATTTCTGGGGACTGTTATATCCTTCACCGATGCAGATTATCCTTCAGAACCCATTGAGCCCCATGAAGGAGCACTGGTGATCACTGTACAAGTGGGCTCAGCAGATGTGAAGCATATGATGATAGACAACGGGTCCTCTGTGGATATTCTGTATGCCCATGCTTATCAGAGGATGCATCTTGATGGGCAAAAAATGGAGGTTGGGCAGGAGGCTCCTTTATATGGCTTCAGCAACGATCCGGTCAGAGTGACAGGAACTATTGAGCTACTGGTCATCTTCGATACTGCTCCCCAACATGTAGAAATAACATGTAAATTTTATGTTGTGCATGTAGATTCTGCCTACAACGCCATACTGGGAAGACCAACCTTGACTGCTCTCCAAGCAGTGACTTCCATCCCTCATTTTAAGATCAAGTTTCCTACGGCACACGAAGTTAGAGAGGTGGCAGGGGATTTGGATCTGGCCCAACGCTGTTATCGGAATGCTGTTATTTCCTCTGGAGTAGGGGTCATCAAGCAGAAGCAAACCATGGCAATCGAGATCGAGCCCTTCACTGAAAGCAGTTCGGAGCCATTGGTTATTCCTACAGGAGAGACTGAAGAGATCGAACTGGTCCTGGGAAAGAAAGACAAGAATGTGAAGATTAGTTTGGGTTTGCCGGAACCTCTCCGGACAAACCTTATGGAACTTCTTCGCTGCTATGCGGATATCTTTGCATGGGAGCCACAGGACATGCCTGGGATTAGTTGAAAGATTGCCGAGCATCGGCTGGATGTGGATCCATCAAAGAAGCCAGTTCGGCAAAAAAGGCGGATCTTTGCACCTGAACGTCAAAGAATCATTGATGAGGAGATCGCAAAGCTGATAGCTGCTGACTTCATCTTCGAGATCGACTATCCGGAGTGGATGGCAAATGTAGTGCTGGTACAGAAGCAAAATGGGAAATGGAGAGTCTGCATCGACTACACCGATCTGAACAAAGCATGCCCAAAGGACTTCTATCCTCTACCCCATATTGACCAACTTATTGATGCTACTTCAGGATATGCACTACTAAGCTTTATGGATGCTTTTTCAGGTTATCATCAAATTTCTATGTGTAAAGAGGACATTCCAAAGACAACATTCATCACACACCGTTCGGTGTACGCCTATAAGAAGATGACCTTCGGCTTGATAAATGTTGGAGCCACTTACCAGAGAATGATGAACTTTGTCTTCCAGAAACAGCTGGGAAAGAACATGGAGGTGTACGTGGATGATATGATCGTAAAGAGCACGATGGTTCAGAAGCATTTGGATGATCTGGAAGAATGCTTTCAAACAGTCCGCCATCACAAATTGAGGCTCAATCCTACAAAAGTGTACCTTGAGCTCTCGGTGCGAGGAAGTTTCGGGCTATCCGTCGATCAAAGAGGCATTGAGGCCAATCCGGAAAAGATCCAGGCCATTCTAGACATGAAGACTCCTCAGTCGTTCAAAGACGTTCAACGTCTGACTGGTCGGATTGCAGCTTTGAGGAGGTTCATGTCCAAATCCGCAGAGAGATGCTTAACATTCTTCGACACACTGAAGGGACCGAAGAATACGAAGACATTCCAATGGACTTTAGAGTGTGAAGACGCCTTCCAAGGCATAAAGACATATCTGTCTTCGGCTCCTTTATTGATGAAACCTGACCCAGTTGAAACTTTATATTTATATCTGGCACCTAGTTCGTTGGCAGTTGGAGCAGTGCTGGTTCGGGAGGTCAGTGGGAAGCAGCGTCCATTTTATTATGTCAGTCACGTTCTAAGAGATGTTGAAACCAGGTATCCAAATATTGAAAAATTTGCCTTTGCTTTAATAGTTGCTAGTCAAAAGCTTCGGCAATATTTTCAAGGTCGACTCCTAGTTGTCTACACGGATCAACCACTGAAGAAGGTGATGAGCAAACCAGAAGTCTCGGGGAGATTAGGAGCATGGACTATGGAATTATCACAATTTTTTATTTAATATCTTCCTCGAACTGCTATCAAAGGTCAAGCCTTGGCCGATTTCATGGTGGAATGTTCGTTCACCGAAGCAGATGCTGAGCTGTCAGAAACTGAGACTTCCGATTGAGTGGTTGCAGTTCTTCATCATGGTCAGAATTCTTGGACGTTGTATGCAGATGGCTCTTCTACTGCGGAGGTCAGCGGGGTAGGGATTATTTTGACGAGTCCAGAAGGATTCAAGGTGCAGCAGGCCATCTGATTTGGGTTCAGAGCAACAAATAACGAGGCCGAATATGAAGCAGTGTTGGAAGGAGTCCGGTTGGTAAAAAGTCTAGAAGTATGTGTTCGATCATATATGATGATTCTCAATTTGGTCGTCAGCGCAACTATCGGGAGATTATGAAGCTCGTGGAATGAGAATGATCAAGTATTTGGCAGAGTTAAAGGACTGGCTTCAGTATTTTGTCTCTTATGAGTTTCAGGGCATAGAACGTAATGACAATTCCATTGTCGATGCCTTATCGAAACTGGCCACTACGGATGTTGTCATTTTTAATGGGTCAGTTTATTTGGAGATTTTGCAGCAGTCGAGTATCCAGCGCGAAGCGGTAATGTGTATTGAACGATCCGACTGTTGGATGACCCCTTACATTGTGTATTTGGCAGATGGCGTCCTTCCTTCTGATCAAATGCTGGCAAAGAAGATCAAGTACAAGAGTGCTAACTTCGTTCTCATTGATGGGGATCTTTATCGAAGGACATTTTCGTCACCATTGTTAAAGTGTCTGGTTCCATCTGAGGCTGAGTATGCTCTTCGGGAGGTTCACGAAGGTATTTGCGATGATCATATGGCCACTAAGTCTTTGGCTTATAAAGTACTTTGACAGGGGTACTACTGGCCTACAATCTTCAAGGAAGCGACAGAGTATGTGAAGAAGTGTTAAAAATGCCAGCTCAACAGTCCGATCCCTCATCAGCCAACAGAAGAGCTATACTCGATTTTATCTCCTATACCCTTTGTTGTATGAGGGGTAGATATATTGGGTCCGTTGCCTAAAGCTAAAGGTCAGGTCAGCTTTGTCATAGTTGCTATTGATTACATGACCAAATGGGTAGAGGCGAAGCCACTTCGGTTGATAACGGAACAAGAGTGTTTAAAGTTCATGAAAGAATCCGTAGTGTTTCACTTCGGGATTCCTAAAGTGGTGATATCGGACAACGGACGCCAGTTCGTGGGATCAAAATTTGAAGGATTTCTGAAAGAGTTAGGGGTTCAGCACAGAAAGACTTCAGTGGCTCATCCACAATCGAATGGGCAGGTTGAAGTGACCAACAGAACGCTTCTGAACGGGATCAAACGCAGACTGGACGAAGCTAAAGGAAGATGGCCAGAGGAACTACTCAGTGTATTATGGGCTTACCGGACTACACCGAGGACTACCACAAGGGATTCACCTTTCAGATTGGCCTTTGGTACTGATGCCTTAGTCCCAGTTGAAATTGGATCCCCAAGTCTTCGGGTTAGTCAGTTCAAAGAGATTTATAATAAAGAAGGACTGAAGGCCAATTTGGATCTGTTAGAAGAAGTTAGAGAAGTAGCTTTGATCAAGTTAGCAGCCTACCAGAGGAGAGTTGCCAAACATTATAACAAAGGAGTAAAGCTTCGTAGATTCGAAGTGGGAGACTTCGTCCTCAGAGAAGTCGAAGCTTCTACACCTCAGAACATGGGAAAGCTAATGCCAAATTTGGAAGGGCTGTATGAAGTAATTGAAGTACCCAAGCCCAGGACTTATTGGTTAAAGGCATTAGACGGATCCGAGATTAAGAACACTTGGCACGCTGGTAGGCTTCGGAAATATTTCCAATAGAGATCAAGTCAGTTTATCGAAAGTCTGTACATAGTTGTTCATCATCAATAAAAGATTCAGTTTTTCACAATTGATCTTCATCCTATTTGTCCTAAGTTCACAAGGGAGTAAGGAGGACGCGAGGGGGGGGGGGGGACTCGCTGACCATTCGATGGTAGCCTTTCTGGCAGGTGGTCCTTATGAATTTGTCAGGCCCTTCGGGGTAGGCAAACTTCATCGGAGTAAGGAGGACGGGGTGGACTCGCTGACCATTCGATGGCAGCTTTTTCGGTAGAGTGTCCTTATGAATTTGTTCTACCGCGAGTGGTAAACAAATTCCATGGCCCTTTTAATATTTCTTTTACCACGAGTGGTAAATCAATAGGCACCGAAGTAAGGAGGTATGGTCGGACTTGCTAGCCATTCGATGGTAGCCTTTTTGTTAGGTGTGTCCTTATGAATTTGTTTTACCGCGAGTGGTAAACAAATTCCATAGTCCATATAAAATTGTTCTACCCCGAGTGGTGAACAAATGTCCTTATGAATTTGTTTTATTGCGAGTGGTAAACAAATTCCATAGTCCTTATAAAATTGTTCTACCCCGAGTGGTGAACAAATGTCCTTATATACTTGTTCTACCCCGAGTGGTAAACAAGATCTTGATGATGCAAGGAGGATCAGCCGAATTCACCTTATACACAACCTGCCTCACACTTCGGAAATGATAAGTATACATTACTTTATTTTGTTCAAGTATTGAGTTCGTTTCATTCAGTTCAGCTCGTTGAGTTCAGTTTATTTCATTTCTCAACTTAACTATTATATGCCTTATCTGATTCACAGTCTGAGTTAAGTTCATTTAAGATCATTAATGCTGAATTATTGACAAGAAACGAAGTAAACAGAAGTCATGGTAAAGAAAATTAAAATTTCATTAACACTTAAACAAGTTCACTTAAATTTCTTTACTAACAAAATTTTTTAACAAATTCGATAAACAACAAAAGACAGAGATCCTAAAAACTAAAACGAAGCAACATCAGACTCAGGCTGCGCCTTCATTCTCGGAGTCAAGAAGGGCTGGATCCAATTGAGCTGCAGCCAGCTTTTCCTTGCCCCGACCTCGGCAATCTTCGTATCCTTCGTAGTATACCTTCAGAATTTCTGCGCCAAGCTCATCGGATGTACGATAGTCCACCTGTATCTGCTTACGTAGCTCTTCAGTCAAAGGAGGATCTCGCTCTTTAAGCACTCTTATCTCACTACGAAGTTTATGACGTTTGGCCCTATATGTTTTCTTATCACCCCGAGCCTTCGTCTGAACTTCGTGGAGTTTTATTGACAAGTTTTGATTGGCTGCAGCAAGCCCCTCATTGGTAGTCTTCAAAGCTTTGGTCTCTGCAACAAAATTGACATTCATGTTAGCCAATTTTTGTTCGCTGGCTTTTATCGTCTTCAATTCCTCTCTGACCGAGCTCAGCACATCATGGGTTTCCCTCAGATCCTCTTTGTTTTGGGCCAATTCCCTCTGAAGACTTTCACTGGCATGAAGAACAGATTCGTGTTCATCTCTCTCCCGAGCCAATGTAGCCTTCAACATGTTGTTCTCCCTTCTCATAGTCTCCTCATCAGACTCAGCATTTATGTGTCTGGGACGTAAACGCCCGAAGATTGCATTTGCCTGCACATATTCGACAGTATCCAGTCAATTTTAGATATTTAAACAAGAAACGAAATGTTTAACCAAGAAAACTGTCACTTACCTTTGCCAAATAACTCATGCCTTCATCAAGAAAATTCTCGTTCGTATGGTTATCAAATCGGTGATCGTCGGTTTCCCGAACGAAGGCATCGAAGAGCTGGAAGGGAAAATTGACGTTGAACCGAGGCCATAAGGTTGGTGCTCCGGTAGCCTCATTATGGAATTCGTGTGATGAAGGCCTTGGGGGAGAAGGCATAGGTTGGTCATGAGTGGGAGAAGGATCCGTGTATATATTTTTGGGGGAGGGAGATCGAGCGAGAGTAGGGTCGCGGATTGGTGAAGGTACAGGTTTTAAGTTTGGGTAGGTGTCAGATGGTTGTTTTCTCTTCCGAGAGGGTGCTGCAGTGGTCTCAATTTGTTATTTCTTGTTAACAGTTTGAGTATCCACTAGGGTTGTTGGGGGAAGAACATTTGAAGAATACTCTGAGCTCATCGGGGGTAATTTTGGTTCTCAACTTTTTGAATCGAAGAAGTTGCCTTCGATGATCTACGGGTAGATCTAATAAACTTTTTTGAGCTGATGTAGGATTGACGATTGGTGGTGTTGGGTCGACAATTGGTGGTATCGGGTTGACATTTGATTGATTCGTAAAGAGCTTGAGTAATCGATGGTATAGAGATCGGGTTGGGCTTTCGGACGGCCCTCTTCTTTCGACGTGTTTGAAGGGTTACTTCTGGTAAAATGGGCTCTTCGGCTTCTGGCTCGATGGTCTGGGATTCAACATTGACTTGAGGTGCTTCGGTAGTAGGTGTTTCAATGGGTAGGTTTTCTTCAGGGGAATCTTCTATCAATGAGGTCTCAGGCTCTTCGGTAGATTTCTCGGATAAGAAGTCTTCAAGGTTCTTTTCTTCCTCAGGGCTAGGCTTAATTAAAGACACTGTAAAAATGATGATAACCCATTTTTGAGTATATATATTATCAGAAATTCCAAGAAAACAAAAATGAGGATATAAACTTACATTTAGGGCCATATAACCATGCTTGCTTAGAAAGAAGTCCGTATTTCCATTCTTCCTTCGGAAAGTTGTCAAAGAGCTCTATCATTTCAGCTATACGCTCTTCTGAGATGTCCCCGAAGTCAGCAGAAATTTTCTCGTTAGTAGCCCAGTTCGGTACAGTGGCAATCTCTGGTCCCTTAACGAAAAACCACTATTTGTTCCATCCTTTGTTACTAGATGGGGTAGTTACCAGCAAACGTCTTTCGAATTTTTCGCCTGTCTTCGATGCCTGCTTGCTTATAACTTTGAATCCTTTTTCACGAGACTGACTAACCTTGTAAATAGTGAAAAAGAAATCGAGAGTGGGTTCGACTCCAACTTTATGACAGAACACAATAAAGGCTAGGATATGTATATAAGAGTTCGGCACCAATTGGGCGAACCCAACACCGATGAAACCTAGAATGGTCACTAGAAATGGGTGAAGAGGAAACCTGACCCCTTTCTCAAGAATAGTCACAGCGACTCCCGTCCATCCTTCATGTCGTTGATACATCCTCTCCTCAGCCCTAAGAGATCTCACTAAGTGGGTATCCGGAATATGGCATCGATCTCGAATCTTTCGTAATTCTTTTTTAGTGATAATTGATGGAGTATTGGCATGGGTAAAAAATTCCTTACTCCTAAAAAATTCAGAAGGGGTAAGTCGAGGCTTAGGAGGCATTTTCTTTTTATCTAGAGTGGCAGCTTGAGGGTTAGAACTCGAAGCTTCTTTTCAGGGGCTTGGGTTAGGTGGAACGGTCGTAATAGGAGTTGCCCAAATTGGAGAGCTTTGATTGGTATCAAGGGTAGCCATTGATCGTATTTTGCAAAGAAGGTAAGAAAAGCTATGGAAGGAAGAAGAGAGCTCAGAGGTCTGAAATTCAAATTGGCAGGTAAAACTGTCAAATTTGGTAAAGTTTATCTTTTATACTAACGGTTACACATTATTCGAGGGCGGCACATTTAATTGATAATCATGATCACGAATTTGAAAGGTTGCGTTCGGATTGAGTTTTAAACATTTAGCAGATTGGGCCCTCCAGTTGGATTTCCGGTTTTAACCCATCCTTTCAGTTTCCTTTTTATTTTTGTCTTTCATCGATTGGGCTTTGGTAAGTCTCATTTTAGGACCTGTTTCAACCTTATCAAATCTTATCATATCATGGACTATTTATAGTTTTCTATTAAATATCTTATTTAATAAAAAACTAAGGGGCAATGTTGGGTCATGATATTTCTCCTATTGGGCCGAATGGAGTGGGCCTATTTATTTAATTAATCCATTGGATCTCTACTATTGGGTCCTAAAGTTATTGGGCCTAATCCTTACATTATCTTCATTATATCTCCATAATATTGGACCGGGTCCATGGGTTGATCCATTGTATCTTTTAATATCCAAGTCTTTGACTTGTAATGATGAAAAATGAAGGATGTTGACCAAAAGTCTGCAGATCATTAATATGGATGGGATTATATCCCATGACGACATACTGATGGGAAAAAGGTGACAACCTGCATGCATCCCGGTGAGATTCGGGGAGAAGTAGGGGTCGTGTCGAGGATAAGAGTTGAGTGGTACGGTAAACTGTGCAAGAGAGAGTATAACCTAGCAATGAAGTCTCCAAGCAAAGGTACGCATACACACAACTAAGAATTTTATCTCTCTAAGAACACTAGATATTTTATCCTCCATTGTTAACCCTTGTAACGGCCTGTACTGACTCTCACGCCTGAGCTATCCCCCGACGGTCGAAGCCGTCAAGCTTTTGGTGTTGATCGTGTTTACTGTGCAGGATCAGGACGTCTTACGTGATTGGGACGTGGCAAAAGATCTTGGCGTTAACATATAGTAAATTAAAGTGGGTTGTTAAATATGAAAAAGTACATGTTTAGTTGGGAATTTTGAACGGGAATGCTTTGATTTTATATATTAGACTCTAAAAATAACAAAATCAAAGCTTTTCATTTGTTATAGATAGAGGATTAAGATGCATGGTTTCTGCAGATTGTTTTCTTGATAACAAGTTTGTTAGGAATATGTATGTGAATGTTATTCCTTTATTAGTATAATTTGTTGATGAATATGATGAAGCAAATGAATGAATATGCATTTTTTGGAGGTGAATTTCGACCTTGTCTCTACCTTTTTTTTGGTGTATAAATTTGGGAATTCACAGTGTTTTTTTACCCATTGGCACAAAATATGTTTTTTTTAAATCCATTGGCACAAATTTTATTGAGAAATATTTTTCTAATGGACCCAAATGGGATTGTAGGAAAATGGACCCAAATGGGACTATAGGATAATGAACCCCAAATGAGATTGTGGTACATTCACCGCGCTGATATTGGGGAGTATTTGAGGATGGATGATGAGCTTTAAAGAAGGGTTAGTTTGTTATGCATTTTTTTATGTTAATAAAAGTTAGTGTTATCAAGTTCTCACTCAAAATGTTTTAAAAAATTATTTTTGGTGAATTATTGAATTTGGCCTGAGTTTGTGAGATTTTAAAGTTAGTTTGTGTTAGACTATGTCAATTTCGTAATGCCTTTGGGTGCTGTAGATTTTGAGTTTTCCAACCTAAAGATTGTTGCATTAATATGTTTTGGTTGCAAGCACTATGGTAGTAATTAAAAAGTAGAACATTTGTCCACTCTAAATTAAAATGGCTGAAATTTTACTTGGGAGCTATGAGGCACTTGTGTGAATGCTTTTGCCAACAAATTTGATCTTTAGTTCAGAGTTCAGTCACTAGTCCATGAAAGCTTTAGCCGCTACCATAGTGATTTGTATCATAGGTTATATGTTTTCCACTCTTATAGTGTTATTGATTGATTTCATGCTAAATTATTTCCCCTGAAGCTCTTACTAGATTATTTGTATCCATTAGGCAAAAATAAAAAGTTGTACGAAAATTTTGACAGTCAAATTTTTAGTTTGCAACTGAGACATCAAAGTTGGATGTCGTTAAATTCTGCATTATGTTGCTCTTTCTGTGTTGCTATGTTTTTCTCTAATTCTTTTTACCATAGTTTCTTTCAGTTTAAATAGTCATTAGAAATTGCTATTTTATATTATTGTGATTGACTATAGCAATCTCTAGCCAATTCTTGGTATTCTCCTGGTAAATTTGTTGTATAGTTGATTGTTCTTGTTTAATGCTCACTGTAATTATAATTTTCTGACTAATTCTTATGTCAGGCAAAATTTTGGTAAGGTATTTTAAAAGAGAATCTCTTCAAAGATATTGGGTTTTGTTGACTACTAGTGATGGATCAACAATGTAAAGTTTGATGGTGTTCGTGTAAGAACTTGATGAAGTAGTAGGACTATCAAGTTTTTAATCTATGATGCTGATTTTATTTTTTAAGAACAATATTTTATTTGTTTAGAACAATATTTCTCAACAAGTAAACTATCAATATGACTTTTCAAAAGGCACCTAGGCGAAGTAGTATTAAAGTCTTCAATATTGTGAACTGCTATTATGCTTATTTTAACTACTTCAAAAAGTCTGGCACCTTAAAATTGAATTTATTTTAACATTTCACTTTATTTTATTTATAGTTGTTACATATATATTATGTTGCTTTCGTTGTGTTGAAAGTCCATTGTCGTTTTGGTTATTTAGAACTTAGAATTTACTTGATCAGTATTTAAATAAACAGTACAAATTTCTGTTGTGGATGGATGGCTTGGCTGTCCTTTAACCACTTAACAAGATCGAGTGTAATTAGAAGACAACAACTAGAATCTCATTAACAAATGCAAATATGATAAAAAGTGACCAATCTTTATATGAAAAATACAAAAACTTTTTACAACTAAGAATTGAAATAATGTATTAGATAATATATTATAGAATTATATATGTAATATACATATCCACACATATATATATATGATATTACTATCATATTTTTATTATTTTATTTTATTTAGTTTGTTCTATCAAATAATCTTATGCTAAAATTAATAGACAAATATGATAGAAATTAAGAGTGTGTATCATTAATTATAGTCCATTTGTATCATGTAAAATGAGTTATTCAAAAAAAAAAATTAAATGCAAAATAATGCATTTCGGAAAGAAAAAAAAGAAAGCGAAACATGCTTATTGGGGTTATCTTAATTCAGGGCAACATGTTAATAGTCGTTGCAAAAAATTGTACAAAATACGCAACGAAAGAAAAATTGTTGACAATGAATGTGGTCCATATTAGGCTACGAAATATAGCAAGAAAAAACCTTTTGTTACGAATTGTCAACATATCGGCGACAAAAAAGTAAATAGGCAGGGAATTTTCTTTCCCGCCAACAAATTGGCAACAATTTTTTGCAACGACCTATGAATTTCGTTACGAAAAATGAAAGTCTTTCACAAACTACAACGAATGACAAATTTTGTTGCTAAACATGTTTTTTTGACAACGACTTTATAAGTCGTTGCCCACAAGATTTAATCATTTTAAACTACATCCAATTAACTACAAACTTTAATTTTTGTAACTTAGAAAATATATCTATATGTGCTCAATTTTAATTTCAAAAATTATAACTTTTAAAAAAAATAAAACTGGCCATTTATTTTGAGATGGACGGAGTGAAACATTTCACTACATAAAATTGTGTCCAAATAAATAAAAAATTTTAAATGAAAAATGATGCCTTTTGGGGAGAAAAAAAAAGAGGCATGCTTATTAGGTTTGTCTTAATTTTGGGCAACAATTTACTAGTCGTCGCAAAAAAATATATTAAATACGCAACGAAAAAAATTGCTGCCAATTAATGTGGCCTACATTAGACAACGAAATATAGCAACAAAAAAGTTTTCGTTGCCGACGATGAGGAAAAATCTCATCGGCAACAAAAAAGAAAATAGGCGGTGTGTTTTTTTTTCCCGCCAACGATTTAGTAACGAATTTTTGCAACGACTTATGATTTTCGTTGCGAAAAATGAAAGTCTTTCATAAACTGCAACGAATGACAAATTTCGTTGCTAAACATAAATTTTTGGCAACGACTTTATAAGTTGTTGCCTAAAAATTTGTTGCCAAATGTCTATTTTTTTATAGTGCTAGATAGAGCTCATACTTGCCTATAACATACATGTAAATCACAGTTGACTCCTTTAAGTGCACTGCCCGAGAGCTGATCACACTACCCCTGCCATGAATAACATATATCTTTACATCTTTGGTCAATACAAATATCGATTCCTCTGCAGCATTATCTGGAATTTTTGATTCCGAGAGTTTTGGGCTTTTAATATGACTGTCAATTTGCATTAAAGCTATCCAAGTCATTGAGATAACTGGAGAGCTTATGTTTGACAGACAGTCGGTTAAGAATGAAACTGATAATGAGTTTATATCAAGAACAACCTGAAATAGAAGCAATCACACCAAGAATTCTTGTTCACAATTGAAATTTACACAACCACATTCATATTCTACAGCAAAACAACGTACTTACACGACCACATTCATATCCCATAGCAAGCTTGGCTCCATTGCTTGCAAATTGAAGTGCTTGAACTGGAGAATTGAGAAGGACAAAAATAGCTTTACAATTAAGTCCTTGTCCTTGAGTTAAATTGTGAGCTGACAGACAAGTTGAATAAATTTAATGCAAGGATTACTATAAATTATGATGCAGCGGAGTCCTAACTTTGGTGAATTGTGTGAAGTGCACCATCTGAATAATAAGACTGAGACAGAAAAATAGAGAATCAAGGAGAACAACACATCAAAGTAAAGTGGTTCAGCTATTGTAATTAAACCTAAATCCACTTCAAAAGAGCCCAAAAGAATAAACTTAACTCAACTCAACTCAACTAAAAACCTTAATCTTAAACTGGTTGAGGTTAGCTACATAATCATCTCAGTTTATAAAGGAGGGCGAGTCCACACAAAGCATCATGGTTAATGTTTCAACAACAACAAAGAATTTTAAAAAATGGGTTTTAATATATTCTAACCAGGACAGAAGAAAGAATAGCCCTTTTTAACGAAATTATTAAATGTCATCTCTAATTGAAACCCACTCAACAGAAGAGCATCCAGGTTGGTAGGAAAACTTGTGTAGTGGCTCATTAAGAGAGGAGCAACTTTTATTAGAATACCTTCACATTTCATTTCTGTAACAACGTGAAAGCTTGTTTCGTTCGAACTGCCGTTGATGTTATAAATACGGACCTACATAATTTATTGCAAAAGATGTGAATATTCACATAATACGGATCTCAAGCCTCTCAATAAGAAAGAAACACATCTTACCAGACCAGATTTGTTGCCCACTGCTAAACATAAATTCATGGAGCAGAAGTCCAGTTTTGATACTGAAGCACTTGAACCAGCCACGGAGGACCTTAAACATAGCGTCGACCACACCGAATATGATGGCGATGAAACCAGACTAATCAAACCTACTTCTTTCCTTGCTTAGAAAGACCTAATTGCGTAAGGATAGAGCCCCTTCCAGTCCTTTGCAGTCTCTTTGACGATGTCTTCTCCAATTTTTTTTAGGAGATAGACCTAGTGGTCCGATTTTGGGGAAGCCGCTCCCCCACCCACTTTGACGTTGGTTACCTGGACATACGTAGACGTCAACGACTTAAGATGGGTCAAACTTTGGCGGTATTGTAGCAGAGATCGATAACTAGGGTTTTGGTTTTGTGAGCGAAAGAGAGCAGAGAAAAACATATAACTATGCTCCGCTTTGTGTTTTAATTTTAAGTTTTCATTTAAGCGTGGTTTTTGGCTCCGTATTTTTTACATAGATAACATTTTTTTTTAAAACGTTATCTATTTAAAATCAAAAAATTGCCTTTCTAAATAGATAACGTTTTTTCATATGTATCTACAATGTTTTGTTAAAAACGTTGTGAAAAAAAATACTACAATATTTTTAATAAAAACGTCATCTTTTTAAGTGTTGCCTTTTTTTAGTTTTGTACTAGTGGCGACTTAATCATTGCAATTGGTCAATTTTTGGTGCAATTTTGGGAGTAATTTCGATTCCTTGCCCGGGCCTTGTCAAAAAGTATATATGTAAAATAACGAGTTACAAGAAAAAATTATAGAAATTATTTTAGAAATTAATTATATATTTTTTTCAAAATTATAAGTGATATGATCATTATAAACTACATCCAATTAACTACAAACTTTAATTTTTGTAAATTAGAAAACATATCTACATGTGCTCAATTTTAATTTCAAAAATTATAACTTTAAAAAAAATTGGACATTTATTTTGAGACGGACGGAGTGAAATATTTCACTGTATAAAATTGTGTCCAAATAAATAAAAAAATTTAAATGAAAACTGATGCATTTTGGGGAAAAAGAGAGGTCGAAACATGCTTATTGGGTTTGTCTTAATTTTGGACAACAATTTACTAGTCGTTGCAAAAAAATGTATAAAATACGCAACGAAAAAAAATTGTTGCCAATGAATGTGTGTAAGACCCCAACTTTTTGAATAAAGATTAAATTTTCTCGAAATATATTTTTGAATATTATGATGTGGATTTGATATAATGTTATAGTTCTGGGTAATATTTACAAATTTTTCAAAGTACGCAAGTTGTTATATAATATTCGATTGGTCGGAGAATATTTGTTTTAACAGAAATATTAAATACAACCAAGACAATCATTGGTGGACCCTCCATTAAATCTAAATTATTATTGTCGGATCGAGAAAAGCATAAAAAATTTCTTTATGAAAATAACTATGAAAGTTTTACCAGTTAATCTGTTGAACTACCCTAGTAGTAAAAGTACGATGTCTGGCGTGGTTGCGTAGTATACACCGGTATTGATTATTGATGCTTACGTGAGAAGTCACTCGAGTTATACTCAATTATTACTACACGAGAATTGCCGATCATATCTCTCATATTATTGATTCGATTATTGTCATAAGTATCATCCGCATAATATGTTATTTTATTAAATCAATAATTGAGACGACAAAGTTATTCATATTATTAAATTGTAATATTTACAATGTCTAGAAGTTCATTAATGAGAGGTTTGGTCACCTAATTGCGCGGCCAATAGGGAGAAATCCTTATTGAAAGCCCCTCTTTCCTGCGAACGACACGGATGATAAATATTATGAGTTATAATATTAATGATGAATGTTATTAAAATTGAAGTTGTGTTAGGAGTTGAATTTGGAGGCGTGGGCGTGATATTTGAGTTCGTAAGCGATGAAATTAGTAAAATAGTCTATAAACACAAAATTTTCCTAATTCACTATTTGGTGAAAAGTCAACAGTTGACTTTTTCGAGAAAAAGTCAAACTTTGAAATTTCAAAATTTATATTTTGATAAAAATGGTTTCATTGTGTTGGAATTATTTGTGTTAGTGAAAATCGATAATTATTTCGATAATAATTGATGTCGGAGGTTATATTGACCAATCGAAGTATTTAACTTAGGATAAATGAGCAATTGATTGCTATTATTTCATATGATTATAACTATTTGTTCACATGTGTATACTATTGTTTCACCTTCTTGTTACTATTAGGGGAGTTGGTGCAAGATTGATAAAACTTGTAATGACTAAGTTTAAAATGGAGGTATAGATGGAGAGTCTTACTACAATTGTAATTCAGTATTTTCACATGTCAGAACTATTGATTCACATAATTTACTATTGAATCACATTATTTACTATTAGGGGAGGTGGTGCAAGTTTGATAATATTTCCATGACTAAATTAAAAATAAAGGAAAAGTTGGAGGTATTGTCTTTGAAATTTTTCGAGCCTCAAAGCGTGCAATTATCGAAACTATATTTTTCTATAAATAGAAGCTCATTCTTCCTTCATTTCTCACCAATTCACAAAAGCTTTAGAAGCGATTATTATAGAGAGAAATTATAGAAAAGAAGAAGAAGTCTCGCTACCTCACTATTCCAAAGGTATCCGGTTTTTCTAAGGTATGGAGTATTATTTCTTTCTTATCTATGAAGAGAACACATTATTCCATTCTTTATTATTACATTGGAATAACTCAGTATATCATGAGCTACCCTATACTTGGTGAAATTCTTACGTTGTTCCATTCGTTATCATTCTCATTGGAACATCACATCTACATGCGTTCTACGCTTTGGGACGGGTTAAAATCTTTATTATTACATTGAATATATCACATGCATGCGCTTTTACTGCTTACGGACTGATTAAAATCTTTATTATTACATTGGAATATTGCGTGCATGCGTTCTACGCCGAACCTGATTCCATCTTTATTATTCTGTTGGAATATCCTGTCTGTGCGTTTTGTAACATTCCAGATTTTTAAGTGTAAGTTATAAATATTTATTGATTTATATAAATATTTATTGGATGTGTTTTTGAATAAGTAATTGTTCAATTTGATTGAGTTTATTTAGTTAATTATTTATTTATTAAATAATTAATGTGATTAGTTAATTATTTATTTGTTAAATAATTAATGTGTTATGTGGATTGAGTTATGTGATTAAGTGATTTATTTAATAAATTGTTATTAAATAAAGCGACAAATTACTATGTGATAAAGAGTTATTAAAATAAATTAAAATAATTTTAATTTAGTTTTGCCAAACAAGGTGTAAGTATAGTAATCCTTTATTTTATAAATGCTTTTTGCAAAACAAGGCCTTATGGCTTTTGAAATTCTTGTTAATTTTAAATTATATTATTAATAGAATAAAACAAATATATAAATAAAATATATTTATATTTATAAGATTATCGTTATATGTTTGGTAAGCGATAAGAGTAAATAGGCTTATTATTGCCATATGGTTATTTTACGTATATGATTATCGGGTTTTACGCTCGGTGTTAGTACTAGTCTATTCTTTGAGAGAAGTAAGAAAAGAGAAAGGAAAATTCGAGAGAGTTTGAGAAGAAGCCAAGTGCGTGATTGTTCAAAACAGATTTTGTAAACAAGTGTTTCTTAACAACAAAAAGGTAGGTGCTTATAACCTTAATTTATGTGTATGTAATCATATATGTTTTACGCCATATACTTACTGTGAATTTGATAGTCTGTGTTTTTCAACTTCACTGTGTATAAGTTTTTACAAAATTCTTGTAAACAATGTGTTGGTAATTGTTATACTAGCATATATATATTTGTATATAATTGTATGCTTAATATATAAATATGATGGTATGCTAAATTACGTATTCAAGGAATTATTTTTTTTTACAGTGGAAACATGTGAGTACGAACTTGAGTGTAGAATTTATCAAAGGTTATATATATATATGCTAATTGAGAAATTGGACTATACATGTTAATTGGAATATATATTGGTATACTTGTATGTCAAAGGAATCAAATTTGGTTGATAACAGTGTAAATTACGTTCACTATAAATTGATATTTCATCAATGGAGTTTAATTTTTAAAACATAGTGTTTTCAAAGAATTAGTCTATGATATTGTTAATTAGTGGTTGGTAATTGGTATATGGATGATTGTTAGCAATTATGTGTAATTTATATTAGTTATACATGTTGTTTTGGGTGAATCATTGTTAAGATTTTAGATAGTAGCTTTGGCTCTGTTCTTCGCTCTGGTTTACGTGAGTTTTGGGCGACGTCAATAAAATTCACGCTCAAATATCAAGTTTCGCGCCTTAGCGCCAAACTCAACGCTTCAATAGAACTTCATGGCATGTGCAATAATAAAGTCACGAAGCGCTGAGACTTCATGGCCAGTAGCGCCGAGTCCTCATATAAGTCTCATGGCCTACTTAATGAAATTTGAAACGACTTTTGTCTTGCACAAAAGTCTGATATTTTTAAAGGAATGATATATAATAAATGTTGATTATGTATTTTGGTATGATAGTATGTTAATAATATGAGTGAACATGGAATTACTAATTAACAATATTGTTATTAGTTTTAATGAATAGAATTTGATTATAAAATTTATAATCAAAGCATACGTGATGTAGAGATATAGTATGTTGTTACTGACTGATTATGTCATGTTAACATATGTATATAGGATAATTGTGGTTTGGATTATAACGGTTTAATCTACGCGCAAGGCAAGTTCTGTAACTCCATACTCTCGTTGAGTTAGTTTGTTGTGTTTAAGCAAGTTTTCTAATTCTAAAGCTTCGTTATGCAAATTTTATATGCTATAAAGTATTTCCATTAAGCAACTTCATTGTATCCAGTTATTCAGGATGATACAAGTTTCCCATCTCCACACTTTCGTTGAGATAGTTATTATGATTATGCAAGTTTTTCCTAACTCTAAACTTGTTATATTAGCTTGCAAGTATCGTTATTCCATTGAATCAGTTTATTGTTCAAGTTATTATTTGTTGTGCATGCTTGATATTAAATTCTAAGATGTAACCTTAGCTTAATGTTGTTCAAAGCAAGGTTTGATGTGTTATTCAATAGTTATGCTATTAGATTATCCCTAAAGCATGAACTTAGAACGAAATGTTTATTAAGTTATGATTATTCAATAACATAGTGTTATTATCTTTTATTCAACTAATCCTTAGTTGATGTCCGTTGAACTCCAAATTACCTTGAAGTGTATCTAAACCAAACTATCTTTGGGGCGGACTTGTACTCAAAATACTGAGATGAACAACCCTATTTATAGGGGTTACGCTTAGTTTTGTACTTTCATATTTGAAATGTTTGTATACAATACATGTAACGAAGGTTGATCCCCTAAGTACCTTAAAGTCATTATGGTCGTATATGATAGTAAAAGTTTAAGTTGAAAGATTACTTATAAGCGTGGACAAGGTTCGTGGTCATTGTACCCTCGGTGAATGTTTAAAATGTTAATAGAACTCATTGTTCGCTTTTATTGAGCCCCGAATGGGCAAGGAATGTTAAAATGTTAATAGGACATATTATTTAGTTCTATTGAGCCCTGAATGGGCAAGGAATGTTTAAGATGTTAATAGAACCTATTGTTCGAGCTTCTATTGAGCCCCTGAATGGGCGGAGAGAATGTAAAAGTTATTCATTGTTATTTCAAGTGAGCCTTGTTTGTTTGCTTACTCTTGCTGTAAAATCCTTTGATTTAAAGATGGAAAAGGGTGACGTACCTAGCACCAAAGAAAGGAAAGGGAAAGATGAACAAATCTTTGAAGACTTGTAATAGTTTTATTATCAGACTTTGGTTTAAAGATTGTAATGAAGTTTATTTAATTTTTCCGCATGAATGATTGTTTATAAAGGTTAGATAACCTGGGAGATATTATTTTATGTAATTCCTGTATGGGCAGGTTTATTATTCAATTTTATTTATAATTGGGTAGTTTTAAATGAATGTTTTGATTACGTGAACAACAAATCTTGAGGAAATGAAGTACCAGGATTTGGGGGTGTCACAAGTTGGTATCAAAGCTTTAGGTTATGAACCTTAGGTGGGGGAAAAAGCCTTAGGAAGTAACCTTTGAAAAGATAGTGGAGATAACTCTTATCGAGTTTTAAGGAAGAAGTAATAAAACACTTATGTGCTTATGTGTTTATAATTTATGTGCTCGTGAGTGTCGAGTAGAATGATTAATAACCAAAAACTTTAAAATTTTGTTGTCAGGATGACTAATGTCGTAGAATCCAGTCAGGCTAGGGAGGATGGACCTCAGATGCCTATAGAGGAGGAATCTCACAACATTCAGGTTGTTTAGGAGCAACTACTGCCACTGGAGTCAGCCCCGTTGGTCACAGTGGTTGAAGATGAGGATGATGATGTGGAGACGGATGAGGAGGATCCTGTGGAGTTGCCACAAGAGGATGAGGATTACGAGGACGAGGAGGAAGAGACTCCACTAACCTTGATGGTTGCTCGTATGTATGATGAAGTCTACGACCATAACGTGGAACTTCAAGACACAGTTGAGGAGTTGCAGGAGATAGTAGCTGAACAACAGACTGCAATGACACAGAAGGAAGACGATATCCAGGATCGAGATGAACGTCTAACTAATACTGAAGAGAAGTTGATGCAGACCGAAAGAGAGAAGGAACAGCTGATCGAGATGGTCGTGGAACTGAAGAACAAGCTGAAGGAAGAAGCTACCAAGAGGGCGAGAGCTGAAGACGCATACGAGGAAGCTTATCAACGAACTGGAAGAGCAGTAAGGGATGCACAAGCAAAGAGGATGAAGATGGAAGAGATGGATAAAGTATTCAATACGGTGATTAATCGAGCTCAAGATCGGGTCATGGGTTATCCAATTCAGTTCGAGACTCTTCCATCATACGTGTTAGATCGCCGAACCATGTTCCGTGTTATGGAAGAAGAGCGTCAAAAGGCTACTGAGTATCTTAATAGATCATCGTAGGAAGTGTGCCTGTAATGCACGTAATAAGTGTTAAATAATGTGTAAATCCCTAGTGTTAAGTAACCATGGGATATAAGAATGATGATGTTGTCCTGTAACTTTTGTAGTTCAGGAAAGGAATGTAAATAGCAGTGATGCTATTGTTTTTATGTTTTCGAAGAGATGATGAATAAATAAAAGTTATTATTTTATTCAAAAGTGTTATGTGGTTATTTCTTTTATGGAGGCAAGTTAATTAGAAAATACTTAAAGAAGTTGGGTAATAGTCTAATAAAAAAAAAATTAAACAGAAAATGCCTCCCAGACGTGAACCACCCCGTCAGAGAACCAATGCGAGAACTAACAATAACGATGTTGAGGATAATTCCGTCCAACAACTAGTGACATTACTAACAGGAGCGTTGCAGAATCAACCTCAAAACCAAGGCACAACGTTTAAGGAGTTTAAGGCGGTTGGACCACCTGAATTCCGTGGGTCAACGAATCCAGTCGAGGCACAGACCTGGATTATGGAAATAGAGAAAGTATTTGAAGTCGCTAGGGTAGTGGATGAACAAAAGACTGATTTTGCAACATTTATGTTGAAAGCAAAAGCTAGTTATTGGTGGCAAGCCAATAAAACCCGGGAAGGACCAGGGGTGATGACCTAGGATAGGTTTAAGGAGTTATTCTTCGAGGCCTACTTCCCAGAGAGTTCAAAGAGTCAGTTAGAGGTTCAGTTTTTAGAACTGAAGCAAGGAGCGATGACGGTGTCTGGGTATGCCGTGAAATTCAACGAATTGGCGAGGTTTGCGCCATATCAGGGTAGCACAGATGAGCGTAAGGCAAAGAGGTTGAACAGGATCAAGCCCCGGGTCAGACAAAGAGGGTTTCCTGTTCGATTGAAGACGTTTGCAGCAGTGATGGAGAAGGCTGTACTCGCTGAAGGTGGAGGCGAGGCAGTGACAAAATTCAATCAAGAGTAGAAGAAGAAGAAGAAGAAGAAGAATGAGGTGGAAGTGAAGAATGGTAGCGGAGGCAATGGAAGTGGCAACAACAACAACATGAAGAGGAAATGGAATGGAAAGGGGAGTACTGGAAACCAGCAGGGTAACCAGCAGTTTAGAAAGTTTGAAGCATGTGCTACATGCGAGAGGTTTCATAAGGGTGTGTGTTTGATGGGGAAACGTGCATGTTTCAACTGTGGCCAGGAGGGTCATATCGCCTCAAATTGCACCCAACCCAAGAAGAATGTCTGTTTCACATTTGGATCCAAGGATCTTTTTGCTCGTGAATGCCCTCAGAAGAAGGTCGGAGAAACAGTAAGAAGTAAGGGAGGTAGCAGTGGAGATACTTGAGCCATTGCTGGACCTACAACGTCAAACAAACCCACAGCCAGAACTTTCAACATGACTGTGCAAGATGTTGTGCAATCAAAAGATGTGGTGTCAGGTATTATCCCAATCAACGATATTAATGCTTATGTATTATTTGATTCGGGTGCTACTTGCTCGTTTATATCTGATGAATTTGCTAAGAGGTTAGAATTGCCTAGAGAAGAACTGAATTTCCCTTTGAACATAGAAATTGCGAATAGGGAGGTGATTCCTGTTAGGTTCGTATACAAGAACTGTAAGGTGAATATTAAAAGGAATATCCTGATGGTAGATTTAATTCCGATTATACTTGGGGAATTTGATGTAATTTTGGGAATGGATTGGCTGTTCAAATATGGAGCAGTAATTGATTGCCACAAGAAGTGTGTAAACCTTATGACCCCGTCAAAGGTAGTATTCTATGGTAGCAAATCGCCTAGACAAATGAAATGTCTGACGATTATGCAGGCCAAAAAGTTGTTAAGTAAAGGCTGTGTGGGGTATTTAGCTTACATAGTCGATACTCAGAAGAAGGGTGTAAAACTGGAAGAGATACCAGTGGTTAGGGAATTCGTAGATGTCTTTCCGGATGATTTGCCATGACTTCCGCCTGACAGAGAGATTGAGTTCGTAATCAACTTAGCGCCAGGAACTGCACCGATATCGAAGGCCCCATCTGAATGGGCCGGTAGAGAAATGAAGGAACCGATGGTGCAACCGCAAGAAGCTATTTGGACAAGAAGTATATTCAACCAAGCGTATCGCCGTGGGGAGCGTCGGTATTATTCGTGAAAAAGAAGGATGGATCAATGCGCCTTTGCATTGATTATAGAGAGTTAAACAAATTCACCATTAAGAATGGGTATCCGTTGCCTAGAATAGATGACTTGTTTGATCAGTTGAAGGGTGCTAAATATCATGTTGACAATTTGGACGTTATTAGTTCCTGGATAAAATAATTCTTGAACTTGTTTTATTGAATTCTTATATCATTGTCATCATCCTCATGTTTATATTTGTTGAAAGTCATCTGTGGCCTATAGTGCATAGATGGACTTGGTATGATTATGACCAAGAATTATTCGGTGTAATCATGACCGTAATGTTACAAATGATGTGGAAAAAGTCCTCATTGGCCCGTAGAGCATTGATGGACAGTTGTTGGCATGATCATGACCATTATTGAATACACAAATATTCTTGGCCCGTAGTGCATGGATAATTGTGGTCGTGATACTAAAGAATATCCTTGGCCGTAGTGCAGGGGTGATTCGATGATGTGGATTATTTATTGTCGAGTCCCAAATGATAAAAGTGATGAAAAACCTTCTAAATCATAAAAGATTGTAGATTTTATTCTCTAATTGACTCTTTTAATGGATTGCTTGTTCCGCTGTAGTTAAACTTGATGGTTGTTATATTGTATCAGTTTAACACTGTTGAAGGCTAACGATAATATATTATGCATTATCTTTGTCATAATATTTCCTACTGGGCTAGTTGAGCTCACCCTTTTATTTTCATTATTCTCTTGTGAAATGAGAAGCGTAGCGAGGGACTTGTCGGGGAGCGGGTAGCGGGCGGATGATAGCATTAGTAGTCCTCACTATTCTGTGAAATAGTGTGATAATAATTGTAATGAGGACTCCTTTTGAGTTTGTATAATCTCTAGTAGACAATATTTGTATTCAAACTCACAGCTTATGTTTTGTCGTATTATACACGACAGTTGTATTATTAAGTTGTATTTGAATTCTGTACCATGTATCTGGCGACTCAAGATGGGTGATGTATACCTATTTTGGGGGCGTCACAATGTGGCTTATATTCGGCAACGAAATATAGCAACAAAAAAGTTTTCGTTGAAGACGATGAGGGGAAATCTCATCGGCAACAAAAAAGTAAATAGGCGGTGGATTTTTTTTCCCGCCAACGGTTTGACAACGAATTTTTTGCAACGACTTATGAATTTCGTTACTAAAAATGAAAGCCTTTCACAAACTGCGATGAATGACAAATTTCGTTGCTAAACATGCATTTTTAGCAACGATTTTATAAGTCGTTGCCCAAAAAATCGTTGCCAAATGTCTATTTTTTTGAAGTGGGAATAAAGTGTTAGATAATATTTTAAATTATAAAATATAATTTTTAATATTTTTGGAGAATTCTCACTAATAAATTAATATTAATGATATTAGATTTATTTAATTATAATATTAAATAAATGAATTAAAAATGATTTTTATTGATTTAAAAATGAGAAAAATGATTTAAAAATATTTGAAGTTATAATTAATGACTTTTAATATTTGGATAATAATTTCATTAATATTTGGATAATAATTTCATTAATATTTAGATGCTAATGGTGATGATTTAAAATGATTTTAATTACTTTAAAAATTATTTAAGTAGAATCTTGATGATTTAAAAATATTTTAAGTTATTAACAATAACTTTAATATTTTGACAAGTAAAACATTAATATTTTTATATTATTAAATATTAATGATGATAAGATTATTTGATAATTAAATCATTTAAAAATGATTTAAGTGTTTGAAAAATTATTATAAATTATAATAATTGTTTAAATATTATTAAAAGCTTTCAAAAAATATTATTAATGTTAATTGACTTATCTAAATTAATATTGAAGCTTAGGAATCGAACTTAATTGACAATAACTGTGTTAATTGTCGGATAGGGTGACCAGAATACCGAGAATGGACCAAAATCCAACCAGACTGAACTAGTTAGACTTGATAAGTGTTTATATAGGTTATAAACACTGATGTGGCTATATGGCAATGTGTCTAGGAGAAGTTTGACTGTAAAATACAGTGTTGTGTGTTATGAAATATTGTGCTAATTGTGAGACCGATATTATTGGTTATATGTCTTTCGAAAGCAAATAAGTTTATTGTGTAGTTGTAATTAGCGGAAGAGGCAAGTTTCCTAACTCAAGCTTGAGTTATATTCATTCAATTATTATAGTGGTTAATTATTGCTAATTATACCACGTCTAGGGATTTATTGTAGTTAGTGCATGTTTAATAATTCAAATTGAATTACTAATTCGGAAAATATACATTGATAGAATAATTGTTGATTATTCATATATGTAGAAGATAGAATTGACAGTACAGATAATTCCTATTTATTGTCGAATTATGTTGAGAAATGTCTTAGCCAATTATTCTGGACTAGACGAACATTTGTTAGAACTTGATAGGTTCGAGAAGAGAATTCAATTATTATTGACAGATCGATGCCAATTATTTCGGCTAGATCAAGAAGTAACTAGAATTTGAAATCACAGTATTTCGTTGTTAAATCAAAATCTTGATTCAGAGACTGAGAAGAACAACCTTTTATATAAAGGGAATATTTTATTGGTCATATATTCAGCTTTTGCGCGCGATTAAGTATTATGCATAATATAGGGTATAATGAAGCTGATAACTTTATATACTTGCAAAGGGGTATGATTTAATCTTTATGGTTATCTGATACACCTGGATATATCAAAGTATAACTTTGATAGTTACTCGAGAAGAGAAGTTCAAGATCCAATGGATCGCTCAGCATAAATGTGGAAAAACATTCCACTTTGCTATTTCGTAGAATATAATTCTTGATTATTCATTTGAATATCGTAGAAAACCTTGAAAGCGTTGTACTCTTTCATTATTGAATTATTGTTGCGTAGAATATGAGAAGTCTTGATATTGATTTCTATACCTTTATTGTATTTCTTAACTTGCGGGGCAAACTTGTTGCTCACCCTTGCTAAATAAAACTTTTCAGCTAATGACGAAGTTGCATAAGGTGATGCGAAGAAGAACAAAGGAAAATGTATAGTTATAAATTAGTTATGATGAACAATATTATTATTATGATGTATTGTATTGTAAACCCTTTTTGTGTATCTAAGGAGTATTTCTGTAATGTTAAGGTTAGTGGACCTGGGATTTATGTATTAACAATATATGTTAATGAGTTATGTATTCCTATTTAAATTTAAATGGGTAGTTAGATATTTTTATATTGTGGATCGTGAACACCAAACTCGGGGGTCAGGTAACCCGGATTTGGGGGCGTCACAAAAACCACCATCGACAGTCTAGATTGATATACTATTAAAATCACCACCAATGGTCCATATTGATTTAACTTATTACACTTTAGTACCCCTAAAGTTTTCCAAGTTTGCATTATTCCCCTATAACTTTTGTAATTCACTTATCTTCAATAAACACATTCTTAATTAATACTTCAATAATTATTCATCATTAATATTATAACTCACAATATTTAACAACCAGATCATTCCCAGGAAAGAAGGGGCTTTCCGATAAGGATTTCTCCCTCTTGGCGCGCAATTAGGTGACCAAACCTCTCATCGACAAAACTTTCTAGACATCTTCAATATTGCAAATAATAATATGAATAACTTTGTTGTCTCAATTATTGATTTAATAATATAAAATATTATGCAGATCGATGATACAGTGACAATAATTGAATCAAATAACGTGAGATATTATGCAACAATTACTGTAGCAATAATTGAGTAAACTGAGCGGCTTCTTACGTAAGCATCAATAATCAATACTGTAGTGTCTTCTTATGCAACCACGCCATTCATCGTATTTTTACCATCGAGTAGTTCAACAGTTTAATGGTAAAACTTTCGCCGTTATTTTTATAAAAAGATATTTCTGTCATTTTCTATCTACGACAATACTTCCATTGTGGGGTCCGCCAATGATTGTGTCGTCATACGAATATTTTCTGTTAAAGCGAATATTCCCCGACCAATCGAATATTCCCCAACACAACGAATATTTTATATCAACTTGCTTACTTTGCAAAATTTTCAAATATCACCCTTAACTTTAACCTTTTATCAATTTAACCATTTATTAAATAGAATAATAATTATAAGAAAATTGGATACTTTCATTTCATATAATTTGGGGTTTTACAACCTCCCCTCCTTATGAAATTTTGTCCTCGAAATTGGTGCATGTACCTGGTATGACGAAGAGATGAGGATACTTTGATTTAATTTCAGATTCTAACTCACAGGTCATTTCTTCAACATCTTCATTTCTCCACAAAACTTTGACTTGAGGTATAACCTTGGAGCGTAGAAGATGTTCCTTCTTATCCAAGATTTTAACAAGTACCTCTTCATACGTTAAATCTTCCGCTATTTCTCCGGTTGTAACTCAATAATATGGTTCGGGTCTTCCACATATTTACGTAACATAGATATGTGAAAAACATTATGAACATGAGACATACTTGGCGGTAACGCGAGTCTATATGCCACAGTTGTGAGACCCCAGATTTTATGAATAAAGATTTAATTTTCTCGAAATATTTTTTTGAATATTATGGTGTGGATTTGAGATAGTGTTATAGTTGTGGGTAGTATTTATAAATTTTGAAAAGTATGCAAGTTGTTGTATAATATTTGATTGGTCGGGGAATATTCTTTTTGTCAGGGAATATCCGTACGACGGTACAATCATTGGTGGACCCCACAACGGAATTATTGTCGAATTGAGAAAACGACCAAAATATTTTTATGAAAATAACGGCGGAAGTTTTACCGTTAATATTGTTGAACTAAAGTAGTAAAAGTACGAAGAATACTGTGATTGCATAGTAGCATACCAGTGATTGATTATTGATGATTACGTGATAAGTCACTCGCTTTTGTTTTATTAGTATTATTAATATAATAAAAGCAGAAAAACTTTTTATATAAAATGTAATACTTTTATAAAGTTATTCTATAAATAAAATATATTATATTCTATTATGCTTAGTGTTTTGTATAGTAAAATCTTTTTTATATAAAATGAATACTTTTATAAAGTTATTCTATAAATAGAATATATTATATTTTATTATGCATAGTGTTACATAGTGCATGCATAGTGTTTTGCATAGTAAAATCTTTTTATATAAAACAGACTACTTTTATAAAGTTATTCATTTTATTAGATTATAAATAGAATATATTATATTTTATTTAAAAGATTTTGCTTTAAATATGGACCGTCAATTAAAAGTAAATCAATCTTTATAGATTCATGAATTAGTTACTATGCAGTCCATTCTTCTATAAATAGAAGCTCATTCCTTCATTATTTCTTATGAATTCACTGAAACTCTAGAGAGAGAAAGAAGAAAAGTGTTCTGCTACTTCACTACTTATATATCCAGTACTCTTCTTTCTAAGGTAGGGGATATTATTTGTTGTACTCATAAGGGGTATTATTTCTTTCGTATTCATGAAGAGAAAGTCTGTTATTCCATTATTTATTATTCTCGTTAGAATAACTCAGATATCTGTGAGCTACCCTATACTTGGTGAAATTCTTCATTATTCCATTCTTTATTATTCATTGGAATATCACGCTCGCTCGTTTTCTGCCGGACCGGGTTCCATTCTTTATTATTACATTGGAATATCTTGTTCATGCATTTTGTGGGACTGGTTCCGTTATTTATTATTCATTGGAATATCACGCCGGTGCGCGTATTACCGACAGTTCCGTTATTTAGTATTCGTTGGAATAACTCGTTGTCATCGGGCACCGCATGTATGGTGATTTCATTGTTATTCCATTCTTTATTATTACATTGGAACATCCTTTCGGTCTTAAATTTACTTTGACTTCGGTTCCGTTATTATTATTCTTTTGGAATAACCTGTCTATACGAAGTACCGCATGCAAGGTGATTTCTTTTGTTATTTCATTCTTGATTATACTCAGTTGGTTAAAGTTTTGACTTTTATACTCCATGAAATTAGTGGAATATCCTTGATATTTGCGCTTCATCCAGTATCTTTTCATGGAAATATTCTTCTGAGCATTCTTGAATTTTTACTCCACAAAGCAGTATCATGTTGACAATTTGGACGTTATTGGTTCCTGGATAAATTAATTCTTGATCTTGTTTTATTGAATTATTATGTCATTGTCATCATCCTCATGTTTATATTATGTTGAAAGTCATCTGTGGCCTGTAGTGCATAAATGGACTTGGTATGATCATGACCGTAATGTTATAAATGATGTAGAAAAAGTCCTCATTGGCCCGTAGTGCATTGATGGACAGTTTTTGGTATGATTATGGCTTGGATTCTCTTCGGCCAAGGGTGCAAAGATGAATTGTTTTATGGCATGATCAGGACCGTTGATGAAAACAAGATTATCTTTGGCCCGTAGTGTATGGATAATTCGTGGTCGTGATACTAAATAATATCCTTGGCTTGTAGTGCAGGGATGATTTGATGATGTGGATTATTTATTGAGCTGAGTCTCAGCGATAAAAGTGATGAAAAACATTTTAAATCATAAAAGATAGTAATTTTATTCTCTACTTGACTCTTCTAATGGATTGCTTGTTCCACTGTAGTTAAACTTGATGTTTGTTATATTGTATCAGTTTAACACTATTGAAGGCTAACGATAATTTATTCTGCATTATCGTAGTCATAATATTTCTTACTGGGCTAGTTGAGCTCACCTTTTTGCTTTCATTGTTCTCTTCAGGAAATGAGAACGTAGCTGGGACTAGTCGGGAAACAGAGTGATGGTCCTAGATGGTGCATTAGTAGTCCTCACTATTATGTGAAATAATGTAATAATAAATGTAATGAGGACTCCATTAAGAGTGGATATTGTCTAGAAGGCAATATTTGTATTAAAACTATCAGCTATGTTTTGTAGTATTTTACACAACTGTTGTATGATTAAGTTGTATTTGAATTTATGTACCATGTATCTGGCGACCCAAGATGGGTGATGTATACCTAATTTTGGGGGCGTCACAACAGTTCCTACTCGATCGAGGATTTTAAATGGCCCAATGAATCGAGGATTGAGCTTTCCTCTCTTTCCAAATCTTGTAACTCCTTTCCATGGAGCTACACGTAACAACACATGTTCTCCAACATTGAATTCCACGTCCTTTCGATGAAGATCCGCATAACTCTTTTGTCGATCTTGTGAGGTTTTTATACGTTGTCGGATCATTTGAATCTTTTCCATTGTCATACGTACCAACTCCGGTCCTAACAATGTTGCTTCACCACCTCGTCCCAGCATACTGAAGAACAACACTTTCTTCCATACAACGCCTCAAATGGAGCCATGTCGATACTTGCTTGATGACTATTGTTATAGGAGAATTCCACTAATAACAAGAACTTGTCCAAACTTCCTTTGAAGTCAAGGACACAAAGTCTTAATAAATCCTCAAGAGTTTGAATAGTCCTCTCCGACTGCCTGTCCGTTTGAGGATGATATGCCAAACTAAATCGTAAATCCGTGCCCATAGCTTTTTGCAAACTAACCCAAAATTGTGAAGTGAATCTTGGGTATCGATCAGAAACTATGGATACTGGCATGCCATGAAGTCTTACAATCTCATTTATGTACATACGAGAAATACGTTCAAGTGAATAAGTTTCTCGTATAGGTAAGAAATGAGTAGACTTGGTCAATCTATCAATAATGACCCAAATCGCATCAATGCCTTGAGAAACCTTGGGAAGACCAGTAATGAAATCCATGGTAATGTGCTCCCATTTCCATTTTGGAATTTCAAGTGGTTGCAATGGACCTTTAGGCACTTGATGCTCCGCCTTGACTCGTTGACAAGTTAGACACCTTGAGATAAACTCCGTTACCTCTCTCTTCATATTGCTCCACCAAAATGTATGTCGAAGATCACGATACATCTTGTTACTCTCAAGATGGATTACAAACGGTGTGTTGTGCGCCTCCATCACGATCTTATACTTTAAATCAGGATCGTTTGGAACACAAAGTCGGGAGTTGACTCGATGTATTCCTTCTTCATCGATTCTTGCTTCCGAAATAGCACATTCTTGTACTTTCTTCTTCATACGCATCAGCTCCAGGTCCGCAGCTTGAGCAGCTTTAACTTTATCAATTAAAGTCAGTTCTACTCGTATATTTGTCATCATCACGTGGGTCCCTGGAGTCTTTAACTCTATCTCCATCCTTTGCAAGTCATAAAAAATGGGCCTTTGCGTTGACAATATCACACTCGTAACCGCATATGATCTTATACTCAATGCGTCAGCTACCACGTTAGCTTTTCTAGGATGGTATTAAATTGTATGATCGTAATCTTTCAACAACTCAAGCCAATATCGTTGCCGCATTTTGAGTTCCTTTTGGGTGAAGAAATATTTGAGGCTTTAATGATCCGTATAAATCTCCACTTTCTCTCCATACAGGTAATGCCTCCATATCTTTTGTGCAAAAATGATAGCTGCCAACTCTAGATCATGAGTAGGATAATTCCTCTCATATTCTTTGAGTTGTCGAGAGGCATATGCTATGACTTTCCCATGTTGCATGAGAACACATCCTAACCCTTTGCTAGAAGCATCATCAGAGATGACAAATCCTCCGAGCGGATGGTATTGTCGTAGCAGTCTTTGAAATGAGTCTCCTCTAAAGTTCTTGAAAAATATTCTCACATTCCTCGCTCCAACCGAATTTTGTATCTTTTTGAGTCATCTGAGTTAATGGAGTTGTGATTCGAGAAAATCCTTCCACGAATCTCCGATAATAACCAGCTAAGCCGAGAAAGCTACGTACTTTGGTCACTGTCTTAGGTTGCTCCCAGCTTTGAATTGCTTCAATCTTTGTCGGGTCAACATGTGACGACCCCGAATCCAGGTCCCAAATCACCTCGGATCCGGTTCGATCATTCTATACAACTATTACTATTTGCAGAAGATATAAACATAAATTGTTTATACAATACATTACACACTATTTCCCAAGGTCGAGTAACCTTAACTTAATACACAATTCATAACTATCTAACACATAACTTTATTATCAAACTACACTATTACATTTTTAATCGCATACCTAAACTAAAGCTGAAATTTTCTTTAATTTTTTCCTGTATCCGACGCGTTCGTCTTAATTTGCAATGTTTATCATGATATAGCAAGGGTGAGCATAAAAGTTGCCCAGCAAGTTTAAGTTCAACAATATAACAATATATCATGATTGAAATAATTTGAATAATTGGCTGGCTATAATTCAACAATATAATTGTGAACTAGCAGGAACAAATTTATGACTGAATAAGTATTTATACATAAATAAATATATCTGAACCAACTGGTAATGAAGGTGATCAGCCTTTCATACCTGACTTATACATGCAATATGTACAGAGTACAATTCATGCCAACCAGCAATGATTAACCATAAGCTTAACCGAATGAAACACTCTTAATAGAGTTAAGTAAAACAAACTTGCCTGAACCATTGATTACCGCAATACAATTTATAACGCTTTATCCGAAGACCTAATATTAGTAATATAGATCTCCAATATTAGAATAATATCATCACAATATAATACTATAATATATATATACACAGAATAACCTAAACACATAACACATAACCCTATCAGTCCATAATACACATAAGACTTAGTATCAGGTCAAACTATTTCAGTCTGACTTGAAACAAACTCATTTCTATCATCATGACGGTCTAGTTGGACAAATATCGAGTTTAAGTTCAATTAAACTCTGCCTAAACACTTAAAAATTATCACATATAATTTTCTTAGCAATCAAAACAATTTTCAATAACTTGTAATAATTTTCAAATAATTAATATCATTAATCATAATTTTTCAATCATTACTATCATAGTTATATGATTTAAATACTCTAATCACATATATTATAAGTTTTTCTTGAACATAAAAGTCAAATACCAATCCAAATGACCTCCAGATTTGGAATCCAAAGAAATCGGATTCCATATCCAAAGATCTAGATGGCCAATCCAGTAAACCAAACTGTAATCCAACAAACTGGATATCACATCCAGTGACTAGATTGCAATCCAGCAAACTGGATTCAATATATTTTCAATTCAGTAAACTTCTTTTCAATCCAACAAACTGGATTCATCAGATTTTCCAATCCAGCAAGCTGGATTCTATATCCTTTTTACGAAAATACCAAATCAGTTTATTATTTTTCCATCCTTTCCCCAAACACATATACATATATATCATACACAAAAAGTATTTTTTCATAATTTTCCAACTTCTTTTAGTATTTTTCAAAAATCATTTTTAGTAAATTCCTTAAGAAATTAGCTACCTCATGCTTAACTCCAAAATTTCCCATCTCTTGACACAATCTTATACGTGTTAACGTGACACTCCAGTTAAAATTTCGTGGCCATCGGAGTTATAGAACTCTGGTTATAGCCATTTTCGTCGGAAAATCACAAAAATAGAAATGGTCATAACTTGGTCATTTTAAGTCGGAATAACCTCATTTTTGGACACAAGGTACTTAATACCATATATTTTCATGTTCCAAAAGGCCGGAATTTTTTGGACAATTTAAGTTGCCTAAACTGCCCCTAGAAAGTCTTTCGCAGAAGCGATTTGGCGTTTTTCACTTTTTCGTGCTTTGTTAAACATTTTCCATACGGAAATATACAACTCCTTTTTCAGTGATTCCACTTGGAGATATTAGATAACTTATCATAGTATCCTCCCAAATGTTTTCAGAATTTTTAGATGTCTAAAAAATTACTAAAATGCCCCTACCCTTTGACTGTCCAAAACAGTCCAGTTTTCCATAAAAGACACAAAACTATTTTTGGTAAATAGGTTGCTACGAAATGTGTACTCAACATTTTTGAGTTCTACCACTTAGGTTAAGTAGTTAACTAACATATCTAGCACCTCTCTTTGACGGATCGCAAAAAGAAGGTGTAGATCAAAAACGGTGGAAATCCAAAGTACATAGAAATTTTAAGGTTTATAAACTAGAAAAATCACTTTTCTTTATTTTTGATTTCCAAACAAATTAACACCCAATATGGGTATATCTAAATATGAGACACTCATAAACATGTATATTCATGGTTTTTGAGTTTAGAAATATAGTTTCAAGATTTGATTAAGAATAATCAAAATAAAATTATATAAACAAAAGGGTTAAATACCTTTGTTCAAAATTTTCTCCTCCAAACATATGAGATGAAGTGTTGATATGAAAAATCAAACTCCCTCCCTTCTACTACTCATGGCTGCCGAAATTTGCCTCCCTTCTCTCTCTTTCTCTCTATTTAGTTCTTATGTTAGCTAATTGAAATGGATGAAAGAGAAAGAAACAAGATAACTTGTTATTTAATTTGATATATGATAACTATCTCACTCCTCCTCCTTTCTATTCCATATAACATTCGGCCATGTGCTTCTAAATTTCCCCCACTAATTCTCTCTCTTTCTTACTTACCAAGAGATGGCTTACAAGAATGAACAAAGTGTTGTCCAATAAAAATGATGACACCTAGGAGAGTTGGTAAAAGTTGGTTCACCAACTAAAGTAAACAAATCACATTCATCCCCCTCCTTTATCCTTCTCTAATACCCGGCCACTTGGCCTTAATATCCTCCCAATTTTGGCTTTCCTTTTATGCTTTATTTGATTTATTAAATGTCCAAAAAGTCCTCTCCCACTTGGGCTAAAAATTGGGCCATCCAATTAATTTTTTTAGGCTTCTAAAATTAAAATGTTTGGGCTTTCTAATTTAATTTCTTGGGCCAAAATAAATAACATATTCCAATACCCTTAATATTACAATTCCCTAATTATTTAATTAGGGTTTTCATTTCCTCAATTATAACTTAAATCCTTACTCATGCACATTTATTTCCTTAACCCAATTAGACTTGCTATAATTAGGTTATAAAATTAATTAATTGAGATATATAAACTAAATCTCTTAGAATTAGTATATATTTTAAATACCATAAATCTCTCATCCCATAACCCATAAATTATTCAATTCTTCATTCCTAATATATAATTAAGATCATATTAGTTTCTTTTATTTGTTTATATACTAAACAAGTATAAACCATCACATAATATTCATATTCATTACTCACATAACTTTTAACCCTTAAGATTTTATACTTGGCATTAGGGTTCCCAAATTAGGGTTTCAAATAAATCGTAAGAATTTTCTAATTGAATGTTGACGTTCTTAATATATACCTAGGGTTTGTTACAGATATCGTTTATCTGGTCAACCCTTGACCCTCAACCACATACTGTACCCATAAACAACCATATACACAGAACATATACACTTATTTCCTTAATCCTGAATAATTCACTTAAATCCTTCACAGAATTTTGAAATCCTCAAAATTCCTTCTCAAAAATATCAAACGCATGCACTTATTTTCTGTCTAGGTTCTAATTTTGAACCATAAATCAATTAATAAAAATTTTAAAAATATTCCAAATTTTCGGGTTGTCACACAACAGATTATCCATGATTTGATATCACGTGCCCAAGGAATGCTACTTCGTCATGCCAAAACTCACACTTCTTCAACTTGGCATATAATTTGTTCTCGCGAAGCTTTTGTAGTATCAGCCTCAAGTGTTGCTCATGATCTTCACGACTTTTTGAGTAAATGAGAATGTCATCAATAAAGACAACCACAAAATGATCTAACTATTCCTTGAATACTCGGTTCATCATATCCATGAAGGCAGCAGGAATATTAGTCAATCCAAAAGAGATGAATAGGAATTCGTAATGCCCGTACCGAGTTCTGAAAGCAGTCTTTGGGATGTCATCGGTTTTAATCTTTAACTGATGATATCAGGAATGAAGATCGATCTTTGAAAAGAATTTTGGCGCCTTGCAACCGGGTCAAACAGTCATCAATACGAGGCAACGGTACCTATTTTTATGGTGACATGATTCAACTCTTGATAATCAATACAAAGTCGATACTCCCATCTTTTCTTCTTTACTGAATAAGCAGAGAGCACCCCAAGGAGACGTACTAGGATGAATGAAACTGATGTTTAACAATTCCTGCAGTTGGGTCTTTAACTCCTGAAGTTCAACAGGAGCCATTCGATATGGGGTTTTAGAAATGGGTTTTGTACCGGGTTCAAGGTCGATACAAAATTCAATTTCACACTTTGGGGTAGGCCAGGAAGTTCTTCAGAGAATACGTCAGGAAATTTATTAACAATGGAAATATCACTCAAATCTGATGTATTTTTTTTAAATCTGTGACATGGGCTAAAAAAGCTTGACATCCGTTTTTCAATAAACGAATAACTTTATAGCTTAATATGACAGTGATTGACTTAAATGGTTTGGTCGCTTGAATTCGCATAATAGGTTGGTTAAGAATATGAAAGCTAACAACCTTACGAAAACAATTAATTTTTTCATAATGAGTAGTTAACCAATCAATCCCTAAAATCACATCAAACGCAAGTATATTTAAGAAAATAAGATCGACAGGTAACGTGCGGTTACCGATTTGAATCAAACAAGACTTAAAAATAGTGGATGTAATAAAGGTTTCCCTCAACGGAGTTTCAACCGATAAGTCAAATTCTAGTTTCTCTGGAGTAAAATTTAAACATTGAGCGCAAGTAGGAGAAATAAAAGAATGGGTAGAACCGGTATCATATAAGGTATAAGCTTCGCAAGAGTTTATGATTAGCTTACCCATGATCACCTTGTTTGAATTTCTCGCTTTTTGGGAGGTTACGACAAACGCTCTTCCTTGAACTACCGGTTTTATCTTGTCTGTGACGGCCTTTGATGCCTCCATCGCAGCTGGACTTGACTTTGGTGCATGACAAAATTGGGCTAGGTGACCTTCTCTTCCACAATTGTAACATGCTTTGGACTGCTGCGTACAGTTTGGACTGATGTGTCCTTCCCCTCTGCATTTGTAATATACGACCGGTGGTCGTTCTCCTTCCTTAACAATATGTGATGTTGCTGACGTCTTTCCATCATTATTGAATCTCCTCTTCTTGAAATTTCCACTTCTATTATATTGGCCATGATTACCACCAAAGTGGTTACCATTTCTAGCATATTGATTCCCTCCATGTTTGTTATCACTGCTTCGATGTTTGCTACCACTGGTATTATCGACTTGTCGGCTACTCTCTCTTGGTTGGGTTGACTCATTATCGCGCTCCAATAACTGAGCCCTATTTACAACATCTGAATACAAACACAGTTTGTGAGAAATAAGATATTGACGTATTTCGGGTCTCAAACCTCGCAGAAACATTCGTGTCATTCTCTCTTCATTATCAACCAAATGGGATGCGAACCGGGACAATTCAGAAAACTTAGCCTCTTACTGTGACACGGTCATATTGTTTTGCTCCAACTTGATAAACTCCAACTCCTTCATGTGAAGAATACTTTTGGGAAAGTACTTGTCGTTGAACAGCTCTTGGAACTTCTCCCAAGACATTTTGAGTGTGGCAAACTGAGTACACTTTACTGATTCCCACCAGTAATCTGCCTCTCTTCTCAACATGAAGGTGGCAAAGGGAACCTTTTGCTCCTCCATGTCTCCGCTTTTTCCCCAAAATTTCGATGGTCTCAGCTCCTTGAATTGCTTAGCGGTGACCATTTGTGAGTTGCCAATGTTTTCGCCTGTATTTTGAACAGGAGTCGCTCTCGCCTGATGTTGTATGAATTGTATAAAGCCTCTGAACATCCCATCGTTCATCATTTGATCGGTGTTGTTGTTTACCTGAGGATTATTATCTTCCTGTTGCACATTATCCTGGGTATTGATCGTTGGTGACTCAACGGTCTCATGTGCTTCATTGTTGACCTCAACATTCTCAGATGCCATTTTCAAACACTGCCACAAAATAAGGGTTAATTGACATGTCACATATTATCCATATACTCTAATCAACCAATTAAATACCAAATAAACTTAGGTAGGTCATACTAACGAAGGAATTCCCTGTCTCTCCCCTCCTAGTTTTGTCTCACATCTCAGCCATGGATCATATCCCTAAGCTTTGATACCAACTGTGATTCCCCCAAAATAGGTATACATCACCCATCTTGGATCGCCAAATACATGGTACTAAATACAAATACAAACTTAATTATACAACAAGAGCTGAGAGTTTTTACACGAATATTATCTCATAGACAATATCCAAACTCAAATTCAATCCTCATTACATTTATTATCATACTAAATAGTGAGGATTACTAAAACAGCCATCGCAGACCATCACTCCGTTCCCCGACTCTCCGGCTATGTTCTCATTTCCTGAAGAGAATAATGAAAGCAAAAGGGTGAGCTCAGCTAGCCCAGTAAGAAATATTATGACTAAGATAATGCAAAATAAGTTATCATTAGCCTTCAACAATGTTAAACTGATAGAATATAATAGACAATAAGTTTAACTGCAGCGGAACAAGCAATCCATTAGAAGAGTTAAGTAGAGCATGATATCTACTATCTTCTATGATTTAAAAAGGTTTTCATCAACTTTGTCGTTGAGACTCAGCTTAATAAATAAACCACATCATCGAATTATCCCTGCACTACGGGCCAAGGATATTCATGTAATCATCAATGGTCATGATTATACCGAATAATCACTGGTCATAATCATACCAACCACTGCCCATCAATGTACTACAGGCCAATGAGGACTTTTACCACATCATTTGTAACATTACGGGTCATGATTATACCGAATGATCCCTGGTCATAATCATACTAATCAACAGTCCATCTATGCACGTAAGCCAAAGATGACTTTCATCACAATATAAGCATGAGGATGATGACAATGATATAAGAATTCAATTAAATGAAAGCAAAGGATAAATTTTAAAAATTTATAATTTAATTTATCCAGAATTCAATAATGTTCAAATTGTCAACATGATACTGCTTTGTGGAGTAAAATTCAAGAATAATATCCATGTATCAAAAATAATTTGGACAAAAAAGAAATAAATTTTTTGGTGAATAGTACATCGTGGATAGTACCATGTGAATAGTACTTTGGGAATAGTACCCCGTGAATAGTACCCCGGCATGAAAAGTGCCCTGAATACCCAAGTGAATAATATTTGAGTGAATAGTAACTCATAAATAGTACCCTGGCATGAAAAGTGTCCCGAATACCCGAGTGAATAATATTTTATTGAATAGTAACCCGTGAATAGTATCCCGGTGAAAATATTGATATTTAATAAGAGAGTTCATATCAATATTCCAATGCAATGATACTGGATGAAGCACAAAACTCAAAGATATTCCACTAATTTCAAGGATTATAGAAGCAATACTTACCATAGTAAGTTTAGATTTTAGAATATGAAAAGAAATAACATACGAAACTGCAAATGGATTTTCACCTTTCATACGGTACGTAATCCGCGTAGACAGGTTATTCTGACATATTAAGGAATGAATACGAAAAATAGTATTCCTTATGAATACGAAAGAAATAATACCCCTTACCTTAGTAGAAGACTGGATACTGCAATAGTGAAGTAGCAGAATACTCTTTTTCTTGCTCTCAATAGTTTCTCTCTATATAGTTTCTCTTGTGAGTCTCAGTGAATTGGTGAGAATGAAAGAAGAATTAAGCTTCTATTTATAGGAGAAATGGCTAAAATAGTAACTAATTCACGAACGGTCCATATTGATTTACTATTAGAACGAACGGTCTAGATTGATTACTATTAAAACCACAACCGACGATCCAAATTGATTTACTTTTAAAACCACCACCGACGGTCCAGATTGATTTACTATTAAAACCATCATCGACAGTCTAGATTGATTTTGTGACGCCCCCAAAATAGGTCCATTCCATCCAACCCATTCTGAGTCGCCAAATACATGGTACAGAAATAAGTACAACTTTATTAATACATTTATCGTGCAAAATACGACAACATATATACTGTGAGTTTGAATACAGATATTGCCATCTAGACAATATCCACACACAAATAAATCCCCATCATAATTATTGATACATTATTTTACAAAAATGATGAGGACTACTAAACAACTTTCTCTATAACCATCATTCCATACCCCGACTTGTACTCGCTACATTCTCGCCTCCTAAGAAGATAAATGGAACAAAAAGGAAAAGGGTGAGCTCAACTAGCCCAGTAAAGAATATTATGACTAATATAATATACAACAAATTATCGTTAGTCTCCAACAGGGAAAAATCTAATAGAATACAATAGACAAACAGCTTTTAAATCAATCTTCGCAATGAAATAATAATTCATTAAAAGAGTTAAGTAGAGAATGCAAACTACTATCTTCTATATATGAATTTAAAAGTTCATCGTCGATATTTTATCCTGTAACATCAATCAATATATATCGGAATCAAATATTCATCTTTGCACTATGTGCCAAAGATATTCATCATTGGTCATGTTCATCTAAACATCTGCTCATCTTTGCACTACGGGCCAAAGATATTAATCAATTCCATGTTCATCTCAACACTGCTCATCTTTGCACTACGGGCCAAAGATATTCATCAAGAAATCATTCATCTTTACCACTATGTGCCAAAGATATTCAATAATATCATCATTTTAGATCGAGGATGATGAAAAATATTTCAAAGAAAATGAATCCAAAGTGAAACAAAAGAACAAGTATTATGGATTCGTACTTTTAAACAATCCGAGTTCAAAAATACTTCATAAATAATCATATCAAGTAAAATTCAAGAATGATCAAAACATGGATACAATCAAAACTAGTATCCGAATAGATATTTTCGACGAAAAGAAGAAATTTCATTTTTCTATTGAATAAGGTCAGATTCGTGAATAGTGCGTATACATGAATAGTAACTCGACACCAAAAGATAGAAATTCACAAAAAATATCTTCACGCTTCATTAATAGTACTCGTGAATAAGAACTCGTGAATAGTAACTCATGAATAGTAACTCGTGAATAGTAACTCATGAATAAGAAACCCGACATGAAAAAGTTCCAAATTTGATAAAAGTTCCAACCAATATTTCAAAGATAATGATATTGAAGAAATAATATCATTTGAGAAGAAAATAACATCCCCTACCTGAAAGACAGATTTCTAGTTGAAACAAACAGGATAAAGGCTATGACTTGAACTTGCACCAGTATAGCAATACTCAAAGTATACTCAAAATACTCACAAGAATACGATCGATAATATAGAGAGAAAACTTCAGATTTCGGTGTGATTTTCAATTCTAACCTAAGCACTTATTTATAGTAAAATGCTTGAACACCAAAAATAGAAAATTTAATAAATTAATATTATTTATTTTCCACATCTTCCTACGCATCCATGAATCTGAACTCAGACCATCCTAACACATGTTAAATATGCCTCAACATATAAAAACGCTTTTGTTAATATAAATATTTAAAACTTTAAAAATCAATTATTTTGGAACTCAAACTTCAATAATTCATAATAAATAGTCCTTTTATCAGAAAATTTAAATCTCGCCACTTTTTATAGGAAATTCAATTCTCTACAACTTTGCAGTAAGAAAGTTTTTCCAAATTCCAATCGAGAAATTAACCAAATCCACAAACAGGCGATTTTATAAAGTTATAATCAAATTTCAAATAATAAATGGGGTCCACCAACATGTTTAACATGTTTTAAACATTTATTGCAACAAAAATACTCTTCCTCCTCAGATACTCATAAATCCACATTCGTTGTAAAAATATCACCATTATTATATTATTAAAATAATATATTTAAATGAATTATTTTATCGAAAAAATAAAATATTAATTTTCAACAATTGTCATTTTAAAAATTTTCTCCATCTATATCCACATAAAATTAATATTTTTCTCATCATATGAATCAATAATTAATTATTCACAAATAATATTACGAGAATCACAATATTGACAATCAGCAGCTCCTGAGAAAGGGGCTTTCCAATAAGGATCTCTCCTTCTCATGCGCCGCAATTAGTTGACCAAACCTCTCCTTAGACAGAACTTTCTAGACATTGCCAATAATGTTATCCAATAATATTATTCAGATAATATGAATTATTGCTTCGATAATGGAAAATACTATGTAATGACAATTATTGAAACAACAACAATATAAAATATCAACGCAACAATTATTGAATCAATAAAATAAAATACTGAACAGTAATTACTGTAACAATTATTGAGTAGTGCCTACTTACGTAAGAATCAATAATTGGTGCAATACCGTGGTGCTCTGCTCAACAACGCAGCAGATAGTGTGTTTTAACCACCGGTATTCCAACAAAGATTAATCGTAATAACTACGCCGCTATTTATAAACAACTTATATTTGTCGTTTTCTTCATCCAATCGCTTTCCGTTATGGGACCCACAAAAAGATGCTTGCGTCGCATTTAATATTCCCCGACAAAGATTTAATATTCCACGACCAAACGAATATTCCCCAATAATAATGAATATTTTATCACCACTTGCTTATTTTAAAATATTTGCGTATTTTACCCATAACTATCCACATTAATCAAATCAACCCTTACTATTTCAAAATAATAAATAGAGGAAATTCCATTTTATTGAAAAAAAATCGGGGTCTTACAGATTTACTATTAAAACCACCACCAATGGTCCAGATTGATTTAACTTATTACACTTTAGTACCCCTAAAGTTTTCCAAGTTTGTATTATTCCCCTCTAACTTTTGTAATTCACTTATCTTTAATAAACACATTCTTAATACTTTAACAATTATTCATCATTAATATTATAACTCATAATATTTAACAACCAGATCATTCCCAGGAAAGATGGGGCTTTCCGATAAGGATTTCTCCCTATTGGCGCGCAATTAGGTGACCAAACATCTCCTCGACTGAACTTTCTAGACATCGTCAATATTGCTAATAATAATATGAATAACTTTGTTGTCTCAATTATTGATTTAATAATATAAAATATTATACAGATGATACTGTGACAATAATTGAATCAAATAACGTGAGATACTATGTAACAATTACTGTAGTAATAATTGAGTAAACTGAGTGTCTTCTTACGTAAGCATCAATAATCAATACCGTGTGCTACTATGCAACCACGCGTATTACTGTACTTTTTCCACCGGGTAGTTCAACAGTTTAACGGTAAAACTTTCGCCGTTATTTTTATAAAAAGATATTTCTGTCGTTTTCTATCTACGACAATACTTCCGTTGTGGGGTCCACCAATGATTGTGTCGTCGTAGGAATATTACCTGTTAAAACGAATATTTCTCAGCCAATCGAATATTCCCTGACACAACGAATATTTTATATCAACTTGCTTACTTTGCAAAATTTTCTAATATCACCATTAACTTTAACCTATTATCAATTTAACCATTTATTAAATAGAATAATAATTATAAGAAAATTGGATACTTTTTATTTCATATAATTCGGGGTCTTACAATACTATTCATGAGTACTATTCATTAAGTATGATTTTTCTTATGAAATTGTTATCTTTTGTGTCGAGGTTACTATTCATGTATACGGCACTATTCACAGAAAAATTAAATTTTCTTTTCTTTGGCCAAGTTGTCTATTTTGGTTACTATATTTGATTGTATTCATGTTTTGATCTTCTTTCTTGAATTTTTCTCCACAATTGATTATTATGGAGTATTTTTGAACTTGAATAAACTGAAGTACGAATCCCTAATCTTTGTCCTTTTATCTCACTGGATTCGTTTTCTTTAAGATATTTTTCATCATCCTCAGTCCTAAATGGTGATATAACTGAATATCTTTGGCCTGTAGTGCAAAGATGAATGATTACCTGATTAATATCTTTGGCCCGTAATGCAAAGATGGACAGGTGTTTAGATGAACATGACCAACTGGTGATACAAATGAATATCTTTGGCCCGTAGTGCAAAGATGAATATTTGGTTCAAGATTTATATTGATTGATGTTACAGGGATAAAATATTGATGATGGACTTTTAAATCATAGAAGATAGTAGACTTCATTCTCTATTTAATTCTTCTAATGAATTATTATTTCCGCTGCGAATATTGATCTCAAACTTGTTGTCTATTATATTTTATCTGATTTATTTATGGCTAACGATAATTTTTTCTACATTATCTTAGTCATAATATTCTTTACTGGGCTAGTTGAGCTCACCCTTTTCCTTTTTGTTCCATTTTTCTTCTCAGGAGGCGAGAATATAGCGGGAACTAGTTGGGGTGTGGAGTGATGGGTTCAGACAATTGTTTTAGCAATCCTCACTATTTGGTAAAATAGTGTATCAATAATTATAAAGAGGACTTATTTAAGTTTGGATATTGTTCAGAAGAAAATATCTGTATTTAAACTCACAACATATGTGTTGTCGTATTTTGCACGATAATTATAATAATGAAGTTATAGTTGTTTCTGTACCATGTATTTGGCGACTTAGAATGGATTGTGAAGACCTATTTTGGGGGCGTCACAATAAGTCACCATCTTCCTACAACGTCTAAGGAATCACAATTATAGAAATCCCACACGTTTGTTTTATCGCGATTACGGTCCCCGGATATCAGTTACGTATTATGAGATCGTTGTTTTATAACCTTTATTCGACGTTTCATCGTCAAACTCAATGTTCTAATCATCATTTCAGATATTTTTCTTCATGAATAATACATTCATGCTTGCCCCTTAATTACCATCCAAAAAGTTGAATTATAAATCTCCAGTCGGGAAAAATTCCCTTAAGGGCGCTACGGCGCCACTCTCCTTGTTAAACCCGGCATTACGGCGTAGGTTGGCAGTAGATGGCTCCCCGGGCTGGCGTTGCGGTGTAGCCTCTCAAAGCATAATTGGCGCTTCGGTGCCAGTAATAAACTTAGAAAAAAATTTTAAGTGTTGAACATGTTTGAGACGCTTACTTCGCAATCTCATACCTTCTTCGTTATAACTCGGAACGAGATCGTTCCAAAGCCATTTTCTTACTTATCTTACATACTTCAACTTCCCTCAGACAAAATTTCATTATGAATCCGTTAACATGCCATTCGATTGGCTTAAATTTTGTCATTCGTTCATTTTTACGTTATTAACGTTCTTCGTTCGTTCGTCCATAATTCGGTCATCTGAACTCAGAATTCGTTCGTTCTTGAGTCCATGACTCACGTTATCTACGTTTTCTTACATTCTTATAAAACCCTACACATTTGTGTTCATTTACATACTTTTTACTTTTCACTCGTCTTTTACGAAATTTTGCCACAACTTCGTTATAGTTAAGTTCAATCTGTTCTTTATGAACCTTTCTAAAATTCCTAACCAAGCAATAAGCATCTAACTTATACGCGATGGTTTTAAACCTTTTCATTAACAACAAGTTCTAATTAGATGATTTTAAATTTGTCCATCAACAACGTTTTTCGCGTTCTTTGTTCATTCTTCATTTTTTATCGATATCTTGATTAAGATTTCACTTTTTCTTGAAATTTAGTGTTATAAAACACCATTTCTTACTTATTTCACCGAATCGTTCATATGATTCATTCAGATCGCTCAAATTCATTAAGTAATTCATACTTCCTTAAGAAAGCTTTTAAGAAATTTATAAACTAAACTTCTAATTCTTATTTCTTCATTTTTCTCATGATTTCAACCATATGAAAATCATTCTTAACATCTGTTACTTCTATTCTCATTAAGCTATATGATTCCATATAAAACTTAAAGAAAATTTATATGAATTTAAGTTTTAGGGTTACCTTTCTTCTTTAATCTTTTTCCTTTAGGCGAAGCTTGCTCTCAGACTAGCTTTTCTTCTTTCTTTCCTTCTTCTTTCCCACCCGACCTCTTTCTCTCTCTCTCTCTCTAGATGTTGGTTGATTTTTTCAAATAACCAATAAATGAGCTTAAGACTTATTTATATAGAAAACCAAGGCTAAGGGTGTTTTGGTCATTTGGCAAACCGTCTTACTATTCACACCTCCTTACTATTCACGAAGCTTCTCCTAGAATCTTCGTTGTCCAGTCTTTAGGGATTCGTCCGACAGTTTGAAAAACTGTGATTCTTGAAATTCAAATATTTTTGGATATTTCGTCTTTCCTCTACAGATTTACTTTTACGCATTCTTCGGAACTTCAAAATACTGAAAAACACTTTTTGATGATAAGAGTTTTCCTTCACGTTTTTTCCTACATAATAGTACTTTTCGTCGTTTTTATTTCGTCCAATTTATGCACGTTTTTTGAGAAAAACTTTTATCGGTTAACTTAACTTTTCACAACATCTTATCGTCAAATCTTTCGACGGGATGTCATTTCAACATACCGATCTCTCGAAAAGGCTTAGGCTATTCAAACCCTAACTGTAAGACCCCGAATTTTTTTTAATAAAATGGAATTTCCTCTATTTATTATTTTGAAATAGTAAGGGTTGATTTGATTAATGTGGATAGTTATGGGTAAAATACGCAAATATTTCAAAATAAGCAAGTGGTGATAAAATATTCATTATTGTCGGGGAATATTCGTTTGGTCGTGGAATATTCAGATCGCTGTTGGGAATATTAAATGACGGCGTTAGCGATCTTTTGTGGGCCCCATAACGGAAAGCGATTGGATGAAGAAAACGACAAATATAAGTTGTTTATAAATATAGCGTAGTTATTCATACGATTAATACATTTGGAATACCTTGGTTAAAACACACTAATCTGGCGTTGTTGAGCGAAGAAGAGCACCGGTATTGCACCAATTATTGATTCTTACGTAAGAAGGCACTACTCAATAATTGTTAAGAATTATTGCTCAAAGATTTTATTTTATTGATTCAATAATTGTTGCGTTGATATTTTATATTGTTGTTGATTCAATAATTGTCATTACATAGTATTTTCCATTATCGAAGCAATAATTCATATTATCTGAATAATATTATTGGATAACATTATTGGCAATGTCTAGAAAGTTCTGTCTAAGGAGAGGTTTGGTCACCTAATTGCGCGCCAGTAAGGAGAGATCCTTATTGAAAGCCCTCTTCCTGAACCGCACGGTTGTCAATATTGTGAATCTGGAATATTATTTGTGAATGATTAATTATTGATTCATATGATGAGAAAAATATTGATTTTATGTGGATATAGATGGAGAAAATTTTTAAAATGACAATTGTTGAAAAGTAATAATTTATTTTTTTCTGATAAAATAATTCATTTAAATATATTATTTTAATAATATAATAATGGTGATATTTTTACAACGAATGTGGGATTTATGAGTATACTGAGGAGGAAGAGTATTTTTGTTGCAATAAATGTTTAAAACATGTTAAACATGTTGGTGGACCCCATTTATCGATCGAAATTTGATTATAATTTCATAAAATCGCTTGGTTTGTGGATTTTGGGCCAATTTCGATTGGAATTTGGAAAACTTTCTTCGCAAAGTTTTAGAGAATTGAATTTCCTATAAAAAATCGTGAGATTGAATTTTACGATAAAAGGACTATTTATTATGAATTATTGAAGTTTGAGTTCCAAAATAATTGATTTTTGAAAGTTTTAAATATTTATATTAACAAAAACGTTTTTTATATGTTGAGGGCATATTTAACATGTGTTAGGATGGCTGAGTTCAGATTCATGGATGCGTAGGAAGATGTGGAAAATAAATAATATTAATTTATTAAATTTTCTATTTTTGTTTCTAAGCATTTTACTATAAATAGGGTCTTGGGTTAGAATTGAAAATCACACCGTAAACTGAAGTTTTCTCTCTATATTATCGAGCGTATTCTTGTGAGTATTTTGAGTATACTTTGAGTATTGCTATATGGTGCAAGTTCAAGTCATAGCTTTATATCAGGTGTTTATTTGTAAGTCTTGTCTTTTCGAGGTAAGGGATGTTAATTTCTTCTCAAATGATATTATTTCTTCAATATCATTATCTTTGAAATATTGGTTGAAACTTTTTATCAAATTTGGAACTATTTCATGTCGAGGTTACTATTCATGAGTTACTATTCATGAGTTACTATTCACGAGTTACTATTCAGCGGAGTTCTTATTCACGAGTTACTATTCACGAAAGTACTATTCATGAAACGTGAAGATGTTTTTATGGAATTTCTATCTTTTGGTGTGAGATTCTTATTCATGTATCTGACTATTCATTTAATCTGACTATTCAATTTAAAAATGAAATTTCTTCTTTTCGTTCAAAATATCTATTCGGATACTAGCTTTGATTGTATCCATGTTTTGATCATTCTTGAATTTTACACCACTATGATTATTTTTGAGGTATTTTTGGACGTGGATAAAACCAAGTACGAATCCTTAATCCTTAATCCTTGTCATTTTGTTTCATTTGGATTCGCTTTAAAAATATTTTTCATCATCTTCACTTTAAAATGATGATATTATGGAATATCTTTGGCCAGTAGAGCAAAGATGAATGATTTCGAAGAATATCTTTGGCCGTAGTAAAGCAGCAAAGATGAGCAGTGTTTAGATGAACATGACATTAATGATGAATATCTTTGGCCCTGTAGTGCAAAGATGAATATTTGATTCCAGGATATATATTGATTGATGTTATAGGGATAAAATATCGACGATGAACTTTTAAATTCATATATAGAAGATAGTAGTTTGCATTCTCTACTTAACTCTTCTAATGAATTATTATTTCATTGCGAAGATTGATTTAAAACCGGTTGTCTATTGTATTCTATTAGATTTTTTTCGTTGGAGAGTAACGATAATTTGTTGTATATTATATTAGTCATAATATTCTTTCTCTGAAATTTGATTTCACCCTTTTCCTTTTTGTTCCATTTTTCTTCTTAGGAGGCGAGAATGTAAGCGATAATGGTAGGGTATGGAATGATGGTTATAGAGAAAGTTGTTTAGTAGTCCTCACCATTTTTGTAAAATAATGTATCAATAATTATGATGGGATTTATTTGTGTGTGGATATTATGCAGATGGCAATATCTCGTATTCAAACTCACATATATATGTTGTCAGATTTTGCACCCGACAAATGTATTAATAAAGTTGTCTTTTATTTCATGTATCATGTATTTTTGGATTTCGAGAATGGGTTGGATGGAATGGACTTTTATTTTGTAAGGCGTCACACTAACCTTTAGGGTTTTAAAACGATTAATAAACACATATCACATAATATTATTAATAATATTTTATTTTATTAATAATTAATTCTTTAAACTAAATTTTTGGACAATCCGATTTTCCTGATTGTCACAAATGTGGTAATTTAAAAAATTAAAAGTTCGATGGTGTAATCTGTAAAACGTGCCAACTACAATGATCAATTCATTAGTTTTGCCTATCTTGTACTTGTGAAATTAGTCGAATGATTTAAGACATTCGAATACCCAAAATTGTAATAAAAAAATATTGTCTGTAATAAAATCAAATAAATTTATATTGATTTTAAATTTTAGAATTATAAATTTTACAAAATTAAAATATACCTGTAATTTTAAAATAGAAGTAGGAGTATCCATTTTAAAAGTTGTACCAGCATAATTTCAATGATTATGTTAAACATGAAAAGGGCATTTCTATAATGTTTGATAATTCAAGTTGTCCTCAACAAATTAAGAAATATATTTTTCCCGTCCTCAACAAATTAAGAAATGTATTCCCCTTATATTTCTTCCTAAATCCTAACTACAAACAAAGAAATGCAAGTTGTAAAGTCAAGAGGTCTCACATAATGGAGGACAAGATAAACTATATTTTCTATAAAAGGAGAAATGACTAATAAATTGTACATTTCTTTTCGAAAATTGATTTGAAGTGACGCCTTGGAATTGAAATGATATTTCTAAAGTTAATTTGTACATGTGAGTTGTGTTAGGTTTTTCTTTTTAGTTATTATTGTTTTGATGTATATCATTTTTAACCCTACTTTCAAGTATGACGAGATTTGATTCATAGAGTTATAAACGAATCGAGTTGTTTCTAAAAAACGTGGCTTGATTCAAGTTCGTTTATCGAGATGAACATAAATAAGAATTAGTGGAGTTGGAATTATATTGTGCTTCTCGAGTTCGACTCATTTAGGTTCGATTCATATAAGCTTGGCGCTAGAGCTGCTTAAGCCCGGCTCGTTCAGTATTTATTTAATTAAAATTATTAATAATACATACTATATATATAATAATTAATAATGATTTAAATTTGGTTTAACTCAATTAAATCTTGGCTCGATTTAACTCGTTTATAAATAAATTGAATCCAAACAATTGTTGAGAAAAGTGAATATAAAATAATCTCAATCCCAAAAATTACTTTTCTCTCTTTGTGCAATTAAATAAGAAATTAACAAACTCAAAATTGAGAACAAAAAATAAAAAATGAACATTCACAAGCAAGACACAATATTCAATGTGAAAAACTCTTACTTCGAATCTCCACTACATCAACAATAATAGACTTATAATATAATATTCCCAAATTTTACACCCTAAGACTTGAGATTACACAATAAATTGAGAGAGTACAAATTTAACTTTAATTAGGTTTTGAGAAGCTTAATTAACTTCACCACCAAAAAACACCCCAAATAATAAAGTCTTCAAGCTTTCAATTGAATAGAGATGATGGCGAAAACCTATAATGACTCGAGAAATCGCGTAACCTTATATGAAGAATTTTAAATAATTATTTAACGAAATAATATTTTCATGAATATTATTTGGTGTAAATATGTTGAATGAATAAATATGTGTATTATGTATTTATTTGTTAGTATGTGACTAAAGGTCGATATTAATGACCTGGGTTGTGTTATATGAGTAAAAATAAGTGTAGTTATTTCGTATAAGAAAATAAAAAAATTCAAGAAAAATATATGTGAAAAATACTATTCACGCAGAAAATATTTTTTTCGTTTTTTGAATTTTCGAATTACGTCATAGCTTTTATATGAAGATTAAAAACGTACTTACCATTCAAAAGTACGAAAAGTCAAAACTAACATTTTGACTAATCAAGTGAGTTACGAAAGCTAACTAGAAAAGAAACCAATCGAATGAGTTAGAGGGGAGGTGGGACCCGACCATAGTGGCCATTGGAAGAGGCTAAGGGCCAAGCTTGGCCAAAGGTCAACTTACTATAAGTAGTAAGTTTAGTCTTGCAAATAACAATCACATCCCCCACCAATTAATTATGATGTGGTCAACTTATTTAACCTAGGTTAGGTTGATTTGTTGGATGATTAAGGTTAGTTAAGGGGGTTGTTAGTAGGATAAGAAAGATGAGGGGATTGACTTGGGGAAGACCAAGTTATATGACCAACTTGAGAGGTCTTCAAATTTGTTTTATATATACCAATCCATCATCCATTTCCCCAAGCCTTGTTCATTTTACAAAGTAAGGAAATTAGAGAGAGCTGGATAGTAAGAGTGGGGAGAAAATTTCAGGAAGAAGAGGAGTAGGCAAGCTTCAAATATTAACAAGAAGAGGAAAGCTAACAAGTTAGCCTTAAGGAAAAAGTTGAAGAACTAAGAAGGTAATACCCCAACTTTAACCATTTTAAACTTTTTATTACTTGTTTGGTGGTGGTTGTGTGAGGATCATGAAAGATCTAAAGAAATAAGGATGTCGTGATGGTTATTAGATGAATAAACCACCGGTAATTTGCATGAAAAGTGAAATGAAAATGGAAACGATATATATGCGTAAAGGATGAAAATTAACTTAGTCACGAACTTTTTTTGGGACTAAAATAAATAATGGTCTATAGCTTAAAATTAAGTTCCGGAAAGATGGGTTGTGCTCTTATGAGTTACGAAAACAACAATGCTACTATCACATAAAAAGGATCACATAATGCTCACATACACACACATGCATATTGTGGGCCCCCACCTAACATGTGGGGCCCGCTTGATGCGTGTGTGTATAAGATTACGTACCCCTTTTACGCGATAAGATAAGATTATTTCTTCGAAAATAACCCAATTGGAGCGATGGTAAAATTCTTTGTAACGAAGTCATATAAATTTTCTAGTAAAACATATAAAAATGTATAAAACTAGTGTGTGTACAAACTTTTAGGCCAATTTTGTGGCTAGTAAAAGCTTCTAGAAAATTCTAATTTTATGGGGGTTGTGTAGTGAGCTAGATAAGAAAGTCGTAGGCTCAAGAACAAACTTATTCTGGTGTCGGATGAGCAAGTTATTAAGATTTGAAGTAGGTGCGTCAAATTTTCCTAAAGCTAAAAAAAACTGAAAACTAGTTGAAGGATGATTTTTGGGCCACTATGTTGGCTTGATAAGGATGCTGAAAAGTTAAGGCTTCTTGGGGGGTTTTGTAGAGTATAATCTAAGCAAGAAAATGGCTCAAGAACAGACTCATTTCGACTTCGGATGAACTAGTTATGAAGCTCAAAAGTAGTGACATCGAAGCTGAAAATTCTAGAAATCAGAACTTCAAAAGAAGTGTTGGGTAGTGTACGACGTTTTGCGTACGTGCCACGCAGACGTGCGTTAGCGAAGCAACGTCTTTGTTCTAACTCTCGAACATGGCGTGCCATTTTGCGACGTCGTGCAATGTTTTTGACGCTGATCTAAATTGTTTCAAGTTATAAAAGCAAACATTATAAGATGATGTAAAATGAAATTAAACCAATAAAGAAGGTCGTTATGAGGGTCGTGTCGTTTGCGAACGCTGCAACACCGAGAGACGTTTTTGAAGTTTTGTCGCGTTGTTTAAATTATAAAATGCGAGCAACATAAAATGAGAAATAAAGTAATGTAAACCAATATATGAAGTCTTTTCGTAGAAAATTGGTATGGTGTTGTTAATTAAAATGTGTTGGACATTTGAAGAGCGTTTTAGCGCAAATTTATAAGGAACGTTTCAGGCAAGTTTTCTAAAATTGCTCAAATTTTATAATTGAGCAAGTTTTCAACTTTCATTTATTTTATGTATTGAATGCAAGTTTCCTAGCCATGTATTGAACAAGTTTTGTTTACTTGTAGCAAGTTTCCTAATCTTGTGCTAGTTTATTATTTTATTCAAGTTTTGTATCTTTTGCACTTCATGCAAAGATGTAGTTTAGATTGTGAAATTTTATTTGTTATATGAAGTTTATCGTCTAATTTGAAATGCTTTATAAAAAGGAAATAATTGTCATTTGATTCGGCATAACTCAATTGTTGAGCTATTCCAGTCGGAATATTTATTGTTAAGATATTATCTGTGATAACATGTAGTGTGATAAGTTGTTTATGCCAAATCAAATAATTGTGGGCATGTATTTATGTTATCTTTCACTCCGTACAATAATGTGTGTTATGTGATTAAATATGGTTATGATTGCACCACGTGCAATGAAGTGTTTACTAATTGTTATATGTGATGAGTGGATTTTATATCTACTAATTAGGTAGTCATGACTTAATTATTTTGTGAATTCTTAAATATTTTTAGTTTGTTTTTATGCATTTTAGTGTTTTTGTACAAAAAGTTAATTTCAGCCTATGATGGTGTAAATTACATTAAATTTCGTATATTTAGCCTTTATGTGAAGCTACAAGTGATAAAGATTGTTGGGCGATAGTTTGACGGGAGCAAAGAGCAAGTAACTGGACTTCATGTGGCGAAAGTGGACCAAACGGGTGCGTAAAAGGAAGAAGAGAAAATATGCAAAAAGCTCGGAGTCGCGGCTCCCATGGCTTGAGCCTTGGCGCTCAGGAGATTTGCAGCAGGCACGTGGCTTGCATGTGCTCGGCAAACTGGAGATTATTTTGGGTTGTTTATATTCCTGATTGTTGACTTGGTCATATTCCATCCTTATGTTTTGATGAGGACCTTCTTATATCCTTAAACATGTATGTATGGAATTTCAGGATAATTGATGCAATAGCAGAATTCTTGAGGAGGTAGGTATAAAGAATCGAAGAACTTGAAGGCTTGAAGACAAATTGAGTCACTAGGATATAAATGTAAGATTTCTGCATTAATTACTTCTCAATTCAGGGCTATAGAACATTTACATTGCATTATTATGAAAGTGGTAAATAAAGTATATTGAAAAATAAATAAGGATTTAAAATAAGTTTTGGAAGTGTTTTAATATTTATCATCCTAAATCCTAAATCTTATATATGCTGTGACGCCCCCAAAATAGGTATACATCACTCATTCTGAGTTGTCAATACATGGTACAGAAACAACTACAACTTTATTATTACAACAGTAAAACTGTGAGTTTGAATACAAATATTATCTTCTAGACAATATCTATACTCAAATAAATTCTCATCACATTTATTGATACATTATTTTACAAAAATGGTGAGGACTACTAAACAACTCTTTCTAGAACCTTCATTCCATACCCTCGACCAGTACTCATTTATATTCTCGCCTCACGAGAAGAAAAATGGAACAAAAAGGAAAAGGGTGAGCTCAACTAGCCCAAGAAAGAATATTATGACTAAGATAATATACAACAAATTATTGTTAGTCTTCAACGGTAAAAATCTAATAGAATACAATAGACAACAAATTTTAAATCAATATTATGAGTGGAAATAATAATTCATTAGAAGAGTTAAGTAGAGAATGCAAACTACTATCTTCTATGTATGAATTTAAAAGTTCATGAAATCTCATCTTTTATCCCCGTAACATCAATCAATATACATCCGGAATCAAATATTCATCTTTGCACTACTGAGCCAAAGATATTCATCGATTGGTCATGTTCATCTAAACACTGTTCATCTTTGCACTACTGGGCCAAATATATTCTTCAGAAATCATTCATCTTTGCACTACTGGGCCAAAGATATTCCATAATATCATCATTTAAGGTGAAGATGATGAAAAATATTTTTAAAGAAACGAATCCAGTGAAACAAAATGACAAGGATTAAGGATTAAGGATTCGTACTTAGTTTTATCCACGTCCAAAAATACCTCAAAAATAATCATAGTGGTGTAAAATTCAAGAATGATCAAAACATGGATACAATCAAAGCTAGTATCCAGAATAGATATTTTAGACAAAAGAAGAAATTTTATTTTTCGATTGAATAGCATTATTATCGTGAATAGTGCCATATCGTGAATAGTAACTCGACGACAAAAGATAGAAATTTCACAAAAAACATCTTCACGCTTCATGAATAGTACTCGTGAATAGTAACTCGTGAATAGTAACTCATGAATAGTAACTCGTGAATAGTAACTCCTGAATAGTAACCCCGACATGAAAAAGTTCCAAATTTGATAAAAGTTCCAACCAATATTTCAAAGATAATGATATTGAAGAAATAATATCATTTGAGAAGAAAATAACATCCCTTACCTCGAAAGATTAGTACTTCTAAATTTGGAATAAGGTATAGTCTTTGAAGGAACTTGCACAAATCTAACAATACTCAAAGTATACTCAAAATACTCACAAGAATAAACCGATAATATAGAGAGAAAACTTGAGTTTACGGTGTGATTTTCAATTCTAACCCAAGCACCCTATTTATAGGAAATGCTTAGAACACAAAAAGAAAATTTAATATAATATTAATATATTATATATAAATTCCTACATACACAATCTATGATCTGAATTCAGCCATGCTTGACAACAAATAAGTCTACCAAACAAATCAAAACGTTTTTATTATTTAAAATAATTAAAACTTCCAAAAATCAATTATTCAAGAATTTGAACATCAATAATTCATAATAAATAGCCCTTTTATCGAAAAATTGAATCTCATGAATTTTTATAGGAAATTCAATTCTCTACAACTTTGCGAAGAAAGTTTTTCCAAATTCCAAGCGTAAATTGACCAGAAATCCACAAGCGGGCAATTTTCTGTGCTATAATCAAATTCGATCAATAAATGGGGTCCAACCGAGCATGTTTAACATGTTTTAAACATTTATTGCAACAAAATACTCTTCCTCCTCGTATACTCATATATCCCACATTCGTTGTAAAAATATCACCATTATTATATTATTAAAATATAATAATATATTTAAAAGAATTATTTTATCGGAAAAGATAAAATTTCAATTTTCAACAATTGTCACATTAAAATTTTTCTCCATCTATATCCACATAAAATCAATATTTTCCTCATCATATGAATCAATAATTAATTATTCACAAATAATATTACTGAATCACTGATATTGACAACCAGGCGGTTCACAGAAAGAGGGGCTTTCAATAAGAATTTCTTCTTCTTGGTGCCGCAATTAGGTGACCAAACCTCTCCTTAGACAGAACTTTCTAGACATTGCCAATAATGTTATCTAATAATATTATTCAGATAATATGAATTATTGCTTCGATAATGAAAAATATTGTGTAATGACAATTATTGAAACCATTATTGAGTCAATAAAATACTGAACAGTAATTACTGTAACCATTATTGAGTAGTGCCTTCTTACGTAAGAATCAATAATTGGTGCAATACCGTGTGCTACTGTGTTTTAACCACCGAGTATTTTAACAGTATTAATGGTAACAACTACGCCGTTATTTTTAACCAACTTATATTTGTCGTTTTCTTCATCCAATCGCTTTCCGTTATGGGGCCCACACATGGTCGCACTGGTAATCATGCGAATATTCCCAAGCGATCACGAATATTCCACGACCAAATGAATATTCCCCGATAACAATGAATATTTTATAACCACTTGCTTATTTTGAAATATTTGCGTATTTTACCCCTAACTATCCACATTAATCACATCAACCCTTACTATTTTAAAATAATAAATAGAGAAAATTAAATTTCATTAATAATAAGTTGGGGTCTTACAACCTCCCCTCCTTATGAAATTTCGTCCTCGAAATTGACGTACGTACCTGGTGTTTCGAAAAGGTGAGGATACCTCGCTTTCATTTTTCGTTTCCAATTCCCGGTCATTTCCTCTATAAGCATGATTCCTCCACGAGAACTTTAACTTGTGGTATGACCTTTCTTGGCGTAGGACATGCTCCTTCCTATCCAAGATCTTAATGGTACCTCCTCACACGTTAAGTCTTCTTTATTTCGTCCGGTTCTAACTCTCTATAACGTGGTTCGGGTCTTTCACATATTTCTGAAATACGGATATGTGAAACACATTATGAACACGAGACATACTCGGAGAGAGGTAACGCAAGTCTATAGGCTACATTTCCTACTCGGTCAAGAATTTGAAATGGACCGATAAATCGTGGATTAAGCTTTCCTCTCTTCCCAAATCTTGTAACTCCCTTCCATGGAGCAACTCGCAACAATACATGATCCCCTACACTAAATTCCACGTCCTTTCGATGAAGATCCGCATAACTCTTTTTGTCGATCTTGTGCCATTTGTATATCGTTGTCGAATCATTTGGATCTTTTCGGTAGTCATACGTATCTTAACTTTCGGGTCCCAACAATGTTGCTTCACCCACCTCATCCCAACATATTGGAGAACGACATTTTCGTCCATATAATGCTTGAATGGAGCTACACTATACTTGCACGATAGCTTGTTGTTGTAGGAGAATTCCACCAATGGTAAATACTTATCCCAAGCGCCTTGAAGTCTAGGACACGAGTCTTAATAAATCTTCAAGAGTTTGAATAGTCCTTTTCGATTGTGCGTCTGGTTTGAGGATGGTATGCCGGCCAATAAATCAAATCCGTGCCCATAGCTTTTTGCAAGCTAAACCCAAAATCTTGAAGTGAATCTTGGGTCACGATCCGAAACTATGGATACAGCATGCCATGCAACCTCACAATTTCATTCATGTACATACTAGCAAGGCGTTCAAGGAATAAGTCTCCGTGTCAAGAAGAAATGAAGCGAGACTTGGTTAATCTATCAACAATAACCCAAATAGCATTGATGCCTTGAGAAACCGTAGGAAGACCCGTAATTGAAATCCATGGTAATGTGTTCCACTTCCATTTCGGAATCTCAAGTGGTTGCTGACGGACCCTTAGGTACTAGATGCTCGCCTTTACCGTTAGCAAGTTAAACACATCGAGATAAACTTTGCAATCTCTCTCTTCATATTGTTCCACCAAAATGTATATGCCGAAGATCACGATACATTTTAGTACTTCCGAGGATGGATTGCAAATGGTGTATTGTGTGCCTCCATCATAATCTTGTACTTCAAATCAGTCGTTAGGAACACAAAGTCAGAGTGGACTCAAGTATTCCTTCTTCATTAATTCGCGCTTAGGAATAGCTCCTTCTTGTACTTTCTTCTTCATACGCATATCATTCCGAATTCGGTGGCTTGAGCAACCTTAACTTTTTCTATTAAAGTTGGCTCTGTCGTATACTTGACATCATCGTACTCGTTCGCGATATGATCTTCTACTCGGCGTCCACTACCACGTTCGCTTTTTCGGGATGGTATTGAATAGTGTGGTCGTAGTCTTTCAATAGCTCGAGCCAGCGTCGGCCGCCAGATGTTGAGTTCTTTTTTAGTGAAGAAATATTTAAGGCTTTTATGGCTTGAATATATCTCCACTTTCTCCCCATATAGATAGTGCCTCCATATCTTTAGCGAAAACTTATTGCCGCTAACTCTAGATCATGAGTAGGATAATTCCTCTCATACTCTTTAAGTTGTCGCGAGGCATAGGCTATGACTTTCCCACGTTGCATGAGAACACATCCTAACCCTTTGCTCGAAACATCATTTGTAGATAACAAATCCATCCGAACCGAGATGGTATTGTTAGAACAGTCTTAGAAATAAGTCTCCTCTTAAGCTCTTGGAAACTCTTCTCGCATTCTTCGCTCCAAGCGAATTTTGTATCCTTAGGAGTTAATTTGAGTTAATGGAGTAGCGATTCGAGAAAACTCTTCCATGAATCTCCGATAATAACCGACTAAGCCCAAAAGCTACATTACTTGATCCACCGACTTCGGTTGCTCCCAACTTTGTATTGCTTCAATCTTCACGGATCCACGGATACTCCATGTTTTGACACACGTGCCCAAGAAATGCTACTTCCTCGCCGTAACTCGCATTTCTTCAATTTGGCATATAGTTGGTTTTCACGAAGCCTTTGGAGTACCAAACTTCAAATGGTGCTCATGATAAAGACAACAACGAACCCGATCCAAATATTCCTTGAATACTCGGTTCATCATATCCATGAAAGCCGCGAGGAGCATTAGTCGATCCGAAAGACATGACTAAGAATTCATAATGCCCGTCTGGGAAGTTCTAAAGGCAATCTTTGGAATATCCTCAATTCTAATCTTCATTTGATGATATCCGGAAGCGAAGATCGATTTTGAAAAGAATTGTGCCCCTTGCAATTGGTCAAACAAGTCATCAATACGAGGTGAGGATACCTATTCTTGATGGTGACATGGTTTAATCCTCGATAATCAATACAAAGTCGCATACTCCGTCTTTCTTCTTTACAAATAAAGCAGGAGCACCCCAAGGAGATGTACTTTAGGACCAGATGAAACCGATGTCCAACAATTCTGTGAGTTGGACCTTTAACTCTGAAGTTCAATAGGAGCCATTCGATATGGGGTTTTAGAAATGGGCTTTGTGCGAGTTCAAGATCAATAAAGAATTCAACTTCACGTTCGGGGGGTAGACCGGAAGTTCTTGAAATCGTCGGAAAGTCGATAACAACGGGAATATTATTCAAATTTGGCGTGTCTTTATTCAAATCCATAACATGGGCTAAGAAAGCTTGACATCCGTTTTTCAATAAGCGAATAGCTTTATGATTAGATATGACGGTGATTGATTTTAATGGTTTAGTTGCTTGAATTCGCATAATAGGTTGGTTAGGAATATGAAAACTAACAACCTTACGAAAACAATCAATTTTGGCATGATGAGTAGTTAACCAATCAATCCCTAAAATCACATCAAAAGCAAGTATCTTTAAAGAGATAAGGTCGGCAGGTAAGGTGATGGTGCCAACTTGAATCAAACAAGATTTATAAGCGGTGGATGTGATGAAAGTTTCTCCTAACGGAGTTTCCACAGATAGGTCAAAGTCTAATTTTTCCGAGTCAAGTTTAAGCGTTGAGCACATGCAGAGAGATAAATGAATGGGTAGCACGAGTATCAAGTAAGGTATAAACTTCGCAAGAATTTATAAATAGCTTACCCGTGATCACCTCGTTTGGGTTCCTAGCATTTTGACCGATCCACAACAAACGCTCTTCCCGAATCGTTGACTTTGCCTTTTTCGGGACGATCTTTTGAGTCACCGTCCCCCATTGAACTAGGTTTCGCTCTTGTACAATCTCGGCGATATGTCCTTCCTTTCCACAATTATAGCATACCTTGAAGCTGTTGTGGGCGGTTTGGTGATATGTCCTCTTTTCCGCATTTGTAACATATGATGGGTGGTCGTTCTCCTCCTTAGAACCGATTCTTTCGCCAGACCTTTATCGTCTTCACATGGTCGTTGTTAAATCTCCTCTTTTAAAATCTCCTCGACTCGCTTCTTCTATTTTCATGGCCATGATTACCACCCGAGTGGTTACCATTTTTGTCCGTCTGCTTTTCTTTCTCCGTGGTTATCATTATTACATTGTTCGCTATCTCCGGTACGATCACGGTTGTGGTCCCTCGGGCCGACTAGTGCTCGTTATCTCGCTCTAATAATTGAGCCCCATTTACAACATCTCGAATAGAGAAAAATTTATGAGAAATGAGATACTAACGTATCTGGGGTTTCAAACCTCTAAGAAACATCCGCATCATACGTTTCTCATTCTCCACCAAATGAGGTGCAAACTGGATAACTCTGCAAACTTTGCCTCGTCTTTGAGACACCGTCATGTTGTTACTCGCTCGGTCTAATAAACTCCACTTCCTTCATACGAGCGAACACTTTCGGGAAAGTATTTGTCATTAAATAGTTTCAAAAGCGTCTCCCAAGACATGCCGAGTCTTGCGTTTGGATGGGTACGCTTCACAGACTCCCACCGATGATCGCTTTCGCCACGGAACATAAAGGTGGCGAATGGAACCTTCTGTTCCTCCGTGCATCCCAAGACATCGAATATCTTGGTAATTTGCTTGACCCATGTTTACGCCATGATCGGATCTGGCTTTCCCTTAAATTTCGGTGGTCCCAACTCTTTGAAGCTGCTTTGTTTGTGACAACAAGTGAATTGCTATCATTTCCTCCCTGTATTTTGAACACGAGTCTCCTAAATCGATTTTGCATGAGCGCAAAAACTTCTAAACATTCCTCGTTCATCATCGCTTTCGATTGGTGTTGTTCACGGGAGGAACATTGCCGACTGTTACGCGTTCTCCTCGTTGGTGAGTGATCTGAGCGTCTCCACGGTCTCATTTCCATTGTTAATATTCTCGATCGACATTCTCAAAATCTTTGTCATAAAATAAGGGTTAATTAAGGAAATCAATATATCATATAATATCCCTATATATCTTGACCAACTAACAAATAAGCTTAGGTAGGACACACTAGCGAAGGATTTATTCGTCTCTCCCTCCTAGTTCTATTCCCGAACTCCATGGAGATCATATCCTAAGCTCGATACCATTGTGACACACCCCAAAATAGGTATACATCACCCATTACGAGGTTGTCAATACATAGATGCGAAACAACTACAACTTTATTATTACAACAAGAAAGCGTGAGTTTGAATACAAATATTATCTTCTAGACAATATCTATACTCAAATAAATTCTCATCACATTTATTGATACATTATTTTACAAAATGGTGAGGACTACTAAACAACTCTTTCTAGAACCTTCATTCCATACCCCAGACTGCGTACTTCATTTATATTCGCGCCTCACGAGAAGAAAAATGGAACAAAAGGAAAAGGGTGAGCTCAACTAGCCCGATAAAGAATATTATGACTAAGATAATATACAACAAATTATCGTTAGTCTTCAACAGGAAAAATCTAATAGAATACAATAGACAACAAATTTTAAATCAATATTAGCGGTGAAATAATAATTCATTAGAAGAGTTAAGTAGAGAATGCAAACTACTATCTTCTATGTATGAATTTAAAAGTTCAAAATCTATCTTTTATCCCTGTAACATCAATCAATATACATCGGAATCAAATATTCATCTTTGCACTCTCAGGCCAAAGATATTCATCGATTGGTCATGTTCATCTAAACACTGTTCATCTTTGCACTACGGGCCAAAGATATTCTTGAGAAATCATTCATCTTCTGCAGACTCTGGGCCAAAGATATTCCATAATATCATCATTTAAAGTGAAGATGATGAAAATATTTTTAAAGAAAGCGAATCCGGTGAAACAAAATGACAAGGATTAAGGATTAAGGATTCGTACTTGGTTTTATCCACGTCAAAAATACCTCAAAAATAATCATAGTGGTGTAAAATTCAAGAATGATCAAAACATGGATACAATCAAAGCTAGTATCCGAATAGATATTTTGGACAAAAAGAAGAAGAAATTTTTATTTTTAAATTGAATAGTGCCAGTATCGTGAATAGTAACTCGACACCAAAAGATAGAAATTTCACAAAAAAACATCTTCACGCTTCATGAATAGTACTTCGTGAATAGTAACTTCGTGAATAGTAACTCATGAATAGTAACTTCGTGAATAGTAACTCATGAATAGTAACCTCCGAGCATGAAAAAGTTCCAAATTTGATAAAAGTTCCAACCAATATTTCAAAGATAATGATATTGAAGAAATAATATCATTTGAGAGAAGAAAATAACATCCTTACCTCGAAAGATTAGTACTTTCTAATTTGGAATCTAAGGGTATAGTCTTTGAAGGAACTTGCAGACCTGTCTAACAATACTCAAAGTATACTCAAAATACTCACAAGAATACGCTCGATAATATAGAGAGAAAACTTGGTTTACGGTGTGATTTTCAATTCTAACCTAAGCACTCTATTTATAGGAAAATGCTTAGAACACAAAAGCAGAAAATTTAATATAATATTAATATATTATATATAAATTCCTCACGCACACAATCTATGATCTGAATTCAGCCATGCTTGACAACAAATAAGTCTACCAAATAAATTAAAAACGTTTTTATTATTTAAAATAATTAAAACTTCCAAAAATCAATTATTCAAGAATTTGAACATCAATAATTCATAATAAATAGCCCTTTTATCAGAAAATTCAGAATCTCGCGTGTTTTTATAGGAAATTCAATTCTCTACAACTTTGCGGAAGAAAGTTTTCCAAATTCCAAATGAAATTGACCAAAATCCACAAACGGGCAATTTTACAAAATTTATAATCAAATTTCGATCGATAAATGGGGTCCCATGAGCATGTTTAACATGTTTTAAACATTTATTGCAACAAAAATACTCTTCCTCCTCGTATACTCATATATCCCACATTCGTTGTAAAAATATCACCATTATTATATTATTAAAATATAATAATATATTTAAAAGAATTATTTTATCGAGAAAAAGATAAAATTTCAATTTTCAACAATTGTCACATTAAAATTTTCTCCATCTATATCCACATAAAATCAATATTTTCCTCATCATATGAATCAATAATTAATTATTCACAAATAATATTACAGAATCACAATATTGACAACCGAGGTGAGTTTCTAGGAAGAGGAGGCTTTCAATAAGAATTTCTTCTTCTTGGTAGCGCAATTAGGTGACCAAACCTCTCCTTAGATGCAGAACTTTCTAGACATTGCCAATAATGTTATCTAATAATATTATTAGGATAATATGAATTATTGCTTCGATAATGAAAAATATTGTGTAATGACAATTATTGAAAAACAATGATATATAAAATATCAACGCAACAATTATTGAATCAATAAAATATTGAAGCGATAATTCTTGTAACCATTATTGAGTAGTGCCTTCTTACGTAAGAATCAATAATTGGTGCAATACCGCAATCTTCTTTGTGTTTTAACCAATAGAGTATTTTACTAAATATTAATGGTAACAACTACGTAGTTATTTTTAACCAACTTATATTTGTCGTTTTCTTCATCCAATCGCTTTACGTTATGGGGCCCACATTGGTCATTTTGCACTGTCGTCATTGAATATTCCCCGACGAGACGAATATTCCACGACCAAACGAATATTCCAAACAACAATGAATATTTTATAACCACTTGCTTATTTTGAAATATTTGCGTATTTTACCCTAACTATCCACATTAATCACATCAACCCTTACTATTTCAAAATAATAAATAGAGAAAATTAAATTTCATTAATAATAAGTTGGGGTCTTACATATGCTCATTTCGTTTTTCAAAGATATATACTCCATAATAATCAACTGACCCATATTTAAGGCTGGTGGACATATTTCAAAATTAAAGTTGTTTATTTAAAATCTTTACTGATTGAATCTGTTAGGATAGTTTCTATAAAGCCATAGCTATTAATTACTGTTACCTAAATTAAAGCATCAGTACTTGTTATGGGTAAGAATGAATTTGGACTTAATTACTGTAAAGTGGTTTCGAGCTAAAATCAAGTAATCAGTTAATTACATTCGTGCTTGCCTTAATTGAAAGAATTCATTGAAGATATTGATTAATAGTGTTTTCTATTTCTTCTAGCATTTTTATTGTATGCTGAGTATTAAATTAGTGGATCTATTATATATATAATTGATAATATGCATATAGATAATGGATCAGAATGCATGTATAATATGGTTGTTAGTTCCCGAAGGCACAATAATTATCTAGAAGGGGGGGTTGAATAGATATTTAAAAATTCTTTTCGTTTTAACTTATTAGTTGCTAATGATTAAAATACAGCGGAATTAATATTTGTTTTAATCTCCCTTAAGATAGTGAGTTAATGAGAATGAGACAGTTATAGCACTTATAGCAGATATAACATTTATTGCAAGAATATAATAGACACGGTCGTTTTAAGTGGTTCAGAGCACTTAAAGCTCCTAGTCCACTCATCTATTCCTCGAGTAGGAAATCTACTAAAGATGTCTTTTACACTTTCTGAATCTCACAGATTCCTTCTAGACCAGCAGTCTAGAAACTTCTTAGTTCACTCTTGAACTCTTCAAGTCCAGCAGACTTGACTCTTCACAGTTCACTTAGAACTCTTCAAGTCCTTCTGACTTGGAACTCTTACTTCAGTTGATTAGTAGTTGTTGAGTTCTTGGTTATTACTACTCAGTTGCTGTTAAGCACTTGTTCGAAAGAACTGAGTAGCTGAGCAAGCTTTTTCTTTTTCTCAGATCGTAGAGTTGAGCGTTGAGTGTTCTTGTGCGTTTTGTTCAATGCTTGCTTGCTTCTCTCATCTGCATATGTTCTGTATATATGTGATCCTTGAAATCTATCCGTTGAAGCCTTTTGTTGAAGCATTAAATGCGTTTGACATTTCTGATATTTGATGGAGACTTTTCTTCACATCTCCTAACTTGCATTCTAGCCCATTAACACAGCAGACTGCTTTCTCACCTAACACCTGAAAAGGTGTTTTCCTCTGTCCTATGGTCATTTCCTTAGCTTCTTGAATAGGTTTCTTTTGTTATATACTAAGGATAACTTTTGTACCGTTGGGACTGGTGAGGACTTCAACATTTAAAACCCATTCCACTTTAGTTGCAATTTGTCTTTCATTCAGATGGTAGGGCTCGATGCTTCTGACACACGGCAGATGATACTTTACGATCCAGATCGTGGTGTCTTGTTACCTTGGTGCTTGGTCTGATGTTATCAAGTAAGAGCACTACGATTTCTCTTAAAGACCTGCACACTACGATTTTCACTTGCTGGTTTTGCAGGCTCTACGTTTCCGAGAGCACACTACGATCTTCGAGTTGGCTCGATAAACGTTGGGACCACTCTGCGATTTTCGACGAGGTCCTTCAAGGCAGGCACACTACGATCCTCGATGCTCTACTTTTCTGCCTTGGCTTCTGTAGTCTTGATAAGCTAGATACACTACGATCTCTCCGAAGCCTATCTATTACATCTCAAGATCAACCTAACAAGTTTGATCTTCTTTTCTATACATTCATTTACAGAATGATACACATTAAGAGTTTAGATCAACCTAACAAATTTAATCTATCACTAAGTCCTTGTACAAATATTCCTTCAAGGACTTTACAAATAATCATGAGCATTTACATTTAAACATCAAATCAAAATATGCACTCTCCCAACAATCTCCCCCTATTTGATGTTGACATAATCAAGGAGATTTGTTGTCATGATTATTAGTTTCTAGATGCAATTGCAGGAAAGTAAACATGACTTAATATTTCAGAAATGAAATTTCTAGAGAATAAGCATGAATTTATTGATGTTCGAAGAATATTACAATTTAGTTTTACATCAATAAGAATTTAAAGTTTCACTTTTCTCTATTTCCTTGATCTTTTGCGAGGTGGATTGGCATACTCCTCAGCTCTTCTTTTCCTGCTTGCTTCATCCCACCTGGATAGATCTTTCAGCTCACGAGGACTTAGCCTAGGATTTTGATAATGCCTATTCATGAATGCAGGATTTCTATTTGGCATTCTAAAGCCTGTGGTGGTGACATTTTGTGAGCTGGTAGCTGGCCCTATCACTACAAGAAATCACACATTTTATGACAAATTTTTTTGCCACGCACAAAATTTTGTCATAATTTGTTAATTAATAATTATGAAATTCATAATCGTCATTAAAACTTTTGCTTTTGTGACGACATTTAATTTTGTTATTATTAATCATTTATATCGTCATTAATTTACACATTTGATGGCGATTAACAAATTTTTGTCATAATTTATTTTAGAGGTAGAATTTCGTACCAAAATTTTGGAGGGAAACCTTTTAGTGACATGTTTGTAATAATCTATGACAGTATTTATTGTTACACAATATTTCTTTCGATGACAACATAATAGTTTGTCATTAATTATTTGTAAAATTTAGTGACAATGTGATTTCATCACTAATGTTCACATTTAATGACGCCAAATACAAATTCATCACAATTTTATTTGGAGGCAATAATTTTTTGAAAAATTTTGGAGAAATTTTTTTTAAAGACGAAAAGAATAATTTACAACAATTTATATTGTTATAAATACCAATATTATATGACGAGATAATAGTTCGACTAATTAGATGAGTGGATAAGTGACAAAAATGGTTCGTCATAAATTCATATATTTAGTGACAGTACGTAATATCGTCACAATTTTATTTGGAGACAAAAGAAATTTAAGAAATTTTGGAAGCAAATTTTATAAAAACGAAAAATTAATAATTTATGACAATTTTAATGTCACAAATACCAATTTTGTATGACTAAATAATAGTCATCACTAAATGTCCAAATTTTAAAAAATTAATTTTTAAAGCCACTAAACGCCCCAATTTCATTTAAAAAAACAAACAGAAAAGTCAATAATAAAATTTACTATTTTACTAAGGACCGTTTTATAAAAATATTTAACTAAGAATTTCTATCAGTGCAAGAAATTATAGTTGTAGTGAAGGAAAAAAATATAGTGACAATATAGTTATTAACGAAAGAAACATCCTTCACAATTTAATTTTTTTTTCTTTTGCAAAATTGAGGTGGTAGATGGATATTTGGTGCTAATTTATGAATAAAATTTTCTAGGAAAAAAATTATTAATGAATGAATTATTGCTCATTATATATTATTTTTTATAGATTTTTTGTGAAAAATAAAATTGGTCACTGTTTTGTTCTAAATAAATTTTTTTGAATTAATTGTGGCGAATATAAATTGTAATATAAATACATTAATTTTTTTATAGCAACACATTTATTTTTAATAAGACTTTTTAAGTAACTTACGATATCGCCGCTGAGATGGAGTATTGAGAGCTGGAAAACCAAGACGGCTTTGCAGCTTCCCGAATACCCAGATGAAGCTGAGCTTAACAAAGTTCTCAAAACCCTCCAGTCCTTCCCTCCGATCGTTTTTACCGGAGAGGCGAGGAATTTGGAGGAGCGTTTGGCGGATGCGGCCATGGGGAAGGCTTTTCTATTGCAAGGAGGGGATTGTGCTGAGATCTTCAAGGAGTTCAGTGCTAATAATATTCGTGATACTTTTTGGATTCTTCTTCAGATGAGTGTTGTTCTTATGTTTGGTGGACAAATGCCTATTATTAAGGTATTACTAATAAAGCTTACACCTTTTCAATGTTTGATTTATTTCTGTAATGTGATATGTCTAATCATATTTGAAATTTAATAATTTTGTTATATGGATTTTCAGTAATTGAAGTTTGATTTAGGGATTGTTGTCCTTTAATTGTTTTTGGCCAATTGAAATTTTATCTGTTTATATGGGTGTTGAAATTTGATTGTTTTTTCCTAGTTGATTCTGGGAGGAATCCAGAATCTTTTAAATTATTTAATTTGGTCAATTATGGATTCTCTAAACTATTAGTATTTTTTTTTTCATTTACTGTCTAGGTGGGAAGAATGGTTGGTCAATTTGCGAAACCTAGGTCAAACGCGTATGAGGAGAAGGATTGAGTAAAATTGCCAAGTTATAAAGGACACAACATCAATGGTGATGCTTTTGATTTAAAATCAAGAACTCCAGATCCTCAAAGACTGGAAAGGGCTTATACTCAAGCTGCCGCAACTCTCAACCTTCTCAGGTCATTTGCAACTGGAGGTTATGCTGCAATGCAGAGAGTCACACATTGGAATCTTGATTTTGTAGAGAACAGTGAGTACTTAAACATTGACCTGCCATATTTTCTGTTTACATCTTTTGAACAATATTTTTTAAACAACTGTATGGGCTATGGGTTATTGTTGTCTAAATTTTTTAAATACTTGGAGTTATACTTAGTCTCACTCCAAAGCCAAGTTCTTAAAACTAGCAAGTTAGCGTGTCATTTAGTAATTTCTCCCAAACCTCTTCATCTTTTTCAAGAAAATGAGAGTGTCTTAAATGGACATACTAATATGGAGAGTCAGATTATATTGTAATTTTAAGCAGCATGCAACAGATTTTGTTTAAAAATCAGAACTCCATCCAAGCACAAATGCAGAAACTTGACTTCCTTTAATATTAGTGTCATTGATCAAGAGAAATCATTTGACTTGAAACATATTGTACTAAACGAATTTTCAAGGTACTTAACCAGTTGCGTATGATCTTAAAGTTGTGATATGAGTGTCACTCATGTTCGGCTATAATTATTTCTTTAACATGAACACCTACTTTAAGTTGTACTCTGTTTGCACAAATGTTCAATATATTGTTTTGATCTGCCTTTTGGATATTGTTTGTCTTCGTGAGGGTCTGGAATTTTGTCGAGTAGATGTTAGTGAAGAGACCATTTTCTCATTTGTTTATAGATGCTGTATATGACCACACTTCTCGTAAACTAACAATAACTGTAGCATTAGAGCAGCGTTATTTAACATAAAAGCTACAGTACAACAATCCATTCACTTTATGTAATTATAAAAGTTATTATCTAGTTTGTATCTATCTATTTTTTTTTAGTTTGTGGCCAAATAAATAAGTGAATGGGTATTTTAAGTTCATTTAATATGATGTATTAAGTAGTGGTAACATTTGTTCTTGGATATACTATGCTTAAATTTGGCCGCACAATGTAATATATGAATCTAATCCATGAAAGATGATATACTATGCTTGTATTTGACAATACCATGTAATTTATGAATGTACTCATGAAAGAAAATTTTACAATTTTGTACCTTAGGAGTGGATATTAGAATGTTACAAAGAGAATGAACTTGTTGATATTGAAACCTACCTTATGCATGCTGGTACGTAAACCATGGCGGAAACAAAGTATATCTCATGAAAAAATCTCAGGTCTGTGTTGCTGTCATCATTTTATAATAGTTTCAATGAATTGTTGGAATATTGAGCATGCCCTGTCTTTTGTATTTGTATATTTTCCTTTTGATCAGTACGCTGGATTGCAATGTTGGATATTCAACCCCAGCAGGGTCTTGCCTAGATTTCCGTGGGAAGGCATACTCTTGTTAGAAATCTTAGAGCAACCAGACAAGGACATGATCTGCATTCACAGAAAGTCTTGCTCCTAGGCACAAGTGAAGCAACAAACATTGAATCTGTTACATGAATCATAAATATCGTTATGTTGGCTGGATCATGGATAATGGAGCATTCCATTTGTGATTATGGATTGCAGGTTCGGTGTAATATGGGGATAATACTTAGTTTTGAACCCATCACTTTCATACGTTGTTCTCCAAATACTTGTAGATATGTATTATATATCTTTTGAGGTTTCTTTGTATTTCTCACACTCATTTTAGTGTATAATATTCTTTTGGAAATGATATTATTAATTTTTACAATAGGTTGACTGAAATTTTTATGTTTTTTCTATTTATTTTTAAATGAGATTTTGGATTTAATTGTGCTTATAGATTAATACAATAAATTAGTTAATATAAAACTAAATAAATTGAAAATAAATTATAATTAAAATATTAAATGGCAACTACATAATTGTAATTTTAAATATATTATTAGGTGACGAATTGTTTTATCGTCATTTATTTTCTTATTTTTGGTGACGATAAACACAATAACATGACGAAAGAATAATCATAAATATGACAATATTGCAGTCATTAAAATTAGATGATTTAAATAGTGTGACATATTTTCGTCACTATAACAATATCCTTTAATGACGAAGAAAGATTTTCGTCATTTAATGTACTAAGTTTTTATGACAAAATATAATATAGAGTGACGAAAGTTTCATTCAAATAGTGACGCTATTAATGTCACTAAAAGTAATTAATTATAATGACAATGATGTACATCGTCACCATAAGTTAAAATATTTAGTGACGACATCAAATATTATCAAATAAACCTTTTACCACGCTCATACGGTGACGCTCTTTGTGACGATTAACACACGTCTCCAAATATTTTAGTGACGAAAAATAAATTTTATATGACAAATTTTAGCGTCATTTTTTGTGTAATTTCTTGTAGTGATACTCCTTATTGGCTGAGCCATTAAAATTTCCTGCTGATCAGGTCGTTGAGTTTGAATGCTGGATCGTGGAGTCAGTTGGTGGAATTGTCTAGTAGGAGGACTCCTTGAAGATTGACTTTGAAGTTGTCCTCTGCCTCTGCCCTTTCCTTGAACTCCTTTCCCTTTATTTGTCCTCTTCCTCTACCCTTTTCTTGAACTTCTTTCCCTTTATTCTCCCCCTTTATGTTAGCATCAAGGGTTCGAATGTCTTCGGATAGGCGAGTCACTCCTTGGTCTAGCTCGTTGAGTTGGCTTTGGGTTTGAGCAATGTCCACTAGATTTTCCTTAATCAAAGCTTCAGATCGAGCTTCCCTATTTTTGAGGATGGCTAGAACATTGTCAGTTTGCTGTCCTTGGTTTACGTAGGATTGTTGAAATTCTTTGACGGCGGTTTTTAAATTTATGATGTTCTACATCATAAGTTTATTCTGGGCTTCCTGAGTGTTCTGTAATGCAAGAACAACATCTCTGTGTCTTTTGGCTGCCAGGAAGTGAATATCATCCTTGTCCTTTATGTTTTTAATCATTTCCTTGATGATCTCCCTCAGCTTCTTAGTAAGCTCAACGTTTAGGGTGCCTGGGAGATTGTTTGCAAGCGTGATGATCATTTTGGTCGATCGAGATGAATGAGTTACGTGTGAGCTTGAGGCTATCATCGATGTCTTTGATCACTTTCTTGACACTTCGTTAACTCGACTTTGGTAGCTAGATCGATAGGAGTTCGTTGAGTCGGGAAATGTGGTGGAGGGATGTTTTCTTGTATTGATCTTGCGAGGAGTAGAGGCAAGATCAAGGTTGAAGTATTCATTGGTCGACGAAGAGGGAATATCTGAGTGAGGGGACTTTGTTTGAGTGTTTGAAGAGGGTGGCTCTACGAATTGTGCCTGGGACTCTACAACTGGGCTAGAGTCAGCACTCGTAGAGATGATGGGAGTTGGGATTAATATGAAGTTTGACACATTTGGTTCATCAGTTATAGAATTTTGAGATTCTGTAACTGGGGATTGACTTGGTGGATTTAGAACTACTTCCAACCAGCTTGGAAATTCATAAAACTGGCTGGCAAAAGACAGTGCATAGTGATTCACTCTAAAAAGGATTGGGATGGTTAATACCTCATGCACTAATCTTGAAGAGTGACCATTCGTTATCAGCTTCTTGGCAAAGTTCACGTTTCCTGGGAATCCATGAGCTAGCATAGAGTGATAAGTGGGTTTTATACCTACTTATTGGATATCAATTCACGAGAACTATACCCATCTCAAGTACATTTTAGTGTGTTTTTAGTTGCATTTCGTGTTATTTTGCATTGCATATACTGAGAACTCCTTTGGTGTGAAAGTGCAAGAAATGGCATAGCTAAGCGTTGGTTGGTGGCAATGAAGCTAATGGAGGTATGACACGAGTGTCGATTGGAGAAAAGGAACTAAGCAATGGTGGACAAAAGAGCAAAAGTGGCATGTCAAATGAACAAGGTATCATGGCAAGGAAGTAGCAATGACAGACTTTAAGGCTGCAGATTTTAGGAGCAGCCAGCAATTGTCAGTGCTAAAACGCCTGCACTTCCTTACCGGACCGAGTGATTTTACACTCATGGCTTGCGCGCATGTTAACAAAGGACCTTGTAGCGTAGTAGTCGATCAAGTCACGCCTTTATTTTAATTTTTAAAATTGAAGTGTTGGAGTTTATATAAACGATTATGGTTGGCACCAGACGTATCTATCTTTAGCTTTTACATGTTTTCATAATATAGAACTAGGGTTTTACGCTTTAAGAGATTTCCATTGATGAACCAAGCATAGACCTATTATTTTCTACTTCTTCTTTGGATTTCAATCATTGTGGGTGAACTACTTTTATGTTGTTGGAGAATATTGAGGATTTGAACGTTACGTTTGGATTATAATCAGCAATTGGGTTTGATTGATTCTATCGTCTCTCTTTTAATTGTTTATTTATTTTCCATGTGTTGATTTGATCCCATAATGGCTTTCGGTTCAGCGATGAACTAAACTCCATTATGGGATTCTAACGGATTTTAATATGTAGTCTAATTGATCGCTTGATTGCTGGACTGTTTGTGTATCATCAGGAATTTCTATCATGGTTGATTTGAATGCATGAATGATTGATCACCATTCATTTTATATACTTGCATGGAGTTGAAAAATAACATACAAGTATGGTTGTAATCATGATAGCATGCGTACTGATTTACTTAGCTTTATATTTCGTGAACCAGATAGAAATATACTGTTTCACTGTATGAGTTATACGAGGGCTTGTGCTTAAATTCGATATGGCTGCAATTTCACATAGAAATATAGTGATCTTGGTTTTATTGAAGATTACATGATGTATATTGTATGTGGATGTTATGTAAGTAGGTCATAATACATTGAAAAATGGTTATGTCTGTGTTTGTGCTCTTGGCTAATTTCCTATGATATGTGAATAATCTTGCATGACGGTGGCAATTAGATGAACTATTAAATGAAGTTAGGATCCCATTATTTCCAGATTTGATTAATTACATTAATATTCTTCTGTTAGTTATTATTTGAGTTTAGAGTAATTCACCATCATAAACATTAGTTTAAGCGTATAAAAATAGTGATTTAGTTGATGCATAATAGTTTAATTTAGAAATATTTCTCCGTGGATCGATACTCAACTTACTCTGTATTGCTTGTTGACACATGTATACTTGCATGAGTTAGAGCTCTTTTGTTAGAACTAAAAAAGAGGCAACACAGAGATGGCTGGATATTCTTTGAAGCTCCAGAACATGTAATTCTAGGAGTTTAGAATTTGAGCTTGATGAAAAGGCATCATGGGTAGATAAGAGAACAGCTGCTCATAGTTAGCCTTTCTATGCCCATTGCAGCCCACAGCTATGATCTCAACTTCATCATTTTCGTCCTCTTCTCTGTCTTCGTTCAAAGATTCCACTATATCAATGACTTCATTTTGTTCTTGCTCTGGTTCTCCCTCAATTTCTGCAGGAACATCTACTTCTGTAGTGGGGATGTCATGAGGCTCCCCTTTAGCATGATCATCCATCTGTAGGACTAATAACTCCCCCTCAGCTGGAGCATTTTCTATCATGAGAGTTTCAGGTATCTCCCCCTCAGCTTGAGCTATGTCCTTTTGGCTTTCTTTGGATAGTTCCTTTTCAGCAGCCATCTTCTTGTCTTCCTCCTTAAGCACTCCTTCATTTATAAGGATGTACTTCTTGACTAATTTTCGTCTTGGTTTTCTAGGCTGAGCCACAGCCTCAGGACTTTCCTCAGCTTCAACTCTGTCCTGTTGATCAATTAGACCATATGGTGCAACAACTTCCTTGCTTGAGGTGATCAGTCTGGTCTCTACGATTGGTAGAGACTCGATGATCGAAGAGACAGATGGCCTCTTGGACTTGTGACTGATTTTGTTCTTCTTCAGCAGTTGTGATATGGTAGCTCTATCTTCATCTGCCTCAACCAGCTGTTCCTTTCTCCTTAGGATTCTCAGAGTCTCAATATCAGAGGACTCTATAGGTATATTAGTGGTAGACCCTTGAGGTTCTTCTACCATCCTAGTCTTTAGCTTTCTCTTTCCCTTGCTTTTTCTGATAAGGGCAGTGGGTTCTTCTTTGTTGATCTCTTCCTCTTCTTCTTCAGTCTCTTTGACGACTGACATGTTTCCTGGAATCCCTGATTCCTTTAGATCACCAGTTTTTCCACTGGACTCAGACATCATACGAACATTTTCTACTGGATTCCTTTTTCCAATTTTCAAATAGTTGATGGGTCATCCGTCTGTTTGGGTTCATGGACTCTCTTTCATTTTCACCAATTTTGTAACCTAGAGCAGACTGTAGGATGATGCTTATAAAATGACCGTAAAACATCTTTTGAGGGCTCTTTGTCTTCTTCGAGCTTAGGATCCATTTTCCTATCCACTAAAGTAGTGGAGCTCCATAGTTGAGCTGTATGCCACAACTTATGGCAGCATATACACTTCCCAACAATATCAGCCAAAAATTCATACCTCTGAGGAAACTCCTTCTTCTTGTATCCTTTGACATTGGGGAATTTCTTGTGATGCATCTTCTTAAGCCCTACATAGAAATCGATGCCGTCTAAAAACCAAAAGCCTTTGGATTTGAAGCCTAGGGCTAGGTTGATGTTCTCAGCCTTTATTTTGATTTCCACATCCTTGACTCTCGTCGTGAGGACTTCATTTTCGAATGCCCCATTTCTGTAAAACTCCTTTATTAACTTTGGGTAGATCCAGGTACTCGTACCCAGAGCGTCTTCGAGACCTGCCTTCTTTATCAATGTCAGAGTCTTGTGAAATTTGGGTTCAGCGGTTTTGAACTCATCGAAGCATAGTCTGTAGCTAGAGACGATGTTGGAGGCTGCCATTGATTTGTTTGCAAGAAGTATGGTTGTCTGAACTTTCTTAAGAGTTAGCGTTTCTGCTTGTAGAGAGAGAGAGAGAGAGAGAGAGAGAGATAAGCTTTTTGAACTTCTGATTTCAAAAAGGCATTTTCAAACTGTACTTGTAGTTTCCCTCTCTCCATTTTTGTTTAGTGGGGCAGATGTCAAATTTTGTTTGGCTCTACGAGTTTGACAGAAGAGGATTGTACTGAATTTCCCTTAGCTCGTTCTGAGCTAATGTGTCCTTGGGGAGGACTACGATCGTTGAGGTGGCCTTTGTAATTATTGAGTCTGAGCTGTGATCGTCAAGTCTGCTCAGCATTCGTCATGTCTGTTCAGTAATCGTCGTGTCTACACTACGATTGTCGAGTTTTTCCAGCAATCGTCGTGTCTGAACTACGATCGTTGAGTCTGTCCATCAGTCGTCGTGTCTGAACTACGATCGTCGAGTCTGACCGGATCCTTGTGATGAGTTTTTGACTTAGCATTCTTTTAAGGTAACTCAGGAAGGGTCAACCTCATAGAGTGAATCAAGGGTTAGGTTTGTTCCTGAGGCGCTTATCAGAGGGATTGCTTTGTTTTGAACTTTCTCATCACATGATGCTCCCTTGTTTTGTTGATGGGGCTTCTGCCATCGTTGAGTCTGCACTATGATCGTTGGGTCTGAGCTATGATCGTTGAGTCTTAAGTTACTGCAGCTCTGCAATCGTGGACTTCCCTTGATCATGTCTACGATTTCAACCATAGCCTTTATATCTGTATGGTTAGCACATACTAGAGCATATAATTCATGGTTGTAAATTAAGCATTCCTAGCTCACTTATTAACTTGTTAAACCTGGATTCATCTAGAGGCTTTGTAAAGACATCAACAAGTTGATTTTCAGTAGGGATATATTGCAAAGATATAGTTCCATTTTGTACATGATCACTAATGAAGTGATACCTTATTTCTATATGCTTAGTTCTAGAATGCATGACAAGATTATAAGTTATTGATATGGCACTTGTGTTATCACAGTGAATAGGTATGGATTTGAATTCAAACCTATAATCTGCTAGCTGATTTTTCATCCATAGGATCTCGAAAGTACGGCCAGTTGCCAAAGATCAATGTATTAAACCTGCGGTTGAAGTAGAATCTTTGAAATTTGCTTCTTGCTAAACCAGGACACAAGTCTGTTTCCTAGCAATTGACATGTGCCACTAGTACTCTTTCTATCTATTTTGCAGCCTGCAAAATCAGTATATGTGTCTCCTGTTAGTTCAAATGAGGACTACTTGGGATACCAAAGCCCCAAGTGAGGTGTACCCTTGAGATACCTGAAAAATCCTCTTTACAGCAGTTAAATGTGATTCTTTAGGGTTAGCCTGAAATCTAGAACAAATACATGTTGCAAACATTATATACGGTCTCTTGACGAGTTAGATATAAAAGAGAGCTATCATACCTCGTATTGAGTTATATCAATACTTTTACCTTTTTATCTTTGTCGAAGCTTGGTCATAGGAGCAATTGGGGTTTTTTCATGGGAGAGGCCGATTCCATGCCATACTTCTTAAGTAAGTCTTTAATGTACTTGGCTTGGTTTATGAATATTCCTTCATCGATCCGCTTTACTTGCGCAGTCGAGGAAGAAGTTGACTCACCCATCATGCTCATTTCAAACTTGCTCTGCATAAGCTTAGAGAATCTCTTACATAGCTTTTCATCAGTAGAACCAAAAATAATGTCATCAACATATATTTGAACCAATAAGACTTTGTCTTTATGCTTTCTAAGGAATAATGTGGTATCTACTCTACCTCTAGTGAACCCATTTTCAATAAAGAAGTTAGTTAGTGTTTCATACCATGCTCTAGGTGATTGTTTAAGACCATATAAGGCTTTGTCTAATCTATAAACATAATTAGAAAGAGATGAATTGATGAAACCTGGAGGTTGCTCTACGTAGACTTCTTCTTGAAGTTCACCATTCAAGAATGCACTTTTGACATCCATCTGAAAGACCTTGAATTTCATGTGAGCAGCAAAGGCAAGGAAGATTCTGATGGCTTCTAGTCTAGCAACAGATGCAAATGTCTCATCGTAGTCAATGCCTTCTTCTTGAGAGTAGCCCTTGGCCACTAGTCTTGCCTTATTCCTGGTTATTACTCCATCTTCATCCATCTTGTTTCTGAAGACCCACTTGGTTCCAATGATAGGATGACTCTTTGGTCTTGGCACCAATCTCCATACTTTGCTTCTTTCAAATTGGTTAAGTTCTTCTTGCATGGCTTCTATCCAACTGGATTCTCCCATAGCATCCTCTATTTTCTTAGGTTTCATTTGTGACAGAAAGCTTAGATAGAAACATTCATTCTGGGTGGCAGCTCTTGTTTTGACTCTTGCACTCGGATCTCCAATGATTAAATCTTGAGTGTGATCTCTTTCCCATCTGTTTCCTGTTGGGGCATCTGTCCTTATGCCTTCTTATCTTAGGCCTTCAAGATTTATTTCTTCTTCTTGGTGTGGAGTTTCGTTGTCTGGCATAGGCCTCTCTACGATCTCATTTCCTTGCTCAACGATTTCACTATCTGGCACTACGATCGTAGTGTTGAGCTCGACGACCTCATTCGTAGTGTCTGAATTGTCGATCATAGTATCTTAGAGCTCTATTTTGTCTAAGTCTGTCTCATCAAAGATGATGTGAATCGAGACTTCAACACTCAGTGTCTTCTTGTTAAACACTCTGTAGGCCTTACTGTCTGTGGCATATCCAAGAAAGATTCCTTCGTCTGACTTGGGTTGAAACTTTGTCAAGTACTGCTTCCCATTGTTGAGAATATAACATGCACAACCGAATACATGAAAGTAGCTGACACTTGACTTTCTTCCTTTCCACAGTTCGTAGGGTGTCTTCTTGATCGTAGAGTGTATGAGTGATCTGTTCTGAGTGTAGCATGCAGTGTTGACAGCTTCTACCCAGAAGTATTCAGACAGATGGGCTGCAACTAGTAGAGTTATTCCAGCCTCTATCAAAGTTCTGTTCTTTCTCTCAACTACTCCATTTTGTTGAGGAGTTTGTGGAGCTGAGAAGTTATGACTGATGCCATTGTCTGTGCAGAACTGGTCCATTTCTGAGAAGTCGAATTCTCTGCCATGATCACTCCTTATAGCCTTGATTTTCTCTCCTTTCTCGTTCATCACCAGCCTGAACATCTTGATCAGTTGGGGGCTCGTTTCATCTTTAGAGGTTAGGAAGAATACCCATATGAACCTGGTGTAGTCGTCGACTATGACCAGTGAGTATCTCTTCCCTCCGAGACTTGTTGTTGGAATTGGCCCGAATAGATCCATGTGGAGCAACTGTAGGGGCTTGTCAATTGAGTTGACAGTTTTACTTTTGAATGAGCTTTTGGTCTGCTTTCCAAGCTGACAGGCATTGCATGGCCTTTCTTTGTCGAAGCTGAACTTGGGTTGGCCTGCAACAAGATCTTTAGAGGCTAGTCTGGACATGCTTTTAAAGTTGAGATGAGACAATCTTCTATGCCATAACCAGCTCATTTCTTCAGATGCTTTAGCCAGAAAGCATATTGTCTCGTCTGAGCTCAGTTGTCCAAGATTTACTGTGTAAACATTTCCTTCTCTTGTTCTGGTTAGCTTTACAGCAGATGTCTTCAGGTCTCTGACTTGACACTGATTGTTGAGGAATGTTACTTGATGACCCTTGTCGCAGAGTTGGCTAATGCTTAGAAGATTGTGTTGTAGTCCTTCCACATAGGCCACTCTACTGAAGGACACTGCTCCATTTCCAGCTGAGCCATATCCTCTTGTCTTGCCAGAGTCGTTATCTGCAAAGATGACTGAGGGACCTTCCTTTTCTATGTAGTTAGACAAAAGGGCTTTGTTCCCAGTCATGTGCCTTGAGCATCCACTGTCTAGATACCAGGTCGTGATCGTGGAGCTATTTTCCCGTGGTAACATTAAACCTTCATTTTGGTATCCATATTTGTATTGGTCCTATTTTGTTAGTACCCTTGGGGACCCAAATCTGTTTGATCTTGGGTCTCACATGCATGGAATTATAATAGCACTTTGCAGCCTTGTGACCAATTTTATAGCACACAAAACATTTAATATGATGCATGCTTGTGTGTGTGTGAGAATTCATTCTCCATTTGGACTTTTGTCGTTCTTTAGTCATCCTCCTGTTAAACTGATTTTACTTCTTCCACATGTCCTTGGGTTTCATGAATTGTGAGGAGTGTACCTTACCTCTACTGTATCTTCCCCGTTGATTCGTAGAGTTGGTCTTACTTGACTCTACGATCCTTTGAGGTTGGTGAGTGGAGGATGGGTTACTCTTCTCTTTTCTGAAACCCAGGCCATCATGAGATCCTTTACTCCTTGGAGTATGGATGGAACCAGTAGAACAGGGTTGGGCTGGTTCTTCCTTCTGTGAGGATTTCACAAATGTAATGCCTCTACTAAAACTTGAAGTATTACTAATGCTAGTTTCCTTTATCTTTTCCACACATGGCTTTGAGGTGGATTCCTCAAAGCTTAAGCCTGTTCTGTCAAATGCACTTCTCTGACTAGAGAGTAGGGAGTCCATGGATAATGAGGATTTGTTCCATGTAGAGATAGTCTTTTCTAGTTCCTCAACTTTAGAGGTTAAACTCGACTCTCTTTGTGCACTGAGCTCATTGGTCTTTTTTAAGAACTTATTCTCAACCACAAGCTTGGAGAGAGAGTTAGTACTTAGAAGGGCTGTTTCCAGTTCTTCTTGAACTTTCTTTTTCTCTTCTTGAAGAAGTGAATAATCTTTTGACAGAACTCGGAACCATTTCATGTATTGATGCAGATCAGAGGTTATGCTATGCAGTGCAGTTCTTAAATCATCAATATCTACATCAGGAGAGTTGAAGTCAAATACCTCATCTATACTTACTTCATGTATGTTGGAGTTCTGTTTGTCTTTTGCACTTTTGGCCATTAGGCACAGATTTTCCATTTGGGGATCTTCATCTTCTCCAGATTCAGGAGTTGAGTCATTGTCTGAGTCACTCCACGATCCTCCAGCTACAAGGCCTTTTTCTCTCTCTTCTGAGGCCTTTTATTGCCTTTGTATTCCTTCTTTGTATGTGATTTCTTCTTTAGTTCTTCTATGAGAGGTTTGTTGCAATTGGCAATGAAGTGGTCAGGCTTCTTGAAATTGTAGCATAGATCATTCATTTGCTCCTGGCTGTTGTAGTTGCTGACCTTCTTTGGCTTGCTGGTTTTGCCTTGACGTACGAACCTTCTTAGTCTTTTTACCAGCATTACAAAGTCCTCATCATCGTCTTTGTGACGCCCCCAAAATAGGTATACACAACACCCATTCTGAGTCGCCAAATACATGGTACAGAAACAACTACAACTTTATTATTACAACAGTAAAACTGTGAGTTTGAATACAAATATTATCTTCTAGACAATATCTATACTCAAATAAATCCTCATCACATTATTGATTCATTATTTTACAAAAATGGTGAGGACTACTAAACAACTCTCTCTAGAATCTTCATTCCATACCCCGACTAGTACTCGCTACATTCTCGCCTCCTGAGAAGAAAAATGGAACAACAAGGAAAAGGGTGAGCTCAACTAGCCCGGTAAAGAATATTATGACTAAGATAATATACAACAAATTATCGTTAGTCTTCAACAGGAAAAATCGATAGAATACAATATACAACAAGTTTCGGATCAATATTCGCAATGTGAAATAATAATTCATAGAAGAGTTACGTAGAGAATGAAATCTACTATAATCTATGAATTTAATAGTCCATCATCAATATTTTATCCACAGTAACATCAATCAATATTCATCTCAAATCAAATATTCATCTTTGCACTCTACAGCCAAAGATATTCATCAATCGGTCATGTTCATCTCAACACTGTTCATCTTTGCACTAAAGGCCAAAGATATTTATCGATCGGTCATGTTCATTTAAACACTGTTCATCTTTTTTCTACAAGCCAAAGATATTCTTCAGAAATCATTCATCTTTGACTACTGGTGCCAAAGATATTCAATAATATCATCATTTAAGACCGAGGATGATGAAAATTATTTTTAAAGAAACGAATCCAAGGAAACAAAATGACAAGGATTAAGGATTAAGGATTCGTACTTGGTTTTACCCACGCCCAAAAATACCTCAAAAATAATCATAGTGGTGTAAAATTCAAGAATGATCAAAACATGGATACAATCAGAGTTAGTATCCAGAATAGATATTTTGGACAAAAAGAAGAAATTTTATTTTTTTAAATTGAATAGTCAGTATACGTGAATAGTCAGATATACGTGAATAGTATATCGTGAATAGTAACTCAGACACCAAAAGATAGAAATTCCACAAAAACATCTTCACGCTTCATGAATAGTACTCGTGAATAAGTAACTCGTGAATAAGAACTTTCTTGAATAGTAACTTCGTGAATAGTAACTCATGAATAGTAACCCATGAATAGTAACCCAGAGCATGAAAAAGTTCCAAATTTGATAAAAACTTCAGATCAACATTTCAAAGATAATGATATTGAAGAAATAATATCATTACAAAAAATAATATCCCTTACCTCGAAAGATCGATTTCTAGCTAGTAAGAATCTAGGGTATAGTCTTTGAAGGGAACTTACCTTAATCTAGCAATACTCAAAGTATACTCAAAATACTCACAAGAATACGCTCAAAATATCGAGAGAGAAATATAGAGAAAACTTCAGTTTACGGTGTGATTTTCAATTCTAACCTAAGACACCTATTTATAGGAAAATGCTTAGAAAATTCAAAGCAGAAAATTTAATATAATATTAATATAATTATACAAATTTTCCTTAGCCCACCTTTTGGTCAAAAACACCAGCCACACATGTTAAATGAGGTTCACAAACTCACCAAAAACGTTTTTCTCAAAATAATTAATTAAAACTCCCAAAAATCAATTATTTCGGAACTTCGGAACTTCAATAATTCATAATAAATAGCCCTTTCATCAGAAAATTCGAATCTCGCGAGTTTTTATAGGAAATTCAATTCTCTACAACTTTGCAGAAGAAAGTTTTTCCAAATTCCAAACAAAAATCGACCGAAATCCACAAACGGGCGATTTTACTGTGCTATAATCAAATTTGATTCAATAATTGTGTCCACCAACACACAAAACATGTGTTAAACATTTAATGCCACAAAATACTCTTCCTCCTCATATACTCATATATCCCACATTCATTGTAAAAATATCACCGTTAATATATTATTAAAATAATATATTTAAATGAATTATTTTATCGGAAAAAGATAAAATATTAATTTTCAACAATTGTCATTTTAAAATTTTCTCCATCTATATCCACATAAAATCAATATTTTCCTCATCATATAAATCAATAATTAATTATTCACAAATAATATTACAGAATCACAATATTGACAACTGTGGCAGGTTCAGAAAGAGGGGCTTTCAATAAGAATTTCTTCTTCATGGCGCCATGCAATTAGATGACCAAACCTCTCCTTAGATGTAACTTTCTAGACATTGCCAATAATGTTATCTAATAATATTATTCAGATAATATGAATTATTGCTTCGATAATGAAAGATACCGTGTAATGACAATTATTGAAACAACAAAGAATATAAAATATCAACGCAAAGAATTATTAACTCAATAAAATAATCGAGCGAAGAATTATCAGTAACCATTATTGAGTAAAGTGCCTTCGTAAGAATCAATAATTGGTGCAATACTGGTATGCTCTTGCTCAACAACGCGTATTAGTGTGTTTTAACCACCGGGTATTCCAACAGTGGCAACAACTACGCCGTTATTTAAAAAACAACTTATATTTGTCGTTTTCTTCATCCAATCACTTTCCGTTATGGGGCCCACACATGGTCGTGCTGTCATCGAATATTCCACTGACGAAGATTGAATATTCCACCACCAAACGAATATTCCCCGACGATAATGAATATTTTATAACCACTTGCTAATTTTGAAATATTTGCGTATTTAACCCTTAACTATCCACATTAATCAAATCAACCCTTACTATTTCAAAATAATAAATAAAGGAAATTCCTTTTTATTTAAAAAATTTCGGGGTCTTACAATCTCCCCTCCTTATGAAATTTCGTCCTCGAAATTGACGTACGTACCTGGTGTTTTGAAAAGGTGAGGATACCTCGCTTTCATTTTCTTTTCCAACTCCCAGGTCATTTCCTCTATAGCATGATTCCTCCACAAAACTTTAACTTGTGGTATAACCTTTGCGCGTAGGACATGCTCCTTCCTATCCAAAATCTTGATAGGTACCTCCTCATACGTTAAGTCTTCGGCTATCTCGTCCGGTTCTAACTCAATAACGTGGTTCGGGTCTTTCACATATTTCTGAAATGCGGATATGTGAAACACATTATGAACACGAGACATACCGGAGGTAACGCAAATCTATAGGCTACATTTCCTACTCGGTCAAGAATTTGAAATGGACCGATAAATCGTGGATTGAGCTTTCCTCTCTTCCCAAATCTTGTAACTCCCTTCCATGGAGCAACTTCGCAACAATACATGATCCCTACACTAAATTCCACGTCCTTTCGATGAAGATCCGCATAACTCTTTTGTCGATCTTGTGCCGTTTGTATCGTTGTCGAATCATTAGTCATACGTATTAACTCGGACCCCAACAATGTTGCTTCACCCACCTCATCCCAACATATTGGAGAGCGACATTTTGTCCATATAATGCTTGAATGGAACCATGCCTATATTTGTTTAATAACTATTGTTGTATGAGAATTCCACCAATGGCAAGTACTTATCCCAACTTCCTTTGAAATCTAGGACACGAGTTTTAATATATCTTCAAGAGTTTGAGTAGTCCTTTCGATTGCCCATCCGCTTTTGAGGATGGTATGCCAAACCGAATAGTAAATTCGTGTCCATAGCTTTCTACAAACTAACCCAAAATCATGAAGTGAATCTTGGGTCACGATCTAAAACTATGGATCTTGGCATGCCATGCAATCTCACAATCTCATTTCATTTACATATACGAGAAAGACGTTCAAGGAATAAGTTTCTCGATATCGGTAAAAAATGAGTAGACTTGGTTAATCTATCAACAATAACCCAAATCGCATCTATGCCTTGAGAAACCTTGGGAAGATTAGTAATGAAATTGAGGTAATGTGTTCCCACTTCCATTCCAAAATCTCAAGTGGTTGCAACGGACCCTTAGGTACAAGATGCTCCGCCTTTACATCGCTAAGTAAGTTAAACACATCGAGATAAACTACGATCTCTCTCCTCATATTGCTCCACCAAAATGTATGTTGAAGATCATAATACATTTTGGTACTCCTGAGATGGATTGCAAATGGCGATTATTGTGCCTCCATCATAATCTTGTACTTCAAATCAGAGTCGTTAGGAACACAAAGTCTAGAGTGGACTCGAAGTATTCCTTCTTCATCAATTCTCGCTTCCGGAATAACTCCTTCTTGTACTTTCTTCTTCATACGCATCAGCTCCGAGTCGGTGGCTTGAGCAATCTTAACTTTTTCTATTAAAGTTGGCTCTATGCGTATACTTGACATCATCGCACTCGTTCCCAGATATGATGATCTCTACTCAACGCGTCAGCTACCACGTTCGCTTTTCCAAGATGGTATGGTTAGAATATGTGCCGAAATGAATCGCCTCTTGAGCTCTTGGAAAATCTTCTCGCATTCCTCGCTCCATACGAATTTTGTATCTTTTCGAGTCAGCTAAGTTAACGGAGTAGCGATTCGAGAATATCCTTCAACGAATCTCCGATAATATCCAACTAAGCCTAGAAAGCTACGTATTTCGATTACTGACTTAGGTTGCTCTCAACTGTGACTCATATCCCAATCTTGGATAGCACGTCACAATGACACCTATCGCTTTACTATCGCATCTAATATGACGCCCCTACAGAGAGTCTCGCTTAGGTGAATTCCACAAAGGAAGTCACAAGATAAAGGCTCAGTACCAAATTCTATAGTTGAATTTTTAACTCCTCGAAGTTCAATAGAGCCATTCGATATGAGATTTTAGAAATGAGTTTTGTATCTGGGTTCAAAGTCGATACAAAATTTAATATCGAGCTTTGGGAGTAAGCAAGAAATTCGTCGGGAAAAATCAATAACAACGGGAATATTATTCAAATCGACGTGTCTTTATTCAAATCCATAACATGGACTAAGAAAATTTGACATCCGTAATAAACGAATGACTTCATGGCTTGATATGAAAATGTTTGACTACAATGGTTTGATTGCTTGAATTGAATAACAAAGTTGCTTAGGAATATGAAAACTAACAACCTTATTTAAAATAATCAATTTCGGCATGATGAGTAGTTAACCTTAAAATCACATCAAAAACAAATATCTCTATAGAAATAAGGTTAACAGGTAATGTGATAGTGCCAACCTGAATCAAGCAAGATTTATAAACAGTGGATGTGATGAAAGTTTCTCCTAACGGAGTTTCCACAGATAGGTCAAAGTCTAATTTCTCCGGAGTCAAGTTTAAACGTTGAGCGCAAGCAAGAGAGATAAAAGAATGGGTAGAACCGGTATCTAATAAGGTATATACTTCGCAAGAATTTATAATTGACTAACCCGTGCTAACTTCGCTCGGGTTCCTTGCATTTTGACCGGTCACGACAAAACGCTTCTTCCTGGAATCGTTGACTTTGACTTTTTCGGGACGATCTTTTGAGTCACCGTCCCCATTGAACTAGGTTTCGCCATCGCATAATCTCGAAGCGATATGTCCTTCCTTTCCACAACTATAGCATACCTTAAAAATTGTTCAGGGCGGTTTCAATGATATGTCCCTCTTTCCGCATTTGTAACATACGACCCGGTGGTCGTTCTCCTCCTTAAAACTAGTTTCTTTATAGGTCTTGACGTCTTCACATGGTCGTTGTTGAATCTCCTCTTTTAAAATCTCCTCCCGACTCGCTTCTTCTATTTTCATGGCCACGATTACCACCGAGTGGTTACCGCTTTGCCTGTATTCTTCTTTCTCATTTGGTTATCGTTATTCGATGATCCATCTATCTTGGTATGATCCTCGGTTATGGTCCCTCGGTTGAACGTACTCATTATCTCGCTTCTAACAACTAAGCCCTCGCTGACAACATCTGAATAGAGAGAAAATTTATGAGAAATGAGATCTTGACGTATGTCGGGTTTCAAACCTCTCGTAAACATCCGTCATACGTTCCTCATTCTCCACCAAATGAGGTGTAAACTCGATAACTCCGCGAACTTCGCCTTCGTCTTTGGGACACCGCCATGTTATTCTCGCTTCTAGTCTAATAAACTCCACTTCCTTCATATACCGAATACTTTCGTGGAAGTACTTGTCATTGAAGGCTATTTTCAAACGTCTCCCACGATACGCCGAGTGCAAATGGATGGGTACGCTTACTGATTCCCACCATGTCGCCTCGCCACGGAACATAAAGGTGGCGAATGGAACTTTCGTTTCTCCGTGCATCCCAAGACATCGAATATCTTGGTAATTTGTTTGACCCACGTCTCGCCTTTAATCGGATCCGCTTTCCCCGAATTCGGTGGTCCCAACTCTTTGAAGCGCTTGGTTGTGACCACTCGTGAATTGCTATCATTTCCTCCTGTATTTTGAACACGAGTCTCCTCGCCCCGATTTTGCATGAATCGCAAAAAGCTTCTAAACATCCCCTCGTTCATCATCTCGCTCGGTGGTGTTGTTCACGGAGGAACATTGCCGACTGTTGCACGTTCTCCTCGTTGGTGAGTACAGCATCTCCACGGTCTCATTTACTCCATCATTAATATTCTCGCCGACATTCTCAAACATCGTCATAAAATAAGGGTTAATTAAGGAAATCAATATATCACATAATATCCCTATATCTTGACCAACTAACAAATAAGCTTAGGTAGGACACACTAGCGAAGGATTTACTCGTCTCTCCCTCCTAGTTCTATTCCCCGATCTCCGCCAGAGATCATATCCCTAAGCTCGATACCAACCGTGACGCCCCAAAATAGGTATACATCACCCATTACGAGTTGTCAAATACATGGTACGTAAACAACTACAACTTTATTATTACAACAAGAAACTGTGAGTTTGAATACAAATATTATCTTCTAGACAATATCTATACTCAAATAAATCCTCATCACATTATTGATTCATTATTTTACAAAATGGTGAGGACTACTAAACAACTCTCTCTAGAATCTTCATTCCATACCCGACTAGTACTCGCTACATTCTCGCCTCCCGAGAAGAAAAATGGAACAACAAGGAAAAGGGTGAGCTCAACTAGCCCGATAAAGAATATTATGACTAAGATAATATACAACAAATTATCGTTAGTCTTCAACAGGAAAAATCGATAGAATACAATAGACAACAAGTTTTGAGATCAATATTCGCAAATGAAATAATAATTCATAGAAGAGTTACGTAGAGAATGAAATCTACTATAATTTATGAATTTAACGGTCCATCATCAATATTTTATCCTGTAACATCAATCAATATTCATCTCAAATCAAATATTCATCTTTGCACCATGTGCCAAAGATATTCATCAATCGGCCATGTTCATCTCAACACTGCTCATCTTTGCACTAAAGGCCAAAGATATTCATCGGCTTCGGTCATGTTCATTTAAACACTATTCATCTTTGCACTACGAGCCAAAGATATTCTTCAGAAATCATTCATCTTTGACTCTGTGCCAAAGATATTCAATAATATCATCATTTAAGACCGAGGATGATGAAAATTATTTTTAAAGAAACGAATCCAAAGGAAACAAAATGACAAGGATTAAGGATTAAGGATTCGTACTTGGTTTTACCCACGCCCAAAAATACCTCAAAAAAATAATCATAGTGGTGTAAAATTCAAGAATGATCAAAACATGGATACAATCGAGCTAGTATCCGAATAGATATTTTGACAAAAAGAAGAAATTTTATTTTTTTGATTGAAATAGTCAGAGTATCGTGAATAGTGTCAGATATCATTGAATAAGGCCGATACGTGAATAGTAACTCCGACACCAAAAGATAGAAATTCCACAAAAAACATCTTCACGCTTCATGAATAGTACTCGTGAATAGTAACTCGTGAATAAGAACTCCGCTGAATAGTAACTCGTGAATAGTAACTCATGAATAGTAACCCATGAATAGTAACCCAGAGCATGAAAAAGTTCCAAATTTGATAAAACTTCAGATCAACATTTCAAAGATAATGATATTGAAGAAATAATATCATTACAAAAAATAATATCCCTTACCTCGAAGATCAAGATTTTAATTTAGAATACCGGGTATAGTCTTTGAAGGAACTTGCAATCTAGCAATACTCAAAGTATACTCAAAATACTCACAAGAATACGCTCAAAATATCGAGAGAGAAATAGAGAGAAAACTTCAGTTTTTGGTGTGATTTTCAATTCTAACCTAAGCACCCTATTTATAGGAAAATGCTTAGAACACCAAAGCAGAAAATTTAATATAATATTAATATAATTATACAAATTTTCCTTAGCCCACCTTTTGGTCAAAAACACCAGCCACACATGTTAAATGAGGTTCACAAACTCACCAAAAACGTTTTTCTCAAAATAATTAATTAAAACTCCCAAAAATCAATTATTTCGGAACTTCGGAACTTCAATAATTCATAATAAATAGCCCTTTCATCAGAAAATTCGATCTCTCATGAGTTTTTATAGGAAATTCAATTCTCTACAACTTTGCAGAAGAAAGTTTTTCCAAATTCCAAACAAAAAAATCGACCGAAATCCACAAGCGGGCGATTTTATTGTGCTATAATCAAATTTCTGGTCAATAATTGTGTCCACCAACACACAAAACATGTGTTAAACATTTAATGCACACAAAATACTCTTCCTCCTCATATACTCATATATCCCACATTCATTGTAAAAATATCACCGTTAATATATTATTAAAATAATATATTTAAATGAATTATTTTATCGGAAAAAGATAAAATATTAATTTTCAACAATTGTCATTTAAAAATTTTCTCCATCTATATCCACATAAAATCAATATTTTCCTCATCATATAAATCAATAATTAATTATTCACAAATAATATTATGTAATCACAATATTGACAAACAAGTGCGTTCCTCAGAAAGAGGGGCTTTCAATAAGAATTTCTTCTTCTTGGCAAGCAATTAGATGACCAAACCTCTCCTTAGACGAACTTTCTAGACATTGCCAATAATGTTATCTAATAATATTATTCAGATAATATGAATTATTGCTTCGATAATGAAAGATATGTGTAATGACAATTATTGAAACAACAAAGAATATAAAATATCAACACAAAGAATTATTAACTCAATAAAATATCGAGCAGTAATCATCGTAACCATTATTGAGTAGTGCCTTCGTAAGAATCAATAATTGGTGCAATAATGGTGTGCTCTTGTTCAACAACGCCGTATTAGTATGTTTTAACCACCGGTATTCCAACAAGGGCAACAACTACGCCGTTATTTAAAAAACAACTTATATTTGTCGTTTTCTTCATCCAATCACTTTCCGTTATGGGGTCCACACACATGTTTGTCTTGCCGCATTTAATATTCCCACAAAGATTTAATATTCCACGACCAAACGAATATTCCGACGATAATGAATATTTTATAACCACTTGCTAATTTTGAAATATTTGCGTATTTAACCCTTAACTATCCACATTAATCAAATCAACCCTTACTATTTCAAAATAATAAATAAAGGAAATTCCTTTTTATTTAAAAAATTTCGGGGTCTTACAGTCTTCATCATAGTCAGAGTCAATTTTAGTGTTGACCTTTGAGGTACTTTCAGTTGCTTTGAGAGCAACACTATTATCCTTCTTTCTTCCTTCTGATAGAGTTTCTGCTCGTTGAGTCAGCTCCAATTCGTATGTCAGAAGGTTGCCATATAACTTTTGAACAGTCATCTCATGGAGATTCTTTGACTCTCTGATAGCAGTGGTTTTGGCATCCCACCTGCTTGGTAAGGCTCTCATGAACTTTATGATTAGATCATTGTTTGGATAGATCTTTCTATAAGCTCGTAGAGAGTTGAGCAAAACGTTGAATCTCTCGTAGGTGGCAGCGACATTCTCTCCTTGAACGTGTGCGAACATTTTATAATGCTGTGTTAGGAGAGATTGTTTGTTTTCTTTGACTTCCTCCGTTCCTTCATGCATGATGAGCAGTGATTCCCAAACCTCATTTGTTGTTTTGCTGTTGACCACATTTTCGAATAGATAATCTTCTAATGATTGAGACAAAATGTTCTTGGCTTTCTTGTCGAGTTGAATAACTCTCTTTTCATTGTATGTCCACTCCTCTTTGACTTTAATTTGTATTCTGTTTGGGTCGTCTGTAGTTGGTGCAAGCTTTGTTGGAACGTAGGACCCATTCTGAACAATTTTGAATAGATCTTCATCTATGGAGTCCATGTATGCTTGCATTCGAACTTTTCAGTTTGCAAATTTATCTTTGCTGCACATTGGTGGCTTGCTGCCTCCTCCAGTCCTTGATTCGCTTGGTAAGTGTGCTATTAGATCTACTTAAGCTTTGTAGGCTATATAATAGAACCTTCTTTGATACCTGATGAGTGAGTTTTATACTTATAATTGAGTGCATTTGGGCTTAATCTTTTGGTTGATTTTAAGTGTTTGTGTCTATTCATGCATGTTTTACGTTGTTTTGTAGGAATTGGGACAAAAGTTACATGGATCGACGTTTGGGGTGGCTAGATTCGCGTTTTCGGCTTGCCATTTACACAACAGTCACTTTAGAGCCAATTTGAGTATTTTTCCGGACCTTATTTCGAAACACTCAAAGAATAAAAGTTGTAGATCTACTTCTCCTCTTTCCGAAACATCTTGAATCATCAAAATCGGAGTTCGGACGAAGAAGTTATGGCCATTTTCCCAAAAGACGTCGGAGCAGAAAATGTCAGAAAAAGTGGTAGCGTCGGGGCGCCCAAACCAAGCCTATTCCTAGCGCCGGGCGCTAAATGAGAGTGCCGTTGATGCCAGCATTTACCGGGAGCCGGGGAAGAGTTTGGTCAGACTTGGACGCGTTTTGGGGCAAATTTTGACACCTTTTTGACTCCAAATTGGATTAGGTTTGTTCCTAAACTAAAAATTGGACTTGTAACCTATAAATACATGATGTAAGGCATAAAATAAAGGGGGATTGACATAGCTTAGCTTAGATAAAATACTCCATTAGATTAGAATATAAACCCTAGTTCTTTAATTTGCTTCAAGTTCTTAATTAGCCATTGGAGATTGAAGCAAATTGAAGAACACTGAAGATCAAGAGCAAGAGCAAGAGCAAGAGGGAAGCATCAGATTTGTTGACAACAGATTCTATTCTCTTCTCTTTTCATACTTTTATCTTTTAATATCTATTCAGTTGTGGATTCTTGGTTTTAATTCATTAATTATGAACTAACTCTTTTACTAAGATTTCAATTGAACCTTTTATGTTTATAAATTAGTTATTCGATTTATTCCAATTATTTGTGTCAAAGTGAATTTTTTATCTTGTCTTGAGCTTATTGATTAATTATCTGATCAGTAATTACTTTGTTACTCTAGAAGGAATTGAAAGAGGAATTCTAGGGTTAGAACTGAGCATGATAACATATGACTTAGTTATTTGCATTGTGTATAATTAGGTTCGTGAATTGAATGGAAATATCTGTTCACCGCATGTAACACATAAGGAATTGGAATTGAAGGAGTTTAATTCAATTGTTTTGCATAGGAATATAGCAAGATTAATCTGGATTAAATAGAAGTCAATTAATCACTTGAAAAAGGACTTTTGGCATTTGAGAATTCCTGTTAACAATTCAGTAGGCATAATAATTGGGATAATTGGACAATTGATTTATAGTTCATAATTGGGGATATTGAAGTCTTAATCATTATTTATTTGAATTAATTTTAGAGTAATCTAGTTTAAATTGATTAATTTAGTTTTCTTAATTAGAAAAATCACAATTTATGGTTGTTTAAATAAAATTAATTTGGTTAAGAGTTAGTACTTGATAATTTTTATTAAATAATTCCTCGTGGGAACGATACTTTTCTTATCACTTTATTACTTGTTGACCGTGTATACTTGCACGTATATTTTGATTGTGAAATCGATCAACAATACCAATTGTTAGTTCCCGGAGGCACAATAGTTATCTAGAAGGGGGGTTGAATAGATATTTAAAAATTCTTTTCGTTTTAACTTATTAGTTGCTAATGATTAAAACACAGCGGAATTAATATTTGTTTTAATCTCCCTTAAAATAGTGAGTTAATGAGAGTGAGGCAGTTATAGAAGTTATAGCAGTTATTGCAAGAATGTAATAGACACAGTCGTTTTAAGTGGTTCAGAGCACTTAAAACTCCTAGTCCATTCTTTTACTCCTCGAGTAGGAAATCCACTAAGGATATCTTTTACACTTTCTAAATCTCACAGATTCCTTCTAGACCAGCAGTCTAGGAACTTCTTAGTTCACTCTTGAACTCTTCAAGTCCAGCAGACTTGGCTCTTCACAGTTCACTTAGAACTCTTCAAGTCCTTCTGACTTGGAACTCTTACTTCAGTTGATTAGTAGTTGTTGAGTTCTTGGTTGTTGCTACTTAGTTGCTGTTAAGCACTTGTTCGAAATAACTGAGTAGCTGAGCAGGCTTTTTCTTTTTCTCATATCGTAGAGTTGAGCGTTGAGTGTTCTTATGTGTTTTGTTCAATGATTACTTACTTCTCTCATCTGCATATGTTCTATATATATATATATATATGTGATCCTTAAAATCTATCCGTTAAAGACTTTTGTTGAAGCATTAAATGTGTTTGACATTTCTGATCTTTGATGGAGACTTTTCTGCACATCTCATGACTTGCATTCTGGCCCACTGACACAGCAGACTTCTTTCTCACCTAACACCTGAAAATGTGTTTTCTTTTGTCCTATGGTCCTTTCCTTAGCTTCTTGAATACGTTTCTTTTGTTATATACTAAGGAAAACGTTTGTACCATTGGGACTGGTGAGGACTTCAACATTTAAAACCCATTCCACATTGGTTGCAATTTGTCTTTCATTCAGATGGTAGGGCTCGATGCTTTTGACACACGACATATGATACTCTACGATCCAGATCGTGGTGTCTTGTTACCTTGGTGCTTGGTTTGATGTTATCAAGTAAAAGCACTACGATTTCTCTTAAAGACCTGCACACTACGATCTTCACTTGCTGGTTTTGCAGGCTCTATGTTTCCGAGAGCACACTACGATCTTCGAGTTAGCTCGGTAAACGTTGGGACCACTCTACGATTTTCGACGAGATCCTTCAAGGCAGGCACACTACGATCCTCGATGCTCTACTTTTCTGCCTTGGCTTCTGTAATCTTGATCAGCTAGATACAGTACGATCTCTTTAAAGCCTATCTATTACATCTCAAGATCAACCTAACAAGTTTGATCTTCTTTTCTATACATTCATTTACAGAATGATACACATTAAGAGTTTAGATCATCCTAACAAATTTGATCTATCACTAAGTCCTTGTACAAATATTCCTTCAAGGACTTTACAAATAATCATGAGCATTTACATTTAAACATCAAATCAAAATATGCACTCTTTCAACAATGGTGATTCAAAATATTATTTTTGGAAAGTCAATATGTGATGTGGCATGACAGAAATCAAGCAAAATTGATTCATCATATGTTTAACCTTTATTCTACTTCAAACGTTCACTACGGTAAAAATATCAAGGCTGTTTTTTCTCCAACGGGCATGCAAGGAGTTTTATCTATAAAAGGGACTTGATTGGTATCAATAAAAATTACCGAGTACAAGAAATCAATATCACTCACTATAAGAATAGAATAAGTCATATTGATTTTATTAAGTTTGAAAATTCTATTTGTTGGGTTTCAAGAGTTCTGATCATTTTCAGCTTGTGTTCGTAAATTGAAATCGAAAATATCCTTTCTATTATTGTTATCATTGCACTTTTAGCTAAGCCTTGCATTGTGAATTAATTAATTATATTGATCATAATATATATTTGTACTTGTAATCTTATTTTGAGTATACTAAGTGTAGTCTAAAGGTTTCTAATCCGGTGTGGATTAGGAAATTTTATAAACAGGTTCAAGGAAGCATAAATGCTTAGGAGTGCATAGGTGCACAAAGAACAAAAATGCATATAAGTATTCGCGTCTTGAAGGAATTTCGTTTATAAAAGAGTCAATTAATAATTCAAAGTAATAAATAAAAAGAGTCTCCAATACTAGTTAGTATTGAACGTGGATTAGGCCACTATAATAGAGTATAGGGGCTAAACTACGTAAAAAAATTTTGTGTTCATGTGATTGCCTTCTCTTATTATAATTGTCACATAAACCTTTGAATTTGATTAAATAAATTAACATCTAATTTGTCATCAAATAAAGTGTTCATATAAGTAAAAGTATAAAGTTGTAGAATAAGGATTCATTGATCATCAAGTAAGCTAATTTTGGTGAAACACAGCTTCCAACATTCATTTTAAGTTGCAAAAGTTTTACACTGTTTGTTCTCACACTTATTCAACCCCTCCTCTTAAGTGCGAATATCTGAATTTCACTGATTTTGTGGGACACTTGCTAATTGAAGTTGGGAGGTTTCAAACTCCTCAAGTTGAAGACTTTAACTTAGTTATGCTTGCTTTTATAGGTTGGGTACATATTCAGTATGAGACTAATAATTAAGTAGGAGAAATTTATTAGGGTAAAGCTAGAGAGTACATAGTTTTCCAGATTAAGGGTTTCATCAGGAGAATATTCAAGGCTACAGGAGTGGAGCTGAGAAGTGAAGAGTTAATTCTTTCTTCTTTACTCTTTAATTTATGTATTCTAGAATGGCTCTTGAACAATTGTTGATGTTTTTAGTTATGATTATGAACTAAATTCTTATTTAAGGATTCAATGGAACCCGATGATAGTTCAACTGCTAGGGTACTACAAGAAAAAGGCTTAATCCTGACGGACTATTTCGTCTGAAATGGCTCTATTCCATCGAAGTTAGCCTATTTTCGAAAGAATATTCCTTTGGTAATGTCGTCGAATATAAAGGCGTTGAGATTAATTCCGTCAATAATAACTAACATGGACAGACTAATTGCGACTAATTTTCGATCGAAAATAGCCTATTTTCGACGAACATTTTCGTCGTCATTATTACGTCGACGTTAAGGCAATTTAAGTCCAACGGAATATTCCTCAGAAATATCAATTGTTCGTTGAAAATAGATTTTTTTTAAAAAAAATTAATAAAATATCATTCCGACGTAAATTCCATCAGTAATACCTTATTATGTCAAGATTAACATGTTTTTTTAAATCAACAATTTTAAAAATTGTATTTTCCATGTTTTTAAACCCAATTTTGTACCTGTAACCTGTTTCATCCCAACAACACATAAATTAATATATTTCATATCTAACATAACTATAAAAACCTGTTTTATCTCATCATATCAAACGTAAACTAAGTAAATATGAAATAACTGATCAACAATAACAAATATACATCAATTAAGGTACATTTTTTTACAATATGTACAAATGATCTACAATATAATGAATATATAAATATGTACAAATGATCTATAATTTAATTAATAAATCTATACAAATGAACTATAAACTAGTAGGAGGAGGATCATCGGGTGATGGTAGACGACGATGCTGCTCTAGTGTATGAAAATCAGCGTCGTCGTCCCCCCGCTTGCCATCGTCATCTCTATCACCTCCATGCTCTGCATCACCAGCCCGCTCGCCATCGCCACCCTATTGATAGGATTAAAAATATAAATCATTAGTCTAAATATGTATATATGCAATGTGAGACCCCAGATTTTATGAATAAAAATTTAATTTTCTTGAAATATTTTTTTGAATATTATGGTGTGGATTTGAGATAGTGTTATAATTGTGGGTAGTATTTATAAATTTTGAAAAGTATGCAAGTTGTTGTATAATATTCTATTGGTCGGGGAATATTCTTTTTGTCAGGGAATATCCGTACGACGGTACAATTATTGGTGGACCCCACAACGGAATTATTGTTGGATTGAGAAAACGACAAAAAATATTTTTATGAAAATAATGGCGAAAGTTTTACCGTTATAACTGTTGAACTACTCGGTAGTAAAAGTACAGTAATACTCGTGGTTGCATAGTAGCACACGGTATTGATTATTGATGTTTACGTACATTGAAGTCATTCATTTTGTTCAATTATTGCTATGATAATTCTTTGCATTGTATCTCACGTTATTTGATTCAATTATTGTCAATATTTTATATATTATTAAATCAATAATTGAGACGACGGTTATTATTAATATTATTTACAATATTAACGATGTGTAAAAGTTCTTCCAAGGAGAGGTTTGGTCACCTAATTATGCGCTTAACAGAGAGAAATCCTTATTGAAAAGCCCTCTTTCTTCGGGAACAACACGGTCGATTAATATTGTGAATTATAATAATGATGATAAATATTGTTAAATATATTGAGGTGTCTTTTATGAATTCACGAAAGTTTTATATATATATATATATATATATTATATATATATAAATTTTGTTTTATTAGTATTATTAATGTAATAAAATAGAAAAGCTTTTTTATATAAAATGTAATACTTTTATAAAGTTATTTGTTTTATTAGACAATAATTAGAAGATATTATATTCTATTATGCATAGTGTTTTGCATAGTAAAATCTTTTTATATAAAATGTAATACTTTTATAAAGTTATTTATTTTATTAGACTATAAATAGAATATATTATATTCTATTATGCATAATGTTTTGCATAGTAAAATCTTTTTTATATAAAACAAAATACTTTTATAAAGTTATTTTTTTTATTAGACAATAATTAGAATATATTATATTTTATTATGCATAGTATTGCATAGTGCTTCAGATAAGTATCTCTGCATAGTAAATCAATATGGACCGTCTGCTTAAAAGTAAATCAACGGACCGTTCATGAATTAGTTACTTATCCAAGTCCATTCTTCTATAAAAATAAGCTCATTCCTTCATTATTTCTTACGAATTCACTGAAACTCTAGAGAGAGAATTCTTCTTCTACAATATTGAGCGTATTTTTTAGAGTTTAAGAAAGCTTTGAGCGTAGTGCAAGTTTTCTTCAAGTATATCCCTGCCCTACCCGTCGGAGTACTCTTCTTTTACGGTAAGGGATATTATTTATTGTACTCGTAAGGGATATTATTTGTTGTACTCGTAAGGGGTATTATTTTTTTTGTATTCATGAAGAGAACTTCTGTTATTCCATTCTTTATTATTCTGTTAGAATAACCTCGATACATGCTGCTACCCTATACTTGGTGAAATTCATCCGTTATTCTATTCTTTATCATTATGTTGAATAACTCAGATATATCAAGTACCGCATACGTGGTGAAATTCTTCATTATTCTATTTTTTTATTATTCGTTGGACCATCATGTCCGTGCTACGCATGACCGGTTCCGTTATTTATTATTCTATTGGACATCATCGTATGCGTGCGTTACGCATGACTGGTTCCATTATTTATTATTTTGTTGGAATATCCATGCGTTTACGCGTGACCGGTTCCGTTATTTATTATTCATTGGAATAAACTCGTCTGCAAGCAGTATATCGCATGCACGGTGATTTCTTTTGTTATTCCATTCTTTATTATACTCAGTTGGTTAAAGTTTTGACTTCTATACTCCATGAAATTAGTGGAATATCCTTGATATTTGCGCTTCATCCAGTATCTTTTCATGAAAATATTCTTCTGAGTATTCTTGAATTTTTACTCCACAAAGCAGTATCATGTTGACAATTTGGACGTTATTGGTTCCTGGATAAATTAATTCTTGAACTTGTTTTATTGAATTATTATGTCATTGTCATCATCCTCATGTTTATATTATGTTAAAAGTCATCTGTGGCCTGTAGTGCATAGATGGACTTGGTATGATTATGACCAGGGATTATTCGGTATAATCATGACCGTAATGTTACAAATGATGTGAAAAAAGTCCTTTTTGGCCCGTAGTGCATTGATGGACAGTTTTTGGTATGATTATGGCTATGGATTCTCTTCGGCCAAGGGTGCAAAGATGAATTATTTTATGGCATGATCAGGACCGTTGATGAAAACACGATTATCTTTGGCCCGTAGTGCATGAATAATTCGTGGTCGTGATACTAAAGAATATCTTTGGCCTGTAGTGCAGGGATGATTTAATGATGTGGATTATTTATTAAGCTGAGTCTTAGCGATAAAAGTGATGAAAAACCTTTTAAATCATAGAAGATAGTAGATTGTATTCTCTACTTGACTCTTCTAATGGATTGCTTGTTCCGCTGCAGTTAAACTTGATGGTTGTTATATTGTATCAGTTTAACACTGTTGAAGGCTAACGATAATTTATTTTGCATTATCTTAGTCATAATATTTATTACTGGGCTAGTTGAGCTCACCCTTTTTGCTTTCATTGTTCTCTTCAGGAAATGAGAACGTAGCATGGACTAGTCGGGGAACGGAGTGACGGTCCAGATGATAGCATTAGTAGTCCTCACTATTCTATGAAATAGTGTGATTATAAATGTAATAAGATTGAATTTGAGTGTGGATATTGTCTAGATGACAATATTCTTGTTAAAACTCTCAGATTACGTTTTGTCATATTTTGAGTTTGAATACTGTCTAGAAGACAATATTTGTATTAAAACTCACAGCTCATGTTGTATAATTAAGTTTGTATTTGAATTCTGTTCCATGTATTTGGCAACTCAAGATGGATGATGTATACCTATTTTGGACATGCAAGAATTATAGAGATTGCTAAATGAAAATAAAATAACATGCAAAGTACCTTAGTAGGCAGCAAGGGCTGACCTAAAGCCTCAAATAGTAGGGTAACCACCATCCGGAGCACCTCACCGCTTAACGAGGCGATCTGCTCCTGCGATAATCCCGGACTCTCGACAGTGGCCCCTGAAGCATTATCCTGAGCTAACTGGTGAAGGCGAGCATGACTAGGAAACTACTGATGACGAAAAACCAGTTTTGTCTGAAACCTATCCTAAACTGCCGCTATAACCCTCTGGAATAGCTCATCGTCCAAGCCAGCGTCCGTATGAGATGGTCCAACAGGTGCTCTCGGATGTTTGCGCTGGCTAGAGCCTGTAAAAGTAAATTAAACATTACGTAGTACATATTAATTTATATTATTGTTGTAAATTATGATATAACAAGAAATATAAGAAATATATTTATTACCTCCAAGTAGGGTATACGCAGGTATCCTCGGTAGGCCCAAACACGCGATACCTGTCGGTACTGCTAATAGGGGGATCCTGAGACACGACATATAGTCTTAGCACCTCATCCCGAGATAATACAATCTTGGGCGTGGGGATGGCAGAATTTAACGGCTTAGAATCCCCCCATAGTAGCCTCCAACTCAACTATATGCTGGTCCCGAAGCCTCTGAAATCGGTCTTGTAATTTATTTTGTATACGTGAGTTAGTTACACCATTTTATTAATGAGTGAATATTAATAATTACTTAAAAATAAGATTATTTTTACCAGTATAGCTACTGCTACCTGAGACATAGTGCTCTCCTTAGGCGTGTGGGCTGTATCCCAGAACTCTACTGTGACGCCCCCAAAATTAGGTATACATCACCCATTTTGAGTCGCCAGATACATAGTACAAAATTCAGATACAACTTCATTTATACAACTTTTGAGCTGTCGTATAGAATACGATCATAGTTAACTGTGAGTTTTAATACAAATGTATGTAACTCTCATGGTGCCTCGACCACAACCTTACAATAGTACTTTACATAAAAGTATAGTCAAAGACTGTTTTAGAAATTAAAATCTTTGGGAAGTGCTCAAGAAACCTTCGTATACATGGGAGGCCATGCGTACAGGTTATAATAGATATCATATGGCCACAATTATCCTTGGTTGATTAATAGACCCCAAAGAAAAACGAGAAGATTACTATCATCTTCTTTCCAATGGCGAGTCTTCTCTTGACATATAACTATCTCCATTGTCTCAAGTGAATATTATATTTCAAATAAACTCCAAGATCATATAGGTAGTGCCCGTACATATACTCAAAGAAGTGGATGCGCATAACCATCTTATGATAGCACGAGGTTGTATGTCATTAGACATCTTGTGTGATAGTGGCAAAACACCCTTCCAAAGTTGGGTTCGCCTCACCTTATTTGATCGAGTAAAATATAACTACTAAATGATGTATAGAATACAACACACTTTTCTATACTATTTAGGAGAACCTCTATGCCTAGAGACCATCGTTCTATTCCCTGTTATCCCCGCTCAACCGAACTTTCGACAACACTCTTATTACACAGAAAGGAATTGTGAAGCGAGAAAGGGTGAGCAATAACTAGCCCTTGAGAAAGAATATCATGACTAAAGATAATTAAATTATCAATAGCTTTCATCAATAATAAATAAGAGATTTAGAATATATGGTAGATGATGATAAAACTTTTCAACCATAGTTAGAATTTTAACGAGCAATCCATTAGAAGAGTCAAATAGACCATCGTGTCTATTATCTTCTCCATGTTAAAAGTTCACCAATAATGTTTTATCCTCGTAACATCAATCAACAATTTCATCCCACAATCATATGAATAACTCATAATCATAATTGTAATTCAATTTCTTTTCGCACCGGTGACGAAGATGATTCTCATCACCTATCTTCACCGAAATATCACAAATCATGGTTATACAAAATCATAATTCCGCTTTCATAATCATACTAATAAATTCATCTTTGCACTACTGAGGCCAAAGATATACAATCATAAAACCAATAATGCCGAGACTCAAATTTTAACAAATAATCCACATCATCGAATCACCCCGCTGACTACTACCAAGGATATTCGTTAATATCACATCAATGAATTATCTATGCACTACGGCCAAGGATATTCATTATTATCACATCCATGAATTAATATTTCATTACTGAGACTCAGCTCAATAATTAATCCACATCATCAAATCATCCCTGCACTACAGGCCAAGGATATTCTTTAGTATCACGACCACGAATTATCCATGCACTACGGGCCAAAGATAATCGTGTTTTCATCAACGGTCCTGATCATGCCATAAAATAATTCATCTTTGCACCCTTGGCCGAAGAGAATCCATAGCCATAATCATACCAAAAAAGCGTCCATCAATGCACTCTGAGCCAATGAGGACTTTTTCATTAGTATCACAACCACAAATTATCCATGCACTACGGGCCAAAGATAATCGTGTTTTTATCAACGATCCTGATCATGCTATAAAAAAATTCATCTTTGCACCCTTGGCCGAAGAGAATCCATAGCCATAATCATACCAAAAACTGTCCATCAATGCACTACGGGCCAAAGAGGACTTTTACCACGTCATTTGTAACATTACGGTCATGATTATACCGAATAATCCCTGGTCATAATCATACCAAGTCCATCTATGCACTACAGGCCACAGATGACTTTCAACAAAATATAAATATGAGGATGATGACAATGATATAAGAATTCAATAAAACAAGTTCAAGAATTAATTTAACCAAGAACTAATAACGTCTCATTTACTCGTAACTAGATTATTTTCATAAAAATACCAAATCAGTCCCAAAAATTATTATTTTCTGGGATTAAGCATAATATAGTCCCATATTGAACATATATTTTTCTCAAAATTTTTAAAATTCATTTACTATTTTTCAAAAATCAATTTCTAATTAATTCCTTAAGAAATTAGCTACCTTAAGTTTAACTCCAAAAATTCCCAAATCTTAGCAGGATCTTACACATGTTAACGTGAGCTTCCAGTTTAAATTTCATGGTCATCGGAGTTATAGAACTCCGGTTATAGCGTTTTTCATCGAAAAAACGTAAATATTGAAATGGTCATAACTTGCTCATTTTAAGTCGGAATGAGCTCAGTTTTGGACAGGAGGTAATTTATACCATATAATTTCATGTCCCAAAAGGCCAGAATTCTTCTCACAAATAAAGTGGCCAAAACAGCCCTTTTAAATATCTGAGCAGTAGCATTTTTGGTATTTGCAGCTTTTGACTCCTTTGCTAAAATCAGTCCATACAAAAATCTACAACACCTTTTACAGTGATTCCACTTGGATATGCTACAAAACTCATAGATCTAACTCTAGAACTTGACCTCACTCAAAAATTCAAAATATAATAGGAGATATGGTCAATTGAATTTTATGTTCCGTTTTCACCAAAATCTGATTTTCAACTCTTTGTGATTTCTAAGAAACTTTCATGTTTTCACATAATAACCAACATAACTCATCATAACACTTATTAATACTCAAAACATATGAGGACATCATGTATACAGATCATTTCCACAATTTAATAAGGAATGAATACACAGGATCGTTCACCATGCATGTGGTAATCCACATAAACAGGTTATTCCAACAGAATAATAAAGAATAGAATAACAGGAGGATTTACCATGCGATAGATAGATCGCATGAGATAGGTTATTCTCAATAGAATAATAAATAATAGAACCGAGTCCGCATAAACGCACGCATGGATATTACGACGAGTAATAGTAAAGAGCGGAACTGTGTCCCGTAGAAAACGCATGCATGTGATATTCAATGTAATAAAAAAATAGAATAATGTAAGAATTTCACCAAATATAGGGTAGCTCAGCATTATAAAAGTTATTCCAATGTAATAATAAAGAATGGAATAATGAAGTTCTCTTCGTGGATAAGAAAGAAATAAAACTCTACACGAGTACAACAAATAATATTCCTACCTTGGAAAAGCGGATCTTTGGAATAGTGAGGTAGTGGAGACTTCTCTTCTTCTTTCTCTCTATAATTTCTCTCTATAATAATCGTTCTAAAGCTTTTGTAAATTGGTGAGAAATGAAGGAAGAATGAGCTTCTATTTATAGAAAAATATAGTTTCGATACTTGCACGTTTTGGGGCTCAAAAAATTACAGTACAATACCTCCAACTTTTCTTTCATTTTTAACTTAATCCTGCAAGTATTATCAAACTTGCACCACCTCCCCTAATAGTAAATAATGTGAATCAATAGTTCAATCATGTGAATCAATAGTATAATCATGTAAAAAATACGAATTACAGTATAGTACCTTCATCTATATCTCCATTTTTAACTTAATCATGCAAGTATTATCAATCTTGCACCAACTCCCCTAATAGTAAATAATGTGATTCAATAGTACACATATGTGAACAAATAGTTATATAAGCATGTGAATTAGTAGCAATTAATTGCTCATTTATCCGATAAATTACCCGATTTATTAATATAACCCCTAGACATCAATTATCATCGGAATAGATGTCGATTTCCACTAACACTAATAATCCCAACACAATGGAACTATCAAAATTCATTTTTAATCAACACAACTTATTCATCATTAATATTATAACTCACAATATTTAACAACCAGTGTCGTTCAAAGAAAGAGGGGCTTTCCGATAAGGATTTCTCCTTATGGCGCCCAATTAGGTGACCAAACCTCTCCTCGATGTAACTTCTAGACATTGTAATATTGCAAATAATAATATGAATAACTTTGTCGTCTCAATTATTGATTTAATAATATAATATATTATGCAAATGAATCTCGCGTGACAATAATTGAATCAATAATATGAGAGATATGATGCAAAGAATTATCGTAGTAATAATTGAGTATAACCGAGTGACTTCTCACGTAAGCATCAATAATCAATACTGGTGTCATTACTACGCAATCACGCCGTATTCATTTACTTTTAACACGGGTGTTTCAATAGTTAACGGTAAAACTTCCGCAGATTATTTTCATAAAGTATTTTTGTCGTTTTCTCAATCCGATAATAATTCCGTTGTGGGGTCCACCAATGATTGTGCCAGTTATCTGAATATTCCCTCGTTAAAACAAATATTTCCCGACCAATCGAATATTATATAACAACTTGCGTACTTTGCAAAATTTGTAAATATTACCCACGACTATAACATTATATCAAATCCACTCCATAATATAAAAAATAAAAAATTATTTCGAGAAAATTAAATATTTATTCATAAAATCTGGGGTCTCACAATCTCCCCTCGTTATGGAATTTTGCCCTCGAAATTTACGTACGTACCTGGTTTTCGAAGAGATGAGAATACCTTGCTTTCGTTTCGGATTGTACCTTCCCGGTTATTTGCTCTGTTTCATAATTTTTCCATTGCTCATCTCCTGTATTTCAGATATCATTCTAGAATATATCTTCAAAACAAAGGTCAATTGACATATCACAAATTGTCAATTTATCAAGTAAAAAAATTTTCGACTTAGGTAAGTCACACACTAGCGAAGTATATTACTCGTCTCTCCCCTCCTAGTTCTAGACTCATATCTCCGCCAACGACCATATCCCTAAGCTCTGATACCAAATGTGACGCCCCCAAAATTAGGTATACATCACACATTCTGAGTCGTTAGATACATAGTACAAAATTCAGATACAACTTCATTTATGCAAATGTTGAGCTGTCGTATAGAATACGACCATAGTTAACTGTGAGTTTTAATACAAATGTATGTAACTCTCATGGTGCCTCGACCACAACCTTACAATAGTACTTTACATAAAAGTATAGTCAAAGACTGTTTTAGAAATTAAAATCTTTGGGAAGTGCTCAAGGAAACCTTCGTATATGGGAGGCCATGCGTACAGGTTATAATAGATATCATATGGCCACGTAATTATCCTTGGTCAATCTAATAGACCCCAAAGAAAAAGCGAGAAGATTACTATCATCTTCTTTCCAATGGTGAGTCTTCTCTTGACATATAACTATCTCCACTGTCTCCAAGTGAATATTATATTTCAAATAAACTCCAAGATCATATAGGTAGTGCCGTGCATATATACTCAAAGAAGTGGATGCGCATAACCCCTCTCTTATGATAAGACGAGGTCAGTATGTCATTAGACATCTTGTGTGATAGTGGCAAAACACCCTTCCAAAGTTGGGTTCGCCTCACCCTATTTGTAAGACCCCAAATTATTAATAAATGAAATTTATTTTCCTCTATTTATTATTTTGAAATAGTAAGGGTTGATTTGATTAATGTGGTTAGTTATGGGTAAAATGCCCAAATATTTTAAATAAGCAAGTGGTGATAAAATATTCATTATTGTCGGAGAATATTCGTTTGGTCATGGAATATTCGTACTGTCGGGGAATATTCGTATGACGGCGCAGTCTTTTATGGGCCCCATAACGGAAAGCGATTGGATGAAGAAAACGACAAATATAAGTTGTTTATAAATAATGGCGTAGTTATTATCTGTTATCATTGTTGGAATACCCGTATTGGTTATAACACACTAATACGCACGTTGTTGAAAAAGAAGCACTGACAGTATTGCACCAATTATTGATTCTTACGTAAGAAGGCACTACTCAATAATTGTTACGAAGAATTATTATTCAAGATTTTATTTTATTGATTCAATAATTGTTGCATTGATATTTTATATTATTGTTGTTTCAATAAATTGTTATTACACAAGATTTTCCATTATCGAAGCAATAATTTATATTATCTGAATAATATTATTAGATAACATTATTAGCAATGTCTAGAAAGTTTCATCTAAGGAGAGGTTTGGTCACCTAATTAATTACGCCAAGAAGGAGAAATTCTTATTGGAAAGCCCCTCTCTGAGGAACTACCGTTTGCCAAGATCTTTGTGATTCTGTAATATTATTTGTGAATAATTAATTATTAATTTATATGATGAGGAAAATATTGATTTTATGTGGATATAGATGTAGAAAATTTTTAATGTGACAATTGTTGAAAATTAATATTTTATCTTTTTTCGATAAAATAATTCATTTAAATATATTATTTTAATAATATATTAACGGTGATATTTTTATAATGAATGTGGGATATATGAGTATACGAGGAGGAAGAGTATTTTGTTGCAATAAATGTTTAAAACATGTTAAACATGTAAATTGGACCCCATTTCTTGACCGAAATTTGATTATAATTTTTGTAAAATTGTCCGTATGTGGATTTCTTGGTCAATTTACATTTGGAATTTGGAAAAACTTTCTTCTGCAAAGTTGTAGATAATGGAATTTCCTATGGAAAGTTGCGAGTTTCGAATTTTTTTGATAAAAAAGCTATTTATTATGAATTATTGAAGTTCCAAAGTTCAGAAATAATTGATTTTTGGAAGTTTTAATTGTTTTAATTAACAAAACGTTTTTGGAATGTTTAGGTGGCCTCATTTAACATGTGTAGGAGCTGAATTCAGTTGGCAAGTTTATGTATGAGGTTTTGGAAAATATATATTAATATTATATTAATTTTTCGCTTTGGTGTTCTAAAGCATTTTTCATAAATAGGGTGCTTAGGTTAGAATTGAAAATCACACTAAATCAAGTTTTCTCTCTATATTATCGAGCGTATTCTTGTGAGTATTTTGAGTATACTTTGAGTATTGCTATACGGTGTAAGTTCAAGTCATAGCCTATATCCTGTTTCAACTAGAAACTCTTTTTTTCGAGGTAAGGGATGTTATTTTATTCGAAAATGATATTATTTCTTCAATATCATTATCTTAGAAATATTGGTTGGAATTTTTTTTATCAAATTTGGAACTTTTTCATGCTGTCGGGTTACTATTCATGAGTTACTTATTCACGAGTTACTATTCGTGAGTTCTTATTCACGAGTTACTATTCACGAGTACTATTCACGCGTGAAGATATTTTTTATGAAATTTCTATCTTTTGGTGTTGAGTTACTATTCACGATATCGACATTATTCACGATATCTGAGACTATTCACGAATACTTAAGACTATTCATTAAAAAAAAATGAAATTTCTTCTTTTGTCCAAAATATCTATTATGGATACTAGCTTTGATTGTATCCATGTTTTGATCATTCTTGAATTTTACTCCACTCGAATACTTATGAAGTATTTTTGAACTTAGATTGTTTGAAATACTTAATCCTTAATATTTGTTCTTTTGTTTGGATTTGGATTCGTTTTTTGAAATATTTTTCATCATCCTCGGTCCTAAATGATGATATTCTTGAATATCTTTGGCCCGTAGTGCAAAGATGAATGATTTCTTGATGAATATCTTTGGCCCGTAGTGCAAAGATGAACAGATGTTGAGATGAACATGTCCTACTTATTAATATCTTTGGCCTGTAGTACAAAGATGAACAGGTGTTTAGATGAAACATGATTAATCGATGAATATCTTTGGCCTGTGAGTGCAAAGATGAATATTTGATTCGGATATATATTGATTGATGTTACTGAGGATAAAATATCGACGATGAACTTTTAAATTCATATATAGAAGATAGTAGTTTGCATTCTCTACTTAACTCTTCTAATGAATTGTTGTTTCCGCTGCAGTTGTTGATTTAAAACTCGTTGTCTATTGTATTCTATTAGATTTTTGTCTATTGGAGACTAACGATAATTTGTTGTATATTATCTTAGTCATAATATTCTTTACTGGGCTAGTTGAGCTCACCCTTTTCCTTTTTGTTCCATTTTTCTTCTCAGGAGGCGAGAATGTAGCGAGTACTAGTCGGGAGATGGAATGAAGGTTCTAGAGAGAGTTGTTTAGTAGTCCTCACCATTTTTGTATAATAATGTATCAATAATTATGATGGGGATTTATTTGCGTGTGGATATTGTCTAGATGGCAATATCTGTATTTAAACTCACAGTTTATATGTTGTAATAATAAAGTTGTAGTTATTTCTGTACCATGTATTTGGCGAATCAGAATGGGTTGGATGGAATGGACCTATTTTGGGGGCGTCACACTATTTGATTCAGCAAATATAACTACTAAATAATGTATAGAATACAACACACTTTTCTATCTTTGTTTAGGAGAACCTCCACATTAGAGACCATTGTTTCTATTCCCCCTGTTATCCCCCTGGGCACAACACTCTTACGGCAACACTCTTATTACCAAAAAGGAATTGTGAAGCAGAAAGGGTGAGCACAACTAGCCCAGTAAAGAATATCATGACTAAAGATAATTAAATTATCAATAGCTTTCATCAATAATAAATAAGAGATTTAGAATATATGGTAGATGATAAAACTTTTCAACCATAGTTGCAGCGGAACGAGCAATCCATTAGAAGAGTCAAATAAACCATCAGGTCTATTATCTTCTCCATGTTAAAAGTCCACCAATAATGTTTTATCCCTGTAACATCAATCAACAATTCCTGTCCACAATCATATGAATAACTCATAATCATAATTGTGATTCTGAATTCCCTTTTCGCACCCAGGACGAAGATGATTCTCATCACCTATCTTCACCTGAAATATCACAAATCATGGTTATACCAAATCACAATTCCTGCTCATAATCATACTAATAAATTCATCTTTGCACTCTGGTGCCAAAGATATACAATCTATAAAACCAATAATGCCGAGACTCAGCTTAATAAATAATCCACATCATCGAATCAGCCCTGCACTACGGCCAAGGATATTCGTTAATATCACATCCATGAATTATCTATGCATTACGGCCAAGGATATTCATTATTATCACATCCATGAATTAATATTTCATTGCTGAGACTCAGCTCAATAATTAATCCACATCATCAAATCATCCCTGCACTACAGGCCAAGGATATTCTTTAGTATCACGACCACGAATTATCCATGCACTACGGGCCAAAGATAATCGTGTTTTCATCAACGGTCCTGATCATGCCATAAAACAATTCATCTTTGCACCCTTGGCCGAAGAGAATCTATAGCCATAATCATACCAAAAATTGTCCATCAATGCACTACGGGCCAATGAGGACTTTTTCATTAGTATCACAACCATAAATTATCCATGCATTACGGGCCAAAGATAATCGTGTTTTTATCAACGGTCCAGATCATGCTATAAAACAATTCATCTTTGCACCCTTGGCCGAAGAGAATCCATAGCCATAATCATACCAAAAACTGTCCATCAATGCACTACGGGCCAATGAGGACTTTTACCACGTCATTTGTAACATTACGGTCATGATTATACCGAATAATCCCTGGTCATATTCATACCAAGTCCATCTATGCACTACAGGACACAAATGACTTTCAACAAAATAAAAATATGAGGATGATGACAATGATATAAAAATTCAATAAAACAAGTTCAAGAATTAATTTAACCAAGAACTAATAACGTCTCATTTACTCGTAACTAGATTATTTTCATAAAAATTACCAAATCAGTCCCAAAAATTATTCTTTTCTGGGATTAAGCATAATATAGTCCCATATTGAACATATATTTTTCTCAAAATTTTTAAAATTCATTTATTATTTTTCAAAAATCAATTTCTAATTAATTCCTTAAGAAATTAGCTACCTTAAGTTTAACTCCAAAAATTCCCAAATCTTAGCAGGATCTTACACATGTTAACGTGAGCTTCCAGTTTAAATTTCATGGTCATTGGAGTTATAGAACTCCGGTTATAGCATTTTTCGTCGGAAAAACGTAAATATTAAAATGGTCATAACTTGCTCATTTTAAGTCAGAATGAGCTCAGTTTTGGACAAGAGGTAATTTATACCATATAATTTCATGTCCCAAAAGGCCAGAATTCTTCTCACAAATTAAGTGGCCAAAACAGCCCTTTTAAATATCTGAGCAGTAGCATTTTTGGTATTTGCAGCTTTTGACTCCTTTGCTAAAATCAGTCCATACAAAAATCTACAACACCTTTTACAGTGATTCCACTTGGAGATGCTACAAAACTCATAGATCTAACTCTAGAACTTGACCTCACTCAAAAATTCAAAATATAATAGGAGATATGGTCAATTGAATTTTATGTTCCATTTTCACCAAAATCTGATTTTCAACTCTTTGTGATTTCTAAGAAACTTTCATGTTTTCACATAATAACCAACATAACTCATCATAACACTTATTAATACTCAAAACATATGAGGACATCATGTATACAGATCATTTCCACAATTTAATAAGGAATGAATACACAGGATCGTTCACCATGCATGTGGTAATCCACATAAACAGGTTATTCCAACAGAATAATAAAGAATGGAATAACAGGAGGATTTACCATGCGTGCGATAGACTGCACAGATAGGTTATTCTCAATAGAATAATAAATAATAGAACCAGTGTCCGCATAAACGCATACAGACGAGGATATTACGGCAGAATAGTAAAGAGGCGGAACTGTGTCCCGGCGTAAAAACGCATGTACAGGATATTCCAGCAGAATAATAAAAATAGAATAACAGAAGAATTTCACCAAGTATAGGGTAGCCCGCGTATACAGGTTATTCCAACATAATAATAAAGAATGGAATAACAGAAGTTCTCTTCATGGATAAGAAAGAAATAATACTCTCTACGAGTACAACAAATAATATTCCCTACCTTGGAAAACTAGATACTGGAATAGTGAGGTAGCAGACTTTTCTTCTTCTTTCTCTCTATAATTTCTCTCTATAATAATCGCTCTAAAGCTTTTGTGAATTGGTGAGAAATGAAGGAAGAATGAGCTTCTATTTATAGGAAAATATAGTTTCGATAATTGCACGTTTTGGGGCTCAAAAAATTACAGTACAATACCTCCAACTTTTCTTTCATTTTTAACTTAGTCCTGCAAGTATTATCAAACTTGAACCACCTCCTCTAATAGTAAATAATGTGAATTGTAAGACCACGAATTTTATGAAATAAAAGTATTCAATTTTTCTTATAATTACAATTCAGTAAATGATTAAATTGATAAAAGTTTAAAGTTAAGGGTGAGATATGAATTTTTTTCAAAATACGCAAGTGGTTATAAAATATTCAATTGTCGGGGAATATTCGTTTGGTCGTGGAATATTCTTTCTGTCGGAGAATATTCGTATGACGGCGCAGCCATTTGTGGGCCCCATAACAGAATAACTGTCGAATGAAGATAACAAAAAAATTTAGTTTTTATAAATAACGGCGTAGTTGTTACCGTTAACACTGTTGGAATACTCGGTGGTTAAAATACAGTAATACGCATGGTTGCATAGTAGCACACGGTATTACACAGTATTGTTGAATTATTGATTCTTACGTAAGAAGGTACTACTCAATAATTGTTACAGTAATTACTGTTCAATATTTTATTGATTCAATAATTGCTGCGTTGATATTTTAGATTATTGTTGCTCAATAATTTTCACTGCACAGTATCTCCATTATCATATCAATAATTCATATTATTTGAATAATATTATTAGATAGCATTATTGGTAATGTCTAAAAAGTTCTGTCAAGAAGAGGTTTGGTCACCTAATTGCGCGCAAGTAAGGAGAAATTCTTATTGGAAAGCCCCCTCTTTCCTGGAAACTGCCTGGTTATCATTATTGCGATTCTGTAATATTATTTGTGAATAATTAATTATTAATTTATATGATAAGGAAATATTTATTTGATGTTGATATAAATGATGGATTTATTTATGTGGTTATAAATGAAGGAATTAATGTTGAGGTATTTTATCAGTATTTTGTCGGATTGGAGGTATTAAAAGATCAAATAAATTGTTCTTCTGACTTTATTGTGTGAGTTATAATATTTAATTCGATCGTTGGATCGTTGTAATTTTTGGATATGTTATACATATATAAGTTGAGTATATGTCCACAAATTTTGAACCGTTAAAAATGAGCGTATAATTTGTTATGAATTTTAAGAGGTAACTGATTCGGAAATTAGGTTTTGGTGAAAAATTCTAGAATTGAGTGGATCCCACTTTTGGTTGTTGGGGGAGATGGCTGATTTTTGGTGGGTGAAATAGTAGCAGGTAAAGCCATCAGGTAGCAGGTCAAGTCTGCTTCGGCGTGCTAACATTTTCCTATAAATAGAGGGCTAAGTTAGAATTGAAAATCACACCAGAATTCATAAGTTTTCTCTCTTTTTCTCTTTACATTATCGAGTGTATTTTGTGAGTATTTAGATACTTGATGAGTTTCTATTCATCAGTGCAAGTTTCCTTCAGCGTCATATCCGATATCCAGTCAGAAGTGTTGCTCTTTTGAAGTAAGGGATTATAAGGGATAGTAAGGGATTTTAAGGGTTGTTATGTTTTTCAGTTTCATAATTTTTCTGACCTTCAAAAATTTTGGAAAAATTTGAAATGATAATTTGATGAGTTTTCTTGATTGTGTCCAAAAATGGCAATTTTTGGATGTATAGATTAAGAGTTGTGAATTTTATGAGAAAAGACTATTGTAAAAGTAACTGCTTATAACTCATTGAGGTTAACTCCAAACTTGATGAAATTTTTATTGGGAGTACATCCATATAACATCAGTATACTCTGTAAATTTCGGAATTTTTGGAGAAACGTACAATTTATGATAAATATCTAACTATTCAGCGGTTTTGGCCATATGAAAAATAGTAAATGAATTTTAAAAATTCTGAGAAAAATATATGTTCAATATGGGTCTATATTCTGCTAAATCCCAGAAAAGAAATATTTTTGAAATCGATTTGGTATTTTTCATGAAAATGGACTAGTTATGAGTAAATGAATTAAATATGTTATGTGAAGTAAGAAAATTGAAAAATAGGATTTTATGACTTGAGAATCCTATATGAGGTATATGCAGATTTTGATGAGGTTTTTGGTTATTGGTGATGAAATCTTAAGAATTTGGCATTTTATGATGATTAAATGTATTAAGTAGTAAAGTGTAAACAATTTAAATAAATTATTTATAAGTTTAAGAAATGTTATTTCAATATCATTATACCGAAATATTGGTATGGATTTTATTGTGGAATTTCTACCTTTTTATGTCGGGTTTACTATTCATGAGTTACTATTCACGAGTTATTATTCATGAGTTACTATTCACGAAGTTACTATTCATGAGTTACTATTCACGAGTTACTATTCATTGGTACTATTGACGACAAAATTGGTTTCTTTTTCTAACATAATTATCGTTGATTTATGAATCTTACTCTTGAAATTAAATCCGTGTTTTGATCATATTATTTTTATTTATCATATATAACATTTTTATAATCATGGTGATGAAATTTCTCTTTGACTTGAGTGTAAAGATGGGTAGATTATTGGTATGACCATGACTATGGGTTCTCTTTCGCCGATGAGTGCAAAGTTGAATCGTTGATTTGGTATGATCATAACCATTGAATTTACAATTGAATATTTTTAGCTTAAGTGCAAAGGTGAATTGATCAACATGGTTATAATTATGGTTTATATAGATTTTGAAATGATTATATATTTCTTTGAGATATTAATATATTTGGCCTGTAGTGCAAATATGAACTGTTGATGAATATCTTTGACATGTATTGCAAAGATGAACTATTGATGAATATCTTTGGCACGTGTAGTCTGAAGATGATCTGTTATTGAATATCTTTGACCAGTAGTGCAAAGATGATCCATTGTTGAATATCTTTGGCCCAGTAGTGCAAAGATGAAGCATTCTTGAATATCTTTGGCCCGTAGTGCAAAAAGATGAACTGTTGTTGAATATCTTTGGCCCAGTGAAAAGATGGCTGTTGATGAATATCTTTGGTAGTAGTAGTCTGAAGATGAATTATTGTTGAATATCTTTGGCCTGTAGTGCAAAGATGACATGTTGAATATCTTTGGCTCGTAATGCAAAGATGACCTATTATTGAATTTCTTTGGCATGTAGTGCAAAGATGACTTGTTGATGAATATCTTTGGCCCGTAGTGCAAAGATAAATTTATTAGTATTATTATGAACATGAACTGTGATTTGGTATAACCATGATCTTTGATGTTTCAGGTGATGAAAATTATCTTTGTCCTGGATGAAAAAAGGAATTTAGAACTATAATTACGATTATGAGTTATACATGTGATTGTGGACATGAATTGTTGATTGATGTTACAGGGATAAAACATTGTTGGTGGACTTTTAACATTGAGAAGATAATAGATTTTATGGTCTATTTGACTCTTCTAATGGATTGCTCGTTTCGCTGCAACTATGGTTGAAAAGTTTTATCACCTGCCATATGTTCTAAATCTCTGATTTATTACTAATGAAGGCTATTGATAATTTAATTATCTTTAGTCATGATATTCTTTACTGAGCTAGTTGTGCTCACCCTTTTGCTTCACAATTCCTTTCAGGTAATAAGAGTGTAGCTGGGTCGAGCAGGGGTAACATGGGAATAGAACGGTGGTCATCATTTAGTAGTTATATTTGGTGAATCAACTAGGGTGAGGCGAACCCAACGTTGGAAGGGTGTTTTGCCACTATCATACAAGATGTCTAATGACATACAAACTCGTGTTATCATAAGACAAGGTTGTGCACATCCACTTGCGGAGTATATCTACGAGCACTACCTATATAATCTTGGCGTTTGTTTGGAGTATAATTCTCAATTAGAGACAGTGGAGATAATTATATGTCAAGAGAAGACTCACCATTGGAAAGAAGATGATAGTAATCTTCTCGTTTTTCTTTGGGGTCTATTGGGTTAACCAAGGATAATTCTGTGGGCATATGATATCTATCATAACCTAGACGCATGGCCTCCCATGTACGAAGGTTTCCTTGAGCACTTTCCAAAGAATTTAATTTCTAAAATAGTTTTTGACTATACCTTTATGTAGGGTGCCATTGTGACGTGTTATCCAAGGTTGGGACATGAGTCACAGTTGGTATATATTTGTATCAAAACTCACAGCATTTATGTTGTTGTATTTTGCACGACAATTGTTGTAATAAAGTTGTAGTTGTTTTCTGTACCATGTATTTGGTGACTCAGAATGGGTTGGATGGAATGGACCTATTTTGGGGGTTGTCACATGAATCAATAGTTCAATCATGTGAATCAATAGTATAATCATGTGAAAAATACTAATTACAGTATAGTACCTCCATCTATACTTCCATTTTTAACTTAATCATGCAAGTATTATCAATCTTGCACCAACTTCCCTAATAGTAAATAATGTGATTCAATAGTACACACATGTGATCAAATAGTTATATAAGCATATGAATTAGTAGCAATTAATTGCTCATTTATTCGATAAATTACCTGATTTATCAATATAACCCCTAGACATCAATTATCATCGGAATAAATGTCGATTTCCACTTACACTAATAATCCCAACACAATGGAACTATCAAAATTCATTTTTAATCAACACAACTTATTCATCATTAATATTATAACTCACAATATTTAACAACCAGGTCGTTCCCAGGAAAGAGGGGACTTTCCGATAAGGATTTCTCCTTATCGGCGCAATTAGGTGACCAAACCTCTCCTTGATGTAACTTCTAGACATTGTCAATATTGCAAATAATAATATGAATAACTTTGTCGTCTCAATTATTGATTTAATAATATAATATATTATGCAAATGATAATCTTTGACAATAATTGAATCAATAATATGAGAGATATGACGCACGTGCAATTCTTGTAGTAATAATTGAGTATAAGCGAGTGACTTCTCACGTAAGCATCAATAATCAATCTTGTGTGCTACTACTATGCAACCAACAGCGTATTATTGTACTTTTTAACACCAAGGTGTTTCAACGAGTTAATCAGTAAAACTTCGTAGTTATTTTCATAAAGTATTTTTGTCGTTTTCTCAATCAAAACAATAATTCCGTTAATGGGGTCCACCAATGATTGTGTAGTTATCACGAATATTACGTTAAAATGAATATTCCCCGACCAATCGAATATTATATAACAACTTACGTACTTTGCAAAATTTGTAAATATTACCCACAACTATAACATTATATCAAATCCACTCCATAATATAAAAAATAAAAAATTATTTCGCGAAAATTAAATATTTATTCATAAAATTTGGGGTCTCACATCTACCATTATCGGAGCTCGACCCAAGGTCCTCCCCATGGCCTAATAAATACTTTCATAAAATAGTTATTAAGTATTCATGTGAGAATTTGGTAACTAAACAACTAAACACATGACACTTACCGAATTCACCTCCTCGAAAGATTGTGAGCCAGTAGTGTGTACGACTCGGAGCTAGCCAAGGTTCTTCTTTGCCTACTCAGACTTCTTCTTAAACTCATCAGCAGCCCAGTGCACACACATAGCCTCCCATGCTGAATCGGAGACTATACGGGGCTGATGATCTTTGATGGTTATCCTGAACTGGAGTTCAACTACCCGGGCTGTCCTTTGTCTCATCTAATATAGCCACCTGGCGTGGTTCTTAGCGATATGTGTAGTAATAACATCGTTGTAGACTGCCGCTGAGATGCCCTCCTCATATCAAAAATAAATCTATAACAAAAGTTTAAAAGTAAGGAAAATTAATTTATTGGGCAACGACTATGTACGTATAATTGTTAAGATTTATGGAAATTAACTTACGTGAAACTCCCGCAAGAAAGTAACCATAAACAAGGCATCGTACTGTCTGTACTGGCTAACGTGCATGCACCCAGTCGGGAGGTGCGTCAGACAGATAGCGTGTAAGGTCGCCTTAGCGACCGGGTCTAGTATACTACAGTAAAAATAAAACATTGGATCATATGTTAATTGTGTCATTAAATAAATTATATAAATTTAACTATTTATTTTTTATGGTTTAACACTTACTGGGAAGACTCGACATCAACTCGGACTATAAGTGGAACTGCTGGCCTACGACCGAAGATACCGAGGTTAGTCCCTCGGTGTCGTCGATGAACAACATTTGTAATTATAAAAAAAGTAAGTTAAATATAGCTAATGCAAATTGAGATATATTAAAAGGGTATGTTCAAATAACTTATTACCTCCTGAAGATGAGCCTCCAGCTGAGCTACCCTCTCCTGAACCGGATTATCCACCACCGCGACAACCTCCACCGCTATGTCTAGCCATAAATATACTACTGAAAAAAATAAAAATAAAGCATATGAATTTGAAGTTAAATCAATTAAATATAATGTATGAACATTGCATTTTTAACTAATTTGAAATAAGTTTAGAGTTTGTACGTCATCAAACCCATTAGATTCAACATCGATATTATTCTCGAATTCTGTCTTTTCCTCATCATCATTCAATATCAGTTTTGTCATCGTTATCATCTTCAACGACTACGTACTCATTCACGACCACGTCATCCTCGACTTCCTCATTGTCGGGTACGTCAACCACATCATTTGCCATCACATCTTCATCATTTAGCACTACCTGCTTAGGATTGCTAACATCATCTTGCAACACCTCATCATTCCCAAACATATTAGCATTATAAAATGCAAGTGTTTTCATAGTGACAATTGTATACCACGGGCTTCTACTATTTACAACATTAGGAGCATTGAACACTTGACTGGCTAACACAAATACGTATTAGATCTTAAATTTAACTTGATTATCTATTATATCAAACCCTTTTAAGTATCAAACCACCGACACTTTAATGTATCTACCTTTTTACCCCCAGGATAATTGAGCACAACCCAAGAATTAACTGACTAGAGTTCATTCAAGTCATTAACCTTAAATCTGTACCCATTCACGATGTAGCCAGGAAAAGAACTAACAACTTTGTAAGGACCTCGTATGACATCTCTAAAACACTCAGAAATGTTCTCTTCCTTAACCATTTTTTTTAAAACCACTGTTGGAAATTAACAGTAGTGAATGTTTCCAACTGTGTTGTAGTTAAAGTTGGATTAGAAGTATACGCTTCCTCTTCGAATGAACTGAAATTATAATAAAATGGATTAATATATAGTTGATTACGCTTATAAATTATATTAGATGTGACAAATAAAACTCCATATATGATATATGACGATACTTCGGACATATTTAAAAGCATGTATGTAGATACAATCTTCAAATTTTTATCGCTTAAGCAAGTCATCGTCTCATGACCAAATGGTTTAGCCATATATGTGATTATAGCTAACTCATCATCAACATGAGATTGAGGACCGACGACCTCATTCCTACTTAAACGGTTATGCTTCGTTTGAAAGTAGTATGCATACAAGCTAATCATGTTTGATGATAAAACATATACTTTGTAAACATTCTTATTCATTTATTAATAAAAATATTTATTTACTAAAGGCATTTAATTATCTATATGGTCCTATTTTAATAATATGTGATAAACCCATAATTTTAAGTAATGCTTTTAGAATCATGATGAGATCATGCTAATGAGATCTAAATTATTAGATAACTTTAAAAAACTAAAATGTTCCCAATCGATGGATTACTAAAAAGGGGATTAGTGATTCCGGATAGATTGGTACATACGTTTTTTGCTCATTAGATGAGGATGATTGATCTCATGATCATTTGTGTGGAGACACTAAAGCAAGTATGTAGGTGCTTATTGGACAATAAGTTCACTGAACGTGACTCGCTAAGGAATGCCTAATGGAGTTTTACTTGCCTCTCAATAGGAATTCCTGAAGTGATAGTAGTACAAGTGATCCTTAGACTTGAGATCATCATAGTATCTTGTGTATGATTAGTTATACTTTGACATATCCCTTAAGACCCTTAGGGTATATCAAAGGGTATGTTTGAGTGTAATAAGTTATATATAGAGATAACGAATGATCAATAAAGAATCTACTGCTTCTAGTAAAAGAAGAGAAATGTCCTATGTGATTCGATAAATGAAAACCCAAGAATCATTAGCCAAGGTGGAATGAAATTAGAAAAGAGTTTCTAATTTGCATTATTTGGAGTTGTGCATTTATGAATCAAGATACATATAATTAAATAAAATAAGACTTGACAGTAATTTCATGTCTTATATTTAATTGGGACATTGTATGGTAGAATGATTGAATTGTACGGTAACTATTTACGCAAAGGTTCTTTTATGATTAATGTTGAAATTTATATTATTTGGAAAGTCGTTGATCGCTAAGGAGGCGTATCCTTATTGTAGAATAAATGTTATTTATTTAAATAAATAAATAGTTTAATTTATTTTTTTAAATGAGATTAGAATTATTCTAATTAATTTATTCATAACCGATTTACTATGGAAAACCTAAAGGGTTACACCATAAAAGGAAGAATTAAATAAGAAGTAAATGACATAATTATAAAATAAGCTAAATGTATTTAATCTATGGTGATAGAATAAATTAAATAGCTTAATATTTATTATTTAATATTTTGGAAAAATTAAATATAAATTAATAAGAGAAGTTTTATTTGTGAAGACCTTGAATTTTAAACAATTCTATTTTATTTTTTTTGCAAATAATTTTTTTTATTTAATATCAGTATTGATTATCAATATTATGTTAAGCATATGTGATATGAACATAGTAAGATAGTCAAAATATATATTTGACTAAGTAATATGAGTAAGGTTCACTACAAAAAAATGGCTTATCTCCGACGGAAGTAACTCTGACGGAATACATTCAGTCGATATTAGTCTATTTTTGACTGATTATTCAGTCGATAATAGTTCAGTGGTACATAAAGCATTTTCGACGGAGTTCTGTTGAAAACACAACCCATCATGGTGCCAAAATCTCCCGCCAGAACCAACACTAGGGTCGACGGAATATCTTATTACTCTTGAGCCGGAATTGAATGAGTTTATCCTAAAACCGACGGATGTAAGATCGATGAGAAGTCAAAATCGAGTTTATGTTTTAAAACCTAGCAGCCTGCTACGCTCCCCTCATTTCATTTCTTCCTCTTTAATTTCCATCTCTCTCTCACAGACCCTCACTCCCTCTCCGGCTACTCTTTCTCTCTCACGATACCTCTCTTCCTCTCCGGCTGCCTGAAGCAGCTCCACCCGACGCCGACGCCTCCTTCTCTCCGACCAAGCAGCTCCGGCAACTCCGGTCAAGTAGTTCCGGCCATTTCAAGCAGTTCCGATCGATTTCTTCTCAAATTGGTGGTGTACTTTCATTTGTTTATTAAATTTTCAAGTTAATCAGGTATATTTAATGAATTGCCATTTGATTTTGATTATTATGCTTTTAAATCTATGCCTTAATTTTGCAAATTGAGTTATATAAACTGCTATGTATTTTGTTGGCTGTTTTGGGTCTGAATATTTGCAAAGTAACTTTTGTGTTCATGCCCTAATTGAGTTATATAAATTGCTATGTAATTTAAAATGCTATGAATCTGCATAAGTTTGTTCATGCCCTAATGTTATACTGCTATTGTTTGTTCTGAAAATTTGTGGGTATGTAATTTGGGTCTGAAAATTTATGGGTATTTTGTTATCACATTGGCATATTTGTTATATCCGACGGAATTCTGTCAGAATTCATCAATTGCAATTTATGTGGGTCCTTTTTATTATATTAATGTATAGTTCATAGTTTCTCAATACTAAAATACAATTTAAATAAATTAAATTATATAATATAATACAAATTTTGTTAAATTAAATAAAATAAAAAATTGACTTAATTTAATTTAAGATAATAAAATTTAAATAAATTATTTAATATTAAATTATATAATATAATAAAAAATTTATTTAAATATAAAATAAAATAAAAAATATGATATAATATAATACAAATTCAATTTAAATTAATTAAATTTAATTAATTTAAGATAATAAAATTTAAATAAATTAAATATTATAATATAATATAATACAAATACAAATAAATTAAATTAAATTAAATAACTTAAATAAAATAAAATAAAATAAAAATATGATTTAATTTAAGATAATACAAATTAAATTAAATTAAATTAAAAAAATTAACTTAATTTAATTTAAAATAATATAATACAAAATAAATATAATTAAAACTGAGTAGCACTTACTTAGTTAAATAAAATTAAAATTAAATAAAATACAATACAATAAAATAAAAATATGATTTAATTTAAGATAATACAAATTAAAGTAAATTAAATTAAATTCAAAAAAAATTGACTTAATTTAATATAATATAATACAAAATAAATATAATTAAACTGATTAGCACTTAGTTAGTTAAATAAAATCAAAATTAAATAAAATACTATAAAATAAAATAAAAATATGATTTAATTTAAGATAATACAAATTAAAGTAAATTAAATTAAATTAATTTAATATAATATAATACAAAATAAATATAATTAAACTGAGTAGAACTTACTTAGTTAAATAAAATCAAAATAAAATAAAATACAATATAATAAAATAAAATATAATTAAATACAATTAGAAACTCGTTCGACATTCACTCATTAGAAGTGAGAGTGAATGTCGAATAGTCCCTAGTTTGGGACTGTTGCTGGATGTTATGTCTCTCACCTAGGTCGGTGCCAATGCACATGGTGCGTTTTTATAAATTTTGAGGAACTTTCAGCTGGTGTCTCTACATGTTCTCCGAGTGCATACTTAGACTAAGTTTTCTTGGTCTATTTCGTACTGGAGACCATGAGAAGTCTTCTTGAAAATTTCTGAAAATAGTAGAAACATGCTTAAGATTGGCACTAGTGAGGAGACACATCCAGGAACGGGATAGAAGCCTAACCCTTGTAGAGTGGAGATATAAACTAGGTAAACTAAATTTCATGCTTGGACCACATTCATGATTATTCTTGATCTAATTGGGTATTTTCTTCAATTAAAGATGGATACCGATCGGAGTTGGATGTACCGTAGGATAAAGATTGATGGGAGGGGATTAGTTGATGCGTACCGTGACGGGGTGTCTAATTTTATGAATAAAGCAATAGAACATGCTGATGATCTCAATGAAGCACAATCGTCTAAGTCGGAATGAGGTCGTCGTCGATCCCCAAACGCGTGCTGATGAGTTGGCTGTATTCACTTATCCGGCCAAACCATTTGGACATGAGACGATGACTTACCTAACCGATAAAGATTTAAAGATTGTATCTACATATGTGCTTACGAATATGCTCAAGTATAAATGCATTACATCAAGTATGTATTACTTCAAGTTGAAAATGAATTTTTCTTACCTTAATCAAATAATTAAATAATTGCCATATTATTGTACGCAGCGCATTCGAATTGGAATCGCGAGCTTCTAACCCAGGGTTGACTACATCACAGATGGAAGCATTCACTAATGACAATTTCCCTCAGTGGTTTAAGAGAAGGGTCGAAGAAGAGAACGATTATTAGCATTTTAGAGATGCCCTAATGTCGTAAATTATAGAACCCCCTGGTATACGGTTGTCACAATGAAGACTCGGTCATTTGATGGTACGGATGACCAGTTGCAAGAACAAGTTAGCAATCCCAGCCACGTTGTGCTAGATGATGACGACGTGGTGGTTGATGATGTTGTTAACGTACTCGATGTTGACGAAGTGGAGGAAGATGTGGTTGTCAGTCCGTATGTGGTGGTAGAAGATGATACTGAGGAAGAAATTGATACAGAAGAGGAAGTGACAGAATCAGAAGATGGAAATGAAAATGATTTTGATTATGATGGGTTTGACGACGTACTACTTCACTAATTGGTGTTTTGTAAATATTATACAACGAAATTAGATATAATAATTGCAATGAAATTTAATTAATGTCATCGTATCTATGTTCATTATTTGATGCGGCTATGCCTCGACATAGCGGAGGAGGTGGTCGTGGTGGCGGTAGCTCGGATCGAGCGACGGCTCCCGTATGTAGTCGTCTTCAGATGCTAGTGAGTTGATTTCTTATTTTGGCTCAGTAACGTGTTTTTCATAACTATATTATACATTCATTGACAATGTCATAACTATATTAAACATACAGATGCTAGACGTCGACGTCAGCGAGGGCCTAACCTCGGTCGATTAGGCCGTCCGCCAGCAGTGCCTGTCGTCGTTCCAGTTGATGTCGGCTCGTCTGTGTAGGTTTCAACTATCATTTATATATGTTCAATCACGATGATATCAATTAAAATGTTCTTAATAAATTTTGTATTCTAGTATTATGGATCTTGTCGCTAAGACGACCGTACACGCCATCTGCCTGGCGCGTCTCCCTACTGGCTGCATGCGATTTAGCCAGTACTCGCGCTATGATGTCGGCTTCATGGTGACAGTGTTGCGGGAGTTTCACGTAAGTCAAATTATATATATTAAATCAAGGTTTAGGTTATTTACATATTGTTCAAATAATTAATTATATGTATGTTATGTCTGTTTGATAGAGATACTATAGATACGAGACCGGCATCACTGAGGTGGATGGTGACGTCGTTATCATTGCTCACATCTTAAAGAATTATACTAGTTGGCTGTACGAGATACGACAGAGGGCAGTCCGAGCGATAGAAGAATCACCCGGGACTACTTTGCGAGATCATCAGCCGCCGGCAGTATCAGATCTAGCATGGGCTGCGATGTGTGCGTACTGGGATGATGCTGCGTTCAAGACCAAGTCAGAGCAGATGAAGAAGAATCGAGGCAAGCTGCGAGTTGTACATACTTCTGGCTCGCAGTCGTTTCAGGAGGTTAAAGCGGTATGTATTTATCTTTAGTTTAGTTTAATATTAAACTGCAACTATAGTAATTTAAGTTGATATTATTTAATGTATATGATTTAGGCCATGCGGAGTAGCTTGGGCCGACCTCCTACTATGATGGAGTTCTGGGATAGAGTCCATACGCCGAAGGGCTCTACTTCGGGGTCGACGATGTCTCCAGCAGCACTAGCTATACGGGTAATACATTTACTATAATAAATATTATTTAGGATAATATTACGTAATTTATATGATGATACCAAGATAACTCACATGTACATATATTAAATTACGAGGCGGTTTGAGAAGATCGCATGACCCAAATATAGCAGAGAGTTGCAGTCGCTTAGAGGCGATCTTTGAGACGTTAGATTCCACCGTCCCTCATGAGATTAGTTTATCTCGGGAAGAGGCGACTCTTTGGGTCGCATCTCGGGATACTCCCACTAGTACTAGCAATCATGATCGAGTCTTTAAGTTTCTGAGGATACCAAACTTTATACACCGCTGGGAGGTATAATATTTTAGTTTATTTCTTGTTTATGAATAAAGAAAATTTGCCATATTATTCATGTTATATTTATTTTTGTAGGCTTTAGCCAGTGTCTGCGTCTGGGAGCCCCCGTGGGACCATCACATACGGGCGCTGGCTTAGACGATGCTTTGTTTCAGCGTGTTATGGTTGCGGTGTCGGAGAGGTTTGAGATCGATCCGTTGTTCCATCGTCAGGACCTTCCAAGCTGTTCTCGCCTCCATCAACTTGCGCAGGACGTTGCAGCTGGTGCCACCGCCGAGAGTACGGGTATCCCTCTGGAGCAGTGGGCCGCGATACGCGATGAGATTGTTCGGATAGTGGTTACCTTAGTCGAGGACGCGTTTGGGCCGATGTTGAGTCAGCCCTCGACTGCTCAGGTATACTATTCGTTTTAAATTCAAATATATATTCTGCATGTAATTTAATTTTCATTTAGTTATCTTTAATTGAATCATATATATAGACTAATGAGTTGTGTATCAACAGGGTGACGAGCGGACTGATGAGCGGGATGACAATTTTCATACTCCAGAGTAGCGTCAACGCCCGCCTGATGATCCTCCTCACACCGGGGGCTCTACTAGCTTGACTTAGTTTACATTCTTTTGTAGTTTAAATTCTTTTGTATTAATTTTACATAACTTTTGACGTACATATTGTAGTTTAAACTTTATCATTAATTACTTTGGTTTTGTTGCAGTTTGACACTTAGCTTAATGGGATGTTTGTTATAGTTAGTTTAGATTAATGGGATCTTTTGTAATTTACCTTAGTTTAATTTACTTTGATTAATGTGGTTCTTTAACTCATTACTTTGGTTTGTTGCGGTTATGCTAGTAGTAATGGGAGGTTTTTGACATTTAGATTAATTTAGCTTGTGTATATGATGTTGGGAAAATAGGTACAAGTCAGGTACAAGATGTGGGTTAAATCCCTGGATACTGCAAAAATAAATAAAACATTTACAAAAAACATTATCCTCGACGGAATAAGGTTATTTTCATTGGACTTCCGTCGAGGTTAAGGTGTTCCATTTTCAAAGATATCGCCACGTGGCATATATATCCTCGATCCAAAGAATGTAGGGACGAATTAATTCACTCTTAAGGTGTTTTCCCATTTTGTCGGTGCCCGCGTGGCATGCTTATCATAAATAGAATATCCTCGACAGACACATTTCAGTCGGGGATATATTAACTCCGACCGAATGTTCGGTCGACAATAAATCCGTCAAGTCTAAGTATCCCCGACCGAAAGATCGACGGACTTAATTTCGACTTGCTTATATACAACCGAATTTCTGACTGAATATTTGGTCGGAAATAAGGTTAACCTCGACGGAATATACTTATGGACGACCGAATATTCCGTCGGCAATAATTCTTTTTGTTGTAGTGGTTATGTTGATCAACTGAAAAATTTTATGAATAAATATTTAATTTTCTCTAAATAATTTTTTTATTTTTTATATTATGGAGTGGATTTGATATAATGTTATAGTTGTGGGTAATATTTACAAATTTTGCAAAGTACGCAAGTTGTTATATAATATTCGATTGGTCGGGGAATATTCATTTTAACAGGGAATATTCGTACAACGGAAAAATCATTGGAGGACCACCACAATAGAATTATTATCGGATTGAGAAAACGACAAAAATACTTTATGAAAATAACGGCGGAAGTTTTACCGTTAACTGTTGAAACACCCGGTGTTAAAAAATGCGATAATCTGGCGTGGTTGCATAGTAGCAGCTACGGTATTGATTATTGATGCTTACGTGAGAAGTCACTCAGTTATACTCAATTATTGCTATAGTAATTGCTGCATCATATCTCTCATATTATTGATTCAATTATTGTCACAGTATCATTTGCATAATATATTATATTATTAAATCAATAATTGAGACGATAATGTTATTCATATTATTATTTGTAATATTGACAATGTCTAGAAGTTCTGTCAATGAGAGGTTTGGTCACCTAATTGCGCACCAATAAGGAGAAATCCTTATCGGAAAGCCCCCTCTTTCCTGGGAACGACCTGGTTGTTAAATATTGTGAGTTATAATATTAATGATGAATAAGTTGTGTTGATTAAAAATGAATTTTGATAGTTCCATTGTGTTGGAATTATTAGTGTTAGTGGAAATCGACATCTATTCTGATGATAATTGATGTCTAGGGGTTATATTGATAAATCGGATAATTTATCGGATAAATGAGCAATTAATTGCTACTAATTCATATGCTTATATAACTATTTGTTCACATGTGCGTACTATTGAATCACATTATTTACTATTAGGGGAGTTGGTGCAAGATTGATAATACTTGCAGGACTAAGTTAAAAATGAAAGAAAAGTTGGAGGTATTGTACTGTAATTTTTCGAGCCCCAAAACATACAATTATCGAAACTATATTTTCCTATAAATAGAAGCTCATTCTTCCTTTATTTCTCACCAATTCACAAAAGCTTTAGAGCGATTATTATAGAGAGAAATTATAGAGAGAAAGAAGAAGAGAAGTCTGCTACCTCATTATTCCAGTATCCAGTTTTCCAAGGTAGGGAATATTATTTGTTGTACTCGTAGGGAGTATTATTTCTTTCTTATCCATGAAGAGAACTTCTGTTATTCCATTCTTTATTATTCTATTGGAATAACTTGATATCATGTGGCTACCCTATACTTGGTAAAATTCTTACATTATTCCATTTTTATCATTACATTGGAACATCACATGCATGCGTTTACGTGGGACTGGGTCCCATTATTTATCATTACGATGGAACATCACGCTCATGCGTTCTCTTGGGACGGGTAAAATCTTTTATTATTACATTGGAATATCACATACGTGTTTTTTACCTTTGGACCTGTTTAAATCTTTTACTATTCTCGCCGGAATATCACATTCGTGTGCTTTTACGCCGGACCTGGTTCCATTATTTATTATTCTGTTGAGAATAACCTATTTGTGCAGTCTATCGCACGCATGGTGAATCCTCCTGTTATTCCATTCTTTATTATTCTGTTGTAATTACCTGTCTATGTGGATTACCACATGCATGGTGAATGATCCTGTGTATTCATTCCTTATTAAATTGTGGAAATGATCTGTATACATGATGTCCTCATATGTTTTGAGTATTAGTAAGTGTTATGATGAGTTATGTTGGTTATTATGTGAAAACATGAAAGTTTCTTAGAAATCACAAAGAGTTGAAAATCAGATTTTGGTGAAAACAGAACATAAAATTCAATTGACCATATCTCCTATTATATTTTGAATTTTTGAGTGTGGTCAAGTTCTAGGGTTAGGTCTATGAGTTTTGTAAGTTATCCAAGTGGAATCACCGAAAAAGGTGTTGTAGATTTTAGATTGTGGTGATTTTTTGCAAAGTACGAAAAAGCGCAAAATATGAAAAAGGTCACGCCACAATTTTAAAAATTTGTTTTGGCCACTTAATTTGTGAGAAAAATTCGGCCTTTCGGGACATGAAATTATATGGTATAAAGTACCTCCGGTCAAAAGTGAGCTCATTCCAGACTTAAAATGAGCAAGTTATGACCATTTCAATATTTAGGTTTTTTCCGAGCGAAAACGCTATAACCTTGAGTTCTATAACTCAGATGACCATGAAATTTAAACTAGAAGCTCACGTTAATCGGTGTAAGATCTCGCCAAGATTTGGGAATTTCGGAGTTAAACTTAAGGTAGCTAATTTCTTAAGGAATTAATTAGAAATTGATTTTTGAAAAATAGTAAATGAATTTTAAAATTAGAAAAATATATGTTCAATATGGGATCAGTATTATGCTTAATCCGGAAAATAATAATTTTTGGGGTGATTTGGTATTTTTATGAAAATAATCTAATTCTGAGTAAATGAGGCGTTATTAGTTCTTGGTTAAATTAATTCTTGAACTTGTGTTATTGAATTCTTATATCATTGTCATCATCCTCATATTTATATTTTGTTAAAAAGTCATCTGTGGCTGTAGTGCATAGATGGACTTGGTATGATTATGACCGAGGATTATTCGGTATAATCATGGTAGTAATGTTACAAATGGCGTGGTAAAAGTCCTCATTGGCCCGTAGTGCATTGATGGGACAGTTTTGGTATGATTATGGCTATGGATTCTCTTGACCGAGGGTGCAAAGATGAATTTTTTATAGCATGATCGGGATCGTTGATAAAAACACGATTATCTTTGGCCCGTAGTGCATGGATAATTTGTGGTTGTGATACTAATGAAAAAGTCCTCATTGGCCCGTAGTGCATTGATGACAGTTTTTGGTATGATTATGGCTATGGATTCTCTTCGGCCAAGGGTGCAAATATGAATTGTTTTATGGCATGATCAGGACCGTTGATGAAAACACGATTATCTTTGGCCCGTAGTGCATGGATAATTCGTGGTCGTGATACTAAAGAATATCCTTGGCCTGTAGTGCAGGGATGATTTGATGATGTGGATTAATTATTGAGTTGAGTCTTAGCAATGAAATATTAATTCATGGATGTTATAATAATGAATATCCTTGGCCGTAGTGCATAGATAATTCATGGATGTGATATTAACAAATATCCTTGGCCGTAGTGCAGGGGTGATTCGATGATGTGGATTATTTGTTAAGCCGAGTCTCAGCATTATTGGTTTTACATTTGTATATCTTTGGCCTGTAGTGCAAAGATGAATTTATTAGTATGATTATGAGCAGGAATTGTGATTTGGTATAACCATGATTTGTGATATTTCAGGTGAAGATAGGTGATGAGAATCATCTTCGTCCTAGGTGCGAAAAGGGAATTGAGAATCACAATTATGATTATGAGTTATTCATATGATTATGGGATGGGAATTGTTGATTGATGTTCTGGGGATAAAACATTATTGGTGGACTTTTAACATGAGAAGATAATAGACACGATGGTCTATTTGACTCTTTAATGGATTGCTTCGTTCCACGCAACTATGGTTGAAAAATTTTATCATCTACCATTTGTTCTAAATCTACGATTTATTATTTATGAAAGCTATTGATAATTTAATTATCTTTAGTCATGATATTCTTTATTGGGCTAGTTGTGCTCACCCTTCTACGCTTCACAATTCCTTTCAAGTAATAAGAGTGTTTTAGTAAGAGTGTCACGAATCGGCGGGGATAACGAGGGGAATAGAATAGTGGTCTCTAGCATGGAGGTTCTCCCTAAGCAAAGTATAGAAAAGTGTGTTGTATTCTATACATCATTTAGTAGTTATATTTGGTGAATCAAATAGGGTGAGGCGAACCCAACTTTGGAAGGGTGTTTTGCCACTATCACACAAGATGTCTAATGACATACAATCTCGTGTTATCATAAGACATGGTTGTGCGCATCCACTTGCTAAGTATATCTACGGGCACTACCTATATGATCTTGGAGTTTATTTGAAATATAATATTCACTTGGAGACAGTGGAGATAGGTAGATGTCAAGAGAAGACTCACCATTGGAAAGAAGATGATAGTAATCTTCTCGTTTTTCTTTGGGGTCTATTGGGTCAACCAAGGATAATTCTGTGGCCATATGATATCTATTATAACCTAGACGCATGGCCTCCCATGTACAAAGGTTTCCTTGAGCACTTCCCAAAGATTTTAATTTCTAAAAGCAGGTCTTTGACTATACTTTTATGTAAAAGTACTATTGTAAGGTTGTGGTCGAGGCACCGTGAGAGTTACATACATTTGTATTAAAACTCACGATTAATCGTGGTCGTATTCTATCTGACATTTCGTGATTGTATAAATGAAGTTGTATCTGAATTTTGTAGTATGTATTTAGCGACTCAGAATGGGTGATGTATACCTAATTTTGGGGGCGTCACATTAACCCTAATTAAATATATAGATTTGAGTATTAATACAATTATTATAATTATATCTATGAATATGTGTTTGTGTTGTATAGGATTAATGATCAAATGACGATCAGATAAGGTATAACCTTAGTAAACCCTAATGTTAGATTAGAAACCCTAATCTGCAGTTAGGAAACCTTAATTATCAGTTAGAAACCCTAATTCTAATTCTGGAAACCCTAATTTCTTATTCGGGAATCCTAAACCCTAATTAGCAAACCCTAATGGTGATTATTAAACCCTAAGGGTTAAGATTAAAGGAAATCATGTCAAATGACTAAACTACCCTTAAAATTATGTGAGGAATTACCAAAATACCCTTTTGGAGGGAAAATTATTAAAATACCCTTTATTTAATTTATAAGTTAAAAGATTTACCAAATCTTGTGACTCACCACTTAAGATATTACCATGTGCTTCAAATCCAAGTGAATCAGTCAATTCATGCCACCTAATAACATTCCCAACCACAAGATCAAAGTTTGAAAGATTAAAGAAAGACAAAAACCAACGATAGCTCATTTGTGTTCCATACACTAGCCAAGTTTCTCTCTCTCTCTCTCTCAAAGCCACAAAATCAGTTAGTAAATCAGTCCATAGATAAGTCAAGAATACCTCAAGATCAGATTAGGAAGTAAAGATCAAAGGATATTCAAAGAGAGGTATAAACCCTAACTGTAAGACCCCGGCTTTTATGAATAAAGTTGAATTTTTTCTTGAAATATATTTTTGAATATTATGGTATGTATTTGATATAATGTTATAGTTGTGGGTAATATTTATAAATTTTGCAAAGTATGCAAGTTGTTATAAAATATTTGATTGGTCAGAGAATATTCGTTTTAACAGGGAATATTCGTACAACGACGCAATCATTGGTGGACCCCACAACAGAATTATTGTCGGAGTTAGAAAACGACATAAATATCTTTTTATAAAAATAACGACAGAAGTTTTACCGTTAACTGTTGAAATACCCGGTGTTAAAAGTACAGTAATACGCGTGGTTGCATAATAGCACACGGTATGTGTTACGGTATTGATTATTGATGCTTACGTGAGAAGTCACTCGGTTATATTCAATTATTGCTACATTAATTGCTGCATAGTATCTCACGTTATTTGATTCGATTATTGTTAATATTTATATTATTAAATCAATAATTGAGATGATAAAGTTATTCATATTATTATTTACAATATTGACGATGTCTAGAAAGTTCTGTCGAGGAGAGGTTTGGTCACCTAATTGCGCGCCAATAGGGAGAAATCCTTTTGGAACGCCCCCTCTTTCCTGGGAACGATCTGGTTGTTAAATATTGCGAATTATAATAATGATGATAAATGTTGTTAAAAAATATTGAAGGATTTTTATGAAGTATTTGTTGTAAATTTTGCTTATTATTTGAACCCCACTTACCCATTTTTCAAAATAGTAGGAAGAAGTTATCTCAATTTTATATATATATGTCTATGATGCGGTGATTATATATATATATATATATATATATATATATATATATATATATAAGTGGACAAAAGGGGGGGAAGAAAATGATTCACGGATGGAATGGAATGGTGGAAAAGGTGGAATGAATTTATATATATATATGTGTGTGTGTGGGGGGGGGGGGGGGGTGTGATGTGTGTAATATTGGTGTGGTGGGTTTTGTGAATTACCATGGAAAAGAGGGGAGTACATGTTATACATATATATTAGTAAGTGTCGTGGGTCAAGGGGCATGTGTGTGTGTATATATATATAAATAGAATATATTTTATTTTATTTAAAGTTTTCGTTTTATTAGAATATTTTATTGCATAGTACATCATAGTAATTATCAGAAAATCAACGAATTCACTGAATTCGTTCGTCCATGAGTTTATAAAATGTGCACCCGTGATTATATTTAAACAGTACCCCTTCCATTCTCCTATAAATTGGATGCTTAGTTTAGAATTGAAAATCACACCAGAATCAGAGAATTCTTCTTCTATAATCTTGAGCATATTTCTTTAGAGTTTAAGGAAGCTTTGAGCGTAGTAAACAGTTCAAGTTTTCTTCAATAATATCCCCGCCCTACCAGTCGGAATACTCTTCTTTTTAAGGTAAGGGATATTATTTTTGTTCAATACTCGTAAGAAATAATATTTTCTTCCATACTCTGTAGTATGTAAGTAATATTATTTCATTTCAAATTCTGAATTCTATACTTATTTTGTTAAGTTTTGGCTTCTATACTCCATGAAATTAGTAAAATATCCTTGAAATTTGCGCTTCACCCAGTATCTTTTCATGGAAATATTATTCTGAGCATTCTTGATAAGTTTTAACTTTTTTATGTCGGAGTACTATTCATGGGGTACTATTTCTGAAGTACTATTCACGGGGTACTATTCACTCAGTTACTATTCACTCGGAGTACTATTTATGATAAAAATTGATTTCTTTTCGGTCCAAATCATTTTTGGTACAATATTATTCTTGAATTTTACTCCACAAAGTAGTATCATGTTGACAATTTAGACGTTTTAGAATTCTGGATAAATTAAATTATAAATCTTTAAAAATTTATCATTTGCTTTCATTTAATTGAATTCTTATATCATTGGCATCATCCTCATGCTTATATTGTTATAAAAGTTATCTTTGGCCTGTAGTGCATAGATGGACTGTTGATTGGTATGATTATGACCATGGATTATTGGGTATAATTATGATCGTAATGTTACAAATAATGTGGTAAAAGTCCTCATTGGCCCGTAGTGCATTGATGGACAGTTGTTGGCATGATCATTACCATTGGTGAAAACACGAATACCCTTGGCCTGTAGTGCATGGAAACTTCGTGGTCGTGATACTAAAGAATATCATTGGCCCATAGTGCATGCATGATTCGATGATGTGGATTATTTATTAAGCTGAGTCTCAGTGATAAAATTGACGATAAACTTTTTAAATCATAGAAGATAGTAGATACCATGCTCTACTTGACTCTTATATTGTGCCTCTTTCAACTGATCAAAGAGATCATCGATCTTGGGCAATGGGTATTTATTCTTGATCGTTAACTTGTTCAACTCTCGGTAGTCGATACAAAGTCGTAACGATCCGTCCTTCTTTTTCACAAACAGTACCGGTGCTCCCCACGGCGAAACACTCGGTTGAATGAACTTTCTATCCAACATTTCTTGTAACTGCACCATCAACTCCTTCATCTCTATTGGCGCCATACAGTACGGTGCCCTGAAAACTGGTGTTGCTCCTGGCACAATGTCTATTATGAATTCGGTCTCCCTATCCGTTGGAAGACCCGACAATTCACTTGGAAATACATCCATGAATTCTGTAACTATAGGTATTTATTTCATCGTTGCTCCCACTCTCTGGGTATCGACAACATGGCACAAATAACCTACACATCCCTTCTTCAACAATTTCCTCTTTTATGTCATGGTAAGACAACATGAACGTCCCGGCGATTTATTATCGTAAAACACTACATGAGGTTGTCTCAACGTTCTAATGTTTACACATTTCTTTTGGCAATCTATAATTGCTCCATGGTTAAACAACTAATCCATCCTGAGAATTACATCGAATTCTTCCAACTTTATCGGTAAAAGATCTACCGATAATTTACAACCTCGTATTTCTACACAACAACTCCTATGAATATTTTCAACATGAATTATTTCTTCATTCGCTACCTTGATATTCAAAGGTACAGACAATCTTTCGAGAAGTAATCATAATCGTCTAGCAAAATCACATGCTATGAAAGAACAAGTAGCACTCGGGTCAAATAACACGTAAGCATTTATATCGTTGATCGAGATAATACTTGCATCTTGGACCGTCATGTTAAAGGTGTGGGCCATCGGCCTACCTGTCGGTGCTGGACCACCAATAGCTAACTTACCACTATTAGCGCCCTTATTCCCATTCGTCCACTTCTTCGGGCAGTTCTTCGCTATGTGATCAGTTGACCCACACACGAAGCATCCATGGTTTTTCTTCAAACTTGGACAGTTAGGCGAAATGTGCCCCTTATGTCCACAGTTGTAACACATGTCTTTTCCCTTGAGACAGACACCTAAGTGAGTCTTCCCACAGTTCTTGCATGCCTCCATCCTTCTTTTAAGATCTCCTTGCTTCAATCCGGTATTCCCAGAGTTAAGTCCCTTCCTCTTCTAACCGTCGCCACTACCAGTGGCTACTTCTGTCTTCACTCCCCCATCTACCTTATTCTTGTTCTTCTTCTCGTTGTGGTATTGGCTTAAAGCCTCATTACCACCTTCGACAATTATTGTCTTCTTTATTATGGTCCCAAAAGAGTTACTTTTGAACACAAATATTCGGCTATAGAGCCAGGGTTTCAAGCCCTGCTCAAACCTCCTAGCCTTCCTTACCTCAGTGTCCACATGATGTCGAGAAAACCTCGCCAGTTCATTGAACCTGGTAGCGTATTGGGGAACTGTCATCTCCCCTTGTTTCAACTCTAGAAACGGCATCTCCATCCTCCCCTACATACTCGTGGGAAAGTAGTTCTCGAAGAAAATCTCCTTGAACCGCGTCCACATAAAGTTCTCTATTCTCGCCCTAGCCTGGTTTGCCTCCCACCAGAAATTGGCTTCTCCCTTCATCATATAGGTAGCAAAAACAACCTTTTTCCCCTCCTCGACATTTGCAATAACAAATACCTTCTCTATTTCTTTCACCCAAGTATGGGCTTCTATTGGGTCCGTAGTTCCTTTGAACTCTAGTGGACTGACACTCTTAAAATCCTTAAAAGTAGTAGGTCGTACTACTACGAGATTTTCGGTATATTATCCCCATTCCTATTAAACGCAAACTGTTAATAAATTAACGAACTCTTGCATTGGATTAACCAGGACCTCCTTCCGGTTGATTTACATTGGCATCTTGATTTTTTTGTCTTCTTCTTGGCGGTATTTTCTTTGTTAAGATAAACAACACATCATTATTACTTCCTTCTTGTTAGTTAGTTATTATTTATTATTAAACAATAACTTCAACTCATTGCACAATATATTCCATTAAAAGGCTTATATTGATTTACTTTCTTGTAGTATAATACTACAACATTAATTACATTTACGACCTTAGGCGATTACATTATTATCCCTCAATTACTTTCCAAAAATTTGGGATTTACAAAAGACTATCCTTTGATATACAAAAGAGGGTTTTACGTCACTACTAGATACATCATATTTACATATCTAACTCTACTCTAGCTACTACTAGGTTACATATGCCTTATGGTATTCTCAAAATCCGTGTTGGCAAGACCGACGATAATATCTCGGTTGATAGTATGTCGCATCTGCCCTGCCTCTATCGGATACTGACTACTACTCACTTTGAAAATCAGCATGAGAACTCCTATGTATATAGGATATCCTTCCAATCTTTTGCTTCTTGACCTTTAGCTCCTGCCTGAGCTCAAAGGTCTCCTATTTTAGTTTGTGGACCTTGTCCTTCGCCAAAACTCATTCATCATGCTCCTCCTCCCACATTGACTCCATACTCTTCTTGTCCTCCAGGATTTCCTGGACCTCCTCCTTCAGCTCTCTTACCTCCTTCCCCAACTGGATATTTCTATCCAAAATTGCCATGAACAGTGCCTTCATCGACTCCCATGGAGTCGTCTCTACCTCAGGTGTTACGGTGTTAAATGACACCTCCTCCACCGACATGCCATCAAACAAAGACATGAGGTCTAAGTCTTCCAAGTCTCCAGACTCGATCACAACCACTTCAGACTCTTCTGCTACAGGGGAATAGAACAGTGGTCTCTAGCTGTGGAGGTTCTCCCTAAACAGTATAGAAAAGTGTGTTGTATTCTATACATCATTTAGTAGTTATATTTGGTGAATCAAATAGGGTGAGGCAAACCCAACTTTGGAAGGTTGTTTTGCCACTATCACACAAGATGTCTAATGACATTCAACATCATGTTATCATAAGACAGGGTTGTGCGCATGCACTTGCTGAGTATATCTACGGGCACTACCTATATGATCTTGGAGTTTATTTGAAATATAATATTCACTTGGAGACAGTGGAGATAGTTATATGTCAAGAGAAGACTCACCATTAGAAAGAAGATGATAGTAATCTTCTCGTTTTTCTTTGGGGTCTATTGGGTAAACCAAGGATAATTCTGTGGCCATATGATATATATTATAACCTAGACGCATGGCCTCCCATGTACAAAGGTTTCCTTGAGCACTTTCCAAAGATTTTAATTTCTAAAACAGTCTTTGACTATACTTTTATGTAAAGTACTATTGTAAGGTTGTGGTCGAGGCACCGTGAGAGTTACATATATTTGTATTAAAACTCACAGTTAACTGTGGTCGTATTCTATACGACAGCTCAACAGTTGTATAAATGAAGTTGTATCTGAATTTTGTACTATATATCTGGCGACTCAGAATGGGTGATGTATACCTAATTTTGGGGGCGTCACATTTGGTATCAGAGCTTAGGGATATGGTCGCTGGCGGAGATATGAGTCTAGAACTAGGAGGGGAGAGACGAGTAATATACTTTTCTAGTGTGTGACTTACCTAAGCTAAAAAAAATTTTTACTTGATAAATTGACAATTTGTGATATGTCAATTGACCTTTGTTTTGAAGATATATTCTAGAATGATATCTAAAATACAGGAGATGAGCAATGAGAAAATCATGATACAGAGCAAATAACCGGGAACGTACAATCCGAAAAAAAACAAGGTATTCTCATCTCTTCAAATACCAGGTACGTACGTAAATTTCGAGGGCGAAATTCCATAAGGAGGGGAGATTATGAAACCCCTGATTTTATGAATAAATATTTAATTTTCTCGAAATATTTTTTTTATTTTTTATATTATGGAGTGGATTTGATATAATGTTATAGTTGTGGGTAATATTTACAAATTTTGCAAAGTATGCAAGTTGTTATATAATATTCGATTGGTCGGGGAATATTCGTTTTAATAGGAATATTCGCATAACCAAGACAATCATTGGTGGACCTCATTAACGGAATTATGTCGGATTGAGAAAGCGACAAAAATACTTTATGAAAATAACGACGGAAGTTTTACCGTTAACTTGTTGAAACACCCGGTGTTAAAAGTAATGAATATGTCTGGCGTGGTTGCATAGTATTACGGTATTGATTATTGATGCTTATGTGAGAAGTCACTCGGTTATACTCAATTTTTGCTACGATAATGTCAGATCATATCTCTCGTATTATTGATTCAATTATTATCACGATATCATTTTGCATAATATATATATATTATTAAATCAATAATTGAGGCGACAAAGTTATTTGTATTATTATTTGTAATATTGACAATGTCCAGAAGTTCATCAAGGAGAGGTTTGGTCACCTAATTGCGGCACCAATAAGGAGAAATCTTTATCGGAAAGCCCCTCTTTCACGGGAGCGACTGGTTGTTAAATATTGTGAGTTATAATATTAATGATGAATAAGTTGTGTTGATTAAAAATGAATTTTGATAGTTCCATTATGTTGGGATTATTAGTGTTAGTGGAAATCGACATCTATTCCGATGATAATTAATGTCTAGGGGTTATATTGATAAATCGGGTAATTTATCGGATAAATGAGCAATTAATTGCTACTAATTCACATGCTTATATAATTATTTGTTCACATGTGTGTACTATTGAATCACATTATTTACTATTAGGAGTGTTAGTGCAAGATTGATAATACTTGCAGGACTAAGTTAAAAATGAAAGAAAAGTTGGAGGTATTGTACTGTAATTTTTTGAGCCCCAAAACATGCAATTATCGAAACTATATTTTTCTATAAATAGAAGCTCATTCTTCCTTCATTTCTCACCAATTCACAAAAGCTTTAGAGCGATTATTATAGAGAGAAAGAAGAAGAGAAGTCGTCTACCTCACTATTCCAGTATCCAGTTTTCCAAGGTAGGGAATATTATTTGTTGTACTCGTAGGGAGTATTATTTCTTTCTTATTCATGAAGAGAACTTCTGTTATTCCATTCTTTATTATTCTATTGGAATAACCTGTATACGCGGGTTACCCTATACTTGGTGAAATTCTTCTATTATTCCATTCTTTATCATTACATTTGGAACATCACGTCATTACGCATGCGTTACGTGGGACCGATTCCATTATTTATCATTCATTGGAACATCTTATGCATGCGTTCTATCTTGGGACTCGGGTCAAAATCTTTATTATTCTGTTGAATATCACATGCATGCGTTTTACGCCGGACTGATTCATCTTTTTACTATTCTCGCCGAATATCACGTCTGTGCGCGCTGTTGGACTGGTTCCATTATTTATTATTCATTGAGAATAACACATGCATGCGATCTATCGCATTACATGGTGAATCCTCCTGTTATTCCATTCTTTATTATTCGTTGAATAACTTTGTATATATGGATTACTACATGCGTGGTGAACGATCATGTATTCATTCCTTATTAAATTGTGGAAATGATCTGTATACATGATGTCCTCATATGTTTTGAGTATTAGTAAGTGTTATGATGAGTTATGTTGGTTATTATGTGAAAACGTGAAAGTTTCTTAGAAATCACAAAAGTTGAAAATCGATTTTGGTGAAAGCAGACACAAAAATTCAATTGACCATATCTCCTATTATATTTTGAATTTTTGAGTGTGGTCAAGTTCTAGGGTTAGGTCTATGAGTTTTGTAAGTTATCCAAGTGGAATCACTGAAAAAGGTGTTGTAGATTTTCGTGTCGACTGATTTTAGCAAAGTACGAAAAACTGCAAAATATGAAAAAGGCTGCTGCCACAATTTTAAAAGGGCTATTTTGGCCACTTAATTTGTGAGAAAAATTCTGGCCTTTCGGGATATGAAATTATATAGTATAAAGTACCTCCAGTCCAAAAGTGAGCTCATTCCGACTTAAAATGAGCAAGTTATGACCATTTTAATATTTAGTTTTTTTCGACGAAAAACGCTATAACCGGAGTTCTATAACTCCGATGACCATGAAATTTAAACTGGAAGCTCACGTTAACTGGTGTAAGATCCTGCCAAGATTTGGGAATTTCTGGAGTTAAACTTAAGGTAGCTAATTTCTTAAGGAATTAATTAGAAATTGATTTTTGAAAAATAGTAAATAAATTTTAAAAATTCCGAGAAAAATATATGTTCAATATGGGACTGTATTATGCTTAATCCCAGAAAAGAATAATTTTTGGGACTGATTTGATATTTTTTATGAAAATAATCTAGTTACGAGTAAATGAGACGTTATTAGTTCTTGGTTAAATTAATTCTTGAACTTGTGTTATTGAATTCTTATATCATTGTCATCATCCTCATATTTATATTTTGTTGAAAGTCATCTGTGGCCTGTAGTGCATAGATGGACTTGGTATGATTTTGACCAGGGATTATTTGGTATAATCATGACCGTAATATTACAAATGACGTGGTAAAAGTCATCATTGGCCCGTAGTGCATTGATGAACAGTTTTTGGTATGATTATGGCTATGGATTCTCTTTGGCCAAGGGTGCAAAGATGAATTGTTTTATAGCATGATCAGGACCGTTGATAAAAACACGATTATTTTTGGCCCGTAGTGCATGGATAATTTGTGGTTGTGATACTAATGAAAAAGTCCTCATTGGCCCGTAGTGCATTGATGGACAGTTTTTGGTATGATTATGGCTATGGATTCTCTTCGGCCAAGGGTGCAAAGATGAATTGTTTTAACAAATATCCTTGGCCGTAGTGCAGGGGTGATTCGATGATGTGGATTATTTGTTAAGCTGAGTCTCAGCATTATTGGTTTTACATTTGTATATCTTTGGCCTGTAGTGCAAAGATGAATTTATTAGTATGATTATGAGCAGGAATTGTGATTTGGTATAACCATGATTTGTGATATTTCAGGAGAAGATAGGTGATGAGAATCATCTTCGTCCTGGGTGCGAAAAGGGAATTCAGAATCACAATTATGATTATGAGTTACTCATATGATTGTGGACAGGAATTGTTGATTGATGTTACAGGGATAAAACATTATTGGTGGAATTTTAACATGGAGAAGATAATAGACCTGATGGTCTATTTGACTCTTCTAATGGATTGCTCGTTCCGCTGCAACTATGGTTGTAAAGTTTTATCATCTACCATATGGTCTAAATCTCTGATTTATTATTGATGAAAACTATTGATAATTTCATTATCTTTAGTCATGATATTCTTTACTAGGCTAGTTGTGTTCACCCTTTCTACTTCACAATTCCTTTCAGGTAATAAGAGCGTTGTCGTAAGAGTGTTCACGAATTGAGCAGGGATAACGGGGAATAGAGCGATGTTGGTCTCTAGTCGTGGAGGTACTCCCTAAGCAAAGATAGAAAAGTGTGTTGTATTCTATACATCATTTAGTAGTTATATTTGGTGAATCAAATAGGGTGAGGCGAACCCAACTTTGGATGGGTGTTTTGCTACTATCACACAAGATGTCTAATGACATACAACCTCGTGTTATTATAAGACAGGGTTGTGCGCATCCACTTGCTGAGTATATCTACGGGCACTACCTATATGATCTTAGAGTTTATTTGAAATATAATATTCACTTGGAGACAGTGGAGATAGTTATATGTCAAGAAAAGACTCACCATTAGAAAGAAGATGATAGTAATCTTCTCGTTTTTTTTTTGGGTCTATTGGGTCAACCAAGGATAATTCTGTGGCCATATGATATCTATTATAACCTAGACGCAAGGCCTCCCATATACGAAGGTTTCCTTGAGCACTTCCCAAAGATTTTAATTTCTAAAACAGTCTTTGACTATACTTTTATGTAAAGTACTATTGTAAGGTTGTGGTCGAGGCACCATGAGAGTACATACATTTTTATTAAAACTCACGATTAAGCGTGGTCGTATTATTCTACGACATTTCAACAGGTTGTATAAATGAAGTTGTATCTGAATTTTGTACTATGTATCTGGCGACTCAGAATGGGTGATGTATACCTAATTTTGGGGGCGTCACATTTGATATCAGAGCTTAGGGATATGGTCGTTGGAGGAGATATGAGTCTAGAACTAGGAGGGGAGAGACGAGTAATATACTTCGCTAGTGTGTGACTTACCTAAGCCAAAAAAATTTTTTACTTGATAAATTGACAATTTGTGATATGTCAATTGTCCTTTGTTTTGAAGATATATTCTAGAATGATATCTGAAATACAGGAGATGAGCAATGGGAAAATCATGATACAAAGCAAATAACCGGGAAGGTACAATCCGAAAAAAAAAGCAAGGTATTCTCATCTCTTCGAATACCAGGTACGTACGTAAATTTCAAGCGTGAAATTCCATAAGGAGGGGAGATTGTGAGACCCCAGATTTTATGAATAAATATTTAATTTTCTCAAAATATTTTTTTTATTTTTTATATTATGGAGTGGATTTGATATAATGTTATAGTTGTGGGTAATATTTACAAATTTTGCAAAGTACGCAAGTTGTTATATAATATTCGATTGGTCGGGGAATATTTGTTTTAATAGGGAATATTCGTACAACGGCAGAATCATTGGTGGACCCCCACAACGGAATTATTGTCGGATTGAGAAAATGACAAAAATACTTTATGAAAATAACGGCGGAAGTTTTACCGTTAATTGTTGAAACACCGGTGTTAAAAATACGATGAATACACGTGGTTGCATAAGTAGACGCGCGGATTAATTATTGATGCTTATGTGAGAAGTCACTCGGTTATACTCAATTATTGCTACGATAATTCACGCATCATATCTCTCATATTATTGATTCAATTATTGTCACAAAGATTATCATTTGCATAATATATTATATTATTAAATCAATAATTGAGGCAACAATGTTATTCATATTATTATTTGTAATATTGACAATGTACAGAAGTTTTGTCGAGGAGAGGTTTGGTCACCTAATCAATTGGCCAATAAGGAGAAATCCTTATCGGAAAGCCCCTCTTTCCGGGAAGCGACACGGTTGTTAAATATTGTGAGTTATAATATTAATGATGAATAAGTTGTGTTGATTAAAAATGAATTTTGATAGTTCCATTGTGTTGGGATTATTAGTGTTAGTGGAAATTGACATCTATTCCGATGATAATTGATGTCTAGGGGTTATATTGATAAATTGGGTAATTTATCGGATAAATGAGCAATTAATTACTACTAATTCATATGCTTATATAACTATTTGTTCACATGTGTGTACTATTGAATCACATTATTTACTATTAGGGGAGTTGGTGCAAGATTGATAATACTTGCAGGACTAAGTTAAAAATGAAAGAAAAGTTGGAGGTATTGTACTGTAATTTTTCGAGCCCCAAAACGTGCAATTATCAAAACTATATTTTTCTATAAATAGAAGCTCATTCTTCCTTCATTTCTCACCAATTCACAAAAGCTTTAGAGCGATTATTATAGAGAGAAATTATAAAGAGAAAGAAGAAGAGAAGTCTGCTACCTCACTATTCCAGTATCCAGTTTTCCAAGGTAGGGAATATTATTTGTTGTACTCGTAGGGAGTATTATTTCTTTCTTATCCATGAAGAGAACTTCTGTTATTCCATTCTTTATTATTCTATTGGAATAACTTTGTATCGCGCAAGTTACCCTATACTTGGTGAAATTCTTACATTATTCCATTCTTTATCATTCTGTTGGAACATCCCACATGCGTGCGTTTCTGGCGGGACTCGGTTCCATTATTTATCATTCTGTTGGAACATCTTGTCATGCGTTTATCTTGGGACTGGGGTAAAATCTTTATTATTACATTGGAATATCCACGTACGCATGCGTTTTACGGGACTGTTTACATCTTTTACTATTCTCGTCGAGAATATCACGTGCGTGCGTTCTGTTTGGACACGGGTTCCATTATTTATTATTACATTGAGAATAAACATGTCTGCGATCTATCGCACACATGGTGAATCCTCTGTTATTCCATTCTTTATTATTCATTGGAATAACTCAGATATGTGGATTACCACATGCACGTGGTCAACGATGTGTATTCATTCCTTATTAAATTGTGGAAATGATCTGTATACATGATGTCCTCATATGTTTTGAGTATTAGTAAGTGTTATGATGAGTTATGTTGGTTATTATGTGAAAACATAAGAGTTTCTTAGAAATCACAAAGAGTTGAAAATCAGATTTTGGTGAAAACGGAACATAAAATTCAATTGACCATATCTCCTATTATATTTTGAATTTTTTAGTGTGGTCAAGTTCTAGGGTTAGGTCTATGAGTTTTTTAACTTATACAAGTGGAATCACTGAAAAAGGTGTTGTAGATTTTCGTGTCGACTGATTTTAGCAAAGTACGAAAAATTTCAAAATATGAAAAGGCTACTACCTCGATTTTAAAAGGGTTGTTTTGGCCACTTAATTTGTGAGAAAAATTCTGGCCTTTTTTGACATGAAAGTATATGGTATAAAGTACCTCCTGTCCAAAAATGAGCTCATTCCGACTTAACATGAGCAAGTTATGATCATTTCAATATTTAGGTTTTTCCGACGAAAAACGCTATAACCGGGGTTCTATAACTTCGATGACCATGTAATTTAAACTGGAAGCTCACGTTAGCATGTGTAAGTTCCTGCCAAGATTTGGGAATTTCTGTAGTTAAACTTAAGGTAGCTAATTTCTTAAGGAATTAATTAGAAATTGATTTTTGAAAAATAGTAAATGAATTTTAAAAATTCCGAGAAAAATATATGTTCAATATGGGATCAGTATTATGCTTAATCGAGAAAATAATAATTTTTGGACCTGATTTGGTATTTTTATGAAAATAATCTAGTTACGAGTAAATGAGACGTTATTAGTTCTTGGTTAAATTAATTCTTGAACTTGTGTTATTGAATTCTTATATCATTGTCATCATCCTCATATTTATATTTTGTTAAAAGTCATCTGTGGCCTATAGTGCATAGATGGACTTGGTATGATTATGACCAGGGATTATTCGGTATAATCATGATTTATTATTTATGAAAGCTATTGATAATTTAATTATCTTTAGTCATGATATTCTTTACTGGGCTAGTTGTGCTCACCCTTTCTGCTTCACAATTCCTTTCAGGTAATAAGAGTGTTGTCGTAAGAGTGTTCTTGGGAATTCGAGGCGGGGATAACAGGGAATAGAAACGTTGGTCTCTAGCTGTGGAGGTTCTCCCTAAACAGTATAGAAAAGTGTGTTGTATTCTATACATCATTTAGTAGTTATATTTGGTGAATCAAATAGGGTGAGGCGAACCCAACTTTGGAAGGGTGTTTTGCCATTATCACACAAGATGTCTAATGACATACAATCTCGTGTTATCATAAGACATGGTTGTGCGCATCCACTTGCTAAGTATATCTACGGGCACTACCTATATGATCTTGGAGTTTATTTGAAATATAATATTCACTTGGAGACAGTGGAGATAGTTAGATGTCAAGAGAAGACTCACCATTGGAAAGAAGATGATAGTAATCTTCTAATTTTTCTTTGGGGTCTATTGGGTCAACCAAGGATAATTCTGTGGCCATATGATATCTATTATAACCTAGACGCATGGCCTCCCATGTACAAAGGTTTCCTTGAGCACTTCCCAAAGATTTTAATTTCTAAAACAGTCTTTGACTATACTTTTATGTAAAGTACTATTGTAAGGTTGTGGTCGAGGCACCATGAGAGTTACATACATTTGTATTAAAACTCACAGTTAACTATGGTCGTATTCTATACGACAGCTCAGCAGTTGTATAAATGAAGTTGTATCTGAATTTTGTAGTATGTATCTAGCGACACAGAATGGGTGATGTATACCTAATTTTGGGGGCGTCACATTAACCCTAATTAAATATATAGATTTGAGTATTAATATAATTATTATAATTATATCTATGATTATGTGTTTGTGTTGTATAGGATTAATGATCAAATGATGATCAGATAAGGTATAACCTTAGTAAACCCTAATGATAGATTAGAAACCCTAATATGCAGTTAGGAAACCTTAATTATCAGTTAGGAACCCTAATTCTATTTTTGGAAACCCTAATTTCTTATTCAGGAACCCTAAACCCTAATTAGCAAACCCTAATGGTGATTATTAAACCCTAAGGGTTAAGATTAAAGGAAATCATGTCAAATGACTAAACTACCCTTAAAATTATGTGAGGAATTACCAAAATACCCTTTTGGAGGCAAAATTATTAAAATACCCTTTATTTAATTTATAAGTTAAAAGATTTACCAAATCTTGTGACTCACCACTTAAGATATTACCATGTGCTTCAAATCCAAGTGAATCAGTCAATTCATGCCACCTAATAACATTCCCAACCACAAGATCAAAGTTTGAAAGATTAAAGAAAGACAAAAACCAACGATAGCTCATTTGTGTTCCATACACTAGCCAAGTCTCTCTCTCTCTCTCTCTCTCTCTCTCAAAGCCACAAAATCAGTTAGTAAATCAGTCCATAGATAAGTCAAGAATACCTCAAGATCAGATTAGGAAGTGAAGATCAAAGGATATTCAAAGAGAGGTATAAACCCTAACTGTAAGACCCCGGCTTTTATGAATAAAGTTGAATTTTTTCTTGAAATATATTTTTGAATATTATGGTATGTATTTGATATAATGTTATAGTTGTGGGTAATATTTATAAATTTTGCAAAGTATGCAAGTTGTTATAAAATATTTGATTGGTCAGAGAATATTCGTTTTAACAGGAATATTAAATGCAACGACTTAATCATTGGTGGACCCCACAATGTAATTATTGTTTGAGTTAGAAAGCGACATAAATATCTTTTATAAAAATAACGATGTAAGTTTTACCGTTAATGTTGAAATACCGGTGTTAAAAGTAAGAATGTCGCGTGGTTGCATAATAGCTTTACGGTATGTGTTACGGTATTGATTATTGATGCTTACGTGAGAAGTCACTCGGTTATATTCAATTATTGCTACATTAATTGCTGCATAGTATCTCACGTTATTTGATTCGATTATTGTTAATATTTATATTATTAAATCAATAATTGAGATGATAAAGTTATTCATATTATTATTTACAATATTGACGATGTCTAGAAAGTTCTGTCGAGGAGAGGTTTGGTCACCTAATTGCGCGCCAATAGGGAGAAATCCTTTTGGAACGCCCCCTCTTTCCTGGGAACGATCTGGTTGTTAAATATTGCGAATTATAATAATGATGATAAATGTTGTTAAAAATATTGAAGGGATTTTTATGAAGTATTTGTTGTAAATTTTGCTTATTATTTGAACCCCCACTTACCCATTTTTCAAAATAGTCGGAAGAAGTTATCTCAATTTTATATATATATGTCTATGATGCAGGTGATTATATATATATATATAAGTGGACAAAAGGGGGGGGAAGAAAAATGATTCACGGATGGAATGGAATGGTGGAAAAGGTGGAATGAATTTATATATATATATGTGTGTGTGTGTGTGTGTGTGTGTGTGTGTGTGTGTGTGTGGGGTGTGTGATGTGTGTAATATTGGTGTGGTGGGTTTTGTGAATTACCATGGAAAAGAGGGAGTACATGTTATACATATATATTAGTAAGTGTCGTGGGTCAAGGGACATGTGTGTGTGTGTGTATATATATAAATAAAATATATTTTATTTTATTTAAAGTTTTCGTTTTATTAGAATATTTTATTGCATAGTACATCATAGTAATTATCAGAAAATCAACGAATTCACTGAATTCGTTCGTCCATGAGTTTATAAAATGTGCAATTTGATTATATTTAAACAGTACCCCTTCCATTCTCCTATAAATTGGATGCTTAGTTTAGAATTGAAAATCACACCAGAATCAGAGAATTCTTCTTCTATAATCTTGAGCATATTTCTTTAGAGTTTAAGGAAGCTTTGAGCGTAGTAAAGCGATTCAAGTTTTCTTCAATAATATCCAGCCTCTACTAGTCGGAATACTCTTCTTTTTAAGGTAAGGGATATTATTTTTGTTCAATACTCGTAAGAAATAATATTTTCTTCCATACTCTGTAGTATGTAAGTAATATTATTTCATTTCAAATTCTGAATTCTATACTTATTTTGTTAAGTTTTGGCTTCTAAACTCCATGAAATTAGTAGAATATCCTTGAAATTTGCACTTCACCCAGTATCTTTTCATGAAAATATTTTTCTGAGCATTCTTGATAAGTTTTAAATTTTTTATGTCGGAGTACTATTCACGAGATACTATTTCTGAAGTACTATTCACGGGGTACTATTCATTCAGTTACTATTCACTCGGAGTACTATTTATGATAAAAATTGATTTCTTTTCGGTCTAAATCATTTTTGGTACAATATTATTCTTGAATTTTACTCCACAAAGTAGTATCATGTTGACAATTTGGACGTTTTAGAATTCTGGATAAATTAAATTATAAATCTTTAAAAATTTATCATTTGCTTTCATTTAATTGAATTCTTATATCATTGGCATCATCCTCATGCTTATATTGTTATAAAAGTCATCTTTGGCCCGTAGTGCATAGATGGACTGTTGATTGGTATGATTATGACCATGGATTATTCGGTATAATTATGATCGTAATGTTACAAATAATGTGGTAAAAGTCCTCATTGGCCCGTAGTGCATTGATGGACAGTTGTTGGCATGATCATTACCATTGGTGAAAACACGAATACCCTTGGCCCGTAGTGCATGGAAACTTCGTGGTCGTGATACTAAAGAATATCATTGGCCCGTAGTGCATGCATGATTCGATGATGTGGATTATTTATTAAGCTGAGTCTTAGTGATAAAATTGACGATAAACTTTTTAAATCATAGAAGATAGTAGATACCATGCTCTACTTGACTCTTATACTGTGCCTCTTTTAACTGATCAAAGAGATCATCGATCTTGGGTAATGGGTATTTATTCTTGATCGTTAACTTGTTCAACTCTCGGTAGTCGATACAAAGTCGTAACGATCCGTCCTTCTTTTTCACAAACAGTACCGGTGCTCCCCACGGCGAAACACTCGGTTGAATGTACTTTCTATCCAACAGTTCTTGTAACTGCACCATCAACTCCTTCATCTCTATTGGCGCCATACAGTACGGTGCCCTAAAAACTGGTGTCGCTCCTGGCACAATGTCTATTATGAATTCGGTCTCCCTATCCGGTGGAAGACCCGACAATTCACTTGGAAATACATCCATGAATTCTTTAACTATAGGTATTTGTTTCATCGTTGCTCCCACTCTCTGGGTATCGACAACATGGCACAAATAACCTACACATCCCTTCTTCAACAATTTCCTCGTTTATGTCATGGTAAGACAACATGAACGTCCCGGCGATTTATTACCGTAAAACACTACATGAGGTTGTCTCAACGTTCTAATGTTTACACATTTCTTTTGGCAATCTATAATTGCTCCATGGTTAAACAACCAATCCATCACGAGAATTACATCGAATTCTTCCAACTTTATCGGTAAAAGATCTACCGATAATTTACAACCTTGTATTTCTACACAACAACTCCTATGAATATTTTCAACATGAATTATTTCTTCATTCGCTACCTTGATATTCAAAGGTACAGACAATCTTTCGAGAAGTAATCATAATCGTCTAGCAAAATCACATGCTATGAAAGAACAAGTAGCACCCGAGTCAAATAACACGTAAGTATTTATATCGTTGATCGAGATAATACTTGCATCTTGGACCGTCATGTTAAAGGTGTGGGCCATCGGCCTACCTGTCGGTGCTGGACCACCAATAGCTAACTTACCACTATTAGCGCCCTTATTCCCATCCGTCCACTTCTTTGGGCAGTTCTTCGCTATGTGATTAGTTGACCCACACACGAAGCATCCATGGTTTTTCTTCGAACTTAGACAGTTAGGCGAAATGTGCCCCTCATGTCCACAGTTGTAACATATGGCTTTTCCCTTGAGACAGACTCCTAAGTGAGTCTTCCCACAGTTCTTGTATGCCTCCATCCTTCTTTTAGGATCTCCTTGCTTCAATCCGGTATTCCCAGAGTTAAGTCCCTTCCTATTCTAACCGTCGCCACTACCGGTGGCTCCTTCTGTCTTCACTCCCCCATCTACCTTATTCTTGTTCTTCTTCTCGTTGTGGTATTGGCTTAAAGCCTCATTAACACCTTCGACAATTATTGTCTTCTTTATTATGGTCCCAAAAGAGTTACTTTTGAACACAGATATTCGACTATAGAGCCAGGTTTTCAAGCCCTGCTCAAACCTCCTAGCCTTCCTTACCTCAGTGTCCACATGATGTCGAGCAAACCTCGTCAGTTCATTGAACTTGGCAGCGTATTGGGGAACTGTCATCTCCCCTTGTTTCAACTCTAGAAACGGCATCTCCATCCTCCCCTACATACTCGTGGGAAAGTAGTTCTCAAAGAAAATCTCCTTGAACCGCGTCCACATAAAGTTCTCTATTCCCGCCCTAGCTTGGTTTGCCTCCCACCAGAAATTGGCTTCTCCCTTCATCATATAGGTAGGAAAAGCAACCTTTTGCCCCTCCTCGACATTTGCAATAACAAATACCTTCTCTATTTCTTTCACCCAAGTATGGGCTTCTATTGGGTCCGTAGTTCCTTTGAACTCTAGTGGACCAACACTCTTAAAATCCTTAAAAGTAGTAGGTCGTACTACTACAGGATTTTCAGGTATATTATCCCCATTCCTATTAAACGCAACCGTTAATAAATTAACGAACTCTTGCATTGGATTAACCGGACCTCCTTCCGGTTGATTTACATTGGCATCTTGATTTCGTTGTCTTCTTCTTGGCGGTATTTTGCTGTTAAGATAAACAACACATCATTATTACTTCCTTCTTGTTAGTTAGTTATTATTTATTATTAAACAATAACTTCAACTCATTGCACAATATGTTCCATTAAAAGGCTTATATTGATTTACTTTCTTGTAGTATAATACTACAACATTCGTCATTACACAGCCTTAGCTGATTACATTATTATCCCTCAATTACTTTCCAAAAATTTGGGATTGACAAAAGACTATCCTTTGATATACAAAAGAGGGTTTTACGTCACTACTAGATACATCATATTTACATATCTAACTCTACTCTAGCTACTACTAGGTTACATATGCCTTATGGTATTCTCAAAATCCGTGTTGGCAAGACCGACGATAATATCTCGGTTGATAGTATGTCGCATCTGCCCTGCCTCTATCGGATACCCAGCTACTTGCTGCTGAAAATCCGCATGAGAACTCCTATGTATATAGGATATCCTTCCAATCTTTTGCTTCTTGACCTTTAGCTCCTGCCTGAGCTCAAAGGTCTCCTATTTCAGTTCGTGGACCTTGTCCTTCGCCAAAACTCGTTCATCATGCTCCTCCTCCCACATTGACTCCATACTCTTCTTGTCCTCCAGGATTTCCTGGACCTCCTCCTTCAGCTCTCTTACCTCCTTCCCCAACTGGATATTTCTATCCAAAATTGCCATGAACAGTGCCTTCATCGACTCCCATGGAGTCGTCTCTACCTCAGGTGTTACGGTGTTAAATGACACCTCCTCCACCAACATGCCATCAAACAAAGACATGAGCTCTAAGTCTTCCAAGTCTCCAGACTCAATCACAACCACTTCAGACTCTTCTGCTATAGGGGTCGGTAAGATCTCTACTTGATTTACTGACTCCTCTCTAACAACATGTATATCCCTGTACATCTCATTATTTCCTGACATCTACAACAAAACAATTTAGTTTGATTAGTACACGTCAGTAAAATAATAAAAACACATCACATTTAATGCATTTTTAGGGTTAACTTCATCTTTTACTTACCTAACTTTTCTTAAGGTTATGACTTAAGGTTCTTCCCCCCCCCCCCCCCCTTAAGTTTTATAACCTACAGCTTTGATACCAACTTGTGACGCCCCCAAATCCGGGTATCTTCCAACTCGACATATGGTGCTACACGGTGCTACAGTTCACACATTCATTCAATTGAAATACCTCAAAAGAGTGAAAATGTCTTATATATATCCCAAAACAATATTCACATTCCCAGGTTCTTTATAACCATTACATTTGTTCTTGTCATAATATCAAATAATTACAACATTCATACTATACTATTACAAAGGCAACCTATTAGTTTGCCTTAGCCTTCCCTTTATCTTTACCGGATCCTTTAGTCCGTTCGGTCTTAACTACATTCATATGGTTCAAGCAAGAATGAGCATAACTAGCTCAGCAAGTATGACAATTTCATTTAAACCACAGACTTGAATCATATAAATCATATATCTTTAATAATTGAAACAATAGTTACGAAGTACTATCGATAATTCAAAATAGCACTTCTCTTTTCTTTAAAACGTTTCACAATGAACAACATTCATTAAATATAAATCTCAGTCCAAGACCTTGAACATTTGATTCTTTCTTTGAAAAGGACAACCCGGCACCAAGTCCGTAAGTCTGGCATATCTTACGAGCACGTCTAGGTGATCAGCCTATAGTACTCTATATTATACAACACTATTTTCTTTAAACGTATGGACGTTTAAGGTTTGGAAACTTCACGTGTCTGTCGTTTGATGACAAAACATTTGTTTATGCATACTCAGTCTTTCTTTGAAGCTATACCAAAATAGTTTGGCAAAATTTTGACAACATTGACAATAGTTCGATAGATTATAAGAAATCCATAAAATATATTAAGTCTAGCCGAAGGAATTGGCTTCGACTTCATTATACATCAAGTCATGCGTAAGGTACATAAATTACAACACTTGTCCAAAAGAATATAGACAAGGGTCAGACTATTTGCCTTCAGCGTCTTCTACAGTAATTATACTTTTCCTTTGAGTCTTTAAGGTTTCTACAATACATGATCACATATCATACCACATTAGGTCATAAACAATCATGTAAGGTCACTATTATATCTTACCCTTCTTCTCAATCTATTCTCAATCTAATCATGCCTTAGATTGTTTAACATTCATTACGGTTTATTGTATTACATTGCATTTACGTTTATGTAATCTTTCATCAACCTTTAGTTACAATTCTTAAGGTCATAATCATCCTTCAGGATGTCATTTTAAGTTAAGTAAAGTTATAATTTCTCTTTAATCAACTTCCATTTTCTTTACATGCTTTATTATTCTTCTCTGCCTTTTTTCTAGTGCTGGCGCTACGGCGCCAGCTTCCTACCTTCAACTCGCGTTGCGGCATGGGTTTCCAGTACCTCTGCCTCAACCTCGGCACTGCGTCGCCAACATCCTATACTACAGCCGCATTGTGACGCCACTTTGCAGTGTTGGGGTTTTAGGCTCAACTGTGTGCGCCTGAGGACGATGTTTCTCATAAGCGTACTATGCCACCGCTGGCTATATAGCCTTGAACCCTGCATGCCTCAAAAAATTTTGACAGAAAATTTTCTTGTGTGAAATTCCCGGCCTCATAACTTATTTGTTATAGGTCTGAATTGGCTCGTTCAAAAGTCATTAGCTCACAAATCACATGTTCTACGATTTCATTAGAAAATATTTCATTTTCGAATCTTTTAACTTAAAATTCACCGATTAGTTCATTATTACGAAAACGTTAAACGTTCGTGAACGTTCAAAGATCGTTTCTTCGTTCTAAGTCGGAATTTGACCATTTTTGAGTTCGCAACTCTAGAATGCAAATTTAGACTATTCTCCATCAAAAACTAATGTTTCCGAGTTAAATGCTAACTTTTGACTTTCATTCCGAGAATTTAACGATTTCGACGATTATCGTCTAATCTCGTAAATTTCGTCATAACTTCGTTACTTGAGATTTTTATACCGTTCAAAATGGATTCATTCCATCTTTCTAACATCCTAACCAAACATATTTTATTACATCTTTTACATGATAAATTCTTACAAGTTATTCATTAGTTCATCACTTAAATAAGTATGAATTACTTGAACATGGCTTTATTAAAGTTTAAGTCCATTGATTAGCCATCTTATCACTTCTTATCATACATGCTCCACAAATCCACACTTCTCTATCAAACTACTATTGAAGAGATGGAAGATTAATGGTCTAGGATTCTTACCCTTGAAGTTCAACTTGGTTCTTCTTCTTTCTTCTTCTTGAATTATAAAAGCTCTAGTTTTTTCTCACTTTTCTCTCTATAATCTAGGATGTTGGTGAATTTGAACAAAGCAAATGACAAGCTATGCTCTTCTATTTATAGGAATTACCAAGTTAGGGCAATTTAGTAACTTAGGCCATTCCACCTCCTTTCATAACCTCCTTACTATTCATTACTTGAGCAACATAAAACATATCCTTTGCATGGCAACCAAGATGGCCAGCCATGAGTCATTTATTGGGCCCACATGGGTTCCCCCATGGGTTTTTCTTACCCGTTTACCCATCGGTTCGATCCACAGATCTAGTTCTTAGTTTGGGCTTTAGGTTTTAATTACTTGGGCCTAACGTTGGGCTTACATTTCATTTCATTGGGCCTTAACATAATACCACTTGGGTTTGCAAAATTCCTACACAAATCCTACAAGTCCAATGCAATAGGATTAAAGCGTTTAACGTAAAATCCTCGTATCCCTTACTTATACTAGTTCGTATAATCTTTCGTTATACACGTTATACTTACTTTCATATATACTCGTATAATACATCGTTTCATACTCGTATTCATTGCCTCATATAATACTCGCTATTATACGATTATCATTTATTCCAATCCTTACGTTCCTTAACATTCTCAAATTTAGTACGCAGGCGAAAAACTGCGTTAGCCATAGTTGAATTTTTATTACATAATCCATTCTCCCTTATTATTCTATCGTTACGTATTTTTCGAAAATTCAAAAATAATTCCCAAGCAGAAATCAGTGAACAGTATTTTTCAGAAAATTTCTCAAAAAGCTTTTATTTTCGTCTTGAAAATTCAAACACTATAATTCCTTCACGTAGCCAGAATACTACGATATTCCGACATAATTAGGTTATAGAACAACCTTCATCTTACTAACACATAATAATAACATATAATAAAATTTTATTCATTATTTAATCAAATAAAATTATTTTACAATTAATCTGAATTTCTCGGTCGTTACATTCTTTCCTTTCAGGTCCATCCTTTGATAGGTGTGAGTGTACAGTATATCGACCAAGGACCCATTGTCTATCATCATCCTTTTCATGTCCACGGGCCCGACCTGAGCTGTTATCACCAACGCCCTGTCATGTGGTTCTATGAGGTCTGTAGGATAGCCTTCGTCAGAGAAAGAGATAGATGTTCCCAGATAAGCCCGATCCTTTCTTGGCGAGGAACCCACAACTGATAACACTGCATCGAGGTGCCCACTTCTCTTTTTCCCAGTTACACGCCCTATAGAACCGTCTGAAATCACATCAATCACGCCTCGAGTTGGCTGGTTCTATTTTGGCTGTGTATCCCGATCTGGTCCTCTGTTTTCCTCCCTTGGCACCACAGAGTTATCCTGACCTGCTACATACTGGACTAGTTGGCCGTTCTGAATATTCCTCTCTATCAAGTCCATCAGATCGTTGCACATCTCTGTTGTATGTCCGGGACTCTGATGGTATTCATAAAACTTATCCCGACCCCTCTTCCCGGGCTTCATACGTTTCAAGCAAGGCTCATAAAATGACTTATTTCATATTTCCTCCAGTATCTTCGCCTGATCTGTGTTGAGAGGGGTGTAAACTTTGCTAACGTTTCGGCTTGGAGGGGGGATCGGCTGCTACCCGATCCCCCACTATTGTAGTTTTTCTTCCCAGAATTATCCGTCCTCCATTGGCTATTGTTCGAACGCTGATAACTCTGTTTATCCTGATCCTTAGACTTCTCGTATGACTGGGAGTGTGGTTTGAAGTTTCCCATTGCCTCTTCTATCGCAATAAACCCTTCGACCCGATGAAAGGCTTCGGTCAAATCTGCAGGAGGGTTGATCACCAGGTCCTTCATCAGCTTCTTCGACCTCCCTATATCCAAACCGGTTGTGAAAAATTCCAAGGCTTGAGGGGAATTTAATTCTGCTACCGAACCCATAGCCTCCCAAAATCTCTTAACGTACTGACCGAGGCTTTCATCCGGACGTTGTCTCACTTGTATGAGGGAAGCAGTGATTTTTCCCCTTCTTCGATTACTCCCAAACCGAGCATGAAACTTTTCTCGAAGGTCATTCCATGAATTGATTGATCCCGCTACCAAAGTCCCCGTCCATTCTCTGGCGCTTTTCTTTAAAGTTGTCGCAAACATGTGACATTTGGCGGCATCCGAATGTCCGTAGTAAGTCATCAGCCTATCATATCCATCAGAATGATCATAAGGATCCCCCAGCCCATCGTATGTCTCCATCTGGGGCATCTTCTTCTTTGGGTCGGCTGTGACGTGGTTGATTTTTAGTGAAAAAGGTGAGCCTAGGCAGGTCGAGGGTGTTCCCATCTGATTTTTCGCCGCCAGTAACTTCTCCAACTCTGCGACCCTTCTGGCGAGGGGATCGGATTCCTCTTTACGAGGAGGCGACCTATACATGTCCCTCTCATATTCAGGAGACCCGATTCTCCTCATTTGCCCCGATCTGCCCTAATGCTCAGATTTTCTGTCCACAGAAAGACTCCTCCTTCGGCTCCTTCCATCTCGAGAGCGACTCCTGGGTCTGCTCCTTTCCTTTCCAGCCTCTTTGTGACGAGGTGACCGGGATCGACTCCGATGTCTACGCCTATTTGAAGAAGCCTCTTGTTCCCCGACCATCTTGGCCATCTGCCTTTCGAGCTCTTCCTACTGAAGGTGTAGTGCCGTCATGGCTTCTTTATTCTGATCCATCTTATTCTGCAGAATGAATTCACGCTGATCTCGGCTGCCCTCTACTCGATCTTTCCCTCGCCTTTCGTTCACCCGAGACTGGTTTTCGTCGGCATGACTGACGGGGATGGGTGTGTGCTAACTGGCCGAGAACAGTTGTCGCCGGAGAGATGGGACGGGTTTAGCGTGGCCTCCCTGAGTCTTAGAACCCAGCCTATCTTTTACCGACCCCCTCACTTGGGTAGTCTGGTGAGTTTTCGCTTTTCCCTGGTTAGAAGCACTGTTACCTTCACTCGCCATAGCATCTTACCGAAAAATTACACAGTGATTGTCAATGCATAAAAGCCCTCCTTCTAGCGCCAATGTTAATGCCAAGTTTCGCCAGTGCGTCCAATCACTAAATTCACACGCTGAATCTTGCACAATAACAGATCACACACAAAGCTTGACGGCTTGTGCCGCTGGGTGATAGCTCCGGTGTGAGAATGAGTACAGGCTGTTACAAGGTTTAACAACAGAGGCTTTAGTGTTTAATGCTCAAAAGGGTATTACCTATTAATTATAGTCTAACCTTGTATTTATAGTCATTCTCGTCGCCTTAAAGTCCACTTTCGAGTCAGATTAGGACTCCTAAATATGGTTGTGAGACCCCAGATTTTATCAATAAAGATTTAAATTTTGTCGAAATAATTTTTTAATATTATGGTGTGAATTTAAGATAATATTATAGTTGTGGGTAGTATTTATAAATTTTGCAAAGTATGCAAGTGGTTATATTATATTCGATTGGTGGGAAATATTCGGTTTAGCGAGGGAATATTCGCATACAACGACTCAATCATTGGTGGACCCCATAATGTAATTATTGTCGGATTGAGAAAACGACAAAAATATTTTATTGAAATAACTGGCGGAAGTTTTCTGGTTGATCTTGTTGAACTACTCGATAGTAAAAGTACAAAGAATACGTGTGGTTGCATAGTAATACACGGTATTGATTATTGATGCTTATGTGAGAAGTCACTCGGTTTGATTCCATTATTGTCGATTAATAATATGAATTATTATAGCGATAATGGACGTTTTGTTTTATTCGTATTATTAACGTAATAAAGCGAAACATCTTTTATATAAAAGCGAATACTTTATTAAAGTTATTCTATAAATAGAATATATTATATTTTATTATGCATAGTGTTGCATAGTATTTTTTCATAGTGTTGCATAGTGTTTGCATAGTAAAATGTTTTTATATAAATAGAATATATGATATTTTATTTAAAAGATTTTGCTTTAAATATGGACCGTCAGATTAAAGTAAATCAATACGGACCGTTCATGAATTAATTACTATGCATTCTATTTTCCTATAAATAGAAGCTCATTCCTTCATTATTTTCTTATTTAATTCACCTTTGAAACTCTAGAGAGAGAAATTATAGAGAGAGCTATAGAGAGAAAATCTATAGAGAGAAAGAAGAAGAAGAGTATTCGGTACTTCACTACTTTGATATCCAAAGTGTCTTTTTACGGTAAGGGTATTATTTGTTGTATTCGTAAAGGATATTATTCGTTTGTATTCATGAAGAGAACTTGGTTATTCCATTCTTTATTATTCATTGGAATAACTTTGTATATGGCATACCTATACTTGGTGAAATCCTCTCGTTATTCCATTCATTATTATTACATTGGAATAACTTTGTAAAAGTGGTATACCCTATACATAACTTTGTATATGCAGATACCTATACTTGGTGAAATCCTTATGTTATTCCATCCTTATTTATTACATTGGAATAACTCATATCATGGAATCCCCTATACTTGGTGATCTTCTTACATTATTCCATTCTTTATTATTACATTTGGAATATCGTATACGTGTGTTTTACAGGACACGGTTCCATTTTATTATTCCGCATTTATTATTACATTGGAATATCACATACGTGTGTTTTACACCGGGACCGGTTCCATTGTTTATTATTCAAGCATTTATTATTACGTTGGATCATCCGATTGTGTGAATTTCACGACTTTGGTTCCGTTATTATTATTACATTGGAATAACTTTGTTTATCTGCAAGTACCGCATGCGTGGTGATTTCTTTTGTTATTCCATTCTTTATTATACCCGGTTGGTTAAAACTTTGACTTTATACTCCATGAAATTAGTAGAATATCCTTGATATTTGCGTTTCATCCAGTATCTTTTCATGGAAATATTCTTCTGATCATTCTTGAATTTTACTCTACAAAACAGTATCTTGTTGACAATTTGGACGTTATTAATTTCTGGATAAAATAATTCTTGAACTTGTTTTATTGAATTATTATGTCATTGTCATCATCCTCATGATATATTATGTTATCTTTGGCTTACGTGCGTAGATGAACTTAGTATGATTATGACCAGGGATCATTCGGTATAATCATGGCTTGTTATAAATGATGTGATAAAAGTCCTCAGTGGCCTGTAATGCAGTGATGGATAGTTTTTGGTATGATTATGACCAGGGGTGATTCGGTATAGTCATGACCATTGATAATTTGATGAAAATCCTCGATAGTAGTACAGAGATGATTAGATGTGGTGGTTTATTTATTGGTCGAGTCTCGGCCGATAAAAATTGATGAAAACCTTTTAAAACCTAAAAGATAGTAGATTTTATTCTCTACTTGACTCTTTTAATGGATTGCATATTCAGCTACGCAGATTAAACCGGGTTGTCTATTGTATTTTATCGGTTTAACATCTTTGTTGAAGGCTAATGATAATTTATTCGCATTATCTTAGTCATAATATTTCTTCTTGGACTAGTTGAGCTCACCCTTTATTTCTTTGTTTCTTCTTGAAATGAGAACATAAATTTGGGACGAGTCGGGGAGCGGAGTAATGGTCCGGAGGATAGCATTAGTAGTCCTCACTATTACGTGAAATAGTGTGATAATAGTTGTAATGAGGACTCCTTTTGAGTTTGTATAATATCTAGTAGACAATATTTGTATTCAAACTCACGATTTATGTCGTATTGTACCACGACAGTTATATTAGTAAGTTGTATTTGAATTTATGTACCATGTAAGTGGCGACCCAAGATGGGTGACGTATACCTAATTTTGGGGGTGTTACAATGGTAGTTATCATTATTTGAGTCCAACACAATCTCCTTAAAAGGTGCAAGTTGGATACGATCCAATCACTACCTTTGGAGTTACCTTATTCGAATATGGTTAGGATTAGGATACTTGACCATTTAGAGCCCTTATCACTCCGGACTCCATACAAGGGCCAACTCACTGTACATGCCCAATCCAACCGCACTACACACAAACCGGTGCAGAGTCCTACCGAGGACTCGAGAGGGCGACCGAACATCCTGACTTAGAACAGACTCTACCGGAGGGCTCGGATGTCCGAACCCGAACATCTTCAATATCCTTAATGGCTTCGGCCCACTGGACTTATTCTCCTCGACCTCAGCCCATATGAGGGTTGGTAAAACGCTCCCGAACAGAATCTTATGATGAGTAATCTTATAAATAACTCGAGTCGAGTTAACCTTTAACTTGTTGAGTGAAATCAAATTTTAAATGAGTTTAATTTGATTTACAAACTCAACTAATTTTATAAACAAATCGAGTTAAATTTGACTTAAACGAGTTGAACTTATTCAATTAATTAAATGCAAAAAAGTCGTGCTTAATCAAGTCAAACTTAAATGAAATTGGTTTGAGTCAGACCTAAATGAACACGAGTCAGGCCTAAATGAGCTAGGCTCGAGTTGTATTCATATTATTTGAGTTCAACTCATTTAATTAAATAAAAAATATATATTATTCGAGTTCAACTCATTTAACGTCCACCAACGTGCACCAGATCCTGGACCCTTAAGGTCGAGTAAAATTTTCAGCTTAATAATTCATTTTCCAAGGTATAAGTTTTTACCAAATATCATGTAACATATAGTGTGCTAAAAATATCATTACCCCTAATAAAAATCACATTTTGCAACTCTCAGAGAAGAGAAGTCTACAACTTAATCCTAAAATATAAAAACAAGCAGCTTAATTGAAATAAAGTCGTGTATTTTTTTGAAATATTACGTTTGAATTGAATAAATAGAATTGATAAAAGAATAAAATAAAGAAGGAAATGTAATAGAGTAGAATGATTCATTCCATTTTAATTAAAATGAGTCATTTCATACTCTCCCACAAGGAATAAAATCAACAAATTTAGAAAGAATAAGAATGGTTCATTTCATTCTAATGGAACAACCAAACACAAAATTTTTTCCATTCCATAGAAACGAGTCATTTCATTGTCATCTTCATTTCTTCAATCAAACGTAGCATTAAAGTAATAACTGGTCACTTGATATAAGCGACAAAGATAAAATTGGCAGACCATTTATATTCTATAATCTTTTGTTCATTCTAAAAGGAATTAAATATTTAATTACTATGGCAAAGATGGCATATACAATGGTATAAATTGAACACAAATGTAATCAAAATTTCTATTGCACATATATGAGCCTCTTAAGAAAACATCCAAAATGCCATCTTACAACCTACAAAACTTTTTGTGTAATTGCCAATTTACAAGGCACAATAGGGAACAAAAGCACAATTCCTTTGGTAGATATGTGAAAAGTATAAAGTATCCAAGAAAAGGGTGAAAAGAATAATAAAAACAATATGGAAGTCTTTGTTAACCATGAATATTTTGAGCCCCTAACGTTCGCCTTCAAAGACACCATCTTGACAGTTGCAGTTGATATACATATCTGCAAGGAGTTACTAAACATTAGAAAACAGGCTTAACTAGCATTTACAAATAAAATCCAATCACTAAGGCGCATATGCCGGATTAACTACTCTAACAATAATCTTCTTCTCTGTGCATGTAAATGTGATATTTTAGATCCAAACTCCAGTATGTGGCCTTGTTTTGAACCGAGGTGATGGCCAGTCCATATGCTATTAATAATTGAAATCCTCATCTCTGTCTAATGAAATTGAACTTTAATTTAATTAGAAAGAGCTACATAACCTTGAAAATGTATATCAGGATTGATGTCTTATAATTTCATCCATGGTCACCAGATATTAGTAAATGACCCACAACTACTTGCCCCTCACCCTGAACATGCTACAACTAACAACGGAAACAAACTAGACCTGTTCCTGCCACCATGTAAAACTGAAAACCTAGTCAAATATACATACTAAAATATGCATATTATTAATAATATGACAGAAACTCAGAAGCTTGCATACCAGGGATCACAGTAATCATGAACATCTGAGCTTCAAGCTGGAAGCTCCAGAATACTCCCAAAAAATAACAATACTAGGCTTAAGTTGTAGGAAAGACAGATCTGTTTGTCTTCTACTTGGTATTAGACGAGTGGGTTAAGACCCAGCTTGTTATTGCCTTTCATATTTCTTGGCAAAATCCTTAAGTAGTAATCTCTGCCGAAATGCCAAATATTTATCTAAGCTAGTTCCTGCCCACTGCTGACAAAAGCATTCATCACTTGGAACCAATGAACTCAAAGGAAATGGCCCCTTTGGAGCTTTTTTTAAGGCAACCAAGAACCTATGTCGGGGACGAATTCTCTGGTCTAAAGACAAGCTTAGGTACATAGGATATTTGGTCAAGGACTGCACCTCATTTCGAAGATCATTGACCAAGTACATATACTTGGGCTTTAGATTTCCCTCAAGCGATAGCGAGAATACCTGAATGCCGCCCCAAAAGCATTAGAAAGTTTATAAGAAGGTGGAAAAGGAAATGATGATTATGGAATTCATACAACATTTGTTAAAAGTCACACTATAATGTAGACGCATGTACTTTCACATTCTAGCGAAAATTTAATGTCTTATAATATTGTATATCAAAACATTCAAAGAGAAATAATTGTTGAAGTCTATTATGAGTATATTGAGGAAAAGCATGCATGAGGAGATATAAGTACTGAATATGTAACTATGTAATTAACAGCAAGTGCATACAGGAGAGTAAAGTAACCTGTGTTAGGCTCGTCAACACTTTAATTATGTCTGAGTTTCCCATCCCAATACTCCTTAGAAAATTAATTCTTGGAAGTAATCCATCCTCAATGCTGTAGTGAAGAATTTGGGGATGCTTCCTAACCATCTTCACTATGTTATCTCTGGGGGCTCCCAATTCTCTTGTAAGAAAATTGAAACGACTGTTCCATGTAGTGTCGATTCGCTGAACAAGAATCTGAGGGCTCAGCTGGACAACCTTACTTAAATCATCCTTCTTAATACCAACCTCCTCAAGCAAGTACCTCACTGTGGGTTTCAGCGAATTCTCAACGCTGTAAGAAAACAGGGACGGAGTGGCACTAATTATATGTCCTATCCTGGATTCTGGAATACCTAAACTTACCAAAAAAGAAACATGGGATTTCAGATTGTTCTCCAATGTATACTCCAATATTTGTGGTTGCCTCAAAAGTATCTTTCTAATGTCTCTATTCTTTACACCAACACTTAACAAATACTCCAACCTTTCACGAGCAGAAACCACGTTGATCTGAAGGGAAGGCATGTGCCTCTCATACATTTGGATAAAATGTGATTCCTTCAGGCCAAAAATGGTCAGGTAATCAAGAAGTGGAACCCATCTTTCATCTAGCTCTAGTTCCTCAGACAGATGACGATATCTGTTCTTTGCTGTGGTCCCCGCCTCTTGCTGCAATCAGATAAGACATATTTTACACCATTCATTACAATAAATAGTAAGATTGACAGCAGCAATTAATACCTTCTTTCTACCATCCGAACCCAAAGAACTAACAGTCTCTCGCTTGTTTAAAGTACGATAAAAACCATTACTTCCCTTCTCTAATGTGTTCTTGCCATTATATATCTCCTGTTGGCCTTGGGTTTTCTGAAGACTTTGACCCCATCTCTTTTCTGGACGGCTATGACTGCCTGCACAAATAAATTAACTCTTTAAGCAAAATCCTGCACGAAGAATACTTGAGTAAAGCATTAAGGCATACCTTCTCTTCTATTCGTTGCATCCTGTGATTTGAGTCTAAATTTATTAGTCTCAGAGTCTTCTTTTACTGAGAATTCGTCCTTCAGAAACATCCAGCAGTTTAAAGGTGAACATATTAGGTTAAGAGAAACAAAGCCATATCATTCAAGCTTAATTGCTGACAAAAGAAACTGCTATCTAAATGAAAACAATTGTTTTAATAACAGTACTGGTATCAAGTAATTAGAGGAATATATACATTAATACATGTTCAAACAGTTCATATACAGAACATAGCACAGGTGTTTGCTAGCGTGTGGAAGAACAAATTCCACCCCTAAAGTATGTCAGAAATTAACACCCAATTAAACTAATTTATATATAGGCAAACATACTTAACCATGATGAAAGTTGAAACCAGTGATAAATCCATTCATGCGTCTTAGAATTTAAGCTTGACTTTGTCCTCAGGAGGGAACATTTAGTTTATATAGATTCATTGTCTCAAACATTTTACCATGTTATGCAGACATAAGAGTCAAATGTTGCCTTAGAACAATAATGTTAACAGAATTTCTACATAAATATACTGACGTTAGTATATTGCACACCGGGCTACAAGCCTGAACTGTAAACAACCCTATCTGACTAAAAAGCAGGATTAAAGTGAAATGGATGCTAAATTTTATGGAGTAATTAACATTAACTCCACTGAAACACAGTGCCTTTCTTTCCTGTTTTCTGTATTTTTTCTTCAATTTTTTTTAGGGTTAAGAGGTTGATACTATCCATTTCATCCAGGAACAAAATTTAAGTTACAACAGTAACCAAGCAAAGCTTGATCAACAAAATTCATGACATTTGCTAAATGAAAATTAATGTGGCATTATTATCTTCGTTAGCCTTGGTCAGTTAGTCTAAGTCTAGAACTAAGCATAATTTTTAATTAAAATAAAATCCCAAATTGTCATCCTCTTCAAAAATTTCACCAACTTCCCCAATCCACTAAAAAATTCTTAAAATTTTGGACATTTTCTCAAAATCATAACTGTAACCGTGCCAAATTTGAACCAAATGTAATTACTGCAAAATCATGAAGAAAAAAAAATTAATAATTCAACAAAAATAGAAACATGTGTAATTTACATCGGAGAACCAATCATCCTCCTCATCCTCGTCCACGGCGTCACCGTCTTCCTCGTCGGAATCGTAAGGGGAAAACGTCTGGCCGAACCGAGACCTCCGATTGGATTTGAGAATCTTAGGATTTGAATGAGAGGATACAACAGATACTTTGAAACTGCAGCTCCTCCTCCTTCGTAAAATCAACTGTTGTAGGTGAAATTTGAGAGTACGGGAAGAACACAAATTGGGGGAATTTGAAGGGCGAACAGTGGTATAATTGAATGGGTAGAGAGAGAAAGTTGTTGTCATCTTGTTTGTATAGAGACTAGAGAGAGAGAGAGAGAAAGAGAGAATATACTCTAAAACCCTAATTGGAATAATGGAACATATCTTCTTTCTTCCGGTTGTAATATGTTATCTGGCTTTTTCCTCCAACCAGTACTAATAATATCTACCGCCATTGTAGTTAATCCATGTTTCTGTGTTCAAAAATCAAAATTAGTTGGGGAAATGAGTTAATGACCGTTGTTAATCGGTAGGTGTGTTGTCAGAATTGAAACGAGGTCGTCTTTGCCTTGTTGTAAATTATTTCAATTTATTCTAGTTATTATTGATATAATTTTATTGTTAAAGTCGAATTCTAACTGCTCGTCAAATCACTAAACAGCCATCTTAAAACCTGCATAGTGAACAAATAAAAACACCAAAAAATTTGATTATCGGGATCGCCGAGAGATAGTTCTAGTGTGAAAATAAATACATGTCAGAAACGTCAACAATAGAGATATGTAATTGTTATAGTGAATAAAAGTAATAATGTGTGTACCTTGAATTTGAATTATGTTTGTATTTATAACTTGATCACACGGCCTCAATTTACCACACTCGTTCCTGAGTAGCAATATGAGCCCTATGTAAAGATTCATTATAATTGTAAGTCTCATAACTGAATATGATTTGACTTCCTTAAAAAAGGAAGTTAAATAAGACAGTGAATTTTATAAGTCAACTTAGACCATGACCCTTCTAGAATATCAATCTTCTCCTTGTCAATGTAACCATCTAGTCGCGTGGCTTGGGTCCCTAGAATTCCTCACACTTATCAAACCACACTCCAATATTGCCCCCTCTCTCTTATTATAAGATTTTTAAAATAAGAGAGTATTAAAATTATTTAGCAAATTATATACTTATTTTATCACAAAAGTCAAACTAATAGCCCAAAATGTCACGTGACTAACAGAAACCCCCAACTTCATTATTACACCATAAATGGGGTAACGTGCCCTTATCACACATACGGTATTTTATCCCTTTAAATTTCCTACCCAAACATCTGAACCGTTACTACTCATCCATATATTCAAGCTTCTCAAAGAGCATAATCGTCATCTTCTACTAGTACTCTACCTATCTCGTCAAATTGTAGTGCTCACTTTTACCGCTGGCAATACTTCATTCTTCATGTCCGATCAATACCACACTTTATATCAACAAAACCCCTATTACGACTGCCCCAACTACTCAACCAACCTCACATTCCACCATGATGATACCAACCACCGACGTTGATATACAAAAATAATACGACCACTCTACTGAAAAAATAATTACCTTCATCGACGATACCATCCCCATCCCCATAACCATAACTCGGTCTACCGTCGTCAACACTGTTGACTCCGCCCTCCAAACCCTTTTCTCACCTATAACTGAAGACCCCTCATCACCTAAGATGAGCGAGGCCGAAGCTAGGGAAGTGGGCATTCGAAAACACTACCATTCTGACAAAACCTAATTCCATATCAACATCAAATCTTTTGTAATTGAACGCCTTCTCCCCAATCTTCGATCCCAATATCAGATCCTCGATCAGTACGAACTTAGGGCTCCAACCTTATTGGAGAGAATGTACTAGCACCCGAACAGTGAATGGGTCATTGTTCCCATATACGCCCTGAGGTACGAAGTAAGATTTCATCTTCATGAATTTATCTCTTCATTCATATGTTTTGTTGGGATTGGGTTCGCATAACTGGTGTCGAACTCCTATATTCACTTAATCTAATTTATAGCTTTTTGTCAAGAATGTGGAGTTGAACCCTCCCTAGACTTCTTCTTCACCATATTTACCTTAGGACGCTCGAAGGAATCGGGGTACCATTAATTGAATAAACAACCCGGTAGACGTTTATGGATGAAAATCCCTTCCAGCAACAAAGGGTGACATTCATACTAGGTATATATCAAGGGCCCCGACACCCATCTACTCCTGAATTGGGGGAAAACCTCGAAGACCACCTTTGGGTTTAACTCTACCCCTTAGGATTGGGAAAAAGAATTTAAAGCTTTTTATGCCAAGATGTCGAAGACGTGCATGTCCTTAGACCTTCTATCCGACCAGCCTTGGCTCTTAAACTAAAAGTAATATTCACACAAGCTAATCATATTTGATGATAAAGCATATAATTTGTAACAATCTTATTCATTTATTAATAAAAGAATTGTTTAATTAAAGGCTTTTAATTTATCTACATGATGTTATTTTATAATATGTGATAAACTTATAGTTTTGAACAATGCTTTTAGAATCATGATGATGATCATGCTAATGAGATATAAATTCTTAGATAGCTCAAAAACTAAAATTGTTCCCAATCATTGGATTACTAAAAAGGGGATTAGTGAATCCGGATAGATTGATACATACGTTGCTTGCTCATTGGATGAGGATGATTGATCTCATGATCATTTGTGTGCATAGAGACACTAAAGCAAGTATGTAGGTTCTTATTAGAAAATAAGTTCACTGAACGTGGCTCACTAAGAAATACCAAATGGAGTTTTACTTGTCTGTCAATAGGTATTCCTGTAGTGATAGTATATAATACAAATGATCTTTAGACTTGAGATTATCATAGTATCTTGTGTATGGTGAATTATACTTTGACATATTCCTTAAGACCCTTTGAGTATATCAAAGGGTATACTTGGGTGTAATAAGTTGTACATGGAGATTATGAATGATCAACAAAGAATATACCGCTTCTAGTAAAAGAAGAGAATGTCCTATATGATTCGATAAATGATAACCTAGTAGTTCTTGGCCAAGACAGAATGAAATTAGAAAGGAGTTGTCGACGTCGGGATTTTTATTTGACCCTTTCTGTTCTTGTCTTTTGGTGTTCTCATTTTAGGTGAGATTTGTTTGTAAAAACAAGTTTGAAAAGGTCCGACATGTATATGTCAACGATTTGACTGTGAGAGTCGCCAGTTGGTTATTTTTAAATGGTTGCACCAACTCAATCTAGAAAAAGTTTGCACAAAGACCTAGTGATGTGACACTGTTTAACTAGTCTGCAAAACCAAAATTCGTTAGGGTCCAGGGGCTTGATTAAGTCGAGGGAATGTGTTAGGCACTCCCCGACTTCCGTGATAACACAGTTATCGTCACTTTTCATTAAAACTTTTATCTGTGAATGTGTGTGTGTATGAATTAGGTCTATGTGCAGTTGTTTGGAAGTAGTGATATGCCTAGTTTGCACCTATATACAAAGAGTTTGACTTTTGTATAAAAGTTCAATTTCAACAAAATATAGCAGTGATGTTTTGTAAAACATGTTTTTCAAACCCCTTGTGCTCAATAGTAATTGAGGCATTTGATACTTCCATTTTATTATGTGTTCGGCTTGATTACTTTTATTTTCGAGATGCGAAGCATCCTCGAGAAAATAAGATACATAGCAGTGCCGAACTTATTGTGGGCATGAGAGCCATCTAAGGATATTCAGGCACTGTAGATAATTTACAAGTTGGCTGCAGTTGAAAATTTCCATCACGGGAACCGAATCTAGATTCAGAAACTGAATCTGTGATCACATGCTACCTAGGCTCACATGAAAAGGCAATATATACAAAAGCTAGAAAAAGTACTAGATTTGAGTAAATCTAAACTATTCCAGCTTCAACGGTTCCAGTTTACCATGAACCGGTTAAAGTGAGAAATAGCTAGATTTATGCAAATCTAGCCCGCGGGCTGAAAGATTAAATATCTACATTATGAAAGTAGATAAAATATATATATATATATATATATATATATATATATAAGTAGTAAAAGGCCACGAAATGATCCCCAGGCCAGACAAGAATGTAAATATATATATAAACTCCAGGCCTGACAAAAATGTAAATATATATATATATATGTAAAAGCAATAAAAACCACGGATCGACGATCCGAACATACCCACATAACGTGACTCTCAACGTTAGTAGATATAAATATATGGAAGTAATAAAAAGTTTAAAAATCAGAAATATCTTACAGTGGGCTGCCAAGAAGACTGTAGACACTCGAAATTTTGTTTTCCTATTACTAACCATGCAGAAGGACAAAATGACTTTTTCACACTCCAAAGAAAACCTTCGAGGACCACAACATCAAGTCTAACCCCGGAAATAGCCCCGGGAGATCCAGTTTCCAACCCCGGAGATAACCCTGAGAAATCAGTTTCCAACCCTGGAGACAACCCCGGGAAAATCAGTTCCAACCCCGGAGATAACCTCGGGGGATCAAGTTCAAAGCTTGGAGATAACCCTAGGAGGTCAAGACAACCTCAGAGATAACCCTGAGTGTAAGACCCCAAATTTTTATAAATAAAATGGAATTTCCTCTATTTATTATTTTGAAATAGTAAGGGTTGATTTGATTAATGTGGTTAGTTATGGGTAAAATGCACGAATATTTTAAATAAGCAAGTGGTTATAAAATATTCATTGTTGTCGGGGAATATTCGTACGACGGCGTAGCCTTTTGTGGGCCCTATCACGAAAAGCGATTGGATGAAGAAAACGACAAGTATGAGTTTTTATAAATAACGACGTAGTTGTTACCGTTAACACTGTTGGAATACCCGGTGGTTAAAACACGGTGTCTGGCGGTGTTGCATGAAGAAGCACGATATTGCACCAATTATTGATTCTTACGTAAGAATGTACTACTCAATAATTGTTATAGTAATTATTGTTCAATATTTTATTTTATTGATTCAATAATTGCTACGTTGATATTTTATATTATTGTTGTTTTGATAATTCATACTCTGCAGTATTTCCCATTATCAGATCAATAATTCATATTATTTTAATAATATTACTAGATAACATTATTGACAATGTCTAGAAAGTTCCGTCTAAGAAGAGGTTTAGTCACCTAATTGCGCGCCAGTAAGGAGAAATCCTTATTGGAAAGCCCCTCTTTCCCCAGAAGGAGAGCTGGTCATCACTTATTGTGATTCTGTAATATTATTTGTGAATAATTAATTATTAATTTATATGATAAGGAAAATATTTATTTATGTGGATATAAATGGAAGAATTTTTAGCAAAGTGACAATTGTTGAAAATTGATATTTTATATTTTCTGATAAAATAATTCATTTAAATATATTATTATATTTCGATAATATAATAATGGTGATATTTTTACAATGAATGTGTGATATATGAATAAATGAGGAGGAAGAGTATTTTTGTTACAAAAAATGTTTAAAACATGTTAAACATGTTGGTGGGCCCCGTTTTGTGACTGAAATTGAATTATAGCCTGTAAAATCGTTCGTATGTGAATTTCGGTCAATTTCTGCTTGGAATTTAGAAAAACTTAAACTTACAAAGTTGTAGAGAATTGAATTTCCTATGGAATAGACATAAGATTCGAATTTTTATGATAAATGGCTATTTATTATGAATTATTGAAGTTTCGAAATAATTGATTTTTGGAGTTTTAAATGATTTTAATAAGAAAAACATTTTTTGTAATTTTTGTGAGGTGGGCCACTTGTGTGGCTGATGTTTTGACAAAAAAAAAAGTGGGCTTAGGAAATTTATATAAATATATTAATATTTTATTAAATTTTCTGCATTGGTGTTCTAACAAATTTCCTATAAATAGGGTGCTTGGGTTAGAATTGAAAATCACACCAGAAACTAAAGTTTTCTCTATCTATATTATAAAGCGTATTCTTATGAGTATTTTGATACTTTGAGTGTTCTTTATCTGGTCTGCAAGTTTCTTTCGGTTATATATCGATATTCGGTGTAATCTTATTCTTTTGAGGTAAGGGATGTTATTTTTTTATAAATGATATTATTTCTTCTAATATCATTATCTTAGAAATATTGATATGAATTTTATTGTGAAATTTCTACCTTTTTGTGTCGGGGTTACTATTCACATTATACGGTCTTATTCACATTATATCGACACTTATTCACGAATCTGGCACTTCATCGAAAATGAAATTTTCTTCTTTATATCAAGATGTCTATTATAGTTACTATCTTTGATTGTATCCATGTTTTGATCTTTATTTTGAATTATGCTTCATAATTGGTTATTATGGAGTATTTTTGAACTTGGATAAACTGTAGTATGAATCCCTAATATTTGTCCTTTTGTCTCACTGGATTCATTTTCTTTAAGATATTTTTCATCATCTTCAGTCCTAAATGATGATATTACTGAATATCTTTGGCCTGTAGTGCAATGATGAATGATTTTCTGATGAATATCTTTGGCCCATAGTGCTAAGATGTATAGGTGTTGAGATGAACATGACCAACTGATGAATATCTTTGGCCTGTAGTGCAAAGATGAATATTTGATTCAAGATGTATATTGATTGATGTTACAGGGATAAAATATTGATGATGGACTTTTAAATCTTAGAAGATAGTAGAATTCATTCTCTACTTGACTCTTCTAATGGATTGCTGTTTCCGATGCAATTGTTGATCTAAAACTTGTTGTCTATTATATTCTATCAGATTTTTCCCTGTTGACGACTAATGATAAAGTGTTGTATATTATCTTAGTCATAATATTCTTTACTGGTCTAGTTGAGCTCACCCTTTTCCTTTTTGTTCCATTTTTCTTCTCAGGATGTGAGAATTTAGCTGGAACTAGCCGGGGTATGGAGTGATGATTCTAGAAAATTGTTTTAGCAGTCCTCACTATTTTTGTAAAATAGTGTATTAATAATTGTAATGAGAACTCCTTTTGGGTTTGTATACTGTCTATTAGACAGTATTTGTGACACCCCCAAAATAGGTTTGCAACACCCATTCTGAGTCGTCAAAATACATGGTACAGAAACAACTACAACTTTATTAATACAATATAAAAACTGTGAGTTTAAATACAAATATTGTCATCTAGACAATATCCACACTCAAATAAGTCCTCATTATAATTATTAATACACTATTTTACAGAATAGTGAGGACTACTAGAACCACATCTAGAATCATCATTCCACACCCCGGCTAGTACTCGCTACATTCTCGCCTCCTGAGAAGAAAAATGGAACAACAAGGAAAAGGGTGAGCTCAACTAGCCCAGTAAAGAACATTATAACTAAGATAACATAAAACAAATTATTGTAAGTCTTCAACAGGAAAAAATCTGATAGAATACAATAGACAACCAGTTTTAAATCAATCCTCGCAGCGGAAATAATAATTCATTAGAAGAGTTAAGTAGAGAATGCAAACTACTATCTTCTATATATGAATTTAAAAGTTCGTTGTCGATATTTTATCCCTGTAACATCAATCAATATATATATCTTGAATTAAATATTAATCTTTCCACTACAGGCCAAAGATATTCACCAGTTGGTCATGTTCATCTAAACACCTGTTCATCTTTGCACTACGGGGCAACGATATTCATCAGAAATCATTAATCTTTGCACTGCAGGCCAAAGATATTCAATTATACCATCATTTAGGACGGAGGATGATGAAAAATATTTTAAATGAAACGAATCTAGTGAAACAAAAGAATAAATATTAAGGATTCGTATTTCAGCTATTTCATGTCCAAAAATACCTCATAAATAATCATAGTGGAGTAAAATTCAAGAATGATCAAAACATGGATACAATCAAAGCTAGTATCCATAATAGATATTTTGACGAAAAATGAAAATTTATTTTTTTACGTGAATAGTGCCGTATTCGTGAATAGTGTCGTATACATGAATAAAGATCGAGTATCGTGAATAGTAACTCCGACACCAAAAGATAGAAATATCATAAAAAACATCATCATGCTTCGTGAATAGTACTCGTGAATAGTAACTCGTGAATAATAACTCATGAATAGTAACTCGTGAATAGTAACTCATGAATAGAACTCATGAATAGTAACCCAGACATGAAAAGTTCATAAAAAATTTGATAAAAAGTTTGAATAATAATATGAATAGTAACTCGTGAATAGTAACTCATGAATATAATGATATTGATAAAAAGAAGATAATGATAATAATATCATTTGAGAAGAAAATAACATCCCTTACCTTAGCTAGAATAGTACTTCTAGTTGGAATATTAGATATAGTGCTGAAAGAACTTGCACCGTATAGCAATACTCAAAGTACTAAAATACTCACAAATACGCTCGATATTATAGAGAGAGAAAGAGAGAGAAATATTTAGTTTCTGGTGTGATTTTCAATTCTAACCTAAGCACCCTATTTATAGAAAAATGCTTAGAACACCAAAAGCAGAAAATTTAATATAATATTAATATAATTATACAAATTTTCCTTAGCCTATCTTTTGGTCAAAAACACCAGCCACACATGTTAATGATGTCCAAGAAAATACAAAAAACGTTTTTCTAACAAAAATAATTTAAACTCCAAAAATCAATTCACACCCGATATACCGAAACTTCAATAATTCACAATAAATAGCCCTTTTATCAGAAAATTCGAATCTCACGACTTGTTATAGGAAATTCAATTCTCTACAACTTTGTAGAAGAAAGTGTTTCCAAATTCCAAACAGAAATTAACCGAAATCCACATACGGACGATTTTTCAGGCTATAATCAAATTTCAGACAAGAAATGAGGTCCACCGACACACAAAACATGTGTTAATCATTTAATGCACCAAAAATACTCTTTCTCCTCATATACTCATATATCCCACATTCATTGTAAAAATATCATCACTATTTTATTATAATAATATAATAAAATATTATTTTATCAAGAAAAGATAAAATATCAATTTTTAACAATTGTCACTTTAAAATTTTCTCCATCTATATCTACATAAAATCAATATTTTCCTCATCATATAAATCAATAATTAATTATTCACAAATAATATTACAGAATCACAATATTGACAACCACGTAGTTCCAGGAAGAGGGGCTTTCAATAAGAATTTTCTCTTCTTGGCGCGCAATTAGGTGACAAACCTCTCTTTAGGCAGAACTTTCTAGACATTGCCAATAATGTTATCTAATAATATTATTCAGATAATATGAATTATTGCTTCGATAATGGAAAATATGTGTAGTGACAATTATTCAAACAACAAAGTAATATAAAATATCAACGCAAGCAATTATTGAATCAATAAAATTAAATCTTTGAGCAAGAATTATCTTTGTAACAATTATTGAGTAGTGCCTTCTTACGTAAGAATCAATAATTGGTGCAATCTGGTAATGCATCTTGTGCAAACAACGATATTATTGTGTTTTAACCACGTGTATTCCAACAAGATTAGCGGTAATAACTCAAGGCCAAGTTATTTATAAACAACTTATACTTGTCATTTTCTTCATCCAATCTTTTCGTTATGGGCCCACAAAAAGCTACTGTCGACGTAATATTTGCACGAATATTCCTAAAATAATGAATATTTTATAACCACTTGCTTAAAGAAATATTCCATTTAACCAAAACGAATATTAATCAAATTAACAACAATGAATATTTTATAACCACTTGCTTATTTAAAATATTTGGGGTCTTTAAAACGCATTTTACCCATATATTTTATAACCACTTGCTTATTTAAACATTAATCAAATCAACCCTTACTATTTCAAAATAATAAAATAGAGAAATTTAAATCTTCATTTATAAAAAGTTGGCGCCTTACAACCTCCCCTCCTTATGAAATTTCATCCTCGAAATTGACGTACGTACCTGGCGTTTCGAAAAGGTGAAAATACCTCGCTTTCTTTTCTTATTCTAACTCCCAGGTCATTTCTTCAATAGCATAGTTCCTTAACAAGACTTTAACTTGTGGTATGACCTTCGTGCGTAGGACATGCTCTTTCCTATCCAAGATCTTAACAGGTACCTCCTCGTACGTTAAGTTTTCGGCTATCTTGTCCGGTTCTAAATCAATAATGTGATTCGGGTCATCCACATATTTACGTAACATCGATACGTGAAAAATGTTATGAACACGCGTCATACTTGGCTGTAAAACGAGTCTATAGACCACAGTTCTTATTCGATCGAGGATTTCAAATGGACTAATAAATTGAAGGTTTGAGCTTTCCTCACATCGCCAATTCTCGTTTTTGGAATAACGACTTCTTGCATCTTCTTCTTAATATTCATCAACTCCAAGTCTGTAGCTTGAGCAGCTTTAAATTTATCAATTAAATTTATTTCTAATCGTATATTTACTATCTTCACGTAGGTTCGTATATTCGCACTTGTAAACGCATACGATCTTCTGCTCAACGCGTCAGCTACCACGTTCGTTTTTCCTACGATGGTATTGAATGGTATAATCGTAATCTTCAACAGCTCGAGCCAACGTCGTTGACGCATGTTGAGTTCTTAGAAGCTCTTCTCACATTCCTTGCTCCATTCGAATTTTATATCTTTTCGAGTCAGCTGAGTTAATAGAGTAGCGATTCGAGAAAATCTTTCCACAAAATCTTCGATAATAACCAACTAAGCATAGAAAGCTACGTATTTCGATTACCGACTTAGGTTGCTCTCAACTGTGACTCATATCCCAATCTTGGATAGCACGTCACAATGACACCTATCAGTTTACTACCGCACGAATATGGCATCCCTACGGAGATGCGGTTTTTGCGGTGCATTCCACAAAGGAAGTCACCAGATAAAGGCTCAGGTACCAAATTCTATAGTTGAATTTTTAACTCCTGAAGTTCAATAGGAGCCATGAGATTTTAGAAATGGGTTTTGTACCAGGTTCAAAGTCGATGCAAAATTCAATATCACACTTTGGGAGTAAGCCAAGAAATTCTTCAGGAAATACATCAGGAAATTTACTAACAATAGAAATATCATTCAAATCTGACATATTTTTGTTCAAGTCCATAACATGGGCTAAGAAAACTTAACATCCGTTTTTCAATAAACGAATGACTTTATGGCTTGATATGAAAGTGTTTGACTTCAATGGTTTGGTTGCTTGAATTCGAATAACAAGTTGCTTAGGAATATAAAAACTAACAACCTTACAAAAGCAATCAATTTTAGCATGATGAGTGGTTGACCAATCAATCCCTAAGGTCACATCAAATGCAAGAATTTTTAAAGATATAAGATCAACAGGTAATGTGATAGTGCCAACTTGAATCAAGCAAGATTTATAAACAGTGGATGTGATGAAAGTTTCTCCTAACGGAGTTTCCACAAATAGGTCAAAGTCTAATTTTCTCCAGAGTCAAGTTTAAACGTTGAGCACAAGCAGGAGAGATAAATTTATGGATAGAACCGGTATCTAATAAGGTATAAATTTCGTAAGAATTTATAATTAACTAACCCGTGCTAACTTCGTTAAGGGTTACTACGCTTCTTGGACTTGGTCACGACAAACGCTCTTCCGAGAACCGTTGACTTTGTCTTTTCCAGTATCCGCCTTTGGTGCCACTTGTTCAATTTGGACTTGATTTATTCCAGAGACAAAATCAAGCTATGTGACCATCTTTTCCACAACTAAAACATACCTTGGAAGGCTGTGAACAGTTTGGACTTATATGTCCCTCCTCTCCGCATTTGTAGCATCTAACTGGCAGTCGTTCTTTCCCCCTAGAATTTGTTGTTGGTGCTGGTGCTAGTGCCGACGTCTTCCCGTCATCGTTAAATCTTCTCTTCTTAGATCGGACATCTCTTTCCGCAATATCAATGCGTCGTGCGGCTTTTACCCATGCATCACTCATTCTCACTCGTTCGATTATTTCTTCTTTCAAATTTCGATTCGACTTTATCATCTTATACTCGCCAAAGAGTGCTTACATTCAAGCATTACATATCGGGTAACCAAGCTTGAATCGTTGCATCCTTTTGCTCCCACGGCCTTAATCGTTCTTGACTGCTCTTCTAACTCATGAATACGATTTTGCAATTCTACATTTTGATCATAAAATACCTCTAATAAATTCTCCTCGGTACCTCTTCTTCCTCTTCCTCCTCTCTCTCGGCTATTACCTCTACGATGACTATCTCTAAAAGTGTTAACTATCAATTCTTCACTCACCACATGGATATCTCTAATTCCTTCTTCACCGACATCAAATTAGCTTTGGTTGGTGACTAAAGGTGTCTCCACAATCTCATTCACTCTATTGTTAACGTTCTCGGTTGCCATTCTTAAATCATCGCCATAAAACAAGGGTTAATTAAACAAATTAACAAATCACATAATACCCTATATTATAATGACCCACCAACAAATAAGCTTAGGTAGGACACACTAGCAAAGGATTTACTCGCTCTCCCTCCTAGTTCTATTCCCGATCTCGCCAAAGATCATATCCCTAAGTTTACGATATTAAAGTTGTGGCGCCCCCAAAATAGGTATACAACACCCATTCTGAGTCGTCAAAATACATAGTACAGAAACAACTACAACTTTATTAATACAACATAAAAACTATGAGTTTAAATACAAATATTGTCATCTAGACAATATCCACACTCAAATAAGTCCTCATTACAATTATTAATACACTATTCTACATAATAGTGAGGACTACTAGAACCACTTCTAGAACCATCATTCCACACCCCGACTAGTACTCGCTACATTCTCGCCTCCTGAGAAGAAAAATGGAACAACAAGGAAAAGGGTGAGCTCAACTAGCCCAGTAAAGAACATTATGACTAAGATAACATAGAACAAATTATCGTTAGTCTTCAACAGGGAAAAGTCTGATAGAATACAATAGACAACCAGTTTTAAATCAATCCTCGCAGTGGAAATAATAATTCATTAGAAGAGTTAAGTAGAGAATGCAAACTACTATCTTCTATATATGAATTTATAAGTTCGTCGTCGATATTTTATCCCTGTAACATCAATCAATATATATATATCTGGAATTAAATATTCATCTTTGCACTTTCTGCCAAAGATATTTACCCGATTAGTTATGTTCATCTAAACACTGTTTCATCTTTGCACTACTGCCAAAGATATTCATCGAAATCATTAATCTTTGAACTACTGGGCCAAAGATATTCAATTATATCATCATTTAGGACGGAGGATGATGAAAAATATTTTAAATGAAACGAATCCAGTGAAACAAAAGAATAAATATTAAGGATTCGTATTTACTATTTCATGTCTAAAAATACCTCATAAATAATCATAGTGGAGTAAAATTCTAGAATGATCAAAACATGGATACAATCAAAAGCTAGTATCCATAATAGATATTTTGACGAAAAAACGAAAATTTAATTTTTACGTGAATAGTGCCAAGTGATTAAGTGAATAAGGTCAGTATCGTGAATAGTCTTAGTATCACGTGAATAGTAACTCCGACACCAAAAGATAGAAATTTCACAAAAAATATCATCATGCTTCGTGAATAGTACTCGTGAATAGTAACTCGTGAATAGTAACTCATGAATAGTAACTAGTGAATAGTAACTCATGAATAGTAACTCATGAATATTAACCCCGACATGAAAAAGTTCCAAATTTGATAAAAAGTTCCAACCAATATTTTAGCATAATGATATTGAAGAAATAATATCATTTGAGAAGAAAATAACATCCATTACCTTAGCTAGAATAGTACTTTTAGTTGGAATATTAGATATAGTGCTGAAAGAACTTGCACCGTATAGCAATACTCAAAGTAATAAAATACTCACAAATACGCTCGATATTATAGAGAGAGAAAGAGAGAGAAATCTTTAGTTTCTGGTGTGATTTTCAATTCTAACCTAAGCACCCTATTTATAGAAAAATGCTTAGAACACCAAAGCAGAAAATTTAATATAATATTAATATAATTATACAAATTTTCCTTAGCCCACCTTTTGGTCAAAAACACCACCCACACATGTTAATGATGTCCAAGAAAATACAAATAACGTTTTTCTAACAAAAATAATTTAAACTCCAAAAATCAATTCACACCCGATATAACGAAACTTCAATAATTCAGAAAATTCGAATCTCACGACTTTATATAGGAAATTCAATTCTCTACAACTTTGTAGAAGAAAGTGTTTCCAAATTCCAAACAGAAATTGACCGAAATCCACATACGGACGATTTTTCAGGCTATAATCAAATTTCAGTCAAGAAATGAGGTCCACCGACACACAAAACATGTGTTAATCATTTAATGCAACAAAAATACTCTTTCTCCTCATATACTCATATATCCCACATTCATTGTAAAAATATCATCACTATTCTATTATAATAATATAATAAAATATTATTTTATCAGAAAAGATAAAATATCAATTTTTAACAATTGTCACTTTAAAAATTTTCTCCATCTATATCTACATAAAATCAATATTTTCCTTATCATATAAATCAATAATTAATTATTCACAAATAATATTACTGAGAATCACAATATTGACAACCACGTAGTTCAGGAAAGAGGGGCTTTCAATAAGAATTTCTCTCCTTCTTGGTAGCGCAATTAGGTGACCAAACCTCTCTTTAGACAGAAATTTCTAGACATTACCAATAATGTTATCTAATAATATTATTAGGATAATATGAATTATTGCTCCGATAATGGAAAATTGTGTAGTGACAATTATTGAAACAACGATAATATAAAATATCAACGCAGCAATTATTGAATCAATAAAATCAAATCTTTGAGCAAGAATTATCGTAACAATTATTGAGTAGTGCCTTCTTACGTAAGAATCAATAATTGGTGCAATACTGGTGTGCTTCTTGTGCAACAACGCATATTATCGTGTTTTAACCACGGTATTCCAACAAGATACTTGAATAACAAGCTGCCATTATTTATAAACAACTTATACTTGTCGTTTTCTTCATCCAATCGCTTTCCGTTATGGGCCCACAAAAGACTGCGACGTCGTACGAATATTCCCCGACAGCAAGAATATTCCACGACCAAACGAATATTCCCCGACAACAATGAATATTTTATAACCACTTGCTTATTTAAAATATTTGCGCATTTTAGCCATAACTAACCACATTAATCAAATCAACCCCTTACTATTTCAAAATAATAAATAGAGAAAATTAAATCTTCATTTATAAAAAGTTGGGGCCTTACAGTATTTGTATTTAAACTCATAGTATATGTGTTGTCGTATTTTGCACGACAATTATATTGGTGAAGTTGTATTTATTTCTGTACCATGTATTTGGCGACTCAGAATGGGTGATGTATACCTATTTTGGGGGCGTCACACTGAGGACGGTCAAAGTCAACAGCAGGCCAACCTCAAAGATAACCTTGAGAAAAGACTGCTACAACTGTGCGAAAACCGGAGATAACCCCAGGAGGGGCAAAATGGTCATTTTGCCAACTCAACTTCAACTCAAATTAAATACACTCATTTTAACTCAAATTTCTTCAAAAGAAGTCCCACAATAACCATATCTTAACTTCCGAGCGCAAACTATGCAAAACGGCTTAACGAACTGCTTGACGGAAACCTAAAAATACCATTTTGGGCATGGATATATCTTCCTAGATTCAAAAATGGCAAATCCTATGTCATTGCATAGCCCTCAGAATGAGCTTTTCGGAATGGTATTGCACGCTTCCATCGGACTCCCGGATTGAAAGTTATGAAGGTTCAAGTGAACAGTGCGTTGTCCGAGTGCACGTACTTTGAGACAACAGGACCCACATTGCGGGGCACCCCGAAAGCAAGCTGCAGTACACACGATCTTTGCCAGCAGTACACTTCATGACTCCCCCTCTATAAATAGAGGGCTTGGGGTGGCCATTTTGTAAGAGAAAAAGGCGAGGAAGCCCTGTCCAATTTGCTCTGTACACACTATAAATAGAGTACTTTCTCATTTCAAACACTTATGAGCTTATATTTGATTACTTTTTACCAGTGGGAACCGAGTGTTCATCCATTTAAAACTATTGAAGTCTTTTTTGGCAGTCCACTGTAAGCCTTCTTACATTACTTTAAGCTATTTCTACACTTTTTGTACACACCATTATTCACGTTGAGAATCGTATAGCGTGTGTATGCCCAGACTTCGATCCGTGGCTTTTTATTTCTTTTGTATATATATATATATATAAACTGTTATCGAACTCTGTTCGGTGAGCCTGGATTTATATCCGGAGCGTTTATTGCTTTTATATATATATATATATATACTTATATATAAACTATTATCGAACTCTATTCGGTGAGCCTGGATTTATATCCGGAGCATTTATTACTTATATATATATATATATATATACTTATATATAAACTGTTATCGAACTTTGTTCGGTGATCCTGGATTTTATATCCGGAGCGTTTACTTCTTATATATATATATATATATTTATTTTACATCAGCACAGAGTTTACTTGTGGCCTTTTCTTTTTATTTACATTTTCGTCCCACTTTGGAGTTTACTTCGTGGCAGTTGATCGTTTCTATATATATATTTACAGCTTTTATATATTTAGATTTCGTCATGCCTGGAGTTTACTTCATGGCGGTTGATCGTCTATATATATATATATATTTACAACTTTTATATATTTACATTTCCAATCCCCCACGGAGTTTACTTCGTGGTGGTTGATCGCTTTATATATATATATATATATATATATATATATATATATATATATATATTACTGACTTATATATATATATATATATATATATATATATCTCATTTACAACTTTCATACAAACTGCAACATCATGTGAGCTTAGGAATCATGTGACCACAGATTCAGTCTACTGAATCTAGATTCGGTTCCCGTGATGGACATTTTTAGATGTACATGGCTTGTAAATTATTCACAGCGTTTGAATTTCCTTAGACGGCTCTCATGCCCACAAGGAATTCGTTACTACTTTTTATCTTATTTTCTCGAAGATGCTTCGCATCTCGAAAAAAAAATCAATCTCGCCAAACCCACAATAAAATGGAAGTATCAAAGGCCTCAATTACTATTGAGCATAAAGGTTTGAAAAAACCTCTTTTATAAAACATCATTGCTATCTCTTGTTAAAACTGAACTTTTATACAAAATTCAAACCCTTTGTATATAGGTGCAAACGAGGCATAGCACTACATCCAGATAATTGCACATTGACCCACACACACACATTCAGATAATAGTTTAATTGAAAAGTGGCGGTCACCGTGGTAACACGGATGTCGGGGGTGCCTAACACCTTCCCTCCGCATAATCAAGTCCCCGGACCCTAACGAATCTCGGTTTCACAGACAAGTTAAGCAGTGTCACATCACTAGGTCAATGTGCAAACTTTTTCTCGGTTGAGTTGGTGCAACCATTTAAAAATACCAACTGACGACTCTTACAGTCCAATCGTCGACATATACATGTCGGACCTTCTCACAACTTTTTTTTTCAAACAAATCTCACCTAACACGAGAACACCAAAAGACAAGAACAGAAAAGGGACAAATAAAAATCCCGACGTCGACAGGTGGCGACTCTGCTGGGGACATCCAGTAAGAGGGCTTAAGCCACTGTTACAAACTTTTCAAAACCCTTATCTGCTTGTATGTGGATGTTGCATTTACATTTGAATGAATGTGTACGAATGCATTTACTTATTGCACTTAGTGCTTTGCACCATATCTGCTTGTGATATTAGTGCTTCGCATATGTCATCATTTCCATACGGTGAGACACGTTGAATGTGAATGTATGTTGTATGGTCCCTCCACCAGGAGGTTATCCTGTCAGTGTTTGATTACTGGACTTGTAGGGAGACTAATTCCAACGGGGCTGAGGAAATGCACCACCTAAATTTGCTCCAGTTGAAAGACCGGATTAACTTCCCGTCAAGTAAATTTCGATGATTTGGGAACCTTCATGCCGAAAAACTGCGAGAGTAACCTAAGATAGGTCAGCCTCTGATAAACCAAATACGGAGGGAAGTCTCTTCATACTTTCCCATTTCAATTACTTGTAAATTCATTTCCATGTCAATCATAATGTAATGGAAAATATAAAGGAATATGTGTACATGCATTCCCTTTCATATCAAAACCTGTCATGCTATATTGTCATTAAAACAACTAACATCCGTTTTGCAGGGTAATACTCCTAAACGGACACATTACATAGCATGTAACATTTCTACAGACTAAACTACATAAGTCTTTTTATAGGGAAACAATTGGTCATGTTACCCGATCAAAGTCTAAAAAGGCAATAAGACTATAGCCAAGCATGGCTACATCTGGCCAGTCTAATCCTACTCCTGTCTCTCTCAAGGAGTTCAAAGGATTAAGCAATCAAATTACAAAGTTGGCTGTTCTGCTCAAAGAGCTACACAAGTCCACTCAAGGTCCACAAATACCCATCCACATAGAATCCTCTGCACATGGAGGAACCCAGGGTCTGGACAAAGAAGTTCCAGTACCTTAGTATCAGTCTGATAAGACTAACAAAACCCCTAAAATCACCCCTCTTAAAGAAGAGCATACGCCGGTTCCTTCATCTTCAAGGCGATTGCCCAAATCTACAGAAGCTGAATCTATACAGACTTCAGTAAAGGTTCCTGCCCGTGTGGTAGCTATGTTATTTCCTAAGCCGATACCGGTCAAAGGAAAGGAAGTCTTGATACCAGATGTGGGGGTGGAGGAAAAGGATCGGAGGCGTAAGCAGGACATTGCCAGGCGCTTATCAAACATACGTATCATAGTCCATACGGAGGATACGAATAGAGACATCCCAGATGATGATTGTCCAGACATCATGGTCATCATTCGGAAGAAGAAGGACGATAACAACCCCTTTATCACAGCCATCCACCAGGGCTTCACCCTTGGCAATTGGAGCAGAACTCCTTGCATTTGTCGATGAGGGTAAAAAGGGCAGAAACTCCCTCTGCCCTGTAGATAGCAATATTTGCTTACTTTTTCTGTACAATATTAGCGGTTATTTTTGTCATTACATGCTAACACTTTGTATGATTAAACAATTTCATGTATTAAGTGAAAACATTTTGTTCCAGGACTCTAAAGTTAGATGATGAGACGCCTATTCTCCATAAGGACTGTAACTTTGATGCAAAGTTGGACTCAGACTTGATGGAAATACAAGAGGACTATGAGATACCTCAAGAGATCAAAGAATGGGTCGAAGACAAACTCAAGCCTAATCTTGATCAAACCACCTCTTTTAACCTCGGAACCTCAAAAAACCCCACAAATCCAGATTGGTACGGACCTCACTCCAAATCAAAGGAATGACATGGTTACTCTATTGACCCAATTCCAGGATGTGTTTGCATGGTCTCATGAAGACATGGTCGGTTTGTCCACTGACATTGTCATTCATCGCCTCCCTATCAAAGAGGGATTCAAGCTAGTCAGGCAAAAGCTCAGGCAATTAAAACCTGAGTGGAGTTTAAAAGTTAAAGAAGAAATTGTGAAATAATTTCAAGCCAGCGTTATCATGGTGTCAACATACCCTGAATGGCTATCCAACATAGTCCCCGTGCCTAAACTGGAGGAAAGGTGCGAGTTTACGTGGATTACAGGGATTTGAATAAAGCTTGCCTCAAGGATAGCTTTCCTGTGCCATTCATCCACATACTCATTGACAATATAACTCAATATGACATGTACTCATTTGCTAATTATTTTGTGGGGTACCATCAAATCATGGTTGCTGAAGTGGATCGTGAGAAAACTGCATTCATCACTCTTTGGGGAACCTTTTGCTACAGACGGTTCTCATTCGGCCTCATTAATGCCGGAGCTACCTACCAGCGAGCCATAATAGCTCTTTTCCATGACTTAATGCATAAGGAGATAGAGATCTATGTGGATGACATCATTGTCAAGTCCCGAAGGGAGGAAGACCACCTAGACCATCTCAGAAAGCTTTTCAACAGGTTGCGTGTGATGCCCCCAAAATAGGTATACACAACACCCATTCTGAGTCGCCAAATACATGGTACAGAAACAACTACATCTTTATTATTACAACAGTAAAACTGTGAGTTTGAATACAAATATTTCTTCTAGACAATATCTATACTCAAATAAATCCTCATCACATTATTGATTCATTATTTTACAAAAATGGTGAGGACTACTAAACAACTCTCTCTAGAATCTTCATTCCATACCCCGACTAAGTACTGCTACATTCTCGCCTCCCGAGAAGAAAAATGGAACAACAAGGAAAAGGGTGAGCTCAACTAGCGATAAAGAAGAATATTATGACTAAGATAATATACAACAAATTATCGTTAGTCTTCAACAGGAAAAATCGATAGAATACAATAGACAACAAGTTTTGATCAATATTCGCAGCCGAAATAATAATTCATAGAAGAGTTACGTGAGAGAATGAATTCTACTATAATCTATGAATTTAACGGTCCATCATCAATATTTTATCCTGTAACATCAATCAATATTCATCTCAAATCAAATATTCATCTTTGCACTACAGGCCAAAGATATTCATCAGTTGGTCATGTTCATTTAAACACCTGTTCATCTTTGCACTACAAGCCAAAGATATTAATCAATCGGTCATGTTCATCTCAACACCTGTTCATCTTTGCACTACAGGCCAAAGATATTCTTCAGAAATCATTCATCTTTGCACTACAGGCCAAAGATATTCAATAATATCATCATTTAAGACTGAGGATGATGAAAAATATTTTTAAAGAAATGAATCCAGTGAAACAAAATGACAAGGATTAAGGATTAAGGATTCGTACTTGGTTTTATCCACGCCCAAAAATACCTCAAAAATAATCATAGTGGTGTAAAATTCAAGAATGATCAAAACATGGATACAATCAAAGCTAGTATCCAGAATAGATGTTTTAGATTTAAAAGAAGAAATTTTATTTTTAGGTGAATAGTACCAGTATCGTGAATAGTGTCAGTATCGTGAATAGTCAGATATCGTGAATAGTAACTCACACCAAAAGATAGAAATTCCACAAAAAAACATCTTCACGCTTCATGAATAGTACTCGTGAATAAGTAACTTCGTGAATAGTAACTCATGAATAGTAACTCGTGAATAGTAACTCATGAATAGTAAACCCGAGCATGAAAAAGTTCCAAATTTGATAAAACTTCAGATCAACATTTCAAAGATAATGATATTGAAGAAATAATATCATTACAAAAAAATAATATCCCTTACCTCGAAAGATCGACTTCTTAGTTGAAACAGGATATATGCTATGACTTGGACTTTGCACCGTATAGCAATACTCAAAGTATACTCAAAATACTCACAAGAATACATTCGATAATATAGAGAGAAAACTTCAGTTTCTGGTGTGATTTTCAATTCTAACCTAAGCTCCCTATTTATAGGAAAATGCTTAGAACACCAAAGCAGAAAATTTAATAAAATAATAATATTAATATTACAAATTCCTACGCCCACTTTTAAGGATCTGAATTTAGCATTTACATCACATGCAAGACCCACCTTTAATGACAAAAACGTTTTTCATAATAAAAATAATTAAAACTTCCAAAAATTAATTATTTCGGAGCTTCGGAACTTCAATAATTCATAATAAATAGCCCTTTCATCAGAAAATTCGAATCTCGCGAGTTTTTATAGGAAATTCAATTCTCTACAACTTTACAGAAGAAAGTTTTTCCAAATTCCAAACAGAAATCGAACCGAAATCCACAAACAAAGCGATTTTACAATTTTATAATCAAATTTCGATCAATAAATGGGGTCCACTGACATGTTTAACATGTTTTAAACATTTATTGCAATAAAAATACTCTTCCTCCTCGATACTCATATATCCCACATTCGTTGTAAAAATATCACCGTTAATATATTATTAAAATAATATATTTAAATGAATTATTTTATCGAGAAAAAGATAAAATATTAATTTTCAACAATTGTCATTTTAAAAAATTTTCTCCATCTATATCCACATAAAATCAATATTTTCCTCATCATATAAATCAATAATTAATTATTCACAAATAATATTACGTAATCACAATATTAACAACCGTGCAGGTTCAGTGAAGAGGGGCTTTCAATAAGAATTTCTTCTTCTTGGCGCAATTAGGTGACCAAACCTCTCCTTAGATGCGAACTTTCTAGACATTGCCAATAATGTTATCTAATAATATTATTAGGATAATATGAATTATTGCTTCGATAAAGAAAAATAATGTGTAATGACAATTATCAAACAACAAAGAATATAAAATATCAACGCAAAGAATTATTAATCTCAATAAAATTCAACGAAGTAATTATCGTAACCATTATTGAGTAGTGCCTTCTTCACGTAAGAATCAATAATTGGTGCAATACTGCTGTGCTCTTCTTGATCAACAACGCGTAATAGTGTGTTTTAACCACCGGGTATTCCAACACAAGATAATCAGTAACAACTACGCCAGTTATTTAAAAAACAACTTATATTTGTCGTTTTCTTCATCCAATCGCTTTCCGTTATGGGGCACACATGGTCATGCACCGTCGACAGATATTCCCCGACAAAGACGAATATTCCACGACCAAACGAATATTCCTGACGATAATGAATATTTTATAACCACTGCTTATTACGAAATATTTGCAGATTTAACCCTTAACTATCCACATTAATCAAATCAACCCTTACTATTTCAAAATAATAAATAAAGGAAATTCCTTTTATTTAAAAATTTGGGGTCTTACAACCTCCCTCCTTATGAAATTTTCGTCCTCGAAATTGACGTCACGATACTGGTGTTTCAAAAGGTGAGGATACCTCGCTTTCATTTCCGTTTCCAATTCCCGAGTTATTTCTCTATAGCATGATTCCTCCACAAAACTTTAACTTGTGGTATAACCTTTCTTGCGTAGGACATGCTCCTTCCTATCCAAAATCTTGACAGTACCTCCTCACACGTTAAGTCTTGGCTATCTCGTCCGGTTGTAACTTTCTATAACGTGGTTTGGTCTTTCACATATTTACTGTAAGTATGAGATATTTGAAACACATTATGAACACGAGACATACTCGAGGTAACGCAAGTCTATAGGCTACATTTCCTACTCGGTCAAGAATTTGAAATGGACCGATAAATCGTGGATTGAGCTTTCCTCTCTTCCCAAATCTTGTAACTCCCTTCCATGGAGCAACTCGCAATAATACATGATCCCTACATTAAATTCCACATCCTTTCGATGAAGATTCGCATAACTCTTTTGTCGATCTTGTGCCGCTTTGTATACGTTGTCGAATCATTAGTCATACGTATTAACTTCCGGGTCCCAACAATGTTGCTTCACCCACCTCATCCCAACATATTGGAGAACGACATTTTGTCCATATAATGCTTGAATGGAACCATGCCTATATTTGTTTAATAACTATTGTTGTATGAGAATTCCACCAATGGCAAGTACTTATCCCAACTTCCTTTGAAATCTAAGACACGAGTTTTAATATATCTTCAAGAGTTTGAGTAGTCTCTCTCGATTGTCGTCCGTCTGTTTGGGGATGGTATGCCGAACTAAATCGCAAATCTGCGCCCATAGCTTTTTCTACAAACTAACCCAAAATCATGAAGTGAATCTTGGGTCACGATCTAAAACTATGGATACTTGGCATGCCATGCAATCTCACAATCTCATTTACGCATATACGAGAAAGACGTTCAAGGAATAAGTCTCTCGTATCGTGAAGAAATGAGCAAACTTGGTTAATCTATCAACAATAACCCAAATAGCATTGATGCCTTGAGAAACCGTAGGAAGACCCGTGAATGTGAAATCCATAGTAATGTGTTCCCACTTCCATTAGGAATCTCAAGTGGTTGCGATAGACCCTTAGGTACAAGATGCTCCGCCTTTACATGTTGATAAGTTAAACATCTCGAGATAAACTACGCGATCTCTCTCCTCATATTGCTCCACCCAAATGTATGTTGAAGATCATAATACATTTTGGTACTCCCAGATGGATTGCAAACAATGTGTTGTGTGCCTCCATCATGATTCTATGCTTCAAATCAAAATCATTAGGAATGCAAAGTCTGGAGTTGACTCAAGTATTCCTTCTTCATCAATTTCGCCGGAATAGCTCCTTCTTGTACTTTCTTCTTCATACGCATCAGATCCGGATTGTGGCTTCGAAGCAACCTTAACTTTTTCTATTAAAGTTGGCTCTATCGCGATACTTGACATCATCGCACTTTCGTTCCGATATGATCTTCTACTCAACGCGCGGTACCTACCACGCTCGCTTTTCCAGGATGGCATGATCGTAACATGTCTTTGAAATGAGTCTCCTCTTGAGTTCTTCAAGCTCTTCCCACATTCCTTGCTCCATTCGAACTTTGTATCTCTACGAAGTCGGTGCGTTAATGGAATAGCGATTCGAGAATATCCTTCAACGAATCTCGATAATAACCAACTAAGCCTAGAAAGCTACGTCTTTCGATAATCGACTTAAGTTGCTCTCAATCGTGACTCATATCCCAATCTTGGATAAAGACGTCCACAATGACACCTATCGATTTACTATCGCATCTAATATGACGCCCCTACAGAGAGTCGGCGGTGCATTCCACAAAGGAAGTCACAAAATAAAGGCTCGGTACCAATTTTATAGTTGAATTTTTAACTCGAAGTTCAATAGAGCCATTCGATATGAGATTTTAGAAATGAGTTTTGTACCGGGTTCAAAGTCGATACAAAATTTAATATCGAGCTTTGGGAGTAAGCCAAGAAATTCTTCAGAAATACGTCAGAAAAATCAATAACAACAGAATATTATTCAAATCGACGTGTCTTTATTCAAATCCATAACATGGACTAAGAAAATTTGACATCCGTAATAAACGAATGACTTCATGGCTTGATATGAAAATGTTTGACTACAATGGTTTGATTGCTTGAATTGAATAATGTGTTGCTTAGGAATATGAAAACTAACAACCTTACGTAAAATAATCAATTTCGGCATGATGAGTAGTTAACCTTAAAATCACATCAAAAGCAAATATCTCTATAGAAATAAGGTTAACAGGTAATGTGATAGTGCCAACCTGAATCAAGCAAGATTTATAAACAGTGGATGTGATGAAAGTTTCTCCTAATGGAGTTTCCACGAGATAGGTCAAAGTCTAATTTCTCCGGAGTCAAGTTTAAACGTTGAGCGCAAGTAAGAGAGATAAAAGAATGGGTAGAACCGATATCTAGTAAGGTATATACTTCGCAAGAATTTATAATTGACTAACCCGTGCTAACTTCGTTCGGGTTCCTTGATTTTGATTGGCCACGACAAACGCTCTTCCAAGAACCGTTGACTTTGACTTTTCGGGACATCCTTTTGAGTCACCATTCTCGCCGGATCTGGTTTTCGATATCGCATAATCTCGAGCGATATGTCCTTCTTTTCCACAATTATAGCATACCTTAAACTGCTAGGGCGGTTTAATGATATGTCCTCTTTCCGCATTTGTAACATATATGACCGGTGGTCGTTTCTCCTCCTTAAAACTAGTTACTACTGCGCCGACGCGTCTTCACATGGTCGTTGTTGAATCTCCTCTTTTTAAAATCTCCTCCCAACTCGCTTCTTCTATTTTCATGGCCTACGATTACCACCCGAGTGGTTACCGCCTTTGTCTCAGTATTCTTCTTTCTCCATTGGTTATCGTTATTCGATGATCGCTATCTTGATGATGATCCGGTTATGGTCCCTCGGTTGAACGCATTACTTTTATCTCGCTTTTAACAATCGAGAGCCACATTGACAACATCCGAATAGAGAGAAAATTTATGAGAAATGAGATATCGACGTATGTCGGGTTTCAAACCTCTCGAAACATCCGCGTCATCGTTCCTCATTCTCCACCAAATGAGGTGCAAACACGGATAACTCCGCGAACTTCGCTTCGTCTTTGGGACACCGCCATGTTATTCTCGCTTCTAGTCTAATGAACTCCACTTCCTTCATATGACAAATACTTTCGTGGAAGTACTTGTCATTGAACTGCTTTCAAACGTCTCCCATGACACGCCGAGTGCAATTTGGATGGGTACGCTTCATGATTCCCACCAAGAATCTGCTTCGCCACGGAACATAAAGGTGGCGAATGGAACCTTCTGTTCTCCTCCGCATCCCAAGACATCGAATATCTTGGTAATTTGTTTGACCCATGTTTCCGCCATGATCGGATCGCTTTCCCTTAAATTCGTGGTCCCAACTCTTTCGCTTGTCATTTGACAACCCGTGAATTGCTATCATTTCTCCTCAGATTTTGAACACGAGTCTCCTCCTCGTCGATTTTGCATGAACCGCAAAAAGCTTCTAAACATCCCTCGTTCATCATCTCGCCAAAGTGGTGTTGTTCACGGGAGGAACATTGCCACTGTTGCACGTTCTCCTCGTTGGTGAGTACAGCATCTCCACGGCCTCATTTACTCCATTGTTAATATTCTTAGTTGACATTCTCAAACATCGTCATAAAATAAGGGTTAATTAAGGAAATCAATATATCACATAATATCCCTATATCTCGACCAACTAACAAATAAGCTTAGGTAGGACACACTTAGCGAAGGATTTACTCTGCCTCCCTCCTAGTTCTATTCCCCGATCTCCGCCAGAGATCATATCCCTAAGCTACGATACCAACCGTGACGCCCCAAAATAGGTATACACAACACCCATTCGAGTCGCCAAATACATGGATACGTAAACAACTACATCTTTATTATTACAACAAGAAAAGCGTGAGTTTGAATACAAATATTATCTTCTAGACAATATCTATACTCAAATAAATCCTCATCACATTATTGATTCATTATTTTACAAAATGGTGAGGACTACTAAACAACTCTCTCTAGAATCTTCATTCCATACCCCGACTAGTACTCGCTACATTCTCGCCTCCTGAGAAGAAAAATGGAACAACAAGGAAAAGGGTGAGCTCAACTAGCCCAGTAAAGAATATTATGACTAAGATAATATACAACAAATTATCGTTAGTCTTCAACAGGGAAAAATCTGATAGAATACAATAGACAACAAGTTTCAGATCAATATTCGCATGGCAGAAATAATAATTCATAGAAGAGTTGCGTGAGAGAATGAATTCTACTATAATCTATGAATTTAACAATCCATCATCAATATTTTATCCTCGTAACATCAATCAATATTCATCTCAAATCAAATATTCATCTTTGCACTACTGGCCAAAGATATTCATCGACTGGTCATGTTCATTTAAACACTGTTCATCTTTGCACTACTGTGCCAAAGATATTAATCAATCTATTATGTTCATCTCAACACTGTTCATCTTTGCACTATGTGCCAAAGATATTCTTCAGAAATCATTCATCTTTGCACTACATGTGCCAAAGATATTCAATAATATCATCATTTAAGACCGAGGATGATGAAAATATTTTAAAGAAAGCGAATCCGGTTGAAACAAAATGACAAGGATTAAGGATTAAGGATTCAGTACTTGGTTTTATCCACGCCCAAAAATACCTCAAAAATAATCATAGTGGTGTAAAATTCAAGAATGATCAAAACATGGATACAATCAAAGCTAGTATCCGTAATAGATGTTTTAGATTTAAAAAGAAATTTTATTTTTCTGGTGAAATAAATCTGATATCGTGAATAGTGTCAGATATCGTGAATAGTGCCAGTATACGTGAATAGTAACTCAGACACCAAAAGATAGAAATTCCACAAAAAACATCTTCACGCTTACTTAATAGTACTTCGTGAATAAGAACTTCGTGAATAGTAACTCATGAATAGTAACTCGTGAATAGTAACTCATGAATAGTAACCCCGACATGAAAAAGTTCCAAATTTGATAAAAACTTCGGATCAACATTTCAAAGATAATGATATTGAAGAAATAATATCATTACAAAAAAATAATATCCCTTACCTCGAAAGATCAAGATTTAAACAAAAACAGGATATAGGCTATGACTTGGACTTGCAATCAGTATAGCAATACTCAAAGTATACTCAAAATACTCACAAGAATACGCTCGATAATATAGAGAAAACTTGATTTCGTGTGATTTTCAATTCTAACCTAAGCTCCCTATTTATAGGAAAATGCTTAGAACACCAAAGCGAAAATTTAATAAAATAATAATATTAATATTACAAATTCCTACGCCCACTTTTAAGGATCTGAATTCAGCATTTATATCACATGCAAGACCCACCTTTAATGACAAAAACGTTTTTCATAATAAAAATAATTAAAACTTCCAAAAATTAATTATTTGAGACTTGAACTTCAATAATTCATAATAAATAGCCCTTTCATCAGAAAATTCGAATCTCATGAGTATTTATAGGAAATTCAATTCTCTACAACTTTGCAGAAGAAAGTTTTTCCAAATTCCAAACAAAAATCGACCGAAATCCACAAACAGGCGATTTTCTGTGCTATAATCAAATTTCAAATCAATAAATGGGGTCCACCGACATGTTTAACATGTTTTAAACATTTATTGCAACAAAAAATACTCTTCCTCCTCAGATACTCATATATCCCACATTCGTTGTAAAAAATATCACCAGATTAATATATTATTAAAATAATATATTTAAATGAATTATTTTATCGAGAAAAAGATAAAATATTAATTTTCAACAATTGTCATTTTAAAAATTTTCTCCATCTATATCCACATAAAATCAATATTTTCCTCATCATATAAATCAATAATTAATTATTCACAAATAATATTACAGTAATCACAATATTGACAACCGTGTAGCTCCTCAGAAAGAGGGGGCTTTCCAATAAGAATTTCTTCTTCTTTGGGGCGCAATTAGGTGACCAAACCTCTCCTTAGATGTAACTTTCTAGACATTGCCAATAATGTTATCTAATAATATTATTCAGATAATATGAATTATTGCTTCGATAAAGAAAAATTGTGTAATGACAATTATGAAACAACAAGAATATAAAATATCAACGCAAAGAATTATTAATCTCAATAAAATTACGAAAGTAATTATCGTAACCATTATTGAGTAGTGCCTTCACGTAAGAATCAATAATTGGTGCAATACTGGTGTGCTCTTGATCAACAACGCGTAATAGTGTGTTTTAACCAACGGGTATTCCAACAAGATAATTCAGTAATAACTACGCCGTTATTTAAAAAATAACTTATATTTGTCGTTTTCTTCATCCAATCGCTTTACATTATGGGGCCCACACATGGTCTGTGGTCACATGAAGATATTCCCCGACAAAGATTTAATATTCCACGACCAAACGAATATTCCCAAGCGATAATGAATATTTTATAACCACTTGCTTATTCGAAATATTTGCGTATTTAACCCTTAACTATCCACATTAATCAAATCAACCCTTACTATTTCAAAATAATAAATAAAGGAAATTCCTTTTTATTTAAAAATTTCGGGGTCTTACATTGCGTAAGTACAACTTGAAGTTGAATCCAGCCAAGTGCGCCTTTGGAATTAAATTAGGCAAGTTTCTAGGATTCCTAGTCAGCCACAAAGGGATTGAGCTGGATCCCACCAAAATCTAGGCCATCACGGAAATGCCCATTCCTCAGACAGAGAAGGAAATACGGGGATTTTTGGGAAAGATCAACTTCATCAGCCGATTCAGTTCCCAACTCACAGCAATCTGTGAGCATATTTTCAAGTTGTTAAGGAAGAACTCCTCCATGAAATGGAATGGTGCCTTCCTTACAATCAAAGAACAGCTAGTCAAAGCTCCTATTTTGGTATCACCCAGGGATAATGTTCCCCTGTTTATGTACCTGTCCATCAATGACAATGGCATGGGCTATATGCTGTGATAGAAAGATGATAGAGGCCAAGAACGAGCTATCTACTACCTCAGCAAGAGATTCAGCAGTAGTGAACACAAGTGCACTCCGATTGAGAAAACTTGGTGTGCTTTAGCATGGGCTTCCATGAGGTTACATCATTACCTCCATGGTCACACAACCCACCTCATATCCCGTGTGGATCCTCTCAAATACATGTTCAGCAAACCCATGTTGAATTGCCGATTGTCCAGATGGCAGTTGATCCTACAATAATTTGACATTGTCTACGTGAATCAAATGTCCATCAAAGGTCAAGGAATTGTGGATCAACTGGCCGCCGCACCTTCAGAGGATTTCAAACCCTTGGAAACATACTTCCCTGATGAAGGGTAAATGATTCGATTCAAAGAACAATCGAAGACGATACACACCAATTATGGAAGATGTATTTTGATGGGAGTAAACATGGAAGGTTCTCGAAATTTGGAGCAGTTCTAGTATCCGATTATTGGGAGCGATATCCGTCGTCCGTCAAATTGCAGTTTTCCAACACCAACAATACAGCTGAGTATGAAGGCTGTATCATGGGGCTAAAACTTGCTCAATCAGTGGGCATCAGACAGTTAACTCTCTTTGGAGATTCAGAGTTGGTAATCAAATAAACCACATGAATCTATCACACCAAAGGTCTACACTTGCTGCTTTACCATCGGCAAGTTCTATAGATGGCCTCGGAGTTTGAAGAAATATCCTTCATCCACATTCCTCGGAATAGGAATGACTTTGCGGATGCGCTAGCAACCTTGGCCTCCTTGATCAACATACTTGACCAGGAAAACATGCCAGTCATCACATTTACCCGACAAAAGGCTCCAGCCTATGGGAATGACATTGGAGAAGTATCAGATGAGCTACCTCCCATCCACCACCCTTGGTATCAGCATATCAAGGAGTATCTGCAAGATGGATCTACACCCGCTAAGGCGAGCCCGACTAAAAGAAGGCAGATCCATCGACTGGCTATAACATTCTACCTGAGTGGAGATGCACTCTACAAAAGAGATGCAGGACTAGGTCTCCTCAGATGTCTAGACAAAGACCAAAACTCAGAGGCTCGTGGATGAAATCCATGGTGGAGTATGTGGCCCATAAATGAGCGGCCCTCAACTTGTAAAGAAGATCCTCAGAACAGGGCATTACTGGCTAATTCAAAGCTAACTGTAAGGATCACATTAAGAGATGTTATCAGTGCCTAATTCATGGGAATGCTATCCACGCCCCTCCGAGGGAGCTCCACAATATGAGTTCGTCTTGGCCCTTCTAATGTGGGGAATGGACATGATCGGGCCCATCGAGCTCAAAGCTAGTAATGGGAATCAATTTATCCTCACCATGATCGACTACTTCACCAAATGGGTAGAAGCAGTCTCCTTCCCTAGGGTTACCAAAGAAGTCATCATTGCTTTCATCAGAAACAATATCATTTGTCGATATGGACAACCAGAGGTAATTGTATCAGACTATCCTAAGAACCTCAACAACAAAATAATGGAGGAATTGTGCAGTAAATTCCACATCAAACACCTCAACTCCGTCATCTACCGTCCAAAGATGAATGATGTTGTTGAAGCGGCTAACAAAAACATCAAGAAAATCATGCAAAAGATGTCCGCCAACCACAAAGGATGGCCTGACTTATTGCCTCTGAATCTGTTAGCCTACAGAACATCCATGTGCACTTCCACTAGGGCAACTCCCTACGCATTAACCTATGGGATGGAAGTAGTGCTCCCTATAGAAGTGGAAATAGAATCCCTCAAAGTATTGATAGACGCTCAACTGGATGAAGACCAATGGTTACAAGATAGGTATTACCAATTATCTCTAATAGACGAAAGGCGAGTCGCAGCCATCTTCCATGGTCAATATATCAATAAAGGATCGCCAGATTCTACAACAAAAAATTCCAGCTACGACAATTCAAATAACATGACCTAGTCTTAAAGAAGGTTCTTGACAACCAAGATCAGTCCAAGGGAAAATTCACCCCAAAATGGGAAGGTCCGTTTGTTGTCAAGAAGGTATTGATAGGAGGAGCTCTCAGATTATAGGAAATGGATGGCGATGAATTTCCACAACTCATCAACTCGGACACCGTGAAATGGTACTATGTCAAAGTTACCAGCAAACCAACATCCTGGGTTTGGATCATCAGATCCCTAGTCAGTTCAGGTTTTCTAAACCTTTCGCATTATATACAATGTAAGACCCCGAATTTTATGAAATAAAAGTATTCAATTTTTTATAATTACTATTCATGAGTTACTATTCATGAGTTACTATTCATGAGTTACTATTCACGAGTTTCTTATTCATGAGTTCTTATTCACGAGTTCTTATTCATGAGTTACTATTCACGAGTTACTATTCATGAAGCATGATAATTTTTTTTTTTCGTCAGAAGAAGGCTTTACTCAATATTGGTTACTGATGTAATTCTTCTTATTCAATTATTTTATTGAGTTAATAATTGCTAGGCGTTGATATTTTATATTTATTGTTGTTTTGATAATTGTCATTACACGGTATCTTTCATTATCGAAGCAATAATTCATATTATCTGAATAATATTATTAGATAACATTATTGGCAATGTCTAGAAAGTTACATCTAAGGAGAGGTTTGGTCACCTAATTGCTTGCGCCAAGAAGAAGAAATTCTTATTGAAAGCCCCCTCTTTCTGAGGGCTGCACGGTTGTCAATAATGTGATTCTCATAATATTATTTGTGAATAATTAATTATTAATTTATATGATGAGAGAAAATATTGATTTTATGAGGATATAGATGGAGAAAATTTTTAATGTGACAATTGTTGAAAATTAATATTTTATCTTTTTACGATAAAATAATTCATTTAAATATATTATTTTAATAATATATTAATGGTGATATTTTATAATGAATGTGGGATATATGAGTATATGAGGAGGAAGAGTATTTTTGTGGTATTAAATGTTTAACACATGTTTTGTGTGTTGGTGGACACAATTATTGAATAGAAATTTGATTATAGCTTTGTAAAATCGCCCGTTTGTGGATTTGATCGATTTTTGTTTGGAATTTGGAAAAACTTTCTTCTGCAAAGTTGTAGAGAATTGAATTTCCTATAAAAACTCATGAGATTCAAATTTTCTGATGAAAGGGCTATTTATTATGAATTATTGAAGTTAGAAAGTTAGAAATAATTGATTTTTGGGAGTTTTAATTAATTATTTTGAGAAAAACGTTTTTGGTGAGTTGTGAACCTCATTTAACATGTGTGGCTGGTGTTTTTGACCAAAAGGTGGGCTAAGGAAAATTTTATAATTATATTAATATTATATTAAATTTTACGCTTTGGTGTTCTAAGCATTTTCTATAAATAGGGTGCTTGGGTTAGAATTGAAAATCACACCGTAAAGCGAAGTTTTCTCTCTATATTTTGAGCGTATTCTTGTGAGTATTTTGAGTATACTTTGAGTATTGCTATATACGGTGCAAGTTAGATTCGGCGTTATTCGATCAATCTTTGCTCTTTTGAGGTAAGGGATAGTAAGGGATTTTAAGGGTTATTATGTTTTTAGTTTCGAAATTTTTCTGGATCTTCAAAAATTCTGGAAAAATTTGAAATGATATTTTGATGAGTTTTGTAGAGTGTGTCCAAAATGGCGATTTTGGATGTATAGATTGAGAGTTATGAATTTTATGAGAAAAGACTATTTTAAAAGTAACCGCTTATAACTCCTTGTGGTTAACTCCAAAATTGATGAAATTTTTATTGGGAGTACATCTATATAATATCAGTATACCGTATTAATTTCAGAATTTTTGGATAAAAGTATAATTTATGATAAATGTTTAAATATTCGGTGGTTTTGGCCATATGAAAAATAGTAAATGAATTTTTAAAATTTTGAGAAAAATATATGTTCAATATGGGACTATGTTATGCTAAATCCCAGAAAAGAAATATTTTGGAACTGATTTGGTATTTTCATGAAAATGTTCTAGTTATGAGTAAATGAATTAAATATGTTATGTGAAGTAAGAAAATTAGAAAATATGATTTTATGGTTTGAGAATCATATATGAGGTATATGCAGATTTTTGATGAGGGTTTTAGTTATTGGTGATGAAATTTTATGAGTTTGGCATTTTATGATGATTAAATGCATTAATTAGTAAAGTGTAAACAATTTAATTAAATTGTTTATAAGTTTGAGAAATGATTAAAATATTATTATAATATTAATAATATTAGATTATGAGATTTCTAAGTGATTTATAACATTTGGATTAAGGTGTTATAAATATGGATATGAATTTTATTATGAAACTTTATCTTTTTCGTATCGAGGATTCTTATGGCGTATACGGGACTATATATTTGAATACGGGTCTATTCACGAAAAATTGGTTTCTTTTTCTAACCAAATTATAGTTGATTTATGAATATTACTCTTGAGATTAAATCTAGATGTTTTGATTATATTATTTTTATATAACATTCTTATAACCCTAATGATGATATTTCTCTTTGACTTGAGTGTAAAGATGGGTAGATTATTGGTATGATCGTGACTATAGGTTCTCTTTGGCGATGGGGAAAAAGTTGAATTGTATTTGGTATGATCATGACCATTGAATTTACAATTGAATATTTTTAACTTAAGTCTGCAAAGGTGAATTGATCGACATGGTTATAATTATTGTTATATAACTTACGAGATGATTATGTATTTCTTTGATATATGAATATCTTTGGCTCGTTGTACAAAGATGACTGTTGTTGAATATCTTTGCTTTGTAGTGCAAAGATGAATTATTGATGAATATCTTTGGCTCGTCTTTTGCAAAGATGACTGTTATTGAATATCTTTGCTTTTTGTAGTGCAAAAGATGAATTATTGATGAATATCTTTGGCTCGTAATGCAAAGATGACTGTTGTTGAATATCTTTGCTTTGTAGTGCAAAGATGAATTATTGATGAATATCTTTGGCTCGTAATGCAAAGATGACTTTTGTTGTTGAATATCTTTTGCTTTTGTAGGGCAAAGATGAATTATTGATGAATATCTTTGGCTCGTAATGCAAAGATGACTGTTGTTGAATATCTTTGCTTTGTAGTGTAAAGATGGGCTGTTGATGAATATCTTTGACCCGTGGTGCAAAGATGAATTTATTAGTATGATTATGAGCGAGGGCGTGATTTGGTATAACCATGATATTTGATGTTTGAGGTAAAGGCGGTGATGATGAAATTATCTTCGTCGTCCGGATGAGAAGAGAATTTAGAATCACAATTATGATTATGAGTTATTCATATGATTGTGAAAAGGCTGTTGATTGATGTTACTGAGGATAAAACATTGTTGGTGGACTTTTAACGTGGAGAAGACAATAGACTTTATAGTCTATTTGACTCTTTTAATGGATTGCTTCGTTCTACTGCAACTATGGTTGAAAAGTTTTATCATCTACCGTATGTTCTAAATCTACGATTTATTCTTGATGAAGACTATTGATAATTTATTTATCTTTAGTCATAATATTCTTTCTTGAGCTAGTTGTGCTCACCCTTTTGTTTCACAATTCCTTTCGGGTAATAAAAGTGTAATTTGGGTTGGCCGGAGATAACAAGGGAATAGAAGCGGTGGTCTATAGTTGTTGAGGTTCTCCTAAAGAGTATGAAAATAATTTTATTGAGGGCTTTAGTGTGTTGTATTTTATACATCATTTAATAGTTATTTTGGTGAATTAAATAGGGTGAAGCGAACCTGACTTTGGAAGGGTGTTTTGTCACTATCATACAAGATGTCTAATGACATACAAACTCGTGTTATCATAAGACATGGTTGTGCTCATCCACTTTTGAGTATATTCTGAGCACTACCTATATGATCTTGGTGTTTGTTTGAAGTATAATTCTCAATTTGAGGCAGTGGAGATAATGATAAATCAAGAGAAGACTCGCCATTGGGAAGAATATGATAGTAATCTTCTCGTTTTTCTTTGGGGTCTATTAGATCAACCAAGGATAATTACGTGGCCATATGATATCTACCATAACCTAAAAGCATGGCCTCCCGTATACGAAGGTTTCTTGAGCACTTCCCAAAGATTCTAATTTCTAAAGCGGTTTTTTGATTTGTACCTTTATGTAAGGTGTCATGGTGACGTGTTATCAAGTTGGTGTCCGAGTTACATTTGGTATATATTGGTATCAAAACTCACAAAATATGTGTTGTTGTATTTTGCACGACAATTGTTGTAATAAAGTTGTAGTTGTTTTTCGTACCATATATTTGGCGACTCAGAATGGGTGTTGTGTATACCTATTTTGGGGGCGTCACATTTGGTATCAGAGCTATAAGTAAAGAGCCCCGAGCATCTCACTGGTGACTTCCTGTTGATGGGGGATGCTGCAAAAGCCGGACTCTCCGTAGGGGGCCTTGGATTCTGCGGTGTAACCGATAGGTACCAATGTGAGGTCTTTTGTGGTTGAAGCACCATGAGAGTCACATTTGGTATCAGAGCTTGGGGATATGATCTCTGGCGGAGATCGGGATTAGAACTAGGAGGGGAGAGATAGTAAATCCTTCACTAGTTTGTCCTACCTAAGCTTATTTGTTGGTCTGTCATAATATCGGGATATTATGTGATATGTTAATTTGTTAAATTAACCCTTGTTTTGAAGCTGTATTCTAGAATGATATCGAAATACGAGGAGATGAGCAATGGAGAAATCATGATGACGGGGAGATAGAATCGAAATGAAAACAAGGTATTCTCAACTCTTTGAAATACCAGTGCACGTAAATTTCGGGGACGAAATTTCATAAGGAGGGAGATTGTAAGACCGAATTTTATGAAATAAAAGTATTCAATTTTTTATAATTACTATTCATGAGTTCTTATTCATGAGTTATTATTCATGAGTTCTTATTCACGAGTTCTATTCATGAGTTCTTATTCACGAGTTCTTATTCACGAGTTCTTATTCACGAGTTACTATTCATGAAGCATGATAAATTTTTTTTTTTTAAGTGAAGGCATTACTCGATAATGGTTACGATAATTCTTTATTGATATTATATTTTATTGATTAATAATTCTTTACGTTGATATTTTATATTATTGTTGTTTTGATAATTGTCATTATTACGATTATTTTCATTATCGAAGCAATAATTCATATTATCTGAATAATATTATTAGATAACATTATTGGCGATGTCTAGAAAGTTACATACAAGGAGAGGTTTGGTCACCTAATAATTGGCTTGATAAGAAGAAAGAAATTCTTATTGGAAAGCCCCCTCTCTCTGAGGAGGCGCACAGTTGTCAATATTGTGATTATGTAATATTATTTGTGAATAATTAATTATTGATTTATATGATGAGAAAATATTGATTTTATGTGGATATAGATGAGAAAATTTTTAATGTGACAATTGTTGAAAATTAATATTTTATCTTTTACGATAAAATAATTCATTTAAATATATTATTTTAATAATATATTAATGGTGATATTTTTATAATGAATGTGGGATATATGAGTATATGAGGAGGAAGAGTATTTTGTGGCATTAAATGTTTAACACATGTTTTGTGTGTTGGTGGACACAATTATTATTTGAAATTTGATTATAGCTTTGTAAAATCGCCTGTTTGTGGATTTCGGTCGATTTTTATTTGGAATTTGGAAAAACTTTCTTCTGCAAAGTTGTAGAGAATTGAATTTCCTATAAAAACTCGCGAGATTCGAATTTTCTGATGAAAGGGCTATTTATTATGAATTATTGAAGTTAGAAGTTTAGAAATAATTGATTTTTGGGAGTTTTAATTAATTATTTTGAGAAAAACGTTTTTGTATTTTTGTGAACCTCATTTAACATGTGTGGCTGGTGTTTTGACCAAAAGGTGGGCTAAGGAAAATTTGTATAATTATATTAATATTATATTAAATTTTACGCTTTGGTGTTCTAAGCGTTTTCTATAAATAGGGTGCTTAGGTTAGAATTGAAAATCACACTAGAAGCTGAAGTTTTCTCTCTATATTTTGGCGTATTCTTGTGAGTATTTTGAGTATACTTTGAGTATTGCTATACGGTGCAAGTTCGTTCGGCGTTATTTCAAAATCTTGCTCTTTTGAGGTAAAGGGATAGTAAGGATTTTAAGGGTTATTATGTTTTTAGTTTGAAATTTTTCTGGATCTTCAAAAATTCTGGAAAAATTTGAAATGATATTTTGATGAGTTTTGTAGAGTGTGTCCAAAAATGGCGATTTTTGGATGTATAGATTGAGAGTTATGAATTTTATGAGAAAAGACTATTTTAAAAGTAACCGCTTATAACTCCTTGTGGTTAACTCCAAAATTGATGAAATTTTTATTGGGAGTACATCTATATAATATCAGTATACCGTATTAATTTCAGAATTTTTGGATAAAAGTATAATTTATGATAAATGTTTAAATATTCGGTGGTTTTGGCCATATGAAAAATAGTAAATGAATTTTAAAATTGAGAAAATATATGTTCAATATGGGACTATGTTATGCTAAATCCCAGAAAAGAAATATTTTTGGAACTGATTTGGTATTTTTCATGAAAATATTCTAGTTATGAGTAAATGAATTAAATATGTTATGTGAAGTAAGAAAATTAGAAAATATGATTTTATGGTTTGAGAATCATATATATGAGGTATATGCAGATTTTTGATGAGGGTTTTAGTTATTGGTGATGAAATTTTATGAGTTTGGCATTTTATGATGATTAAATGCATTAATTAGTAAAGTGTAAACAATTTAATTAAATTGTTTATAAGTTTGAGAAATGATTAAAATATTATTATAATATTAATAATATTAGATTATGAGATTTCTAAGTGATTTATAACATTTGGATTAAGGTGTTATAAATATGGATATGAATTTTATTATGAAACTTTTTATCTTTCGTGTATCGATCGGGATTCTTATATGCGTATCACGGGACTATGTACGAATACGAGGTCTTATTCACGAAAAATTGGTTTCTTTTTCTAACCAAATTATAGTTGATTTATGAATATTACTCTTGAGATTAAATCTAGATGTTTTGATTATATTATTTTTATATAACATTCTTATAACCCTAATGATGATATTTCTCTTTGACTTGAGTGTAAAGATGGGTAGATTATTGGTATGATCGTGACCATAGGTTCTCTTTGGCGATGGGGAAAAAGTTGAATTGTATTTGGTATGATCATGACCATTGAATTTACAATTGAATATTTTTAACTTAAGTGCAAAGGTGAATTGATCAACATGGTTATAATTATTGTTATATAACCACGAGATGATTATGTATTTCTTTGATATATGAATATCTTTGGCTCGTTGTACAAAGATGACTGTTGTTGAATATCTTTGCTTTGTAGTGCAAAGATGAATTATTGATGAATATCTTTGGCTCAGATTGCAAAGATGATTTTGTTGTTGAATATCTTTGCTTTGTAGTGCAAAGATGAATTATTGATGAATATCTTTGGCTCGTAATGCAAGAGATGATTGTTGTTGAATATCTTTGCGTAATGCGAAGATGACTGTTGTTGAATATCAGAGTGCAAAGATGAATTATTGATGAATATCTTTGGCTCGTAATGCAAAGATGACTGTTGTTGAATATCTTTTGCTTTGTAGGGCAAAGATGAATTATTGATGAATATCTTTGGCTCAGAATGTCAAAGATGACTGTTGTTGAATATCTTTTGCTTTGTAGTGTAAAGATGAGCTGTTGATGAATATCTTTGACCGTGGTGCAAAGATGAATTTATTAGTATGATTATGAGCAGAGGCTGTGATTTGGTATAACCATGATATTTGATGTTTTGGGTAAAGCGGTGATGAAAATTATCTTCGTCTGGATGAGAAGAGAATTTAGAATCACAATTATGATTATGAGTTATTCATATGATTGTGAAAAGGCTGTTGATTGATGTTACTGGGGATAAAACATTGTTGGTGGACTTTTAACGTGGAAGACAATAGACTTTATAGTCTATTTGACTCTTTTAATGGATTGCTCGTTAAAGCTTGACTATGGTTGAAAAGTTTTATCATCTACCATATGTTCTAAATCTACGATTTATTCTTGATGAAGACTATTGATAATTTATTTATCTTTAGTCATAATATTCTTCTTGAGCTAGTTGTGCTCACCCTTTTGTTTCACAATTCCTTTCGGGTAATAAAAGTGTAGGCATTTGGGTTGGCCGGAGATAATGAGGGAATAGAGCGGTGGTCTATAGTTGTTGAGGTTCTCCCTAAAGAGTATGAAAATAATTTTATTGAGGGCTTTAGTGTGTTGTATTTTATACATCATTTAATAGTTATTTTGGTGAATTAAATAGGGTGGCGAGAACCTGACTTTGGAAGGGTGTTTTGTCACTATCATACAAGATGTCTAATGACATACAAACTCGTGTTATCATAAGACATGGTTGTCTTTCATCCACTTCTTTGAGTATATTTCTGAGCACTACTATATGATCTTGGTGTTTGTTTGAAGTATAATTCTCAATTTGAGGCAAGTGGAGATAATGATAAATCAAGAGAAGACTCGCCATTGGGAAGAATATGATAGTAATCTTCTCGTTTTTCTTTGGGGTCTATTAGATTGACCAAGGATAATTACGTGGCCATATGATATCTACCATAACCTAAAAGCATGGCCTCCCATATACGAAGGTTTCCTTGAGCACTTCCCAAAGATTCTAATTTCTAAAAGCAGGTTTTGACTGTACCTTTATGTAAGGTGTCATGGTGACGTGTTATCCAAGTTGGTGTCGAGTTACATTTGGTATATATTGGTATCAAAACTCACAAAATATGTGTTGTTGTATTTTGCACGACAATTGTTGTAATAAAGTTGTAGTTGTTTTTTCGTACCATATATTTGGCGACTCGAGAATGGGTGTTGGATACCTATTTTGGGGGCGTACATTTAGTATCGAGCTATAAGTAAAGAGCCGAAGAGCATCTCTTTGGTGACTTCTGTTGATGGGGGATGCAGAAGCACGGACTCTCCGTAGGGGCCTTGGATTTCTTGATGTAAAACCGATAGTACCGTTTGAGGTCTTGTCCGTGGTTGAAGCACCATGAGAGTCACATTTGGTATCGAGCTTGGGGATATGATCTCTGGCGGAGATCGGGATTAGAACTAGGAGGAGAGAGAGTAAATCCTTAGCTAGTGTGTCTACCTAAGCTTATTTGTTGGTCGGTCGTAATAATCGGGATATTATGTGATATATTAATTTGTTAAATTAACCCTTGTTTTGAAGTTTGTATTCTAGAATGATATAAAATACGGAGATGAGCAATGGAGAAATCGTGATGGCGGGGAGATAGAATCTGAAATGAAAACAAGGTATTCTCAACTCTTTGAAATACAGTGCACGTAAATTTAGGGACGAAATTTCATAAGGAGGAGATTGTAAGACCGAATTTTATGAAATAAAAGTATTCAATTTTTTAATTACTATTCATGAGTTACTATTCATGAGTTTCTTATTCATGAGTTATTATTCACATGAGTTACTATTCACGAGTTACTATTCAGGAGTTCTTATTCATGAGTTCTTATTCACGAGTTCTATTCACGAGTTACTATTCATGAAGCATGATAATTTTTTTTTTTTCGTGAAGGCACTACTCGATATTGGTTACGGTAATTCTTTATTCAATATTTTATTTTATTGAGTTAATAATCTTTACGTTGATATTTTATATTATTGTTGTTTTGATAATTGTCATTTACGATATCTTTCATTATCGAAGCAATAATTCATATTATCTGAATAATATTATTAGATAACATTATTGGCAATGTCTAGAAAGTTACATCTAAGGAGAGGTTTGGTCACCTAATTGCTTGGCGCCAGATAAGAAGAAATTCTTATTGGAAGCCCCTCTTTCACAGGAAGCGCTGGTTGTCAATAATGTGATTCTGTAATATTATTTGTGAATAATTAATTATTAATTTATATGATGAGAAAAATATTGATTTTATGAGGATATAGATGGAGAAAATTTTTAATGTGACAATTGTTGAAAATTAATATTTTATCTTTTTACGATAAAATAATTCATTTAAATATATTATTTTAATAATATATTAATGGTGATATTTTATAATGAATGTGGGATATATGAGTATATGAGGAGGAAGAGTATTTTTGTGGCATTAAATGTTTAACACATGTTTTGTGTGTTGGTGGACCACAATTATTGGTAGAAATTTGATTATAGCTTGTGTAAAATCGCCCGTTTGTGGATTTCGGTCGATTTTTGTTTGGAATTTGGAAAAACTTTCTTCTGCAAAGTTGTAGAGAATTGAATTTCCTATAAAAACTCGCGAGATTCGAATTTTCTGATGAAAGGGCTATTTATTATGAATTATTGAAGTTCAGAAGTTCAGAAATAATTGATTTTTGGGAGTTTTAATTAATTATTTTGAGAAAAACGTTTTTGGTGAGTTGTGAACCTCATTTAACATGTGTGGCTGGTGTTTTTGACCAAAAGGTGGGCTAAGGAAAATTTGTATAATTATATTAATATTATATTAAATTTTACGCTTTGGTGTTCTAGCGTTTTCTATAAATAGGGTGCTTAGGTTAGAATTGAAAAATCACACGAAGCTGAAGTTTTCTCTCGATATTTTGAGCGTATTCTTGTGAGTATTTTGAGTATACTTTGAGTATTGCTATCTACGGTGCAAGTTAGATTCGGCGTTATTCGATCGAAAACTGCTCTTTTGAGGTAAGGGATAAAAGGGATTTTAAGGGTTATTATGTTTTTAGTTTCGAAATTTTTCTGGATCTTCAAAATTCTGGAAAAATTTGAAATGATATTTTGATGAGTTTTGTAGAGTGTGTCCAAAATGGCGATTTTTGGATGTATAGATGAGAGTTATGAATTTTATGAGAAAAGACTATTTTAAAAGTAGCCGCTTATAACTCCTTGTGGTTAACTCCAAAATTGATGAAATTTTATTGGGAGTACATCTATATAATATCAGTATACCGTATTAATTTCAGAATTTTTGGATAAAAGTATAATTTATGATAAATGTTTAAATATTCGGTGGTTTTGGCCATATGAAAAATAGTAAATGAATTTTAAAATTCTGAGAAAAATATATGTTCAATATGGGACTATGTTATGCTAAATCCCAGAAAAGAAATATTTTTGGAACTGATTTGGTATTTTTCATGAAAATATTCTAGTTATGAGTAAATGAATTAAATATGTTATGTGAAGTAAGAAAATTAGAAAATATGATTTTATGGTTTGAGAATCATATATGAGGTATATCAGATTTTTGATGAGGGTTTTAGTTATTGGTGATGAAATTTTATGAGTTTGGCATTTTATGATGATTAAATGCATTAATTAGTAAAGTGTAAACAATTTAATTAAATTGTTTATAAGTTTGAGAAATGATTAAAATATTATTATAATATTAATAATATTAGATTATGAGATTTCTAAGTGATTTATAACATTTGGATTAAGGTGTTATAAATATGGATATGAATTTTATTATGAAACTTTATCTTTTAAAGTATGAGGAGTTCTTATATGCGTATCACGGGACTACTATATATGAATCTGAAGGTACTATTCACGAAAAATTGGTTTCTTTTTCTAACCAAATTATAGTTGATTTATGAATATTACTCTTGAGATTAAATCTAGATGTTTTGATTATATTATTTTTATATAACATTCTTATAACCCTAATGATGATATTTCTCTTTGACTTGAGTGTAAAGATGGGTAGATTATTGGTATGATCGTGACCATGGGTTCTCTTTGGCGATGGGAAAAAGTTGAATTGTATTTGGTATGATCATGACCATTGAATTTACAATTGAATATTTTTAACTTAAGTGCAAAGGTGAATTGATCAACATGGTTATAATTATTGTTATATAACCACGAGATGATTATGTATTTCTTTGATATATGAATATCTTTGGCTCGTTGTGCAAAGATGACTTTGTTGTTGAATATATTTGCTTTGTAGTGCAAAGATGAATTATTGATGAATATCTTTGGCTCGTCTTTGCAAAGATGACTTTTGTTATTGAATATCTTTGCTTTGTAGTGCAAAAGATGAATTATTGATGAATATCTTTGGCTCGTAATCTGAAGATGATTTTGTTGTTGAATATCTTTGCTTTGTAGTGCAAAGATGAATTATTGATGAATATCTTTGGCTCGTAATGCAAAGATGACTGTTGTTGAATATCTTTGCTTTGTAGGGCAAAGATGAATTATTGATGAATATCTTTGGCTCGTAATCTGAAGATGACACATTGTTGAATATCTTTGCTTTGTAGTGTAAAGATGAGCTGTTGATGAATATCTTTGACCGTGGTGCAAAGATGAATTTATTAGTATGATTATGAGCGAGGCTGTGATTTGGTATAACCATGATATTTGATGTTTCGGTAAAGGCGGTGATGAAAATTATCTTCGTCTGGATGAGAAGAGAATTTAGAATCACAATTTTGATTATGAGTTATTCATATGATTGTGAAAAGGCTGTTGATTGATGTTACGAGGATAAAACATTGTTGGTGGACTTTTAACGTGGAAGACAATAGACTTTATAGTCTATTTGACTCTTTTAATGGATTGCTCGTTCATTGCAACTATGGTTGAAAAGTTTTATCATCTACCATATGTTCTAAATCTACGATTTATTCTTGATGAAGACTATTGATAATTTATTTATCTTTAGTCATAATATTCTTTCTTGAGCTAGTTGTGCTCACCCTTTTGTTTCACAATTCCTTTCGAGGTAATAAAAGTGTAATTTGGGTTGGCCGGAGATAACAAGGGAATAGAGCGGTGGTCTATAGTTGTTGAGGTTCTCCCTAAAGAGTATGAAAATAATTTTATTGAGGGCTTTAGTGTGTTGTATTTTATACATCATTTAATAGTTATTTTGGTGAATTAAATAGGGGTGAAGCGAACCCAACTTTGGAAGGGTGTTTTGTCACTATCATACAAGATGTCTAATGACATACAAACTTCGTGTTATCATAAGACATGGTTGTGCTCATCCACTTCTTTGAGTATATTTACTGAGCACTACCTATATGATCTTGGTGTTTGTTTGAAGTATAATTCTCAATTTGAGACGCAGTGGAGATAATGATAAATCAAGAGAAGACTCGTCATTGGGAAGAATATGATAGTAATCTTCTCGTTTTTCTTTGGGGGTCTATTAGATTGACCAAGGATAATTCGTGGCCATATGATATCTACCATAACCTAAAAGCATGGCCTCCCATATACGAAGGTTTCTTGAGCACTTCCCAAAGATTCTAATTTCTAAAGCGGTTTTTATTTGTACCTTTATGTAAGGTGTCATGGTGACGTGTTATCCAAGTTGGTGTCGAGTTACATTTGGTATATATTGGTATCAAAACTCTGAAATATGTGTTGTTGTATTTTGCACGACAATTGTTGTAATAAAGTTGTAGTTGTTTTTCGTACCATATATTTGGCGACTCAGAATGGGTGTTGTGTATACCTATTTTGGGGGCGTCACATACAACCTTTCTTCACATCTGTTTGCCCCATCAAGGATAAACACACCTTCTAACCAGCAGCCTGGTTTTGGATCATCAGATCCATCCCTCACCTCAGGTTACCCCACCAGGGATTAAACCTTTCACACCTTCAGTTTATCCCACCAGGGATTAAACCTTTCACACCTTCAGTTTATCCCGCCAGGGATAAAACCTTTCACACTTCCAATTTGTCCTGTACATGGGATCAAACTTTTCATCTGCGATACATCTGGCCCCGTAAAAGGGCAAACTATGCAGACTGATCTCCCAATACACTAGAAATGCACGTGGCGACCATTTTATGGTTTGGGTCTCACCACAGAAAAAACAAAAACAAACATACTCCTATCTATAACCACATACAGAAACCAGTCCCAAGACACAAAAGGGTAGGGAATACACACATATCAACGATCCATTCTAAAAAATCCTGAGACATCTCAATTTCCATCCATCAAGGAGGAGTTCAAAATACATCAAGATCACAAACCCTGGAAGACAGGAAACTATCAAGCAAGTAACAAGGCATAACTAAAAGGGAAGTGAATCAAAATATATTTTCCTGCCATATATAATACGGTTGGATATATACAATGTGTCCTGTAGATGACAAAAATAGCTAAGCTAGTCTATACAGGAAAATCAAAGTTAATCTACAAACTAGTGGATAAGAGAGCCATCAAATCTAACATGGCATCCCTCTCAAAAGAAAGAGGTAACGCTGTGATCTCCTTCCCAAGGGTCTCTACACGAGCCAATAGACCTACAGCCAACTGCATGCGATATCTCGGGCAGATATAGCGTTATCCCGCTCAGCAACAGCAGTATCCCTATGAGTTAGAGCATCATCTCTCTAACAGAGCGACATCTCTACCAAAAAGAGCTATCAACATCAAAGCCCAAATCCACTGCCTGTTTACCATATGGTACAGAGGTAAAAGCCTCTCGCGATCTCGACATCTTATCAGCCCATTTGTCAAACCAACTACCCCAGACAACAAGCCAGGCTCGGGCAATTTCAAAATTGGCGACAACCTGATATTGGGTCCCTTACAACTAGATTGGGGCAATCTCGGAAACAGCGACAACTCAACACTGGGGCATTTATCAACCATCTTAAAGTGGAAAATACACCAGTCATCACCATCAGCATGGTCCATCATCATCTCATTGGCGATTCAGATATTATTCACTCGCAACTTGGTCAACAAAGAGAGTTTCTCATATGAATCCCCTTTAAAAACATGCGAAAGAACTGGGGCATTTTTCCTATTTTAGGAAAGGAAATGAGTTTAAGGCGGGATCAAGCCTCTCATCAAAAGAAAGGGGAGAACTCCTGAAAGAAATCGTGGTGACATAAGCTTGCCCCTACAGAAGAAGGGGAAAATTCTCAAAGAAAGTCTTAACTCAAAAGTAGAAGCCATATGACAAAAGGGCTAGCGAATGAAATCCTCATCATGCCAACCGACGTCGAGTCCTCACAAGTCGAGGCCTCTACATCGAAGTTCAAATATTGGCAGCGAAAGAACGAGCTGCACCCTCGGGGTGATGTTAGCAGTATTCATGTCATCAGTTCAGCCGGGTTGCGAATCAAACGCTCAAGGAAATGGGGCACAAACACCCAACAACGAAAAAGAAACTCCAAATAACTGGTAAAGGTAAAGCGATTTGCGATGTGCGATATGCGAAATGCGATGTTCGAGTTGCGAAGTGCAATTGGCCAAAAGCAATTTGTGATGTGCAAAGTGCGATTTACGATATGTGAAATGCGATGTGCGAGTTGCGAAGTGCGATTGGCCAAAAGCGAAAAGCGAAGTGTGAAATACGATGTGAAATTTGCGAACTGCGATTTGCGAAAACATTTTAACATTCATCATAACATTCATTACATTGTGATTTGCATCATTAAGAATACCTTGTCATATTTCAAGTATCTAGTAATATTTATCATGTCCATTCTATTGCATTACATGAACATGATAAAGAGGGGCGTCTGTTGACACTGAAAATTTTGTTTTCCCGTTACTAACTATGCAGGAGGACAAAAGCGACTTTTTTATACTCCAAAGATAAACTTGGAGGACCACACCATCAAGTCTAACCCCGAAAATAGCCCCGGGAGATCCAGTTTCCAACCCCGGAGATAACCCCATGGGATCAAGTTCAAAGCCTGGAAATAACCCCAGGAGGTCAAGACAACCTCAGAGATAACCCTGAGGATGGTCAAAGTCAACAACAGGTCAACCTCATAGATAACCCTGAGAAAAGACTGCTACTGTAAGACCCCAGCTTTTATAAATAAAGATGAATTTTTCTATAAATATTATTTTTGAATATTATGGAATAAATTTGATATAATGTTATAGTTGTGGGTAATATTTATAAATTTTGCAAAGTATGCAAGTTGTTATAAAAATATTCGTTTGGTCGGGGAATATTCTTTTGTTAGGAATATTTAAATAATGGCTCAATCATTGGTGGACCCCATAATGTAATTATTATCGGATTGAGAAAGCGACAAAAATATTTTATAAAAATAACGGCGGAGGTGTTACCGTTAAAGCCATTGAACTACCTAGGTGGTAAAAGTACGATGTCGCATGGTTGATAGTAGCATACCGGTATTTATTATTGATGCTTACGTGAGAAGTCACCATTTATGCTTTCAATTATCACTACGATAATTCTTTGCATCATATCTCTTATATTATTGATTCAATTATTGTCACAAAGATTATCATCATATAATATGTTATAGTATTAAATCAATAATTGAGACGACAAGTTATAAATGATTAATAATTGTTGAAAGATTAAATATATGTGTTGATGAAAAAAAATGATTTGTGGTAAGTTTGATTATTTTATGGGGGCTCATATGTCATCATCTAAGAGTCTCTTAATCGATAGTATTTACCTTCGTCAATAGTAATTACCTTCGTCAATAGTAATTACCTTGTGAATAGTATTTACCTTCGTCGATATAATTACCTTCATCGATAAGTAATTACCCTTGTGAATAGTATTTACCTTCGTCAATAGTAATTACCTTCATCGATAGTAATTACCCTTGTGAATAGTATTTACCTTCGTCGATAGTATTTACCTTCGTTAATAGTAATTACCTTTACCAGACGTCGAACCACTTGTTGTTTCACATTACAAAGCGTCAAACCCGATCTTCTGAGCCACTTGCCTTTTCACACAGCGGTGCTAAGCTAGAAATCTTCTATAAATAGAGGCCTAGGGCTTCATTATTTTTCACTTAATTCATTCAAGCTATAGAGAGAAAGTATAGAGAATAAGAGAGAAAGAAGAAGAGTATTTTGTTACTACACCGCTTTGCGAGATTCAATCTCCTACCAAATGTAAGGGTGTTATTCTTTCCTATTCATGAAGAGAACTGTTGTTATTCCATTGCTTATTATTCTACATTGGAATAACTCAGATATGTCTGTGATTTACCCTATACTTGGTGACATTCTTCTATTATTACATTTGGAACATCCCACATGCATGTGTTTTACAGGACTGGTTAAAATCTTTATTATTATTTTGTTGGAACATCCTTTCGTGTGTTTTTTACGGACTGGTTCCGTCTTTATTATTATTATTCATCACATGCGTGTGTTGGAACAGGACCTGGTTAAAATCTTTATTATTCTGTTGAATTTATCACATGCATGTGTTTTCGGGACTGGTTTCTTTATTCTTGGAATATGGAATATCTCATCGTGTGTTTTACAGGACACGGTTCCATCTTTATTATTCTATTGGAACATCACGCCGATTGTGAATTTCACGACACCGGTTACATTATTTATTATTACATTGGAATAACCTTTATGCATGCGGTCTATCGCATGCATGGTGATTTCTTTTGTTATTCCATTCTTTATTATACCCGGTTGGTTAAAACTTTGACTTCTATACTCCATGAAATTAGTGGAATATCCTTGATATTTGTGTTTCATCCAAAGATCTTTCATAGAAATATTCTTCCGATCATTCTTGAATTTTACTAATTTGGACGTTAATAATTCCTGGATAAAATAATTCTTGAACTTGTTTTATTGAATTCTTATATCATTGTCATCATCCTCATGTTTTATATTTTTTAAAGTCATCTGTGGCACCGTAGTGCATAGATGGACTTGGTATGATTATGACAAAGACTATTGTGTATGTAATCATGACCGTAATGTTACAAATGATGTGGTAAAAATCCTCGATTGGTAGTAGTGCATTGATGGATGAGTTGTTGGCATGATCATGACCATTAATGAATACACAAATATTCTTGCACGTAGTGCATGAATAATTGTGGTCGTGATACTTAAAGAATATCCTTGTCAGTAGTGTGGGGGTGATTCGATGATGTGGAATATTTATTAAAGTTTGAGTCTCGGCTATAATGATGATGAAAACCTTTTAAAACCAAAAGATAGTAGACTTTATTTTCTACTTGACTCTTTTAATGGATTGATATATTCATTGCAGATTAAACCGGTTGTCTCATTGTATTTTATCGGTTTAACATTATTCAAGACTATTGATAATTTATTACGCATTATCTTAGTCATAATATTTCTTCATTGGGCTAGTTGAGCTCACCCTTTCTTTCCTTTATTCTCTTGTGAAATAATAATATATTTGGGACGAGTGGGAAAGCAGTGATGGTCACGAAGATAGCATTAGTAGTCCTCACTATTCTGTAAAATAGTGTGATAATAACTTGTAATGAGGAATTTTTGTTTGAGTTTGTATAATATCTAGTAAGCGATATTTGTATTTAAACTCACGATTTATGTCGTGATTGTATACCTACAGATTATGTTAATAAGTTGTATTTAAATTACGTACCATGTAAGTGTCGACCCAAGATGGGTGATGTATACCTAATTTTGGGGGCGTCACGGTTGGTATCGAGCTTGAGGATATGATCCTGGCTAAGATGTGAGAATAGTACTAGGAGGGAGAGAGGGGGAATACCTTTCGCTAGTATGACCTACCTAAGTTTATGTGATATTTTATTGGTTGGTCGGAAGATAGGGATAATTTGTTACATGTCAATTAACCTTTTGTTTTGTGATGATGTCTGAAAATGACATCCGAGAATGTTGAGAAATAGCAATGGAGCCTTGAGCGATCGTTGATTCACCACATATCAATAATCGGGATAATGTGTGCATCGGAAGGCGACAATCCTCACGCGAAACAACAACACCGACCAAATGACGAATGATCAAATGTTGAGAGGCTTTATGCGATTTATGCTGGCAATGAAAGCGAGAGCGACTCTGTCCAAAACGTAGGTGGAAACACGGAAAACTCTCGGTGGTCACCGCTAAACAATTTAAGGAGCTGGGACCACCGGGAGTTTAAGGAGAGCAAAACCACTTACAGCGGAAGCATGGATAAAGCAGATTACCAAGATATTTGATGTCTTGGGATGCTCGAGGAGCAAAAGGTTCCCTTACGCCTTTATGTCAAGGCGAGAGGCGGATTCTTGGTGGGAATCAGAAGCGTACTCAACCAAATTGCATCTTGAAGATATCTTGGGAGAAGTTCCGGGAGTACATTCAACGACAAATACTTTCACGAAAGTATTCGCCATACATGAAGGAGGTGGAGTTTATCAAGTTGGAACAAAACAATATGACCGTGTAATCATAATACGAGGCAAAAAATTTGCGGAGTTATCACGGTTTCATCCCACTTGGTGGATAATGAAGAGAGAATGGCGCGAATGTTTTAAGAGGTTTGAAGCGGGAGATACGTCAACATCTTATTTTCATAAAGCGTGTTTGTATTGGATGTTGTAAATAGGGCTCGATTAGTGGAGCGCGATAATGAGTCAACGAACTAAAAGAGAAGCGGTAATGGCAAAATTATAATACCGGTGAGAATAGTCATCGAGAAGGCGGTGACAACAAGCGTGGAGGGAATCAACGGGCGGATATGGTAACCACCGGTGGTAATCGGGGCCAAAAACAATAAGAATGGACATTTCAAGAAAAGGAGATTCAACAATGATGGAAAGACGTCGAAGATCGGCACCCATTGTTAAGGAAGGAGAAAGACCACCTATCATATGCTTCAAATGCGGAGGAGAGGGACACATCGATCAAAGCTGCGTCATGCCAGTCAAAGCATGTTATAATTGTGGAAGAGAAGGTCACTTAGCTCGATTTTTATGTCGCCATAGAAGACAAATTCAGCTAGGATGGAGGCACCAAAGGCCATCCCGGAAAATTCAAAACCCAAGTGGTCTGAGGAGAGCATTTGTTGTGACCTCCCAAAGAGCAAGGAATCCGAATGAGGTCATCACGGGTAAGCTTATCATAAACTCTAATGAAGTCTATACTTTATTTGATAACGGTTCTACCCATTCTTTTATTTCTCCTACTTGCGGCTCATCGATTAAATTTGACTCGAGAAATTAGACTTTGACTTATCTGTGGAAACTCCGTTGGGAGAAACCTTCATTACATCCATTTGTTTATAAGTCTTGTTTGGTTCAAATCGGTACCCTCACATTACACCGTCGATCTTATTTCATTAAAATACTTGCATTTGACGTGATTCTAGGGATTGATTGGTTAACTACTTATCATGCAAAAATTGATTGTTTTCGTAAGGTTGTTAGCTTTCATATTCCTAATCAACCTATTATGCAATTCAAACGACCAAACCATTAAAATCAATCACGGTCATCTCAAGCCATAAAGCTATTCGTTTATTGAAAAGCGGATGTCAAGCTTTCTTAGCTCATGTCTGATTTAAATAAAATACGCCGATTTTAAACGATATTCCTATTGTTAATAAATTTCCGACGTATTCGAAGAACTTCCGGCCTACCCCCCAGGCGTGAAATTGAATTTTGTATCGACCTTGAACAGTACAAAACCTATTTCCAAAGCCCCATATCGAATGGCTCTATTGAACTTCGTGGAGTTAAAGACCCAACTGCGCAGGAATTGTTAGACATTGGCTTTATTCGTCCCTAGTACTTCTCCTTGGGGTGCTCGCTCATTACATTCGTGAAGAAGAAAGATGGGAGTATGCGACTTTGTATTGATTATCGGAGTTGAATCATGTCACCATCAAAAATAGGTATCCATTGCCACGTATTGATGACTGTTTGACCCGATTGCAAGGAGCCAAATTCTTTTCAAAGATTGATCTTCGTTAGGATATCACCAATTGAAGATTAGAACCGTGACATTCCAAAGGCGGCTTTTCGGAACTTCGATGCGGGCATTATGAATTCCTAGTCGTGTCCTTTGGATTGACTAATGCTCCGCGCCTTCATGGATATGATGAACCGAGTATTCAAAGAATATTTAGATCACTTTGTGGTCGTCTTTATTGATGACATCCTTATTTATTCCAAAAGCGGTGAAGATCATGAAAGCAACACTTGAGGTCGACACTCCAAAAGCTTCGTGAATATAAGCTTTATGCCAAGTTGAAGAAATGCGAGTTACGGCGAAGAAGTAGCATTCCTTGGGCACGTGGTATCAAGTCATGGAATATCATTGACCCAAAGAAAGATTGAAGCTATTCAAAATGTGGGAACAACCTAAATCGATGGCCAAAATCGTAGCTTTCTCGGTTTAATTTGGTTATTATCGGAGATTCGTGGAAGGATTTTCTCGAATCGCTATTCCATCGATTTCGGTGACTCGGAAGATACAAAGTTCGGTTGGAGCGAAGAATGTGAGAAGAGTTTTCAAGAACTCAAGAGGAGACTTATTTAAGACTGTTACGACAATACCATACGGCTCGGAGGGATTTGTCATCTACTGATGATGCTTGGGCAAAGGGTTGGGATGTGTTCTTATGCAACATGGAAAAGTTATAGCCTATGCCTCGCGACAACTCAAAGAATATGAGAGAATTATCCTACTCATGATCTAGAGTTAGCGGTATTTGTTATCTTGCACTTAAAATTTGGAGGCATTACTTGTATGGGAGAAAGTGGAGATCTTTACGGATCATAAAAGCCTCAAATATTTCTTTGATCAAAAGGAACTCAACACGCGACAACGACGTTGGCTTGAAGCTATTGAAAGATTATGATCATACCATCCAATACCATCCTGAAAAGCGAGCGTGGTAGGCGACGCATTGAGTAGAAAATCATATGCAAATCACGAGTGCGATATTGTCGTATAAAGGCCCATTTTGTGTGACTTGCAAAGGATGGAGATAGAATTAAAGACTCGAGGGACGCATGTGATGATAGCGAGTATCTGAGTAGAACCGACTTTAATTGATAAAGTTAAAGGCTGCTCAAGCTCTGGACCTTGAGGTGATGCGTATGAGGAAGAAAGTGCAAGAAGGTCTTGTATCAGGAAGCAAGAATCGATGAAGAAGGAATACTTGAGTCAACTCCGGACTTTGTGTTCCTAACGACCACGATTTAAAGTATAATATCATGATGGAGGCACACAACACACCATTTGCAATCCATCACGGGAGTACCAAAATGTATCATGATATTAAATACATTTTGGTGGAGCAATATGAAGAGAGAGATAGCTGTTTATCTCAAGGTGTCTAACTTGTCAAGCGAGTTAAAGCGGAGCATCAAGTACCAAAAGGTCCATTGCAACCACTTGAAATTCCGGAATGGAAGTGGGAGCACATTACCATGGATTTTCGTTCGGTCTTCCTAAGGTTTCTCAAGGCATTGATGCGATTTGGGTCATTGTTGATAGGTTGACCAAGTCGCGCTCATTTCTTACCGACACGAGAAACTTATACACTTGAACGTCTTGCTCGTATGTACATAAACGAGATTGTAAGACTGCATGGTATGCCGGTATCCATAGTTTATGAAGGTTCGAGCAAACATCGCGTTGTCCGAGTGCACGTACTTTGAGACGACGTGACCCACATTTCCCGAGGCAGCTGCTACTGCTGTAGGTACACTTGCGGCTCCCCCCCTCTATAAGTAGAGGGCTTGGGCACTACAAGAAAAGTCCTAATAGCGACCGCCTATCAGCGATCGCATTCGGTCACTACTGATCATCTGCGACCGACTGCGGTCGCTGATAGGCGTCGCATAAAATCTGGTCGCTAGAATGCACATCAGCGACCACTATTAGTGACTGGCCTATCTGCAACAAATATTAGCGACCAAAATCGTCATTTCAGTCACTAAGATGAGTCAGCATGGTTCAGGGCCACATGTTGACGTGGGCCACGTGGCGAGGTGGATGCGATATAGTGATCATGTGGTCATTAATACTTATCGTGACCGCGTGTGGTCGCTAATACTTATCGATGATACATATCGACGTGATGTAAAAACCTAGAAAACATATTTTTCCTATTTTGCAGAATTCCCAAAAAATTGTATAAACCTGTTTTGTACCTGCTTTATCCCAACACTTATAAACATGCACAACAATATAACATCCATCGTCCATATACCAACACATACTCTAAACTAGTATATAAACTATATAAACCTTTAAAAACCAATATGAATTGAATAAATATAAACAAATCTAATGTTTAAGTAACATACAGACATCCAAAGAATGAATATAAAAATAAAAGATTCTTAAAAAACTACAACCAAATCAGTCGTCAAGCATCATTGTTCAAATTAGTTTCTGCTTGATCTTGATCACCCTCTAATTAACAAAATAATAAAACAAGTTACATATATATTGATACTGGTGTTACGACAATATACAATTGTTTTTAAACACAACAATATATATATAAGTCACTACTTTGATTGTAATAAATAAGATTGATTACCTCGTCGCCATCCCCATCTTTGTCTTCTTGCTGCTTTCTTATATTTGCATCGCCTAACTCATCGGGACTCGAGAGCCGAGATGCACTTTAGTAACTTTAGAAGATCGCAATCTCGACTTATAGCTCTCACATAGTCAGCAGGAGTATGAATAGCTGGATGACTTGATGACTGTGAAGCAGAGCTGCTTGAGCCACTGAAGGATGGGCGTCGTCGTTATCCTTGTCCTTGTCCTTTAATGTAGTTCTTCTTCACAACAGACGCCCTCTCCCACAACTCTTGATCAATTAGCGGACGTGGAGTGCCTTCAAGATAGCACTCATTCAATAAACGCTTATAAGTATACTGTCATCATGTTAATAATTAAATAGTTAAAAATAAATTCCGTAAGCATTGATAAATAAGATAAAGTTGTTAAAACTTATTACCGCTATCTGGATAGCATCAGGAAGACCATCACGGTTGGCCACGTACACATCCAGCCAATGGATAGGCTGACCTTGAGACTGAGACTCCTATACAAAAATATTCCAATATTACTAAGTAAATGTGATATATATTCTACAATTTATGATTGTAAACATATTAAATATAATATCCTGAGTATTTATGATAACGATCCTTAGAGAAGGAAATGAATGGGTTAAAGAATATATAATACTCAAAATATAATTGAGTTCAAGTAAAAGTTATGAAATAAAACCTAGAATTTGGTGAGGTAATGAATGTAATAGGAAATATAAAACCTATATTAAAGTAATGTATTGAAGATATTCAACGATAAATTTTGAAAAGTGATTTTGTGAAAACCGAGTAAGGGAGGTTTCGTTGATTCCGAGGACGAAATCCTTATAAGGGGGAAGGATGTGACAACCCGATTTTTATAAGTTATTAAAATAGGAATTTAATAATTAAAATTCTTATTACGAGATGTTTTGAGTTTGAGTATGTACATGTATGTGCTGTATATTTTGAAATATGTGATCTGGTGTGAAGAGAAATATATATTCATATATTAGGAAATTGAGGTTTAATAGTACCCTGAGTTATTTGTTTAAGCTGTATTTTCGATTCTGGGGACAGAATCTTTGTAAGGAGGGAAGAATGTGACAATCCAAGATTTTAGTAATTGTTATTTAAAATATTTATTAAATGAAATAAATATTTTATTGATGTGGTTATTATTAGTAAATATTTATGACTAGATAATATTCTAAATTAAATTAATTTATAATTTAGAGAGTTGTAATATAACATGAGATGTTATATGGTTGTTTTAATTTAATAATTTAAGATGGTATGATAAGTTATTAAATAAAAATTATAATGAGATTATAATTTTGTGATATTTGTTTTAAGTGAAATATTTATTTTAAATATAGTATGTGTAATTAATTTATTTGATTATTATTGGATATGGAAATCTAAATAAATAATATGTGATTATAAATTATAAACTAAATTGTTTATTAAAATAAATTAATGGAGTTTACTTTAGTTTTTGCCAAACAAGGCTTAAAATATTAAGTCTTTAATATTTAAAGGGTTTTTGCCAAACAAAGCCTTATGACTTTTGGATTTTTTTTAATTTTTGAATTTGTAAATAATATAAATAAAATAAAATAAATAAAAAGTATAGTATATTTATAATATATACGGTTATTTTGTAACTTATACAACAATACGTATGCGTATTATTATTAGTATCAGTTTGGTTTTATGCATAACCTTAGTGCTAGGCCTTAGAAAAATTCTGAGAATTCAGAGAGAGCTTGACAGAGAACTTGAGAGATTGAGAGAAAATCTGAGCAACTTCAGTGTTTAACAAAGAGGATTTCCAAGCTATTTGAAGGTAAATCTTAACACCTTGATATATATATATATATATATGCATATATGGGGTTTTACGACATAAAATCTCATGTTCTGTGAATCCAAATTGTTGAATTGTTGATATATATAACTGGTAATTGTGAGTATATGTGTTTATGATGATTAGAGTTTGTGTTTAAGCAAGAATTGTATGCTAATTTCGTTTAAAAGTAGAAAACAAGTAATGACAGTGTATGTTTTCTCATCGTCTTGTGAAAGTACCAATGGTAGTGCTCAATTAGCATGATAAACTATAAATTAAGTCTTGTTTATGTTAGTTTATTAAGAAACGAAGAAAACGTAGTTTGAACGAACTGATTTGGTGAAGAATTGAAATCATAGTGATGAATTTTGTAAAGGAACTCAAAAATGGAGTTTTCATATGAAAAACATGAAATTTGAGAAATGAAAATAGTTAAAAGTGTTGTTAAATTGTTACATGTTTATGAATATGTTAGCAATCATGTTTATGATAGTTTTATATTTATTGTATATGTTAATTTCACTGTTTTGTGGGTGAAATTCGTGTTTGTTGGGCTAAAATTCGACCATCTGTTCATAACCGACTACGCCTCTGTCTGCACCAATCAAAATTACTTATTTGGTGCTAAGAGCTAAAAGCACAGCTTAATTGCGTTGCGTTGTATGTGGCCATATTTGCCATACAATGATCTGAGGTAGAGCCTTCTGCTGCTGCAGTAGATTTTGGGGAAGCCTTACTTGGACGCCCCCAAAACAGGTATACATCACCCATCTTGGGTCGCCAGATACAAGGTACTGAATACAAATACAACAATTATACAACGATTCGTGTAAAATACTGACAAAACATAAATTTGTGAGTTTTAATACAAATATTGTCATCTAAAGACAATATCCACACTCAATGGAGTCCTCATTATATTTATTATCACACTATTTCACGAATAGTGAGGGACTACTAATGCACCATCTAGGACCATCACTCTGTTCCCGACTAGTCCCAAACTACGTTATCATTTCTGAAGAGAACGGTGAAAGAAAGAAAGGGTAAGCTCAACTAGCCCAAAGAAGAAATATTATGACTAAGATAATGCGAATAAATTATCATTAGCCTCAATAATGTTAAAGCGATAGAATAATATAATGACAACAAGTTTAAGCTAATGGTGGATCAAGCAACCATTAGAAGAGTCGAGTAAAGTATAAAATCTACTATCTTCTATGATTTAAAAAGTTTTTATCAACTTTTATCATTTGAGACTCGACAATAAATAAAATCGAATCATCCCTGCTCCATGGCAAAGGATATTCATATAATCATCAATGGTCATGACTATACCAAATAATCCCTGGTCATAATCATACCAACAACTGTCCACTAATGAACTACAGGCCAATGAGGACTTTTACCACATCATTCGTAACATTACGGTCATGATTATACCGAATAATCCTTGGTCATAATCATACCAAGTCCATCTATGCACGTAAGCCAAAGATGAATTTTAACATAATATAAGCATGAGGATGATGACAATTCAATAAAACAAGTTCAAGAATAAATTTTAAAGATTTAAAAGTTAATTTATCACGAACTCGATAACGTCCAAATTATCGACACCAATTGCTTTGTGGAGTAAAATTCAATAATGCTCAAAAGAATATTTCCATGAAAAAGATCTTTGGATGAAACACAAATATCAAGGATATTTCACTAATTTCATGGAGTATAGAAGCCAAAGCTTTAACCATTTGAGTATAATAGAATATATGAAGCTATGCAAATGGATTTTTGCGGTAATCCACGTAGAACAAATCATTTCCACAATTTAATAAGAAATGAATACGAAGGATCATTCACCATGCTGTGGTAATCCACATAGGCAGAGTTATTCCAACGAGAATAATAAAGAATGGAATAATGAAGGATTCACCGTAAATGCGATAGGCGCCGCATGACATGTTATTCCCAATGAATAATAAATAATGGAACCGGTCCAAGCATAAGCGCACAAAAGCAGGATATTACGGCGAGAATAATAAATAATGGAACCCGGTTAAGCGTAGAACGTTATACAGACATGATATTCCAAATGTAATAATAAATAATGGAACCGGTCCCGTAAACTTGCAGACAAGATATTAAAGCGAATAATAAAGAACGAATATTAGAAGAATTTCACAATGTATGCGGTACTTGGCATAAGCGAGTTATTCCAAGAATAATAAGAATGGAATAACGATGAAGAATTTCACCATGTATGCGAGATTTTGCATAGGCGAGTTATTCAACATAATAATAAAGAATGGAATAATGGAAGAATTTCACCAAGTATAGGGTATCCAGCGTATCTGAGTTATTCCAATGAATAATAAAGAATGGAATAATAGAAGTTCTCTTCATGAATAAGAAAGAAAGAATACCCCTTACGAGTACAACAAATAATATCCCTACCTTAGAAAAAGCGAATCTTTGAAGTAGTGAAGTAGCAGAATACTTTTCTTCTTTCTCTCTATAGTTTCTCTCTCTAGAGTTTTAGTGAATTCGTAAGAAATAATGAAGGAAAGAGCTTTTATTATAGGAGAATGGACTGAATAGTAACTAATTCATGAACGGTCCAGATTGATTTACTTTTAAACGGACGGTCCATATTGGTTTACTATTAAAACTTAAAGCAACGGTCCATACTGATTTACTATTAAAACTTTAAACTAGAGATCCATATTGATTTACTATTATAACTTTCCACCAGCGGACCATATTGATTTACTATTATATCTTCAACCAACGGTCTGAAAAATTAGCACATCTCCTCATAGAATAATATTGTACCCAAAAATGATTTGGACCGAAAAGAAATATATCTTACGGGTAAATAGTACCCCATGAATAGTAACTCGTGAATAGTAACTCATGAATAGTAACTCATGAATAGTAACTCATGAATAGTAACTCGTGAATAGTACTCCGACACGAAAAGTGTCCCGAATACCTAATTGAACAATATAACCTCCAGATATCAATTATACTAACACAAATAAGTCCAACACAATGGAACTATAAAATTCATCTTTAATCAACACGAACTTATTCATCATTAATATTATAATTCACAATATTTAATAACGAATGTCGTTCCAGGAAAGAGGGGCTTTCAGATAAGGATTTCTCCTTATTGGCGCCATGATTAGGTGACCAAACCTCTCGCTTGATGAACTTACAGACATTGTCGATATTGCAAATAATAATATGAATAACTTTGTCGTCTCAATTATTGATTTAATAATATATCATATTATGCGGATGATCTTTGTAACAATAATTGAATCAATAATATGAGAGATATGATGCAACAATTCTTGTAGCAATAATTGAGTATAAGCGAGTTACTTCTCACGTAAGCATCGATAATAAATACCGTGTGCTACTCTTATGCTGACCACAGCGTATTCTTTACTTTTACTACCAGGTAGTTCAACAGTTTTAACGGTAACACCTCCGCTGTTATTTTTATAGAAAGATAATTTTGTCGTTTTCTAACTACGACAATACTTCCGTTGTGGGGTCCACCGATGATTGTGCCGTTGTACGAATATTCCCTGTTAAAACAAATATTCCCTGACCAATTGAATATTATATAACCACTTTCTTAGTTTGCAAAATTTGTAAATATTACCCACAACTATAACATTATATCAAATCTACACCATAATATTTCAAAATATATTTTGAGAAAATTATTCTTTATTTATAAAAGTTGGGGTCTTACAACCTCCCCTTCTAATGAAATTTCATCCTCGAAATTAGGGTACATACCTGGTATGTCGAAGAGATGAGGATACCTTGACTTCATCTCAGATTCTAACTCCCAAGTCATTTCCTCCACATCGTGGTTTCTCCATAAAACTTTGACTTGAGGTATAATCTTGGAGCGTAGAACATGATCCTTATCCAAGATTTTAACAGGCAACTCTTCATACGTTAAATCTTCCTCTATCTCATCTGGTTCTAACTCAATAATGTGGTTCGGGTCTTTCACATATTTACGTAACATAGATATGTGAAAAATGTTATGAACACGAGACATACTTGGCGGTAAGGCGAGTCTATAAGCCACAGTTCCTACTCGCTCGAGAATTAAAAATGGGCCAATGAATCGAGGATCGAGCTTTCCTCTCTTTCCAAATCTCGTAACTCCTTTCTATGGAGCAACACGTAACAACACATGATCTCCAATATCGAATTCTACGTCCTTTCGATGAAGATCATCATAACTCTTTTGTCGATCTTGTGAAGTTTTTATACTTTATCGGATCGTTTGAATATTTTCTGTAGTCATACGTACCAACTCCGGTCCCAACAACGTTGCTTCACCCTCCTCATCCCAGTATACTGGAGAACGACACTTTCTCCCATACAACGCCTCAAATGGAGCCATGCTAATACTTGCTTGATAACTGTTGTTGTAGGAAAACTCCACCAACGGTAAGAATTTGTCCCAACTTCCTTTGAAGTCAAGGACACAGAGTCTTAATAGATCTTCAAGAGTTTGAATAGTCCTCTCCGATCGCCCATCCAAATGCGAGGATGATATGCGAAGCTAAATCAGAATTCGTGCCCATAGCTTTCTGCAAACTAACCCAAAATCGTGAAGTGAATCTTGGGTCTCGATCAAAAACTATGGATATTGGCATACCATGCAGTCTTACAATCTCATTTATGTATATACGAGCAAGACGTTCAAGTGTATAAGTTTCTCGTATAGGTAAAAAGTGAGCAGACTTGGTCAATATAACAACAATGACCCAAATTGCATCTATGTCTTGGGAAACCTTGGGAAGACCAGTAAAGAAATCCATGGTAATGTGCTCCCACTTCCATTCTGGAATTTCAAGTGGTTGCAATGGACCTTTTGTTACTTGATGCTCCGCCTTGACTCGTTGACAAGTTAAACACCTTGAGATAAACTCTGCTATCTCTCTCTTCATATTGCTCCACTAAAATGTATGTCGAAGATCATGATACATTTTGGTACTCCCAAGATGGATTGCAAACGGTGTGTTATGCGCCTCCATCATGATTTTATACTTTAAATCAGGGTCGTTAGGAACACAAAGTCTGGAGTTGAATCAAAGTATTCCTTCTTCATCAATTCTTGCTTCTAGAATAGCACCTTCTTGCACTTTCTTCCTCATATGTATCAGCTCCAGGTCTGTAGCTTGAGCAGCTTTAACTTTATCAATTAAAGTCGGTTCTACTCGTATATTCGCCATCATCACATAGGTCCCTGGAATCTTTAACTCTATCTCCATCCTTTGTAAGTCATACAAAATGGGCCTTTGTGTTGACAATATTGCACTCGTACTCGCATATGATCTTCTACTCAATGTGTCAGCTACTACGTTCGCTTTACCAGCATGGTATTGAATGGTATGATCATAATCTTTCAACAGTTCAAGCCAACGTTGTTGCCGCATGTTGAGTTCCTTTTGGGTGAAGAAATATTTGAGGCTTTTATTGTAACACCCCCTTCCCGAAAAGGAAAGGGAGGTCACGAACAAAACATAACAAACCTCAAAATAAGTAAACAGAGCACTAATAACTTCAAAATATTAATAATGAAATTCATCAATGAAGTACTAAATATAATTCTCCAACTAGAATCAAAATAATCAAAACCAAAAATTTAATCAACCTAGATGGTCAGGGCAACACTCTCATCACACTAGCCCTTAATCACCCCTGCAAACCTGCCGAAAGAAAAACGCAGCATGAGCCAATTGCCCAGTATGGATACAGATATACAAAAGATATACAACTGATATATAAAAATAACTGAGACAAAATACTGAACAAAGCCTCAAGTGTAAATCGGTAAAATATAATCTCTAAAGATCTAAATGGAATATATCTGAATCAATGAATTGTGAAACCAATAGAAGAATAAAGAATTAACGAATCAAGTAACTAACTCAATGAATCGAATTGAACATGGAAAAACAAAACTAATACAATGAAATAATAGGTTGAATCAAATGGTTGGGTGTTATTTCATACCGAGTGAGCTCAGAAATATACATTGCCACACAAGCAAGTTAAAATAATGCCACACAGGCAAGTCAAAATAATGCCACAGGCAAATCAAAATAATGCCACACGAGCAAATCACGATTGGACCGCGAATCCAAATGTATATGAAATCGGATATGTGTGTTTGGCACAACATCACAAATCCAGTAGAAGCGAGAAAACTAGGGTTAACCCATACGCCTTCCACAACAAAACACCAAATGGCCCACTTCCTCCCGAGGTCAAAGCGGAGACGCAGTGGACTAATCACACTGCCACGGAAAGTGTCATTGCCTCTCGTGTTAAGGCGACATACTGTGGTACCCCCACGGTGGTTATAGCTCGGTATACCCTATAGTATATTCTAACAAAAAATACTATGTCACAACACGTGCGACATAATACCAACAAAAGGATTCTATATATACATGTTGAACCAAATCAAATTATAGTCACAAGGTCTCAAAAAAGAAGGTAAGAACATGTACCGCTCTACAATTATCAAAAATAAATAGTACTAAACATGATAACCTAATTCAAAGAGTACAAATACGAGTCATATATATCAACTCCAAAATGAAACTAATATGTTTATTTCACAGGAAATAATTATGTGAAATAATAACGAAATTCAAACAAGCGACAAAACGAACAAATCAAATTTAACAAGAGTATCACTGAAAGAGTACGGAATCCGTACCTAATACTTCCAAACTATTTATAGCACACTCCACAAAATGTTACCCTCAAATGCCAACGATATCAAATACGAAACGTTATTCATCACCTAAACATATTCACCTCAAATTAAATATAATCCAATTCAATAATTCCAAAATAATTCATAATCTATTTAATATGCATTTAATCATCGCCTTATATCAATTATTAATACTCCAAAATTTATATTCCAAATATATCTCTTTAAGTTCCTTGATCAGAGACTAATTACACAAATTAATAATACTAAATGTAAGTACATTTATAAAATTATGAACACTTCTATTTGGTATGCGACTATAAAATATAATTACTTATAATATTAAGATTTAATTCATTCCATATATTCTTACATAGTTATTTGTATAACATCTCTTGCAAATTATGCAAGTTTTCGTAAACTTTAATTACTCTTTGCTATATATTTTTTATTTAAAGAAATAATCAATTTATTATTTTAGGATCTCCAAAATCAATCACAGACTACTCCCTCCGTTCAATCAAATTGGAATAAAGTGATAATAATAATAAGTACATCCGTATAAGGATTACATTAATAAATAAACTCTCCCATCTTTAAAGATCGCTCTTAGTTCTTGAATTACAAAAGTACTTGCTCATGATGAAAAAAACAACATACTAAATTTAATAATTTAATATGGAACCACGTGATTTATCCCCACTTTATATAATGTATAATATACTTACTTATTACTGATGAAATTTCCCCACTAGTGATCAAAATCTCTAGTCTTTCTTCACCCGAGCCCCCTTTGTAGCTGTTCCCTTTATCTCCAAAGTAGCCACCTCTTCTTATTCAGTTTGTATAATGAAGTAATATTAGGTTTAGCTATTTATTAATTAAGTTGCCCTAATAAATTTCTATTTGGGTTAAATTAATATTAAGGCCCAAATTTTAACCACATAATATTATCTATCACTTATTAATATTTATTAGCCCGCATAATTTAAATGACTACTTTGACCCAATTTAAAGACAAAAAAAATTCAAACAATATATTTAAAACACAAACATAAATACTTCTTCTTCTTTTTTTTGGGTATTACATTTATGATTCGTATAGATTTCCACCTTCTCTCCATACAGGTAATGCCTCCAAATCTTAAGTGCAAAGACAACAGCTGCCAACTCTTGATCATGAGTAGGATAATTCCTCTCATATTCTTTGAGTTGCCGAGAGGTATATGCTATGACTTTCCCATGTTGCATGAGAACACATCCTAGCCCTTTGCCCGAAGCATCACTGTAGATGACAAATCCCTCTGAGCCAGACGGTATTGTCAGAACAGGTGATGAAATGAGTCTTCCCTTGAGTTCTTGAAAAACTTCTCACATTCCTTGCTCCAACCGAACTTTGTATCTTTTTGAGTCAGCTGAGTTAATGGAGTAGCGATTCGAGAAAATCCTTCCACGAATCTCCGATAATAACCAGCTAAGCCGAGAAAGCTACGTATTCGATCAACGACTTTGGTTGCTCCGACTTTGAATTGCTTGATCTTATTTGGGTCGATAGATATTCCATGATTTGATATCACATGCCCAAGGAATGCAACTTCCTCAAGCCAGAACTCACATTTCTTCAACTTGGCATAAAGCTTGTTTTCACGAAGCTTTTGGAGTATCAGCCTCAAGTGTTACTCATGATCTTCACGGCTTTTGGAATATATGAGAATGTCATCAATAAAGACAACCACAAAGTGATCCAAATATTCCTTGAATACTTGGTTCATCATATCCATGAAGGCAGCAGGAGCATTAGTCAATCCAAAAGACATGACCAAGAATTCATAATTCCCGTACCGAGTTCTGAAGGCAGTCTTTGGAATATCCTCAGTTTTAACCTTCAGCTGATGATATCTATAACGAAGATCGATCTTTGAAAAGAATTGTGCTCCTTACAACTGGTCAAACAGGTTATCAATGCGAGGTAACAGATACCTATTCTTGATGGTGACATGGTTCAATTCTCGGTAGTCAATACAAAGTCGCATACTCCCATCTTTCTTCTTCATGAATAGAACAGGAGCACCCCAAGGAGACGTACTAGGACCAATGAAACCAATGTCTAACAATTCCTACAATTGGGTCTTTAACTCCTGAAGTTCAATAGGAGCCATTTGATATGGGGCTTTGGAAATGGGTTTTGTAACAGGTTCAAGGTCGATACAAAATTCAATTTCACGCTCAAGGGGTAGGCCAGGAAGTTCTTCTGGGAATACGTAGGGAAATTTATTAACAATAGAAATATCATTCAAAACTGACGTATTTTTGTTTAAATCTGTGACATGAGATAAGAAAGCTTGACATCCGTTTTTCAATAAACGAATAGCTTTATGGCTTGAAATGACGGTGATTGATTTTAATGGTTTGGTCGCTTAAATTCACATAATAGGTTGATTAGGAATATGAAAACTAACAACCTTACGAAAACAATTAATTTTTGCATGATGAGTAGTTAACCAATCAATCCCTAGAATTACATCAAGCGCAAGTGTAAGACCCCAAAAATTTTTTTAAATAAAAAGGAATTTCCTTTATTTATTATTTTGAAATAGTAAGGGTTAATTTGATTAATGTGGATAGTTAAGGGTTAAATACGCAAATATTTCAAAATAAGCAAGTGGTTATAAAATATTCATTATTTTAGGGAATATTCGTTTGGTGCGTGGAATATTTCATCATGCTTGGGAATATTCGTACGACTAGCGACCATGTGTGGGCCCCATAACTTGAAAGCGATTGGATGAAGAAAGCGACAAATATAAGTTGTTTTTAAATAACGGCGTAGTTATTCTGAATTATCTTGTTGGAATACCCGGTGGTTAAAACACACTGTCACGGCGTTGTTGCCGAAAGCGATTTACATGCAGTATTGCACCAATTATTGATTCTTACGTAAGAAGGCACTACTCAATAATGGTTACAGATGTAATTCTTATTAGGTATTTTATTGAGTTAATAATTCTTTGCGTTGATATTTTATATTCTTTGTTGTTTGATAATTGTCATTACACGGTATTTTCATTATCGAAGCAATAATTCATATTATCCGAATAATATTATTAGATAACATTATTGGCAATGTCTAGAAAGTTACATAAGGAGAGGTTTGGTCACCTAATCAAGCTGCTTGAGTAAGAAGAAATTCTTATTGGAAAGCCCTCTTCTCTGAAAGGCGCTGCACGGTTATCGATATTGTGATTACGTAATATTATTTGTGAATAATTAATTATTGATTTATATGATGAGAAAAATATTGATTTTATGTGGATATAGATGGAGAAAAAGTTTAATGTGACAATTGTTGAAAATTGAAATTTTATCTTTTTACGATAAAATAATTCATTTAAATATATTATTATATTTTAATAATGGTGATATTTTTACAACGAATGTGGGATATATGAGTATCTACGAGGAGGAAGAGTATTTTTGTTGCAATAAATGTTTAAAACATGTTAAACATGTCTGGTGGACCCCATTTATTGAGTCGAAATTTGATTATGCTTTGTAAAATCAACCGTTTGTGGATTTTGGTCAATTTCCATTTGGAATTTGGAAAAACTTTCTTCTGCAAAGTTGTAGAGAATTGAATTTCCTATAAAAACTCGCGAGAGATTTGAATTTTCTGATAAAAGAGCTATTTATTATGAATTATTGAAGTTCGAAGCTCCAAAATAATTAATTTTGAAGTTTTAAATATTTTTTACAAAAACGTTTTTTTGCATGTGTGAGGCATGTGTTCAATTGCTGAAATTCAGATTCAAAGGTATGCGTGAAGATTTTATATATATATTAATATTTTAATAAATTTTCTACTTTGGTGTTCTAAGCATTTTCCTATAAATAGGGTGCTTAGGTTAGAATTGAAAATCACACCAGAAACTGAAGTTTTCTCTCTCTATATTATCGAGCGTATTCTTGTGAGTATTTTGAGTATACTTTGAGTATTGTTAAGCGAAGTGTAAGTTTCCTTCAAAGACTATACCCTACGGTATTCCAATTTAAAGACTAATCTTTCGAGGTAAGGGATATTATTTTTTTTCGTAATGATATTATTTCTTCAATATCATTATACTGAAATGTTGATCTAAAGTTTTTATCAAATTTGGAACTTTTTCATGTTGGGTTACATTATTCATGGGTTACTATTCATGAGTTACTATTCACGAGTTACTTATTCATGAGATTCTATTCACGAAGTTCTTATTCATGAGTTACTATTCACGAGTTACTATTCACGAGTACTATTCATGAAGAGTGAAGATGTTTTTGTGGAATTTCTATCTTTTGGTGTCTGAGTTACTATTCACGATATACAGCCTTATTCACGATATCAAGACTATTCACGTATCTGGTCTTATTCACCGAAAAATAAAATTTCTTCTTTTCGTCTAAAACATCTATTCCGGATACTAACTCCATCGATTGTATCCATGTTTTGATCATTCTTGAATTTTACACCACTATGATTATTCTTGAGGTATTTTTGGGCGTGGATAAAACCAAGTACTAATCCTTAATCCTTAATCCTTGTCATTTTGTTTCTTTGGATTCGTTTCTTTAAAAAAAAATAATATATTTTCATCATCCTCGATCTTAAATGATGATATTATTGAATATCTTTGGCTGTAGTGCAAAGATGAATGATTTCTTAAGAATATCTTTGGCTTTGTAGTGCAAAGATGAATGATTTCTGAAGAATATCTTTGGCCGTAGTGCAAAGATGAGCGAGTGTTTAAATGAACATGATTAATCGATGAATATCTTTGGCTCAGAGTGCAAAGATGAATATTTGATTCGGATGTATATTGATTGATGTTACTGAGGATAAAAGATGAGCGATGAACTTTTAAATTCATACATAGAAGATAGTAGTTTGCATTCTCTACTTAACTCTTCTAATGAATTATTATTTCACTGCGAATATTGATTTAAAATTTGTTGTCTATTGTATTCTATTATATTTTTCCTGTTGAAGACTAACGATAATTTGTTGTATATTATCTTAGTCATAATATTCTTTCTTGAGCTAGTTGAGCTCACCCTTTTCCTTTTTGTTCCATTTTTCTCGGGAGGCGAATATATATGAAGTACAAGCCTCGGGTATGGAATGAAGGTTTTAGAAAGGATTTTTTTAGTAGTCCTCACCATTTTTGTAAAATAATGTATCAATAAATGTGATGAGGATTTATTTGAGTATAGATATTGTCTAGAAGATAATATTTGTATTCAAACTCACAGTTTCTTGTTGTAATAATAAAGTTGTAGTTGTTTACGTATTCATGTATTGACAACTCGAGAATGGGTGATGTATACCTATTTTGGGGGCGTCACAGCAAGTATTTTTAAAGAAATAAGATCGACAGGTAATGTGCAGTTACCAATTTGAATCAAACAAAACTTATAAACCGTGGATGTAATGAAGGTTTCTCCCAACGGAGTTTCAACCGATAAGTCAAAGTCCAATTTAGTCAAAGTCAAATTTAAACATTGAGCGTAAGTAGGAGAAATAAAAGAATGGGTAGAGCCGGTATCAAATAAGGTATATACTTCACTAGAGTTTATGATAAGCTTACCCGTGATGACCTCGTTCGTGTTCCTTGCTTTCTGGGAGGTTACAACAAACGCTCTCCCTTGAACTACTGATTTTGTCTTGTCTGGGACGGACTTTGATGCCTCCATCCCAGCTGGACTTGACTTTGGTGCACGACAAAATCGGGCTAGGTGACCTTCTCCTCCATAATTGTAACATGCTTTGGACTGCTGCGTACAGTTTGGACTGATGTGTCCCTCCCCTCCGCATTTGTAACATACGACCGGCGGTCGTTCTCCTTCCTTAACAACGGTCTTTGGTGCCGACGTCCTTCCATCATTATTAAATCTCTCTTCTTGAAACTCCACTTTTATTATCTTGGCCATGATTACCACCAAAGTGGCTACCATTTCAGCATGTTGATTCCTCCACGTTTGTTGTCCACCGCCACGACATTGTTACCCTTTGGTATTTTCATTCGTCAATTTGCTTTCTCTTGGTTTCATTGACCCGTTATCGCGCTCCAATAACTGAGCCCTATTTATAACATCTGAATACAAACACAGTTTATGAGAAATAAGATATTGACGTATCTCCGATTTCAAACCTCTTTAAAAACATCCGCATCATTCTCTCCTCATTATCAACCAAGTGGGACGCAAACCGGGATAACTCAAAGAAACTTAGCTTCGTCTTTGCCATACGATCGTATTATTCTGCTCCAACTTGATGAACTCTACCTCTTTAATGTGACGAATACTTTCGGGAAAGTACTTATCGTTGAACAGTTCTTGGAACTTCTCCCAAGACATCTTCAGTGTAGTAGGTTGAGTACGCTTTACTGATTTCCACTAGTAATCTGCCTCTCCTTGCAACATAAAGGTGGCAAAAGGAACCTTTTGCTCCTCGGAGCATCCCAAGACATCAAATATCTTGGTGATCTCGCTTTATCCATCCATCGCCTTAAGTGGTTTTGGCTCTCAATAAACTCCGGTGGTCCCAGCTCCTTGAAGCTGTTTAGCGGTGACCGTCGAGAGTTTCAAAGATGTTTCCACCTATATTTTGGGATGGGAGTTTCTCTTGCACGATGTCAGATTTAATGCGAAAGCTCCTAAACATTCCGTCGTTTGCTATTTGGTCGGTGTTGTTGTTCACCTGAGGATTATTGTCTTCCTGTTGCACATTATCCTGGGTATTAATATTTGGTGACTCCACGATCTCATGAGCTTCATTGCTTATCTCAATATTTTCGGATGCCATTTTCCTATCAATGTATATGTAGCGAAAATGTGATTCTTTTCTCATGGGTATGTTTGATAGTTAGAAACTATTAAGATTAGTCAGATTATATTAGGATTAGGTGCGGTTCTTAAAACTAATGCATATGGTAAGTTCGTGACTCAAAATAATATGGTATGTTTTGAACCCCTCAAATAATGGGCCTTTATGGTCCGACTAGGATAAGTTCTTAAACTCATATTATTGTGGCAAGTCCCGAACTTCCAATGTGCGGTAAGTTTGATGAACTGGGGTATAATTAAGTTATGAATGAAGAATTGAGGATTATGGGAATAGATAGAATTATTAAGCAATGGATCAGTATAGAAAGTGGAGACATAGGTTTTTCCAAATCTTCTAGCTATGCACGACTTCAAATTTTTTGACATCAAACTAAATTTGCACTATGTGCCTTTTTAAAATGAATTTTTACTCTCAACGCATGGTGACAAATGTGTATGTGTGGACTTCGGGACACTGACACATCGTTACTTGTTGAGATATGATATCACTAAAATTGATTTTCAAAGATTTTTGAATTGTTTAAAGAATAGTCTATGCTAATTGTTTCGGCTAGACGAAAATGATTTGAAAATATCAAAATGTATTTTATATCATTAATGCATCATGGAACCTGGTGCAAAGATGATAAAAACGATGGAGTTATCAATGAAGAATTTGTAGCGCCCCCAAATCCGGGTATCTTCCAACCCGACAGATGGTGCTATACTGTACAACCTTCATACATTCATTCAATTGAAAAGTCTCAAAGAACGAATATAACTTCTATATATTTAAAGTAATATTTATATTTCCCAAGTTCTAACCCCATTACAAAGTTTCTTTGTCACAATATCAGTTAAATTACAACAACAGACCTATACTATTACAAGACAGCTTAGTAATCTGCCTTAGCTTTTCCTTTATCTTTTCCTGATCCTTCGGAACGTTTAGTCTTAGCTGCATTCATATGGTTCAAGTAAGAGTGAGCATAACTAGCTCAGCAAGTATAACAATTTAGTAACAACATGCTTGACACATACAAATCGCATATCTTCGATAACTGAACAATAGTTATGAAGTATTATTGATAATTCAAAATAGCACTTCATCTTTTCTTTCAAAATGTTTTACAATAACAACAATATTTAGTAAAACATTCACTCCGGTCAGAGACCTCGAGTATTCATTCTTTATTAGAAAAGGACAACCCGGAAGCAAGTCCGTAAGCCCGATATCACTTACGAGCACTTCTAGGTGATCAGCCTATTGTACTCTATGTTAATCAACACTACATCCATTAAACGTATGCACGTTTAAGCATTTGGCAACCTCACGTGCCTGTCGTTTTACCGACAAAACATTTGTTTAATATTTCGGTCTTCTTTTGAAAACCATATCAAGTAGTTGACAAAAGATAACAACATTTGATAATTTATGAATAGATTATCAATACATCAAGTCTAACCAAAGGAATTGCCTTTAACTTCAACATACTTCAATTCATGCGAAAGAATACATGAAACTCAAAAACTTGTTCAGATTAAACTGAGACAAGAGTTAGAATACTTGCCTTTAGCGTCTGCTGTAAGACCCCGAATTTTATGAAATAAAAGTATTCAATTTTTCTTATAATTACTATTCAGTAAATGGTTAAATTGATAAAAGGTTAAAGTTAAGGGTGATATATGAATTTTTTTTCAAAATACATAAGTGGTTATAAAAATATTCATTGTTGTCGGGGAATATTCGTTTGGTCGAGGAATATTCTTTACGCTTGGGAATATTAAATGCAATATAGTATGACCATTTGTGGGCCCCATAATGTAATAAGCGTCGGATGAAGAAAAGACAAATTAAAGTTTTTATAAATAGCGGCGTAGTGGTTACCAATTAACATTGTTGGAATACCGGTGGTTAAAACACGATGTCTGGCGTTGCACAAGAAGATTAGCTACAGTATTGTACCAATTATTGATTCTTACGTAAGAAGGCACTACTTAATAATTGTTACGATGAATTCTTTGCTCAAAGATTTTATTTTATTGATTCAATAATTGTTGCGTTGATATTTTATATTATCGTTGTTCAATAATTGTCACTACACAATATTTTCCATTATCAGATCAACAATTCATATTATGTGAATAATATTATTAGATAGTATTATTGGCAATGTCTAGAAAGTTCTGTCTAAGGAAAGGTTTGGTCACCTAATTGCGCGCCAGTAAGGAGAAATTCTTATTGGAAAGCCCCTCTTTCTGGAAGGGCGGCACGGTTATCGATCTTGTGATTCTGTAATATTATTTATGAATAATTAATTATTGATTTATACGATGAGGAAAATATTGATTTTATGTGGATATAGATGGAGAAAATTTTTAAAGTGACAATTGTTGAAAATTGATATTTTGTCTTTTCTGATAAAATAATATTTTATTATATTATTATAATATAATAATGATGATATTTTATAATGAATGTGTGATATATGAGTATATGAGGAGGATGAGTATTTTTGTTGCATTAAATGATTAACACATGTTTTTTGTGTGTCGGTGGACCCCATTTCTTGGTTGAAATTTGATTATAGCTTTATAAAATTGTCCGTTTATGGATTTGGTCAATTTCATTTAGAATTTGGAAAAACTTCCTTCTGTAAAGTTGTAGAGAATTGAATTTCCTACAAAAAAATGAGAGATTCGAATTTTTTGATAAAAGAGCTATTTATTATGAATTATTGAAGTTAAAGTAGTTAGAAATAATTGATTTTTGAAAGTTTTAATTATTTTTAATAAACAAAACGTTTTTTTTGTTTTTGTTATTCTTTGTTGGCTGAATTCAGATCGAGAAAGTGGGCGTAAGAATTTTTGATATATATATTAATATTATATTAAATTTTACTGTTTTGGTGTTCTAGCAATTTCTATAAATAGGTGCTTAGGTTAGAATTGAAAATCACACCGTAAAGCGAAGTTTTCTCTATTTTCTCTCTATATTATCGAGTGTATTCTTGTGAGTATTTTGATATCTTGAGTGTTGCTATACGGTGCAAGTTCATTCAGCGTTATTCCAGTCAGAAGTATTGCTCTTTTGAGGTAAGGGATAGTAAGAGATTGTAAGGGATTGTAAGAGATTGTGAGGGATAGTAAGGGATTGTAAGGGATTTTAAGGGATTGAAAGGGATGCTATTTTCTTCGTAAGTGATATTATTTCTTCAATATCAATATGTTGAAATATTTGTTTGAACTTTTTATCAAATTTGGAGCTTTTTCATGTCGGGGTTACTATTCATGAGTTACTATTCACGAGTTACTATTCACGGGTACTATTCACTACAAAATTGGTTTTTCTAACCAAATTATAGTTGATTTATGAATATTACTCTACGGAGATTAAAACTATATATTGATTATATTGATTTTATTATCATATATAACATTTTATAACCACGATGTTGAAATTCTTTTCTTTGGAGTGTAAAGATGGGTAGATTATTGGTATGATCATGACTAGGGTTCTCTTTGGCCAGTAGTGCAAAGTTGAATTGTTGACTAGTATGATCATGACCATTAAATTTACAATGGAATATTTTTAGCTTAAGTGCAAGGTGAATTCATCAACATGGTTATAATTATGGTTTATATAAATTCTGAAATGATTATGTATTTCTTTGAGATATGAATATCTTTGGCCTGTAGTGCAAAGATGACCTGTTGTTGAATATCTTTGGCATGTAGTGCAAAGATGAACTGTTGATGAATATCTTTGGCCCGTAGTGCAAAGATGAATTTATTAGTATGATTATGAACAGGATATGTGATTTGGTATAACCATGATCTTTGATGTTTCAGGTAAAGACAGGTGATGAAAATTATCTTCCTCCTGAATGCGAAAAGGAATTTAGAACTACAATTATGATTATGAGTTATTCACATGATTGTGGACAGGAACTGTTGATTGATGTTACAGGGTTAAAATATTGTTGGTGGAATTTTAACATGGAGAAGATAATAGACTTTATGGTCTATTTGACTCTTCTAATGGATTTCTCGCTCAGCTGCAACTATGGTTAAAAAGTTTTATCATCTACCATATGTTCTAAATCTCAGATTTATTACTGATGAAGACTATTGATAATTTATTTATCTTTAGTCATAATATTCTTTACTGAGCTAGTTGTGCTCACCCTTTTGCTTCACAATTCCTTTCAGGTAATACGAGTGTAGCTGGGTCGAGCGGGGATAACAGGGGAATAGAACGGTGGTCTATAGATGTTGAGGGTGATGTGAATTTAACTTGGAAGGATGTTTTACCACTATCATATAAGATGTCTAATGATATACAACCTCGTGTCATCATAAGACAGGGTTGTGCTCATCCACTTGCTGAGTATATTTACAAGCACTACCTATATAATCTTGGTGTTTATTTGGAGTATAATACCCAATTAGAGATAGTGGAGATAATGATATGTCAAGAGAAGACTTACCATTGGGAAGAATATGATAGTAATCTTCACGTTTTTCTTTGGGGTCTATTGTGTCAACCAAGGATAATTTTGTGGGCATATGATATCTATAATAACCTGCATTTACGCATGGCTCCCCGTATAACGAAGGTTTTCTTGAGCACTTCCCAAATGTTTTAATTTTTAAAACAGTTTTTGCTGTACCTTTATGTAAGGTGTCATGGTGACGTGTTATCCAAGTAGGTGTCCAGAGTCACATTTGGTATATTTTAGTATCAAAATTCACAACATATGTGTTATTGTATTTTGCACGACAATTGTTGTAATAAAGTTGTAGTTATTTTCTGTACCATGTATTTGGCGACTCAGAATGGGTTGGATGGAATGGACCTATTTTGGGGTCATCACAGTTGGTATCAGAGCTTAGGGATATGGTCTCTGGCGGAGATCGGGGAATAGAACTAGGAGGGGAGAGATCAGTAAATCCTTCGCAAGTGTGTCCTACCTAAGCTTATTTGTTGGTCAGTCATAATATCGGGATATTATGTGATATGTTAATTTGTTAAATTAACCTTTGTTTTTGAAGCTGTATTCTAGAATGATATCTTAAATACAGGAGATGAGTAATGGAGAAATCATGATGACAGGAAAGATGGAATCTGAAAAGAAACCAAGGTATTCTCAACTCGTTTGAAATACAGTGCACGTAAATTTCGAGGACGAAATTTCATAAGGAGGGAGATTGTAAGACCCGAATTTTATAAAATAAAAGTATTCAATTTTTCTTATAATTACTATTAGGTAAATGGTTAAATTGATAAAAGGTTAAAGTTAAGGGTGATATATGAATTTTTTTCAAAATACACAAGTGGTTATAAAAATATTCATTCTTTGTTTCGAGAATATTCGTTTGGTCGTGGAATATTCTTTACGTCCGAGGAATATTAAATGACTGACAGTAGCGACCATTCAGGGCCCCATAATGTAATAAGCGTCGGATGAAGAAAAAGACAAATTAAAGTTTTTATAAATAACGGCGTAGTGGTTCTTTATTAATACTTTGTTGGAATACACGGTGGTTAAAACTGAAAGTAGTATGCACACAAAGCCAATCATGTTTGATGATAAAGCATATACTTTGTAATAATCTTATTCATTTATTAATAAAAAGTATTAATTTATTAAAGGCTTTTAATTATCTACATGATCTTTGTTTTATAATATGTGATAAACCCATAGTTTTAAGCAATGCTTTTAGAATAATGATGATGATCATTCTAATGAGATCTAAATTCTTAGAAAGCTTAAAACTAAAATAGTTCCCAATCATTGGATTACTAAATTGGGGATTAGTGAATCCGGATAGATTGGTACATACGTTGTTTGCTCATTGGATGAGAATGATTGATCTCATGATCATTTGTGTGGAGACACTAAAGCAAGTATGTAGGTGCTTATTAGAGAATAAGTTCTTCGAACATTGGCTCGCTAAGGAATGCCTAATGGAGTTTTATTTGCTGTCGATATAGAATTCTGTAGTGATAGTAGTACAAGTAATCCTTGGACTTGAGATCATCATAGTATCTTATGTATGATGAGTTATACTTTGACTTATTCCTTAAGACCCTTAGGGTATATCAAAGGGTATGCTTGGGTATAATAAGTTATACATGAAGATAATGTATGATCAATAAAGAATCTACCACTTCTAATAAAAGAAGAGAAATGTCTATGTGATTCGATAAATGACAACCCAAGAGTCCTTGGTTAAGCGCGAATGAAATTAGAAAGGAGTTTCTAATTTGCATTATTTGGAGTTGTGCATTTAAGGATCGAAATACATATAATTAAATAAAATAAGACTTGATGTAATTCCATGTCTTATATTTAATTGGGACATTGTATGGTGGAAGGATTGAATTGTATTTCAGAACTATTTACTCAAAGATTCTTTAATGATTAATGTTGAAATCTATATTATCCGAAAAGTCGTTGATCGCTAGGGGAGGCTTATCCCTATTGTAGAATAAATATTATTTATTTAAATAAATTAATTGTTTAATTTATTTATTTAAATAAGATTAGAATTGTTCTAATTGATTTATTCACAATAGGTTTAATATGGAGAACCTAAAGGGTCACACCATAAAAGGAAGAATAATTAATTAAGAAGTTAATGGCATAATCGTAATAATATGTTATGTATATTTAATTTAATCTATGGTGATAGAATAAATTAAATAGCTTAATATTTATTATTTAATATTTTAGAAATATTAAATATAAATTAATAAGAGAGTCTTATTAATATTATTACAATTATTATTATTATTTTAATTTCTAAAAGAGTTTAGGAATTAATTTAATATAAGTACTCTCATTTATTCCTAATTGATTAGAAGGAAAATTAATTAAAGGAGTTTAATTAATTATCCCTAATAAGATTAGGAGCCCATTTAATTAAAAGAGTTTAATTAAATAATACCTTATTTTAATAGGGTTATTTGATATCTATATAAGAGGAATCTTATATCGGATATCCGATATACGTAATAATTCCAATTAGTTGGAGAAGACGCTCTTTTTCTATAGAGATAGAAAAACTAGGGTTTAGCCAACCACCCTTCTTCTTGAAAATTCTTTTTCCTTGGTGGATCACCCTCAGAGGCCAAACAATTGGGTGGCTAACGTTGATTAAATGAAGGAACCAAACCCCCGGTGGATTCAAGTTGAAGCGAAAAGGATTGGAGGTGAACTTGTACACGAGGAAGCTTCGGATCTTCAAGGGTATGTTTCTTTATTCATCTTTTTCGTTTAATTAATAATTGTGCATAAAGGGTGATCGGGTATATGGTTTGTAAAAATTTTAAACTCGATTTTTACACGCCGCTTATTTTTGCAATTTGATTGCGTTCATGAATATTACAAACCTAACAGTGGCATCAGAGCCAAACCTTTATGCGAATTATTAATTGTTTTAATTTGATATGTATATTGATATGTGTTTAGAACAATTTAATTGGGCATAATTTAGTTGTATAAAATTTATTTAAAAAATAAAAAATAAAATGCCGATTTTTTTTTTTTGAAAGCTGTTATTCGCGAATCATTATTTTTTTTTCTTTCCCCAAAACCGCTGTCTTATTATATATGCATGATTCGGTTATTGCATGTCCTGTTATCATGTTGCTTTATATATATATATATTTTTTATGACACGTGACATGCTTCCCATGTAATGGTGCTGAATCAGGAACACAAAATCAAGATGTTAACAGGCATGATTCAAATATTTATATATATATATATATATATATATATATATATATATATATATATATTATATATATATATAAATATATATATATATATATATATATATATATATATATTATTCTTAATTATTTTATAATTAAAATAAAAGTTTATTTTAATTTTAAACTAAAATGTTTATTTTAATATTAAAATAAAAAGGTTTATTTTAATTTTAAAATTGAATTTCATGCTAACTAATTAGAGTTGGAATTGGATTCCATGATAACTAATTAGAGTTAAAATTGGATTCAAGTTTCCTTAAATAAAGGAGTTTATTTAGATATGAAATAAGATTTCATATTATTCAAAATAAAAGAGTTTATTTGTGAATTGGAAAGAGAATCCAGTATTTCATTAAATAAAGGAGTTTATTTAGATATGAAATAAGATTTCATGTTATTCAAAATAAAGGAGTTTATTTGTGAATAGGAAAGAAGAATCCGTGTTTCCTTTAATAATTTTTTTTTTTTTACATGGAATTGGATTCCATAATTAATTGAAATAAAGAAGTTTATTTTGATTAAAGATTATGATTAAAATAAAATAGTTTATTTTATTCAAAATTGGATAAATTAAAATAAAATAGTTTTATTTTGATTTAAATTTGGATTAAAAAATAAAAGAGTTTATTTTTATTCAAAAATAGATTTTATACTAACAAAATTTTGCCCATTAAATGATATCAATATATATATTGAATGTTTATTATTCATAAGATGAATGTTATTTATTGATACATATGATGATGTATGTATGATAATAAATGGGGTTGATTATGGACTATTGACCAATGTGATTGGATTTTATTTTAGTTGGATGCATGAATGTATGGGTTTTATTAAATGGGGAATTCTGCGTACTCGTCTTCTTCTAATTTTCTTAATGTAAATTCTATTCCACTCCCTATGTACTTCCACCGGCTTCAGCGATCAAGGTTTCTATTTATTTTAAATAGTTTTGTAATAGGAATAGTTAGAATTAATTTTGAAGAATTAGAGATCAAGGAGAAAGAGGCGCTTGAAGACCCGTTTGTAATGGGCCAGGGTTTAAATGTAATAGTTACATTTAAATATTATTTCTTGCACCCTATGATTTGACCTTTTGGTTCACTTGGTGGCTCTAGTGAACCAAACTAGAATAAAAGTTCATAATCAATCCGAGTAGAATATAGTATTCTATATATGCATGCTTATACTATATATATTATATATTATGCAAACATGATTCGCATGTTCATTAATATGACGCGTATTTATATATATATATATATAACGCTGCGCTAAACAAGTTGAGACAAATTAATATCAAACCCCTCAATTTTTATATTAAGTCCTAAGCGTTCAAAGATATTTGGAATATCGAGCGTAAGCTTTTCTAGCATGATAAAATTAATAGAGTATTAAATATTTAATATGAGTTTGTTGTGTCACCACAAGACAAGTATTAAGTATTTAAGATGTTAATTATCACATTTGATGCTTATAAAGAAAATTGAACAATATTGTTTTGTTGTGTCACCACAAGGATGATATTTTCTTTTTGAATATATGGAGTGCTAGGTCGGACTTAACTTGGATAATTTTGATTCGGATGTGCCACCACTTGATCAAAATAATCTAAGAGGCAAAAGAAAAGGAGTCAGATAGTTGATGTAATTGACAAAAGTTGTCTACCTATTTATTTATATATAGTTTGTTGTGTCACCACAAGGCTATATACATTTGAAATGGGATCCTTATTCTCACTAGCAAATCTTTAATTAGATTTTTGCCGAACTATATAAGTGAGGGTAATATAGTTTGAAGAAAATAGTGGGAGATACCAATTTAAAACAAGACCTAAATTATTTTGGTAATTAATAAAAGAATGTATGTTAAAATGTTGTTAATTACAAATTCATTTTGAGAAATTTTACAATGTCTAAAATTACTATCACTGCGAAACATATTTGATGTTAATTAACGTAATCGAACTACACGGATTGGTTAAGGAATTTGAGAATAGTTCTCATAGTGAAAAAGCTATCTTATGTCCTTAATACGCCTATCCTCGCAATGGTTGCGAGATAATGCCTCCGAGGAAGAGATTGCTACTTTTAGAAAGTGGCAAGATGATGCACTGATTGGCTCGATGCATCATGCTCGCATCCATGAGTAACGTGCTTGACGTCAAGATGAAACTATGGATGCTCCACCTATATTCCCGCACATCAAGTAGTTGATGGTGAGGAAAGTATGGGGTGATAGATATCGATATCTAAGGAGCTCTTCCGATCTAGAATGACCAATGGCACTATAATGCAGATAAAAGTTCTTAACATAATCAATTTGATTGATCAATTAGGACAATTGGTTTTGTCATGAATGGAGAGTTGAGCCAAGATTTGATCTTGCACTCACTCCGGACTCCTTTCACAATTGTTGTGAATTTTTTATATAAACAAGCTAGATATCGCCCGTTGATTTGCTTAACATGTTGAAAAATGATGAGAGTCACTTTCCAACCAAGAAAGACCATGTCTTCTTGGTAGGGCCAAAGGATCTTACGAAAAGAAGAACGATTCAAAGAAGGTATATAGAAAGGCAAAAACAAAGGATAATAAGAACAAAAGCGATCACGGATAGCAAAGGAGTTTGCTTCCATCGCAATAAAGCTCGACTTCGGAAAGAAACCGCAAGAAGCATCTTCTTGAGGCTAACCAAAAAGAAGCTTAGTGAAGTTTTGGTTATAAATACAAATTTGTTCATGATTTAAAATAAAATTTTCTTTAAGTCAAGGTTCTACTTGGGTATTGGATACCGACTTTGGTTATCATAAATATAGATTTATAAAGGGACCAAGGTAAGTAGAAAGCTAAACAAATATAAGTAATCCTATAATGCGTAGAAATGTAGCAAAGGTTGCCACATTAGCCATAAAAACTTATAGTTTAGCAATGCCTACTGGGAAAATCTATTAAGTCAATAAGTTGTTATTGTATTCTAGTTCTTGTTAGAAATATTATTTCTATTTTATTGTTGGACAATAAAATTTTGGTATTATAATTAAGAACAATTGTTGTTCTATTTATAATAATAATGTTTTGTATAGGCGGGATATTACTTAATAAATTATGTATACTTGACTTACATGAAAATAATTTTGCATATTGAACAAATTAGTATAAGAAAAGGAGATGATCATTCAAAGAGTTGAATGTGTGTATTTGCTTAAAATACAAGTGTGAATTATTTGAAAGGTTCAAAGAATTCAGAAGTGAAACAAATTGACAATGTATTAAGATTCTTTGATTAGATCAAGGAATAAATACTTGTGAAATAAGTTTCTAGATCATCTCAAATGGTTTTCTCATAATGGACGCCTCTCGATACATAATAATTGATTGATGTATCTGAAAGGAAAAATCGTACCTATTTGAACATGGTGCGATCCATAATGATTTTACCGACATTCCAGTATCCCTCTAGGATCATGTCCTAGAAATGGTTGCATATCTACGAAAAGGTAACCTCAAAATTCGGCCCCAAGACTCCATAAAAGTTATGGACAGGGAGGGTTCCTAATCTTAAGTATGTTAAGATAAGGGGTTGTCCAACTTATGTGAAAAGGTTTCAAAGGATAAGCTTGGGACAAAATTTGACAAGTACAGATTTGTGGGACATCCTAAAGTAAGTTTAGGGTATATGTTCTATAATCCTACTTAGCAAAAGGTGTTTTGTTGCGAACATGTCACTTTCTAAGATAAAGGTGTTTATCATTGAAGGGGCTAGTGGGAGGATAATAGATCTTGAAGAGTTCAAGAACCACAAAACACTATAAATCAAATAAGAGGAACCTGTAGATAGACCTATTGTACCACAACCGAATCATAAATCTGGAATAGTACCGAAGATACCTAGGAGGTATGGATTCATCATGGATGATGATGATGAGGTACGCATCATAGAAGATGATGATCCAGTTACATACGATGAGGTAAGTGTTGTAGACACTCAAAGAAATGGATTGAAGCAAGTTTCTCAAATATGGAACATTCGTTTTGATGAGGCAATCAAAAGAGTTTGATTTTATCAAAAATAAGAATGAACCTAGTGTGTACAAAAGGGTCAGTGGGAGCATCGTGACATTCCTAGTACTATATGTTGATATACTACGGATAAGGAATGACATACCAATGCTACAATCAGTAAAGATAAAGTTGTCTAAACATTCCTCCATGAATGATTTGGAAGAGTATCTTAATTGGGAATATAAATCTATATAAATAGATTTAAGAGGATGTTCGACTTAACCCGAGGCGTATATTCATTTGATGCTAAAGTCGTTTAGCATGGCAAACTCAAGAGATGTCTCATGTCGATGAGTTATGGAGTGTATCTCTCTTAATAGTCCCCACAGACTCACGAAAAGAGAGGTCGCATGAGTGACAATCATGCATGCGATGAAATGTACGAGACACGATGTTGATCGGTCATATTATGGAGAAGTTCACTATGAGTCGTTGAAAACATCTTAAAGTGCTTAACTTAGGCACTAAGGATGTGATCATATTCATGGTGGGTCTTAATTAAAACAAGAGGGCTTAATGAGACTCAAGTTTTTCGAGATGAGACCAAGACGACAGAAAAATCCACTTTAAGGTAAAGACCTTGGGACGTTAGTGCGAAGTTGAATTGAAAAGGTTCCAAGCAAATGAAAGAGTTCTTTGGTTTAGTGATAAAGACAAAGTATATAGCTATAAATGAAGGCTGCAAGTTGATTGTTTGGATTAAAAGTTCATTCTGAGAACTAGGAATAGTTCTAAGTCTCATCTTGGATCTAAACATGTGTTGTGGCACTTTCATTTGATTATTAGAATTATTGAAGATGGGAAATCACTATAGAGATAGTGGACTCTCATGAACAACATTACATATCCATTAACTAAAGCTTATCTAATGGCGGGATAATCGTCACTTAGAGAAGAAGAGTATGAGATACCATGACGATTGGCTTTAGTGCAAGTGGGAGATTGAAAGTAGTATGCACACAAGCCAATCATGTTTGATGATAAAGCATATACTTTGTAACAATCTTATTCATTTATTAATAAAAAGTATTAATTTATTAAAGGCTTTTAATTATCTACATGATCTTTGTTTTATAATATGTGATAAACCCATAGTTTTAAGCAATGCTTTTAGAATAATGATGATGATCATTCTAATGAGATCTAAATTCTTAGAAAGCTTAAAACTAAAATAGTTCCCAATCATTGGATTACTAAATTGGGGATTAGTGAATCAGGATAGATTGGTACATACGTTAACTTGCTTTCATTGGATGAGGATGATTGATCTCATGATCATTTGTGTGGAGACACTAAAGCAAGTATATAGGTGCTTATTAGAGAATAAGTTCTTTGAGCGTGGCTCGCTAAGGAATACCTAATGGAGTTTTACTTGTCTGTCGATAGGAATTCTGTAGTGATAGTAGTCTAGTGATCCTTGGACTTGAGATCATCATAGTATCTTGTGTATGATGAGTTATACTTTGACTTATTCCTTAACACCCTTAGGGTACATCAAAGGATATGCTTGGGTATAATAAGTTATACATGGAGATAATGTATGATCGATAAAGAATCTACCACTTCTATTAAAAGAAGAGAAATGTCTATGTGATTCGATAAATGACAACCCGATAGTCCTTGGCCAAAATGAGAATGAAATTAGAAAAGAGTTTCTAATTTGCATTATTTGGAGTTGTGCATTTAAGAGTCAAAATATATATAATTAAATAAAATAAGACTTGTGGTAATTCCATGTCTTATATTTAATTGGGACATTGTATGGTGGAAGGATTGAATTATGCGGTAACTATTTACTCAAAGATTCTTTAATGATTAATGTTGAAATCTATATTATCTGGAAAGTCGTTGATCATTGGGAGACTTATCCTATTGTAGAATAAATATTATTTATTTAAATAAATTAATTGTTTAATTTATTTATTTAAATAAGATTAGAATTGTTCTAATTGATTTATTCACAATAGGTTTAATATGGAGAACCTAAAGGGTCACACCATAAAAGGAAGAATAATTAATTAAGAAGTTAATGGCATAATCGTAATAATATGTTATGTATATTTAATTTAATCTATGGTGATAGAATAAATTAAATAGCTTAATATTTATTATTTAATATTTTAGAAATATTAAATATAAATTAATAAGAGGAGTCTTATTAATATTATTACAATTATTATTATTATTTTAATTTCTAAAAGAGTTTAGGAATTAATTTAATATAAGTACTCTCATTTATTCCTAATTGATTAGGAAGGAAAATTAATTAAAGGAGTTTAATTAATTATCCCTAATAAGATTAGGGAGCCCATTTAATTAAAAGAGTTTAATTAAATAATACCTTATTTTAATAGGGTTATTTGATATCTATATAAGAGAGTCTTATATCGGATATCGATATACGTAATAATTCCAATTAGTTGGAGATACGCTCTTTTCCATAGAGATAGAAAAACTAGGGTTTAGCCAACCACCCTTCTTCTTGAAAATTCTTTTCCTTGGTGGATCACCTCAGAGGCCAAACACTTGGGTGGCTAACGTTGATTAAATGAAGGAACCAAACCCGGTGGATTCAAGTTGAGCGAAAAGGATTGGAGGTGAACTTTGTACGAGGAAGCTCGGATTTTCAAGGGTATGTTTCTTATTCATCTTTTTGTTTAATTAATAATTGTGCATAAAGGGTGATCCGGTATATGGTTTGTAAAAATTTTAAACTCTCGATTTTTACGTTTTTCGCTTATTTTGCAATTTGATTGCGTTCATGAATATTACAAACCTAACAAAAACACGATGTCTGGCGTTGTTTGTTACGGTGGCTGCGGTATTGCACCAATTATTGATTCTTACGTAAAAGGCACTACTCGATAATTGTTACGGTAATTCTTTATTCGATTATTTTATTTTATTGATTCAATAATTCTTTGCGTTGATATTTTATATTCTTGTTGTTTCAATAATTATTACTTACAAGTATTTCCCATTATCGGATCAACAATTCATATTATGTGAATAATATTATTAGATAACATTATTGGCAATGTCTAGAAAGTTACATACAAGGAGAGGTTTGGTCACCTAATTGCGGCGTCGAGAAGGAGAAATTCTTATTGGAAAGCCCCTCTTTCACGGGAATGGCACGGGTTATCGATCTTGTGATTACGTAATATTATTTATGAATAATTAATTATTGATTTATATGATGAGGAAAATATTGATTTTATGTGGATATAGATGGAGAAAATTTTAAAGTAACAATTGTTGAAAATTGATATTTTGTCTTTTTCGATAAAATAATATTTTATTATATTATTATAATATAATAATGATGATATTTTATAATGAATGTGTGATATATGAGTATATGAGGAGGATGAGTATTTTTGTTGCATTAAATGATTAACACATGTTTTGTGTGTTTGGTGGACCCCATTTCTTAATCGAAATTTGATTATAGCACGTAAAATCGTCTGTTTATGGATTTGATCAATTTACATTTGGAATTTGGAAAAACTTTCTTCGCAAAGTTGTAGAAAATTGAATTTCCTATAAAAATTAGCGTGATTCAATTTTTTTTGATAAAAGGGCTATTTATTAAAAATTATTGAATTTCCGTAGTTCCAAAATAATTGATTTTTGAAAGTTTTAATTATTTTTAATAACAAAAACGTTTTTTTTTGTTTTTATTATTCTTTGTTGGCTGAATTCAGATCTGAGAAAGTGGGCGTAAGAATTTTTGTTATATATATTAATTTTATATTAAATTTTCTGCTTTGGTGTTCTAAGCAATTTCCTATAAATAGGTGCTTAGGTTAGAATTGAAAATCATACCAGAAACTGAAGTTTTCTCTCTATTTCTCTCTCTATATTATTGATTGTATTCTTGTGAGTATTTTGATATCTTGAGTGTTGCTATACGGTGCAAGTTCGTTCAGCGTTATTCTAGTCAGAAGTACAGCTCTTTTGAGGTAAAGGATAGTAAGAGATTGTAAGGTATAGTAAGAGATTGTAAGGGATAGTAAGGGATTGTAAGGGATTTTAAGGGATTGAAAGGGATGTTATTTTCTTCGTAAGTGATATTATTTTTTCAATATCATTATGTTGAAATATTTGTTTGAACTTTTATCAAATTTGGAACTTTTTCATGTATTGGGAGTTCTTATTAAGCGAGTTCTTATTCACGAGTTACTATTCATGAGTTCTTATTCACGAGTTTCTTATTCACGGGTACTATTCACTACAAAATTGGTTTCTTTTTTCTAACCAAATTATATTTGATTTATGAATATTACTACGGAGATTAAAACTATGTATTGATTATATTGATTTTATTATTATATATAACATTTTTATAACCCTGATGTTGAAATTCTTTTTCACTGGAGTGTAAAGATGGGTAGATTATTGGTATGATCATGACTAGGGTTCTCTTTGGCCAGTAGTGCAAAGTTGAATTGTTGACTAGTATGATCATGACCATTGAATTTACAATGGAATATTTTTAGCTTAAGTGCAAGGTGAATTCATCAACATGGTTATAATTATGGTTTATATAAATTCTGAAATGATTATGTATTTCTTTGAGATATGAATATCTTTGGCCTGTAGTGCAAAGATGACTGTTATTGAATATCTTTGGCTGTAGTGCAAAGATGAGCTGTTGATGAATATCTTTGGCGCGTAGTGCAAAGATGAATTTATTAGTATGATTATGAACAGGATATGTGATTTGGTATAACCATGATCTTTGATGTTTCAGGTAAAGACAGGTGATGAAAATTATCTTCGTCCTAAATGCAAAAAGGAATTTAGAACTACAATTATGATTATGAGTTATTCACATGATTGTGGATAGGAACTGTTGATTGATGTTACAGGGTTAAAATATTGTTGGTGGACTTTTAACATGGAGAAGATAATAGACTTTATGGTCTATTTGACTCTTCTAATGGATTGCTCGTTCCGCTGCAACTATGGTTGAAAAGTTTTATCATCTACCATATGTTCTAAATCTCAGATTTATTACTGATGAAGACTATTCATAATTTATTTATCTTTAGTCATAATATTCTTTACTGAGCTAGTTGTGCTCACCCTTTTGCTTCACAATTCCTTTCAGGTAATACGAGTGTAGCTGGGTCGAGCGGGGATAACAGGGGAATAGAACGGTGGTCTATAGATGTTGAGGGTGAGGTGAATTTAACTTGGAAGGATGTTTTGCCACTATCATACAAGATGTCTAATGACATACAACCTCGTGTTATCATAAGATAGGGTTGTGTTCATCCACTTGCTGAGTATATTTACAAGCACTACCTATATAATCTTGGTGTTTGTTTGGAGTATAATACCCAATTAGAGACAGTAGAGATAATGATATGTCAAGAGAAGACTCACCATTGGGAAGAATATGATAGTAATCTTCACGTTTTTCTTTGGGGTCTATTAGATTGACCGAGGATAATTTTGTGGGCATATGATATCTATAATAACCTGACGCATGGCCTCCCATGTACGAAGGTTTCCTTGAGCACTTCCAAAAGGTTTTAATTTCTAAAACAGTTTATGACTGTACCTTTATGTAAGGTGTCATGGTGACGTGTTATCCAAGTTGGTGTCCAGAGTCACAATTAGTATATTTTAGTATCAAAACTCACAACATATGTGTTGTTGTATTTTGCACGACAATTGTTGTAATAAAGTTGTAGTTATTTTCTGTACCATGTATTTGGCGACTCAGAATGGGTTGGATGGAATGGACCTATTTTGGGGTCGTTACATCTGCTACGGTATTTTAACTTTATGTTCAAATCGTTCAAGTCTCTACAATACATGATCACATAATGCCTTACATTAGGTCACATATAATCAAGTTTGTATATGACTATATCATTACCTTCATTTCAATCTAATTGTGTATTAGATTCAGTTACTAATTGTTCCGGTTTGTCATTATGCTTGCATTATATTTGACTAGGTTATCTCAACCTTTATACAATATCCTTAAGGTTTAACAAAGTTTAAACAATGTTACATTACCTTCCTTAAGTTATGTTTACTTCCATTTCTTTTCTTTGTACTTAGAAACTTTCATTACTATCTTTGTTCTGAGAATGGCGCTGCGGCGCCAAATTTATACCCACATCTCGCGCTGCGGCGTGAGATCTTAATGCCATTGTCCCGGACTTGGTGCTGCGGCGCGAGTCCTTACTTAATGGGTCGCGCTGCGGCGCCACACTCTAGAGGATTTTGATACTGTTCATGGCGCTACGGCGCCACTTATTTAACTAAGGTTCGCACTGCGGCGAACTCTTGCAGTAGGCTCGGTTAATGTTGTCATATTTGGGTTGGCGCGCATGTGCCGACTACATGCACCGAATATCAATTCGGTTTTAAAATTTTGTGAACTTCCCGGACGCATAACTTATTCGTTATATGTCCGAATTGGCTTATTCAAAAGCCTACGGTTCACAATTTACGTACTCTACATGATCATTCAAGAATTTTATCTATTTGACTTCGTTTGCTGAAAATTCACCTATTGGTTCATTTTTAACGTAAACGATAAACGTTCGTGAATGTTCAACGCTCGTTTCTTCGTTCTAAGTCGGAATCCGGTCATTTTCGAGTCCGCAACTCTTAAATGCCAATTATGACTTGTTTCTATTGGAAAATAATGGTTTCATGATCCAACACAAAATTTGACTTCCATTCCGAGAATTTTACGTATTCGACGTTTATCGTCAATCGATGCAAATTCCGTGATTCTTCATTCTTATGATTTGTTCAACATTACAAATGACTTCCATTCATCATGTGAACATTTTAACATACTTAATACAACAACTTATATTCATTGTTGGATTTTTGGACTTATTCTTCAAGAGCTTATAACTTGTCATTTATAAACTACTTAAGATTTGATTATTCATGACTTATGACAATTAAGGTTTCTTAATCATCATAATTTTTACATACTCTTCACATATAACTTTACTTAGGTATACATGATACATATGATCATATAAATTCTTTTACATTCATATCATTTCTCTTAATAAACTTCTTTACAAGTTCATATTATTTTCACATAAGTTTATAACTTATCTTAGCTTAAATGACTTATTACCAACTTAATTGGCTTATGTTCATTACTTACTCATTCATGTTTCTTAATCCAACTTTTCTTATCATCCTATCATGGTAGAGATAGAAGATAATTGAGAAGAAGTCTTACTCTTTGTTGTCTTGGTAAGTAGCTTGCTTCTTCTTAGCTTATGGAATGACTTATGTGTAGCTTATTCTCTCTAACACTTAAGCACTTTAGATGTGTTGGATTAATTAATCAACCAACAAATGGCTAGCAAAGCTCTTCTATTTATAGACTTTCCAAGGTTAGGGTAGTTTGGTCTTTAAAACATCCCACCTCCTTAAGCCACCTCCTTACTATTCATTACTTGTCTAACACAACACTTATCCTACACTTGGCCATTACTTCAAAGTCTTGGTCAATACTCCTATGATCATCACACTTACTTGATCACCACATCACTTGGTCACCACATTCACCATATTAATATGGTTTTGCCCATGGATCTATTAACCCATAGATTACAGCTTGGGCTTGAATTAATAAATCATTGGGCCTTATATTAACAAACACTTAGTTGGTTTATTAATTAATAGTTGGGCTTCTCTCTTTAATTCACTTGGACTTGTATATAATTATTAAATTGATCATCCAAGTCCATTAACATTTCTTAATACATATTGTTGTTATATTATTTTCGTATTCTAATTCATATAAATTTATATCGATATTTCATCCTTCATCTAAATCAGTATAATGCCCATTATTATACTCGTTTTTAATACTTCGTACAATACCAAGTATCATACCATTATTACTTATTCTTTAACTTCGCATTTGCTTACGTTGCGTTCTAAATTAAGTCCATGTTTAATTATTACATTTCCATAACTAGATTTTTATTACTAATCCATCTTACTTGTTATTCCATCATTACGTATTTCTCGGAAACTCAAAATTATATCCAGAGCAAATACCAGGTGAATAGTGTTTTTGGAAAATTTCTGGAAAACTTTTATTTTCGTCTTGGAAATCCAAACACTTTAATTCATCCACGTAGCCCAAATACTACGATATTCTAACATCGATAGGTTTACAATGACAACCATCTTGATAACACATGGAATATGATTTTATTATTATTTAATTTATTAAAATCATTTTACAATAAGATCCAGAGTTTCTCGGTCGTTACATTTTTCCCCTTATAAAGATTATGTCCCGGAATCTTGTCTTACTTTAATCGAATAGATGAGGAAAATTTTTCTTCATCGTTTCTTCTAGTTCCCGTTGCTTCTTTAGCGTCGTTGTTTCTTCCATAATACTTTTTGATGGTATTACCTTGTTCCTCGAGAACTTGTTCCTTCTATCGATGATCTGCATGGCGACTCTTCAAATGATAAGTCTTTCTTGATATGTAGATAAGTCTCATACTTGTCTTATAAGTAAGCTAATATGGAAGTAATGTCTGAATCGTGAAACACGTTATGTATTAGTTCTAGGTCTGGAGGTAATCTATCATATCGTTACCTCTCCCACCGTTTAATACTTCAAAGGTCTATAAACCTTGGACTTAACTTTCCCCTTCTTTCAAAGCATATCTTTCCTTTCGAGGAGATACCTTTAGAAACACATCTGAGCCCACCTCGAACTCTCGACTTGAGTCATGTGAGTCGCATACTTCTTACATGCATCACGAGCTATGGCGAGGGCGCATCCGAATTAACTTTACCACATCCATTATCTGCTGCACTGATTGGTCCTAGCATCCGGCGTTCTCCCCCTCATCCCAACACTGAAGGTGTTTTGCACTTTCTCCATATGGGGGCCGTGCGGTGACATACATGCTTGCATGATAAGCTGTTGTTATGTGCAAACTCTCTTAGTGGTAGGTGATCATCCCACTACTACTTGAAATCCATGACACAAGACCTCAACTTATGTCTTCTAACGTCTGAATTATCCTTTCGCTCTGCCCATCGGTTTGGATGATAAGTCGTCTTAACCTCGGTTTGTGTTCCCATTTGCTCTTTGCAAACTCCTCAAAAGTTTGATGTGAATCGTGGATCACTATCGACCACAATCGATCCGGTACTCCATGTATGCACGAAATGATTTCCTTAATATAAAGTTTAGCTAAGCTGGTCTAAGTTATACTTGACCCTAATTGGCAAAAGTGGTAGCCGACTTGTCCCAATGGGTCCATTATTACCCAAATCGAATCGTACCCTTTTCTGCGTCATGCGGAAGTCCCACCACGAAGTCCATCGTGATATGCTCCCACTTCCATTCTGGAATCTCGATGATTGTAATAAACCTTTGGGTCGTTGATGTTCGGCCTTAACTTTTGACAAGTCGACACCTACTCACATACTCTGCTATTTCCTCTTTCGTGTTTGGCCACCAAAACTTCTGTCGAAGGTCTTGATACATCTTAGTGCTACCGGGATGTATCGAGTTCCTCGAACTATGTGCTTCTTGTAACACTTTCTCCTTTAATTCCATCTCATTGAAATCTTAATAATCCCTCATTATCAAGACTATACTTAACCTCTTCCTTCTCGGGATAACCGCCTTCCTTTGGTTACACTCATCATTAAGTCTTGAGTTGTACCTCCTTGACCCTTTCTACGATGGTAGATTGCATCTCAAATCATAAAGAGTAAGTGCCGAATCGATCACTCGGCATCTTTACTTCTTTTTCCATCCTAGTCATCTCGTTATTAACTCTTTTTTGGTAGATTAACATAGACAACTTTCCCGACCCTTCCTACTTAAGGCGTCGGCAACATTACATTGGCCTTTCGAGGGTGATACGATTTCATAATCATAATCCTTTATCAACTCCAACCATCTTCTCATCTCATATTCAACTCCTTACGGTGAAGATATACTTTTAGACTTTTATGAATTAGTATATATCTCACATTTTTCCCCATAAAGATAATGTCTCCATATCTTTAGAAGCAAACACTCTGACGTCCGGGTTCAGGATCATGAGTAAACTTTCTCATAATCCTTCAAGCTCTTAGAGATGCATCTGTAATGACTTTTCCATCTTCGCATAAGCACACAACCAAGTCCTTTATCGAAGCATCATTTATATTAAAAATTCCGTGTCATCGCAGCGATGACAAAGCAGGAGCTCACTTAATCTCTTCTTGGTTCTTGGCTGTCTTCACATTTATCCGTCCATACGTATTTCAATCGTCTTCATTGTTAAGTTAGTCGGCGAGGTAGCTATCTTGAAAAATCTTGGATAAATCTTGATAGTACCACCATTAACCCTAGGAAACTCCGCACCTCGATTGGCATTTTGGTTGTTCCCAATTCATTCTTCCACTTCACCTTATTTGGATCCACTGAAATCCCCTCTTGGTGATGACATGACCCTAAAAGCGCACCTTTTCACCAAAATTCATATTTGGTGATTTCAGCATATAACTTCTCCTCCTCCTTGGTGTCTGACACTAACCTTAAGTGTTAAGCATGATCTTATAAACTAGAATATCATCGATAAACACGCGCATTGAACTTGTCTAAATATAGTTTGAACACTGCTCATCATATCCATAAATCACGGTGGTGCATTCGTCAACCCAAATGACATCACCGAAACTTCGTAATGACCATATGAGTCACGAATGCGATCTTTGGTACATCTTCCTTCCTAACCTTCAACGGTGATGATACCGTCATGAAATCTATTTTAGAAAATACACCCTTCTGATTGATCAAAGAGATCATCGATCCTGGGCAATGGGTATTTATTCTTTATCGTTAACATTTCAACTCCCGATAGTCGTCAAAGCCTTAACGATCCGTCTTTCTTCTTGACAAACAACACCCAAGGGTGCTCCCCCACGTGAAACACTTGGTTGAATGTACTTCTTGTCGATAGTTCACTGCATTTGAACCATTAGTTTTTCATTTCCACAAAGGCCATACGATGCGGTGCCCTTGAGATCGGGTGTTCGGTCCACGGTTTCATCATAAATTCGATCTCCTATCCGTGATAAACCGGTAATTCACTTGGAAATACATTCATGAATTCGTTTACTATAGGTATTTGTTCCATGGTTGCTCCCACTCTGCGGGTATCGACAACATGGCATAGGTAACCTACACAACCCTTCCTTAAAAGTTTTCTAGTTTGTGTAAATCGTAGGCAACACGGACGTCCGGTAATTACTACCATAAAATACTACGGGGAGTTTGTTTCAACGTCACGATGCTCACACTTTTCCTTTGGCAATCTATAATTGCTCATGGTTAATCAACGATCCATTCCGAAAATTACGTGAATTCTCCTAACTTTATCGGTATTAAATCTATCGATAACTTACAACCCACAATACATCTACGCAACAACTCCTATGAATATCTTCAATGAAATTATGTCTTCGTTTGCTTTACCTTAATGTTCAAAGGTATAGGCAATTTTAGGGAAATAATTCTAGTAAATCGTCTAGCAAAATCACATGCTATAGCACCCGAACAAGTTATGCATTTATATTGTTGATGAATAATACTGAACTACATCCCGTGATGCCACCGCATCTTGGACCGTCATATTAAAAGTGCGGGCCATTGATTTCCCGGTGTAATTTGGACCACTAATAGCTAACTTCCATTATTAGGTCCCTTATTTCCTTCTACCCCCTTCTTGGGCGGTTCTTTGCTATGTGGTTGATTGATCCACATACAAAGCATCCGTGATTCTTCTTTGGATTGGGACGGTTAAGTGAAATGTGCCCTTCACATCCACAATTATAACATTCTAGCCTTACCTTTGAGAGACGGACTCTAAGTGAGTCTTCCCACAGGTTTTATAGGCCTTCATCCTCCTCTTAGAGTCTCCTTGTTTTACTCCGGTATTCCCAGAGTTAAAGCCCTTCCTTTTCTGACCGTCGCCACTCCCACTGGCTCCCTCGGTCTGGGTTCCTCCATCAGCCCTGCCTTTGGTCTTCTTATCTTTGTGGTACTGGCTAAGAGCCTCATTCCCACCTTCGACAATTATTGCCTTTTCTAGTATGATTCCAAAGGAAGTACTTTGGAACACAGAGATTTGGCTATAGAGCCAGGGTTTCAAGCCCTGCTCGAACCTTCTAGCCTTTCTCACTTCAGTGTCCACTTGATGTGGAGTAAATAGTGCCAGTTCATTAAACTTGACAGCATACTGGGGAACTGTCATATCCCCTTGTCTCAATTCCAGAAACCTCATCTCTATCCTCCCTTGCATACTCGTGGGAAAATAGTTCTCGAAGAAAATCTCCTTGAACCTCTCCACGTTAGATTTCTATATCTCCCTAGCTTTGGTTTGCCTCCCACCGAAGTTGGCCTCTCCTTTCATCAAATAGGTTGCAAAGGCAACCTTCATCCCTCCTCAACATTTGCTATAACAAATGCTTTCTCGATTTCTTTTACCCATATAAGGCTTTATATAGGTCCGTAGTTCCTTGAACTCCAAGCGGACCTACACTTTTAAAATCCTTAAAAGTTCAGCTCAGATTACTCCGGGAATTACGGGTACATTAGCCCCCGTTCTATTAAATGCAGCCATTAACAGATTAATGAACTCCTGCATTGGATTAACTGGACCACCCTCCGGTTGGTTAACATTCGTGCCCTGATTTCGTTGTCTCCTTCTTGGCGGTATTTCGCTGTTAAGAAAATAACACATCATTATTACTTTATTCTTGTTGGTTTGTTATTGTTTGTAATAAAACAACAACTCATACTCATTACTCAACATATTCCATAAAAAGATTTATATTGATTCATCACTTGTAGTATAATACTACATTGTTTACATTACTCAGCCTTAGCTGATTACATTTCCATCCCGCAATTACTTTCCAAAAATTGGGATTTACAAAAGACTACCCTTTGTTATACAAAAGAGGATTTTACGTCACTACTAGATACATAATATTTACATATCTATTCTACTCTAGCAATTGCTAGATTACATCTGCCGTAAGGCATTCTCAAAATCTGCTCTGGCCAAACCGACAATAACATCTCTACTGATGGTATGGCATGTGTCTATCTCGCTTCTAAGCGATATCCACTACTCTCTCTTTGAAATCTACATGAGAACTCCTATGAATATAGGACATCCTCTCCAACTTCCGCTTCTTAGTCTTTAGCTCCTGCTTGAGCTCAAAGACTTCACCTCTCAAATCTTGGACTTTGTCCATAGCTAGGACTCTATCATCGTGCTCCTCTTCCCACATTTCTTCCATACTAGCCTTGTCCTCACGGACAGCTTGGAGTTCCTCTTTCAACTCCTTAACTTCTTGGCAGTAATGGACATTCCTATCCAATACCGACATAAATAGTGCTTTCATTGATTCCCCCATAGACATTTCCTCTGTAGGTGGAACCTGGTCCTCTGTAGGTGGAACCTGGTCAAAGGACATCACATCCACCTCCTCCTCTAGCATGCCATCAAATATAGACATGTAGTCTAAGTCGTCTTAGTCTCCTGACTCGATGGTCACCAACTCTGGTTCTACGGCTACGGGATTTGGTAGTATCTCTACCCGATTAACTGAATCCTCGCTTACTACATGTATATCTCTATACATATCATTTTCTCCTGACATCTACAATAAAACAATATTGTTTGATTAGTACACGTCAGTAAAATAAAAAAAATACATAACATAATATAATGCATTTTTATAAGGTTACTTTCCATCTTTTACTTCTTTATTCTTTCGTAAGGTTATGACTTAAGGTTCTACTTTCCCCCTTAAGTTTTATAACCTGGGCTTTGATACCAACTTATAGCGCCCCCAAATCCGGGTATCTTTCAACCCGACATATGGTGCAATACTGTACAACCTTCATACATTCATTCAATTGAAAAGTCTCAAAGAACGAACATAACTTCTATATATTTAAAGTAATATTTACATTTCCCAAGTTCTAAACCTATTACAAAAGTTCTTTGTCATAATATCAGTTAAATTACAACAACAGACCTATACTATTATAAGACAGCTTAGTAATCTGCCTTAGCTTTTCCTTTATCTTTTCTCGATCCTTGAGACGTTAGATCCTTATTTGCGTTCATATGGTTCAAACAAGAGTGAGCATAACTAGCTCAGCAAGTATAAAAATTTAGTAACAACATGCTTGACACATACAAATCGTATATCTTCGATAACTGAACAATAGTTATGAAGTACTATTGATAATTCAAAATGGCATTTCATCTTTTCTTTCAAAATGTTTTACAATAACAACAATATTTAGTAAAACATTCACTCCGGTCAAAGACCTCGAGTATTCATTCTTTATTGGAAAAGGACAACCCGGAAGCAAGTCCGTAAGCCCGATATCACTTACGAGCACTTCTAGGTGATCAGCCTATTGTACTCTATGTTAATCAACACTACATCCATTAAACGTATGCACGTTTAAGCATTTGGCAACCTCACGTGCTTGCCATTTTACCGATAAAACATTTGTTTAACATTTCGGTCTTCTTTTGAAAACCATATCAAGTAGTTGACAAAAGATAACAACATTTGATAATTCATGAATAGATTATCAATACATCAAGTCTAACTAAAGGAATTGGCTTTAACTTCAACATACTTCAATTCATGCGAAAGAATACATGAAACTCAAAAACTTGTTCAGATTGAACTGAGACAAGAGTTAGAATACTTGCCTTAAAGCGTGCGCGCTCACGGTATTTTAACTTTATGTTCAAGTCGTTCAAGTCTCTACAATACATGATCACATAATGCCTTACATTAGGTCACATATAATCAAGTATGTATAAGACTATATCATACCCTTCATTTCAATCTAATTGTGTATTAGATTCAGTTACTATTCATTTCGGTTTGTCATTATGCTTGCATTATATTTGACTAGGTTATCTCAGCCTTTATACAATATCCTTAAGGTTTAACAAAGTTTAAACAATGTTACATTACCTTCCTTAAGTTATGTTTACTTCCATTTCTTTTCTTTGTACTTAGAAACTTTCATTACTATCTTTGTTACGATCTATGCTGTGGCGCCAGATTTATCTACATCTCACATTTGTGGTATGAGCTCTTAATGTCATTGTCCGGACTTGGCATTTGGCGCGCGAGTCCTTACTTAATGGGCCGTGATTTGACGCCACACTCCGAGGATTTTGATATCATTTATGGTATTTTGCTGCGCCACCTTATTAACTAAGGTTCGCGCTACTGGCGAACTCTTGTAGTAGGCTTTCGATTCTTGTTTCTCATTGCAGTGCGGCTCTTTTTGCCTAGGGTTGGTGTGGGCGCTCAACTCTGTCACCGAGATATCAATTTCGTTTTGAAATTTTGTGAAGTTCCGGATGCATAACTTCTTCGTTATAAGTCCGAATTAAAGCATTCAAAAGCCTACGGTTCATAATTCACATACTCTACATGATCATTCAAGAATTTTATCTATTTGACCCGTTTGCTAAAAATTCACCTATTGGTTCATTTTTAACGTAAGCGATAAGCGTTAAATGAACGTTCAACGGCCTTTCGTTCTTCGTTTAAAGTGAATCCGGTCATTTTGAGTCCATGACTCTTAAATGCCAATTATGACTTGTTTCTATTGGAAAACAATGGTTTCATGATCCAACACAAAATTTGACTTCCATTAGAGAATTTTATGTATTCGACGTTTATCGTCCAATCAATGCAAAATTTAAAGTGATTCTTCATTCTTATGATTTGTTCAACATTACAAATGACTTCCATTCATCATGTGAACATTTTAACATACTTAATACAACAACTTATATTCATTGTTGGATTTTTGGACTTATTCTTCAAGAGCTTATAACTTGTCATTTATAAACTACTTAAGATTTGATTATTCATGACTTATGACAATTAAGGTTTCTTAATCATCATACTTTACATACTCTTCACATATAACTTTACTTAGGTATACATGATACATATGATCATATAAATTCTTTTACATTCATATCATTTCTCTTAATAAACTTCTTACAAGTTCATATTATTTTCACATAAGTTTATAACTTATGTTAGCTTAAATGACTTATTACCAACTTAATTGGCTTAAGTTCATTACTTACTCATTCATGTTTCTTAATCCAACTTTTCTTATCATCCTATCATGGTAGAGATAGAAGATAATTGAGAAGAAGTCTTACTCTTTGTTGTCTTGGTAAGTAGCTTGCTTCTTCTTCTTAGCTTATGGAATGACTTATGTGTAGCTTATTCTCTCTAACACTTAAGCACTTTAGATGTGTTGGATTAATTGATCAACCAACAAATGGTTAGCAAAGCTCTTCTATTTATAGACTTTCCAAGGTTAGGGTAGTTTGGTCTTTAAAACATCCCACCTCTTTAAGCCACCTCCTTACTTATTCATTACTTGTCAACACAACACTTATCCTACACTTGGTCATTACTTCAAAGTCTTGGTCAATACTCCTACTTGATCATCACACTTACTTGATCACCACATCACTTGGTCACCACACATTCACCATATTAATATGGTTTTGCCCCATGGGTCTATTAACCCATGGATTCTAGCTTGGGCTTGGATTAATAAATCCTTGGGCCTTATATTAACAAACACTAGTTGGTTCATTAATTAATAGTTGGGCTTCTCTCTTTAATTCACTTGGACTTGTATATAATTATTAACCAATCATCCAAGTCCATTAACATTTCTTAATACATATTGTTGTTGTATTATTTTCGTATTCTAATTCATATAGAATTTATATACGATATTTTATCCTTCATACAAACTCGTATAATACTTTGTATTATACTCGTTTTCATTACTTCGTACAATACCAAGTATCATACCATTATTACTTATTCTTTAAGACTTCGCTTTACTTAACGTTCATAAATTAAGTCCACAAGCGAATTATTACATTTTCCATAACTAGATTTTTATTACCTAATCCATCTTACCTTGTTATTCCATCATTACGTATTTCTCGGAAACTCAAAATTATATCCCGAGCAAATATCGATGAATAGTGTTTTTCGTAAAATTTCTCGGAAAACTTTTATTTGTGTCTTGGAAATCCAAACACTTTAATTCATCCACGTAGCCCAAATACTACGATATTCTAACATCAATAGGTTATACAATGACAACCATCTTGATAACACATGGAATATGATTTTATTATTATTTAATTTAATAAAATCATTTTACAATAAGATCCGAGTTTCTCGGTCGTTATAGAATTTCTTAGTGTTGGATGTGATCTAAGGATCGTCAACCCACTATGGTATGATGTAGTATGACAAAGTTACAAAATGACGGAATCCTCAAACGGACTGTAAATACAGTGCGGTATCATGACGTCATAAAAAGTTTTTTGATGCTTCTTTAGGATATGAGAATATATATATATATATATATATATATATATATATGTGTGTGTATATTTATATTTCGATTGATGTTCGAATTGTTGTAGAAGTCTATGCTATTTGATTCAGCTAGACGATTATTGAAAGATGTTCATGAAATTCAAGCGTTTATTGAAAAGTTATGCCAAACCAAATTATTTTGGTGCGAATTCAGATGTTGAAAAGCTGAGGTGAACAACCCTATAAGGGGACATGTTTTCGGGGATAATGGTTCCGAGCGTAACGCATATAGTCGTTACAAAACATTACGTTGCGGCCCAATGTAGTGGTACAATAGGCTAACCACCTAGTGTACATGAGGAGGGTGTTTTCAGTCTTTGTGATTGTTAAACACTCTGGTTTGTAGTGTGAAAGATTGAGTTGAAGCACTAGTAAACTGAGAATAGAGTTCACGGTCTTGTGACCCCTCAACATGATTCGGAATCTTTTAAATTCATGTTATTCATATCGCTTCCCAATTATTGAGCAATTGTGGAAGATTATTGTTATTCTGAAAGGTGAAAGTAGGAAAGATGAGAAATTAAGCAAAACTTAATAATTTCAAAAAAGAAATGAAATTCGAGAAAATAAGAGAAGTGTGAAACTCTTAGAAAAGGAAGATGTGATGAATATGATGATTTTTAGAAAGATCCTTAGAGAAAAAATTTGGTTGTGAAACCTAATGAATGAATAAAGTATTAATGTAAAATCTATTTTGATAGATTGAATGAATGAAGATTAATAAATAAAATTTTGAGTACGAAATTCATAGAAGAATGGGTGAATGTAATATCCCGAGTATTTATGATAACGATCCTTAGAGAAGGAAATGAATGGGTTAAAGAATATATAATACTCAAAATATAATTGAGTTCAAGTGAAAGTTATGAAATAAAACCTAGAATTTGTTGAGGTAATGAATGTAATAGGAAATATAAAACCTATATTAAGGTAATGTATTGAAGATATTCAACGAAAAATTTTGAAAAGTGATTTTGTGAAAACCGAGTAAGGGAGGTTTCGTTGATTCCGAGGACGGAATCCTTATAAAGGGGGAAGGATGTGACAACCCGATTTTTTTATAATTTATTAAAATAGGAATTTAATAATTTAAATTCTTATTACGAGTTGTTTTGAGTTTGAGTATGTACATGTATGTGCTATATATTTTGAAATATGTGATCTGGTGTGAAGAGAAATATATATTCATATATTGGAAAAGTGAGGTTTAAAGTACCCTGAGTTATTTGTTTAAGCTGTATTTTCGATTCTGGGGACAGAATCTTTGTAAGGAGGGAAGAATGTGACAATCCAAGATTTTAGTAATTGTTATTTAAAATATTTATTAAATAAAATAAATATTTTATTGATGTGGTTATTATTAGTAAATATTTATGACTAGATAATATTCTAAATTAAATTAATTTATAATTTAGAGAGTTGTAATATAACATGAGATGTTATATGGTTGTTTTAATTTAATAATTTAAGATGGTATGATAAGTTATTAAATAAAAATTATAATGAGATTATAATTTTGTGATATTTGTTTAAGTAGAATATTTATTTTAAATATAGTATGTGTAATTAATTTATTTGATTATTATTAGATATGGAAATCCAAATAAATAATATATGATTATAAATTATAAACTAAATTTTTTATTAAAATAAATTAATGGAGTTTAATTTAGTTTTTGCCAAACAAGGTTTAAAATATTAAGTCTTTAATATTTAAAGGGTTTTTGCCAAACAAAGCCTTATGGCTTTTGGATTTTTTAAAATTTTTGAATTTGTAAATAATATAAATAAAATAAATTAAATAATAAGTATAGTATATTTATAATATATACGGTTATTTTTTAACTGATACAACAATAAGTATGCGTATTATTATTAGTATCAGTTTGGTTTTACGCATAACCTTAGTGCTAGGCCTTAGAAAAATTCTGAGAATTCAGAGAGAGCTTGACAGAGAACTTGAGAGATTGAGAGAAAATCTGAGCAACTTCAGTGTTTAACAAAGAGGATTTCCAAGCTATTTGAAGGTATTTCTTAACACCTTGATATATATATATATATATATATGCATATATGGGTTTTTACGGCATAAAATCTCATGTTCTGTGAATCCAAATTGTTGAATTGCTGATATATATAACTGGTAATTGTGAGTATATGTGTTTATGATGATTAGAGTTTGTGTTTAAGCAAGAATTGTATGCTAATTTCGTTTAAAAGTAGAAAAAAATAATAATGACAGTGTATGTTTTCTTATACGTCTTGTGAAAGTACCTATGGTAGTGGTCAATTAGCATGATAAACTGTAAATTGAGTCTTGTTTATGTTAGTTTATTAAAAAACGAAGAAAACATAGTTTGAACGAAGTGATTTGGTGAAGAATTGAAATCACAATGATGAATTTTGTAAAGGAACTCAAAAATTGAGTTTTCATATGAAAAACATGAAATTTGAGAAATTAAAATAGTTAAAAGTGTTGTTAAATTGTTCTATGTTAATGAATATGTTAGCAAACATGTTTATGATAGTTTTATATTTATTGTATATGTTAATTTCACTATTTTGTGGGTGAAATTCGTGTTTGTTATGCTAAAGTCTGCATCGTTCATAGCATCGCCTTCTCTGTCTGTCTGTGCAATTTAGGCAATTTGCTTATGCTGGTAAGGCTAAAAGCTAGAATGTTCTTGTAGCAGTAAGACTAACGTTATATGTGGTATGCAATCGCACGCCATACACTGATATGAAGCAGAGCCTTCTGCTGCTGCTGCAGATTTTGGGGAAGCCTTACCACTTGGTCTAAGGTTATGATTAAGTGTCATACATATAGTAAGAAGGTTAAAACAGAACCATGATATGTAATTGATAAATTCAAAGTTTGAATGATTAGCAAGTGATGAACGTGGTATATTAGAACTTAGTGAACATGATGAATAGTAAACAGGTATTGTGAAGGCTAAAACTTGTAATTTCTAAAATTTGTATGGTAGCTTAAGACTTGTGCTAAAACAACAAGTTTAACTAGAAATGAGTGTTATGTTGGAAAAAGGATGTTAGTACATTGTGTATTGATTAATAAGAAGGGTTATGAGATGTAGAGTAAAGTTTACATTATAGCTACTATGCGTTACTATTTGACTAATAGTTAATGTGAATAATGATATAACTGTGTAGGAATACACGAAGTGCAGATAAGCGATAAGCAGTTAAGTCGTAGTTCATAAACTACGAATCAGGCAAGTCTTTCAGTTCCTATTTGCTATGTGAACTTGATGATTAACTGTTTTAAATCTTTATTATAAATAGCATGATGTGTTATATTTATGTTGAAAGCATGAAACGTTAAAGTCAACTTATGACTATGTTGATTGAGTAAAGCATGCTGATTGAGTAAGAAACTCAATTTTTATACTTGTTATATGAACTATAACATATATGTTATGATAGTCCAATGTTTAAGAGATATATGTCGAGCATGTTATTATATGCTACGTGTTGCATGAAAATTGTTAGATTTTGCTGGGTTGTCGAGCTCAACCTTGCAAATAACCATTTTTGCAGGTCAAGATTTCGAGGTAAAGTTATGTGTTACTTGAAAGACATGAATCAGATGTGATACTTGATGATTTATACACTTTGGTTGTGTTAGTATTATTTGAGCCATGATTAAGGTTCCGAATGATGTATTAATGTTGAATTGTAATATCGTTTCGCGATGTAAACTATTGTAGTATTAAATTGATTCTGAGATATTTAGATTTAAAGGTTGAAGGTTTTGGGAACGAGGATAGTTTGTAATAAAAAATTTTAATTATTTCTCAAATTTCAATGGTTGTATTATCATTTAATGATGTAGAATTAGAGGTTGAATGTATTATTAATGACTGAAATCGAGAATTAAATTGTATGAATTTTGGGGTCGTTACATTAAAACTTGTAAATACGTACCCTAGCAGTGATATACTGCAACTGTGAAATATTGTCGCCCCTTGTATGTTCCTTTAGCATTTTCACCATCGGGTACACCCGAGGATCTGTTGGTGGCGGCAGTCTTTCGTCTTTGCACCCAGCTCTCAGCTCTCCATTGGCCGCACATCTCAGCACAATGGATTGGGTGCACCACCAGGGGCTATGCTCGTGCATGTAATCCTCTCCCTGGCCTGGATGGTTGATCGATGCATTGTGAAGGGCTTTTTGTCGTTCTTTGTTCAAATTGTCTTTGGTGCGGACGGCGCACTTCTGCCAGAATAATGTCTGTATCACTGAAGCCTGCGCATCCTCCCATCTATACCGCTTCTGCAAATAAAACAACAATAATAACATTACTAAACAATTATCCTTAGAATATTATATTATCTCTCATAATTAAAAAAACACACCTGAAATTCAGCCCAAACAACATCCTTGTGGGCGATAGGTGTGCTCGCCCATGTAATCACAGGTGTATGCCAATTCTATAAGCAAAGCTGTGATATACACTTGACGATCTTATTATCTGAAAAATCACTATAATATACAACAATTTACATCAACGATAAATAGATATATTTAAGCAATTTACATCTAAGTTCTATATATCTTGTATAAATGGAATCTAAAATGCTTATATATAAATGATGCGGGACATACGTGTTATTCGGAGGAGGACGAATCTGAATAAGAATTCAATCATCCAGATTAGTAGGGGCCTTGAGCACATGATTAGGCCCCCTACCCAAGTCGCGCTTTTTCTGCGCTACTTCAGAAGCCATCTATATATTACAAATTTCAAGATGTTATTATAAGTTATATAAAATGACAATAATGACAGAAAATTGCATTTAAATAGTAAAGTACATAAACATGACAGTGATATAAAGATGTTGGTATGAGTTATATTTGATTACATGCATATATATATATATATATGAATATAAAATGACAATAATGACAGAAAATTGCATTTAAATAGTTAAGTACATAAACATGACAATGATATAAAAAAACATGCAATGCTAAACATACATGAGAAGTTCAAGTGTCAATGTCTGATTCGGAATCATCTTGTATACGTATTGCAGATTCATAACCATCATCTGCTTCAGATTCTGTGTCAGATTTAGTCAATAACTCTTCCTCCTCAGTATCAATATCATCTGACACAAGTATTGACTCAGGATCTAATTCGTGTGGTTCATCTCCACCATCTAACTGGATTACTTCATTATCGTCCTTTACATTTATTATAGTTTGACTATGAAGCATCTACTCTTGGTAAATCTCCCCATCAACTACTTACTACTACACATTGCGTGCACGGGGTATGAATTACAACTTGCCAATCAGAGGTGGTTACATCCCTTTTCCTAACAGGACTAGGAGTGTAGTATACTTGTACTGTTTGAGTTGGTAAAAAAAATGGTTCGTTGGAGTACGCAAACCTATGGAGGTCAATATCGACGATTCCATGTCTGTCAACACGTACCCCTTTTTCTGAATCAAACCAACGACACTTGAACAAGTTAATATGACCCCCGTACATGCCCTTGTACGAAAACTCTATGATTTCCTCCAACTCCCCATAAAAGGCATGACCAAGCTCATTGTAACAATCTCCTTGGACACACACTCCAGAGTTCGTTGTTCTTTTACCGTGCCCATATGCCTTTGTATGAAATTCACAACCATTTATTTTATAACCATTGCGGCTGACTTGGTCCCTGTCTGGTCCCATAGCTAGGACTTGTACATTAGCCAAAATCGTTGATCCCTCAGTCAAAGCCTACAAAAACTCCATCTTATTAAATGAAGTCATAGTTAATATGGAGTATATATATGTATATGTCGTGCTTAAGAAATTGAACTTACTTTGTCCTTTAGCTAAAGTGCAAATTTTTTATCATGATTGATTTGAATATCTTTATCAATTATGTCGGGATGCTTCACTTTTAACTCGTCATTGTACAATCTATATAATGTTATAAACATTAACATATTGGATTAAATTTTCAAGTTAAGAGATAAATTATCAAGTTTACATGTGTACCTCACAAATTCGTCAATCTCCTCGTAATTGAGAAGAATGTAAGTATGTTCAGCATGTAATTCTTGCTCAGAGAGGAATATGCGCTTCCTTTTTCCATAAGCGCGGCCCGATAGACCAAATACAGAGAGCCGACCATTTAGTTCAACATTTCCCCCCATCATCATGTCTCGATACTCGATTAGCCTTTTTCAAGATTTCGTCCAAAAAATAGTCTAAGAGAAATGTAGATATCTCATCAAAACTGTATGCCTCACATATCGACCCCTCGATATAAGCTCTATTCTTCACCTTCCTCTTAAGGTTTCCCATCACCCTCTCGAAAGGGTATATCCATCTATATTCAACTGGACCCCCAACACGAGCTTCATAGGGAAGATGGATTTGCAAATGCTCCATGGAGTCAAAAAAACCAGGTGGGAATATTTTTTCCAGTTTACACGTGATCTCTATGATGTTCTTCTCAAGTACAGACATGTCCTTCTCATTTAATGTTTTTGAACATAAGTCTTTGAAGAAACGATTAAGATCCGTCAAAATATCCCATATTGGTTTATCAAGCATATCCCAAAATGCTATAGGCATGAGTCTTTCCATGAACACATGTTAGTCATGACTCTTCATCCCTTGTAATTTCCTACCCGTTACACACCTTGCAATGTTTGACGCATATCCATTTGGTAGTTTCAGAGACTTAACCTATGTGCACACATCTTCAACTTGCTTTTTGGACAATGTGTACCTTGCATGCGGTTTGACAATCTTACCATTAGGAGATTCATAAAGTTCTAATCTGGGACGCTTACAAATATCTTTTATGTCCAAACTTGCCTTATCATTATCCTTTGTCTTCCCTGTAACATTCATCACGGTGTTAAACACATTGTCGAACACATTCTTCTCAATATGCATCACATCTAGATTATGACGAATCAAATTTGTAGACCAGTAAGGCAGTTCCCAAATGATACTTCTCCGAACGCAGTTATGAGATTCGCCAAACCTGTAAGACCACGAATTTTACGAAATGAAAGTATTCAATTTTTCTATTTAGTAAATAGTTAAATTGATAAAAGTTTAAAGTTATGGGTGAAATTATTTTTTTCAAAATAAGCAAATGGTTATAAAATATTCATTGTTGTCGGGGAATATTCGTTTGGTCGTGGAATATTCTTGTTATCGGGGAATATTCGTACGACGGCGCAACCATTTGTGGGCCTCCTAACAGAATAACTGTTGGATGAAAAAATTGACAAATTTAAATTTTTATAAATAACGGCGTAATAAATTCTATTATAACATGTTGGAATACGGTGGGTAAAGTAAAGTGTCTCGCATTGTTGTACAAGAATATTACGGATTGCATGCAGTATTTTTGAATTATTGATTCTTTTAAGAAGAATGCTTTACTCAATAATGGTTAAAATAATTATTTATTCAATATTTTATTTATTAATTTAATAATTGTTGCGTTGATATTTTATATTATTGTTGTTTGATAATTGTCACTATCTGATATTTTCCATTACGGATCAATAATTCATATTATTTGAATAATATTATTAGATAGCATTATTAGCAATGTCTAGAAAGTTACATCGATGAGAGGTTTGGTCACCTAATTGCTTGGCGTCGAAGAGAGAAATTCTTATTGGAAAGCCCTCTTTCACAGGAACATCTTGGTCATTAATATTGTGATTTCGTAATATTATTTGTGAATAATTAATTATTGATTTATATGATAAGGAAAATATTCATTTTATGTGGATATAGATAGAAAATTTTTAATGTGACAATTGTTGAAAATTGATATTTTATCTTTTCGATAAAATAATTCATTTAAATATATTATTATATTTTAATAATGGTAATATTTTTACAATGAATGTGTGATATGTGAATAAATGAGGAGGAAGAGTATTTTTGTTATAAAAAATGTTTAATACATGTTTTGTGTGTTGGTGGACCCCCATTTCTTGACTGAAATTTGATTATAACTTGCAAAATCGTCCGTATGTGAATTTCGGTCAATTTATGTTTGGAATTTGGAAAAACTTAAAGCTACAAAGTTGTAGAGAATTAAAATTTTCTATGGAATGGACATAAGATTCTAATTTTTCTGATAAAAGGCTATTTATTATAAATTATTGAAGTTCTGGAATATTGGGTCTGAATTGATTTTGTTACAAAAAATGTTTAAAACATGTTTTTCATGTTGGCGGGCCCCACTTGCATGTGTAAAATTCAGAAATTAGATTTTTCAAGTGTGCGTATGATTTTTTATAAATATTAATATTTTATTAAATTTTCTGCTTTGGTGCATTTTCCTATAAATAGAATGCTTAGGTTATAATTGAAAAACACACCAGAAACATAAGTTTTCTCTCTCTATATTATCGAGCGTATTTTTGTGAGTATTTAGATACTTTGAGAGTTGCTTATTCAGGTCAAGTTTCTCCGAACTTTACATCCAATATTACAATGTAAATATCGCTCTTTTACTACACCAAAATGGTCTCTAACGAAAGAATTTTTGTGAAGGAATTTATTCCTTCACATGATGAGTTGTTTATTTAGAAAAGACAATTGAAGGAAAAAGTATAGTGACAATATAGTTATTAGCGAAGTTAAACATCCTTCACAATTTATATTTTTTTTCTCATTAAAATTGAAGGCGATAGAAAGATTTTTGGAGTCAATTTATGATAAAAATTTGTGAGGAAAAAATTTATTTAGTGAAAATTTTATTACTCACTATATATCATTATTCAGAAGTTTTTTGCGAGGGATAAAATTGATCGCTATCTTGTTCTAAATAATTTGTTTGTGAATTAATTGTGGTGAACATAAATACCTTAAATTTTTTACAATATAAATTTACTTTCAATTTATTCCCAAATCAAAGTATGAAACTCTCTACATTTCTCCATCTCGAATTCTCGATTGCTCCCAATCCCAACTCCCAACTCTCAACCTCGGACTGCTCTGAGCCTCTCCCATCGGCCACCGCTCCTCTCCATCTTGATTGTTCCTCTCTATCTCGTTTCTCAACTGCTCCGATCCCCAGTCTTCTCTTCAGTTCGGAACTTCTGAACTTCGGCTTCTGCTGCGGCGCTGCCTCCAATCTTCAGACTCCAGATTTTTCTTAGGTAATTTTTTTAATTTCCAAACTCATCTTCAGCCTTTCCAACTGTTAATGATAATCTATTAAGCTTCGGCTTGCCTCTCTAGCTCTCTCGAAGCTAGCACTGCTCATCTAGGGCAGTTGAATCGCAAAGCTCCACACGACACGAAATTCGTATTCATCTCTTTGAAATTTCAGGTCTGAAATTTTAGGTAATTATGAAGAGCTTCACAATTTGATGAAAGAAACAGTGATGATTCATAATTTCGAAAGGGCTTTGTGAGGTTCCCAGGGGTCTGGATCGTTTATGTTGGTTTATTTAGGGTTACAGCTGAGGCAAGTTAGGGTGAAGCATTACGCGTCAAAACGGACTAAGTTTATTATGGCTCATGATTTGAGGATTGCTTGTTTTACACTTGCGCAGGACGACCAATTTACAACCAACACCAAGGAGACTTTGGTTCAGATTTTTAATACTTCTGATTGAACGTTGCTGCAAGAGGTAAAAGTCATTGCTTTAGTTGATTTGAACAAGTACCAAATAGTTTGTAATTTAGCTTGAAATGTTTAGAGTGCTATATATTCAATCAAGCTAATGTATGTAGAATCTGAAACTTTTATGTACTATCTCTAAATTGGTTAATTTGTTTGGCTATAAATTGGTAATAGTTTTTTGTAATTATGAAAAAGTCTTTAGTGGGAATTATGGAATTTTGTAATTGGTTAATTTGTTTGGCTTCATCGTCATCATATATCATATATCATTATATATGTATACTATTATTTGAAATCTGTTGTATAATTCATATTTGTGAAATTTATGTGTTTTCTGATCAGATTTTCGTAATTTGTTTGTGATTTCCGTGGTATACATATACTGATATTAATCAATCAGTATTTCACTTGTTTTCCGTGGTATACATTAATACATATATTAATTATGCTTATGATCATCCTCGTCCAATAATGTGACCTCTACTCCAGTCCATTTTTTCTTGGGTATGAGAAATGAATTAAGAAAAATTGAATGTGCTCTGTTTTAGTTGGTTATTATTGGGGGTTTATATAAGTTGGTGGTATTTGAAAATTAAATATGGAGTAGGAGTGAGGTGGGTTAAACCACTATTTTGGTTAATTTTGAATATATAAATCAGTATTTTCGTGGTATACATAATTAATCAATCAGTATTTGAGTATTTCCGTGGTATACATATACGTACTCAAGTGAAATTTTTTTATATATCATTTATTAGAGAGAATTGTTTGTGATTGGAGTAATAAATAATCCAGGTATATAGTCTCTGGTATGAGCAAGGCATCATAATGATCTTGTACTTGGTATTTTTATTTGAGTGGAAAATTATGTAGGCTGGCTACTTGTTTAGTCATAATTCATATTGTCTTGAGATGTATAGATCCTATTTGGAATGGCTTTTCAGAATTAAAAACCAAAATCAATAGATGTTCTTTGGACAAAGAGAAAGGAAAACATTGAGAAAACTATAATTTGAAAATATTTTTTTTTATTATGTTTTTGAAGTAGTAATTAATGAGAATGAGAGAGATAGACACAACCTTATCACTCGAGTGTTCAGCCCTATTATGGTGAATGCACAATTATATGAGTTGGACATGCTTAAAAAAGATCCAAGCAGACAAATAAAACTGAAAACAATGTCCTATATCCTCCTCCTCCTCCTGCCCTAATCATTCCCCAAAATCCGCAACTAACTTTGGCTTAACTAATTCATCAATCAATCAATCAATACAAGTCAAAGTTACTGCTGATCAATAATGATACATAATTGAATCATATATAACCTTAAAAACATAACTAATAAGGAATCATACTAGCTCGATCGATCATAAATATATAACAACCACCCCCATTGGGTAAACAATTACTACAAAATGAAACAAGGAAAATAATGACAAATAATCTGGAACACAAGCCAATCAAATAAAATATGATCACAACAAATCCATGGGAATATTATACACTGCATGCATGCTGTAATATCTCAAGGGCTAGTGGTTGATGGGGGTGGAGATAAGAAAGGAATGGATGGAATAGATGTAGGAATATTGGTGCTTGGAATGGTTGGGAGTGATGCCGGCAAAGGAGGCAATGTCACCTTTGGGATTGTTGGCAAAGTTGGCAGCGTGGGTGGCAAAAGAGTTGTAGGCAGTGGTGGCAAGGCCGCCCCTTTGGGAAGGGTTGGGATTGCGGGTAATGGTGGCAATGCAAGCTTGGGCAAAGATGGAATAGTAGGCAATATTGGTACTGCTGAAGTTTGTAGCAAATGGCGAGCCGCAAGACTCACATTTATGCTTGAGAGTGATAATGCTACCATCAAATATATATTCCTGTTTACTTGAGTACTATTATGTATACCACGGAAATACTCAAATACTCAAATACTGATTGATTAATTATGTATACCACGGAAATACGTATATGTATACCACGGAAATACTCAAATACCACGGAAATCAGTATTTGAGTACGTACGTATATGTATACATAATTAAATTTCTCTCAACTTATCAGACTTGAGTATTAATCAATCAGTATTTGAGTATTTATGTATATATAATTGTTGTCATATAAATCAAATTGGTAAATTTTGTATAGAAACATCTGTTTTGATTATTGGGCATTGGATGTATTCGTTGACAAAGGTCTGATTGTGGATTAGGGACTTTCATATATGCAGGTTATAGCAGAGGCATTAGGGACTTTCATGCTGGTTTTCTCTATATATGGAATCATATCGAGCTCGCAAATAATGGGAAGAGGCCAAGTAGGACTACTTGAGTACGCGATCACAGCATCTTTAGCAGTAATTGTAGTGGTTTTCTCTATAGGAGGCATTTCTGGAGCTCATGTTAACCCTGCTGTCACAATAGCTTTTGCAACTGCTGGTCCATTTCCATGGTCCAAGGTACTACTTATACAACTTCAATATCCAAAACGTTTTGATCTCTCTCAAATTTTGAGCTCTTGGCCTAATGTTTTTTCAAGGTTCCACTTTATATATTGGCACAAATTGTTGGTTCTATTGTGGCAACATATGTGGGAAAGTTGGTGTATGGCATAAAATCAAAACTTATGACAACAAGACCGGTTCAAGGATGGGCTTCAACCTTCTTTGTCGAGCTCATTTTGACCTTCATCATCCTCTTCGTGACGTGTTCATTAATAAATGAAGCTCAAACAGTATGATTCATAAACATTCCCTTCCTACACATTTTATTTATTTTTTTGCCCTATGCTTCAAATACAAAAAAAGAAGAAGGAAATTTTGGTCATTTTCATAAGGAATAACGGATTGTTCATTTCATACTAAATTTGAAATTGAGGCTTCTTAATTTGTTGGTAGGCCCATCGTCTGGACTTGTTGTAGGAGTAGGCATTGGACTTGGAGTATTGATCACTGGGTATGTTCAAAGTTTACTAATTATGGAATTTTTATTCAGAAAACTGTATATGAAAGGATGTGTACATATGATTTTGGGCATTTTTGACAGTGTTTCAATGATCATGCGAGCCGGTATCTGGAGGGTCTATGAATCCAGCAAGATCATTGGGACCTGCAATTGTTTCATGGAAGTTTGATGACTTGTGGATTTATATTGCAGCACCGACCATTGGAGCTCTTGCAGGCGCTCTTTCGTATCGTGTGTTATGTCTTCATTGCAAGGTAAATTGTAGGAGATCTGCTTCTCCTACTACCACACTACTCTTGTAACTGCTCAAATTTTGAGCATTTTTCATGTACTAAAAGTTGATTGTGGTTTGTTTTGATTATTTATGTGAAATCTGTTATGTTTTTTCACTATGATGGCATTGTGGATGATTGGAAAGATTTTGAATGGAGTAGTCGTGCCATACATGTTTCTGCTATTAATCAAACAAAGTGGTAATACAGTACTCCCTTGCTACTTTTACAAACTTCTAGATGAATTCAGTGTCTAAAATCGCCAAGCTAGTCTTATTGATTGTCACACTGTATGGATAATTAGGTGGTTAGCCAAGAGGTTCCTACATCCAGATGTTGTAGCGGTCTATGCTTACATTTTTCTTTGGGATGAAGACCTTGAAGTTGCTAATTTTCATGCTGGGAGGTAAAAACTATGTGCATATGTATGTAGGCACAGGCGCATTTACCCAACATGCTTCATGCATATGATTATACAGCTAGTCTGCACCTTATGGCCTATATATGTATCTTTTATTAAAGAAACAAGAGTTCAGAACACAAAATATTAAACTAGGAAAAATGTATTCATTATTATCTAATTTTGGTTTGAAACAGAGTTATTATGGAGAATTGGCAATACAAGAAAACTGATGTAATTCCCAAAGGTAGCGAATCTATCAAGTATGACTTAAATACCGTATCGATCATTATTTGGGAAAAGAATTGGTGCAAAACTTGGTAATACATGTCGATATTGTCTAACATTTAAGTCGTTGCTGCTGCTTTTCTCAATCTTTATGGCAGTTGATTTTTTTAATTTTATTTTTTCAGTTGGTACTTCATTTTGCAATGTACAGGTTAGTTTGTTCATTCTTTTTTGTTCTTCTTTGAAAGTGGTGAGTTAGTAAAGAAGTTACACTAGTTTACTAGTAAGTGTTCATTTGTATGATGGCTAATTATGTAACCTGCTGTACCATTTGTAACTGTGACTCTTTTATTGATTTATTTATCAGAAATTACCATAATGATGTTAGCTTTTTCCTGGTTTGTGGTGATGGTGTTAAAGTTCTTTTGGTAGGCTTGATTGGCTGCATATTTGTTGTTTCATGTCTCAATATTTCCAAATACATGGTTGATATATTCATATTTAATTTCAAGAAACTTTATTAATCCTTTGTTCATTCCCTTAGCAGCTATTTATTTGTCGTAGTGGTCATTCTCAGGTTTTTGTTTTTCTAAAGTCTATTATTGTTGTGCTTCCTGATGAGCTATTTTCACAAAGCTGTCTTGTAAGTGAGATTCTGAGATATTTTCACAAAGCTGTCTTGTGAGTTCTCTGTACTAGTTTAGGATCATTGTCTGTTGCCAAAAGAGGTTTTTATTTTCTTTTCTTTTTTAATTTAAGTTCATTAGTTTCATCTTTTCTTATTCCTCGTCTTATTGAAATTGAATTTTGGTGTTTCTATTGCAGCATGAAGTTTACATGCTCAACCTTGATTTTCTTGAAGAAAATGATGATGAAGTGGATCTAACATGTCACATTTTATTCCTTCTAGTTCATTGTTATTCTTTCAGTTTTCTTATGTTAGTTAATAAATTTTATAGGTGCTATGGTCCCTTGTGAGACCAAGATACAATAACAAATTTTGTAACTATTGTGACTCGAGTATTATGATCTATTTATATGAGAAGTTTGATTTTATTAGCTCTTTGTGCATTAGCTTATCAATTAGTTTGAAAAAAGTATGACAATATTTATATTTACTTGAAAAATAAATTTAATATTTTTTATAGAGATTAATAATAATAATAATAAATATGAAATTAATGATTTAAAAATTAATTATAATTTTCAATGAATTTTGATTATTTAGCAATTAATTTTTATTTATAAATTTATAATTTGTGAAGGAATTTTTCTCTCACTAATTTGAAGAAAGATTCTTAATTTATAATTAGTGAAAGAAAATATTCTCTCGTTAAATAAATTTGTTCCTCACAATATATTATTTGTGAGGGAATCAAGTTATTCACTAATTTCAAATAGTCCTTCTTAAAATTGAAAGTAGTATATTATAATGCCCAATCGTGTTTGATGATAAAATATACTTTGTAACAATCTTATTCATTTATTAATAAAAGTATTAATTTATTAAAGGTTTTTAATTATCTACGTGATCTTTGTTTTATAATATGTGATAAACCCATAGTTTTAAGCAATGCTTTTAGAATAATGATGATGATCATTCTAATGAGATTTAAATTCTTAGAAAACTTAAAACTAAAATAGTTCCCAATCATTGGATTACTAAATTGGGGATTAGTGAATCCGGATAGATTGGTACTTACGTCGTTGTTTGCTTCATTGGATGAGAATGATTGATCTCATGATCATTTGTGTGGAGACACTAAAAGCAAGTATGTAGGTGCTTATTAGAGAATAAGTTCATTGAACGTGGGCGCATTAAGGAATGCCTAATGGAGTTTTATTTGCTTGTCGATAGGAATTCTCGTAGTGATAGTAAGACAAGTAATCCTTTGACTTGAGATCATCATAGTATCTTATGTATGATGAGTTATACTTTGACTTATTCCTTAAGACCCTTAGGGTATATCAAAGGGTATGCTTGGGTATAATAAGTTATACGTGGAGATAATGTATGATCGATAAAGAATCTACCACTTCTAATAAAAGAAGAAAAATGTCCTATGTGATTCGATAAATGACAACCCAAGTAGTCCTTGGTTAAAGCAGAATGAAATTAGAAAGGAGTTTCTAATTTGCATTATTTGGAGTTGTGCATTTAAGGATCGAAATACATATAATTAAATAAAATAAGACTTGACAGTAATTCCATGTCTTATATTTAATTGGGACATTGTATGGTGGAAGGATTGAATTGTGACAGTAACTATTTCAAAGGTTCTTTAATGATTAATGTTGAAATCTATATTATCCGGAAAGTCGTTAATCATTTAGGAGGCTTATCCCTATTGTAGAATAAATATTATTTATTTAAATAAATTAATTGTTTAATTTATTTATTTAAATAAGATTAGAATTATTCTAATTGATTTATTCACATGGGTTTAATATGGAGAACCTAAAAAAGGATCACACACGTAAAAGGAAGAATAATTATTAAAGAAGTTAATGGCATAATCATAATAATATGTTAAGTATATTTAATTTAATCTATGGTGATAGAATAAATTAAATAGCTTAATATTTATTATTTAATATTTTAGAAATATTAAATATAAATTAATAAAAGGAGTCTTATTAATATTATTACAATTATTATTATTTTAATTTCTAAAAGAGTTTAGGAATTAATTTAATATAAGTACTCTCATTTATTCCTAATAGGATTAGGAGGGAAAATTAGTTAAAGGAGTTTAATTAATTATCCTAATAAGATTAGGAACTTAATTAATTAAAAGAATTTAATTAATTAAATAAAACCCAATTCCTTAATTGTTAAGGTGGGTTGGCCTCATCTATAAATAAGAGAGTCTTATTATGGGTGAGAGGGTTGTTGATTTTTCAACATCTGACGTAATTTCAATTTGTTGGAGAAGTACGCCTTTCTATAGAGATAGAAAACTAGGGTTGAGCCAATACCATCATCTTCAATTTTTATTTTCTTTGGTGGATCACCTCAGAGGCCAAACATATGGGTGATTAACGTTGATCAAAGGAAGGAACAAAACCCGGTAGATTCAAGTTGAGCGAAAGGATTTGGAGGTGAACTTGCACACGAGGAAGCTCAATCTTCAAGGTATGATTTTATTCTTTATCTTTTCGTTTAATTAATAATTATCGCATAAAGGTGATCGGGTATATGGTTTGTAAAATTTTTAAACTACGATTTTACACGTTTAGCACTTTTTATGCAATTTGATTTGCGTTCTTGAATATTACAAACCTAACGATTAGTATCGAGCCAAACCTTTATCACGAATTATTAATTGTTTTAATTTGATATGTATGTTGATATGTGTTTAGAACAATTTAATTGGGCATAATTTAATTATATAAAATTTTTAAAAAAAAAAAAACCGTCGCATTTATTTATTTATTTATTTTTTTAAAGAAAAATGTACGTGCGGTTTTATAAAAAAAAAAAAAAAAAAAAAAAAAAAAAAAATTCGGCAGAACATAATCGGACTTGTTGCATGAAAAGGATAGCACGTTTTTGTTTTTTTTTATTATATATATATATTAGGATATATATATATATATATATATATATATTATATTCTTAATAATTTTAATTTTTAAAATAAAAGTTTATTTTAATTTTAAAATAAAAAGTTTATTTTAATATTAAAATAAAAAAAGAGTTTATTTTAATTTTAAAATTGAATATTATATATATATAATTATTTTAATCTTAAAATAAAAGTTTATTTTAATTTTAAAATAAAAGGTTTATTTTAATCTTAAAATAAAAAGGTTATTTTAATTTTAAAATTAGAATTTCATGCTAACTAATTAGAGTTGGAATTGGATTCCATAATAACTAATTGGAGTTGAAATTGGATTTTATTTTTCCTAAAATAAAGGAGTTTATTTGTGAATAGGAAAGTAAATCCATCTTTTCTTAAATAAAGGAGTTTGTTTAGATATGAAATAAGATTTCATATTATTCAAAATAAAAGAATTTATTTGTGAATAGGAAAGAGAATCCGTGTTTCCTTAAATAAAAGAGTTTATTTAGATATGAAATAAGATTTCATATTATTCAAAATAAAAGAGTTTATTTGTGAATAGGAAATATAATCCGTGTTTCCTTTAATATTTTTTTTTACATGGAATTGGATTCATAATTAATTAAAATAAAAGAGTTTATTTTAATTAGAGATTTTTTTATTATTACATGGAATTGGATTCCATAATTAATTAAAATAAAGGAGTTTATTTTGATTAAAATTTTGATTAAAATAAAATAGTTTATTTTATTCAAAATTGGATAAATTAAAATAAAATAGTTTTATTTTGATTTATATTTGGATTAAAATAAAGGAGTTTATTTTGATTCAAAATTAGATTTTATACTAACTAAATTTGCCCATTAAATGATATCAATATATATATTAAATGTTTATTATTCATAAGATGAATGTTATTTATTGATCGTATGGTGATGTGTATGATAATAAATGGGATTGATTATGGACTATTGACCAATGTGATTGGATTTTATTTTAGTTGGATGCATGAATGTATGAGTTTTATTAAATGGGGTCTGCATGCCTCGTCTTCTCTAATTTTTTCTTAATGTAAATTCTATCTCCTCCTATGTACTTCCCTTCGATGGCGATCAAGGTTTCTATTTATTTTAAATAGTTTTGTAATAGGAATAGTTAGAATTAATTTTGAAAAATTGGAGATCAAGAAGCAAGGAGCTTGAAGACCCGTTTTGTAATGGAGCAGGGTTTAAATGTAATAGTAATATTTAAATATTATTTCTTGCACCCCAAGGGTTTGACCTTTTGGTTCACTTGGTGGCTCTAGTGAACCAAACTAGAATAAAAGTCCATAATCAATCCGGGTAGAATATAGTATTCTATATGTGCATGCTTATACTATATATATATTATATATTATGCAAACATGCTTAGCATGTTCATTAATACGACGCGTATTTTATATATATATGTGCATGCAGCTAAACAAGATGAGACAAATTAATAACAAAACCCTCAAATTTTTTTATATTAAGTCCTAAGCGTTCAAAGATATTTGGAATATCGAACGTCAGCTTTTCTAGCATGATAAAATTAATAGAGTATTAAATATTTAATATGAGTTTGTTGTGTCACCACAAGGCAAGTATTAAGTATTTAAGATGTTAATTTATCACATTTGATGCTTATAAAGAAAATTGAACAATATTGTTTTGTTGTGTCACCACAAGGATGATATTTTTCTTTTTGAATATATGGAGTGCTAGGTCGGACTTAACTTAGATAATTTTGATTCGGATGTGCCACCACTTGATCAAAATAATCTAAGAGGCAAAAGAAAAGGAATTACATAGTTGATGTAATTGACAAAAAGTTGTCTACCTATTTATTTATATATAGTTTGTTGTGTCACCACAAGGCTATATACATTTGAAATGGGATCCTTATTCTCACTAGCAAATCTTTAATTAGATTTTTGCCGAACTATATAAGTGAGGGTAATATAGTTTGAAGAAAATAGTGGGAGATACCAATTTAAAACAAGACCTAATTTATTTTGGTAATTAATAATAGAATGTATGTTAAAATGTTGTTAATTACAAATTCATTTACGTAATTTTACAATGTCTAAAATTACTATCAACGTGAAGCATATTAGATGCTAAATTAACGGTAGAATTAAGCGGATTGGTTAAGGAATTTGAGAATAGTTCTCATAGTGAAAAGCTATCTTATGTCATAATCGCCTATCCTCGCAATGGTTGAAGACAATGCCTCGAGGAAGAGATTGCTACTTTTAGAAAGTGGCAGATGATGATACCTGATTAGCTCGATGCATCATGCTCGCATCCATGAGTAACGAGCTTGACATCAAAGATGAAACTATGGGTGCTGCTCTATTATATTCCCGCACATCAAGTAGTTGATGGTGAGGAAAGTAGGGGTGAAAGATATCGAGATATCTAAGGAGCTCTTCCGATCTAGAATGTCCAATGGCACTATAAATGCATGGATAAAAGTCCTTAACATTATCAATTTGATTGATCAATTAGGACAACGAGTTTTGTCATGGATGGAGAGTTAAGCCATGATTTGATCTTGCACTCACTCCCGGACTCCTTTCATAATTGTTGTGAATTTTTCATATGAACAAGCTAGATATCGACTTATTTGATTTGCTTAAATATATTGAAAAATGTTGAGAGTCACTTTCAACCAAGAAAGATCAAGTCTTCTTGGTAGGGGCCAAAGGATCTTACGAAAAGAAGAATGATTCAAAGAAAGTAAATTGAAAGGCAAAAACAAAGGATAATAAGAACAAAAGCGTATTTACGAATAGCAAAGGAGTTTGCTTCCACTGCAATAAGCACGGACCTTTGGAAAAAAGCTGCGAGAAGCATCTTGCGAGGCTAACCAAAGAAGCTTAGTGAAGTTTTGGTTTACAATCGATTTTTGTTCATGATTGAAATAAATTTTCTTTAAGTCGAGGTTCTACTTGGGTATTGGATACCGACTTTGGTTATCATAAATATAGATTTATGAAGGACCAAGGAGTAGAAAGCTAAACAAATATAAGTAGATCTATGTGTGGAAAATGAAGCAAAGGTTTTGCATTAGCTATAGAAACTTATAGTTTAGCTTTCGCTCTGAGCAAATCTATTAAGTCGATAAGTTGTTATTGTATTCCAGGTTCTTGTTAAAAATATTATTTCCATTTTATTGTTGGACAATGAAAACTTTGGTATTATAATTAAGAACAATTGTTGTTCTATTTATAATAATAATGTTTTGTATAGAACTGGAATATTACTTAATAAATTTTGTATACTTGACTTACATGAAAATAATTTTGCATATTGAATAAATTAGTATAAGAAAAGGAGATGATCATTCAAAGAGTTGAATGTGTGTATTTGCTAAAATACAAGTGTGAATTATTTGAAAGGTTCAAAGAATTCAGAAGTGAAACAAATTGGCAAAGTATTAAGATTCTTTGATTAGATCAAGGGATAAATACTTGTGCAATAAGTTTCTAGATTATCTCAAATAGTTCTCATAATGGACACATCTTGATATGCAATAATTGATTGATGTATCCGATGAAAAAAAATCGTACCTTGTTGGACATGGTGCGGTCCATAATGATTTTACCGACATTCCGGTATCCTTCAGGGTCATGTCCTAGAAATGGTCAGACATATCTACGAAAATGGTAACCTCAAAATCCGACCCCAAGACTCCATAAAAAGTTATGGATGGGGAGGATTCCTAATCTTAAGTATGTTAAGATAAGGGGTTGTCCAACTTATGTGAAAAGGTTTCAAAGGATAAGCTTGGGACAAGATTTTATAAGTGTCGATTTGTGGGACATCCTAAAGTAAGTTTAGGGTATATGTTCTATAATTCTACTTTGCAAAAGGTGTTTGTTACGAAACACGCGCCTTCTAAGATAAAGGTGTTTATCATTGAAGGGCTAGTGGGAGGATAATAGATCTTGAAAAAGTTCAAGAACCACAAAACACTATAAGTCAAATAAGAGGAACACAGTAGATAGACCTATTGTACCTGGCAAACCTAATCGTGAAGTCCGGAATAATGCAGAAGATACCTAGGAGGTATGGATTCATCATAGATGATGATGATGATGAGGTACGCATCATAGAAGATGATGATCCGAGTTACATACGATGAGGTAAGAGTTCTAATGTGTACAAAAGGGTCGATGGGAGCGTCGTGAAATTTCTAGTATTATATGTTGATATACTACGGATAAGGAATGACATACTAATGCTAAAATCGGTAAAGATAAAGTTGTCTAAACATTCCTCCATGAATGATTTGGAAGAGTATCTTAATTGGGGATATAAATCTATATAGATAGATTTAAAAGGATGCTCGACTTAACCCAAGGAGCGTATATTCATTTGATGCTAAAGTCGTTTAGCATGGCAAACTCCAAGAGATGTCTCATGTCGATGAGCTATGGAGTGAATCTCTCTTAATAGTCCCCACAGACTCCTGAAAAGAGAGGTCGCATGAGTGACTATCATGTATGCAATGAAATATCTGAGACCGATGTTGATCGATCATATTCGGAGAAGTTCACTATGAGTCGGTGAAAAACATCTTAAAGTTCTTAACCAAGCACTAAAGATGTGAGCATACATGGTGGGTGCGAATTAAAACTAGAGGGCTTAATGGACTCAAGTTTTTCAGACGGAGACCAAGATGACGAAAATCCACTTTAAGGTAAAGCGTTATCTTGAGCGATTGGTGCGTTGAATTGGAAAGGTTCCAAATAGCAAAGAGTTGTTGGTTTAGTGATAAAGACAAAGTATATAGCTATAAATGAAGGCGCAAGTTGATTGTTTGGATTAAAAGTTCATTCTGAACTAGGAATAGTTCCTAAGTCTCATCTTGGATCTAAACATGTGTTGTGGCACTTTCATTTGATTATTAGAATCATTGAAAGATGGAAAATCACTATAGAGATAGTGGACTCTCATGAACAACATTACATATCCATTAACTAAAGCTTATCCAACGGTGCCAGGATAATCGCCGTCACTTAGAGAAGAAGAGTATGAGTTACCATGACGATTGGCTTTAGTGCAAGTGGGAGATTGAAAGTAGTATGCACACAAGCCAATCATGTTTGATGATAAAGCATATACTTTGTAACAATCTTATTCATTTATTAATAAAAAGTATTAATTTATTAAAGGCTTTTAATTATCTACATGATCTTTGTTTTATAATATGTGATAAACCCATAGTTTTAAGCAATGCTTTTAGAATAATGATGATGATCATTCTAATGAGATCTAAATTCTTAGAAAGCTTAAAACTAAAATAGTTCCCAATCATTGGATTACTAAATTGGGGATTAGTGAATCCGGGATAGATTGGTACATACGTTTGCTTGCTCGTTGGATGAGGATGATTGATCTCATGATCATTTGTGTGGAGACACTAAAGCAAGTATGTAGGTGCTTATTAGAGAATAAGTTCATTTGAGCGTGGCTCGCTAAGGAATACCTAATGGAGTTTTATTTGCTGTCGATAGAAATTCTCAGTAGTGATAGTAGTACAAGTAATCCTTGGACTTGAGATCATCATAGTATCTTATGTATGATGAGTTATACTTTGACTTATTCCTTAAGACCCTTAGGGTATATCAAAGGGTATGCTTGGGTATAATAAGTTATACATGGAGATAATGTATGATCAATAAAGAATCTACCACTTCTAATAAAAGAAGAGAAATGTCCTATGTGATTCGATAAATGACAACCCAGTAGTCCTTGGCCAAGGCAGAATGAAATTAGAAAGGAGTTTCTAATTTGCATTATTTGGAGTTGTGCATTTAAGGATCGAAATACATATAATTAAATAAAATAAGACTTGTGGTAATTCCATGTCTTATATTTAATTGGGACATTGTATGGTGGAAGGATTGAATTGTACGGTAACTATTTACTCAAAGGTTCTTTAATGATTAATGTTGAAATCTATATTATACGGAAAGTCGTTGATCGCTAGGAGGCTTATCCCTATTGTAGAATAAATATTATTTATTTAAATAAATTAATTGTTTAATTTATTTATTTAAATAAGATTAGAATTGTTCTAATTGATTTATTCACTAATAGGTTTAATATGGAGAACCTAAAGGGTCACACCATAAAAGGAAGAATAATTATTTAAGAAGTTAATGGCATAATCATAATAATATGTTAAGTATATTTAATTTAATCTATGGTGATAGAATAAATTAAATAGCTTAATATTTATTATTTAATATTTAAGAAATATTAAATATAAATTAATAAGAGGAGTCTTATTAATATTATTATAATTATTATTATTTTAATTTTTTAAAAGAGTTTAGGAATTAATTTAATATAAGTACTCTCATTTATTCCTAATAGGATTAGGAGGAAAATTAGTTAAAGGAGTTTAATTAATTATCCCTAATAAGATTAGGGAACTTAATTAATTAAAAGAATTTAATTAATTAAATAAAACCCAATTCCTTAATTGTTAAGGTGGGTTGCCCACATCTATAAATAAGAGGAGTCTTATTATGGGTGAGAGGGTTGTTGATTTTTCAACATACGACATAATTCCAATTTGTTGGAGAGTACGCCCTTTCTATAGAGATAGAAAACTAGGGTTGAGCCGATACCCATCTTCTTGAATTTTTATTTTTCCTTGGTGGATCACCTCTAGAGGCCAAACATATGGGTGGCTAACGTTGATCAAAGGAAGGAACAAACCCCGGTAGATTCAAGTTGAGAACGAAAAGGATTTGGAGGTGAACTTGTACACGAGGAAGCTCGATCTTCAAGGGTATGATTTTATTCTTTATCTTTTCGTTTAATTAATAATTATGCATAAAGGGTGATCCGGGTATATGGTTTGTAAAATTTTTAAACTCTGATTTTACACGTTTCCGCACTTTTTATGCAATTTGATTGCGTTCTTGAATATTACAAACCTAACAAAAATATTATTTGTGAAGGAAACCAATCTTTCACTAAATAACAATATTCCATTACTAAATACAATTTGTGAATAAAAAAGTTATTCACAATATATCCTTCACAAAAAACATTTAGTTACTACTTAGCAAAGGATACCTAATTGCGAGGAGGTCTAATGCGAGCACTCGTGTGAAGGAAATATTTCTTCGCAATAAATCACTTGTGAGTGATATAGCGCTTCTAGTGAAGGATTTGTCCTTTACTAAAGGCCATTTTTGGTGGTGTTTGAGGTAAGAGATTGTAAGGGTTATTATGTTTTTCAGTTTCGTAGTTTTTCTTACCCTCAAAAATTCTGGAAAAATTCAAAATGATAATTTGATGAGTTTTTTGGATTGTGTCCAAAAATAGCGATTTTTGGATGTATAGATTAGGAGTTATGAATTTTATTGGAAAAGACTATTTTAAAAGTAAACCCTTATAACTCCTTGTGGCTAACTCCAAAATTGGTGAACTTTTTATTGGGAGTACAAGTATATAAAGAAGTATACTCTGTAAATTTCGGAATTTTTGGACAAAAGTACAGTTTATGATAAATGTCTAAATATTCGGCAGTTTTGGCCATATGAAAAAATAGTGAATGAATTTTAAAAATTCTGAGAAAAATATATGTTCAATATGGGACTATATTCTGCTAAATCCCAGAAAAGAAAAAGTTTTGGGACTAATTTGGTATTTTTCATAAAAATAGACTAGTTATGAATAAATGAATTAAATATGTTATGTGAAATAAAAAAAATTGGAAAATAGGATTTTATGGCTTGAGAATCTTATATAAGGTATATGCAGATTTTTTATTAGAGTTTTGGTTATTGGTGATGAAATCTTATGAGTTTGGCATTTTAGGATGATTAAATGTATTAATTAGTAAAGTGTAAACAATTAAAATAAATTGTTTATAAATTTAAGAAATGATTAAAATATTATGGTAATATTAATAATATTAGATTATGAGATTATTAAGTGATTTATAACATTTGGATTAAAGTTGTTATGAAGTCATTGATTTAAAATATTATTTTATGATTAATAATATTAGTAAATGAATTTAATGTTATTATATAATGAATAATATTAAATGGAGTATAATGATTAATGTTATTATCTTCGTTAAATATTCGTTGAAATATTATTTTCTATTCAAATCATTTTGATATAATATTATTATTAAATTTTACTTTACAAAGCAATATCATGTCGACAATTTGGACGTTATTGATTTACGGATAAATTAAATTATAAATCATTAAAAATTTATCCTTGAACTTGTTTTATCAATTCTTATATCATCATCATCATCCTCATGTTTATATTACATTGAAAGTCATCTGCTACCTGTAGTGCATAGATGGACTTGGTATGATTATGACCGAGGATTATTCGGTATAATCATGGGTAGTAATGTTACAAATGATGTGGTAAAAGTTCTCATTGGGCCCGTAGTGCATTGATGGATGGATTTTTGGTATGATTATGGCCATAGATTCTCTTGACAAGGTGCAAAGATGAATTATTTTATGGCATGATCATCATGGTAGTTGATGAAAACACGATTATCTTTGGCCCGTAGTGCATGGATAATTCGTGGTTGTGATACTAAAGAATATCCTTGGCCCGTAGTGCAGGGATGATTCGCTGATGTGGATTAATTATTTAGTTGAGTCTCAGCGATGAAATATTAATTCATGGATGTGATAATAATGAATATCATTGGCCGTAGTGCATGGATAATTCATGGATGTGATACTAACGAATATCCTTGGCCTGTAGTGCATGGAAAATTCGGTGATGTGGATTATTTATTGTGCTGAGTCTCAGCGATAAAATATTGATAATAAACTTTTAATTCGTAGAAGATAGTAGATATCATGCTCTACTTGACTAAACTAAAATACAGTTGCATGTCTTTGGCCTGTAGTGCAAAGAAGAACTGTTAATGAATATCTTTGGGCCCGTAATGCAAAGATGAATTTATTAGTGTAAGTATGAACATGAATTGTGATTTGGTATAACCATAATCTTTGATGTTTCAGGTAAAGACAGGTGATGAAAATTATCTTCGTCCTGGGTGCGAAGAGGAATTTAGAACCATAATTATGATTATGAGTTATTCACATGATTTTGGTCAGGAACTGTTAATTGATGTTATAGGGATAAAACGTTGTTGGTGAACTTTTAACATGGAGAAGATAATAGACTTTATGGTCTATTTGACTCTTCTAATGGATTGCTCGTTCCGCTGCAACTATGGTTGAAAAGTTTTATCATCTACCATATGTTCTAAATCTCTGATTTATTACTGACGAAGACTATTGATAATTTATTTATCTTTAGTCATGATATTCTTTACTTGGCTAGTTGTGCTAACCCTTTTGCTTCACAATTCTTTTTAGGTAATAAAAGTGTAGCTGGGTTGAGCGGGGATAACAGGGGAATAGAACGGTGGTCTCTAGCTGTGGAGATTCTCCCTAAATAGTATAGAAAAGTGTGTTGTATTTTATACATCATTTAGAAGTTATATTTGGTGAATCAAATAGGGTGAGGCAAACCCAACGTTGGAAGGGTGTTTTGACAGTATCATACAAGATGTCTAATGACATACAACCTCGTGTTATCATAAGATAGGGTTTTGCACATCCACTTGCTGAGTATATCTACGAGCACTACCTATATAATCTTGGAGTTTGGTTGAAGTATAGTTCTCAATTAGAGATAGTGGAGATAATTATATGTCAAGAGAAAACTCACCATTGGAAAGAATATGATAGTAATCTTCTCATTTTTCTTTGGGGTCTATTGGGTCAACCAAGGATAATTCTCCAGTCTTATGATATCAATTATAACCTAGACGCATGGCCTCCCATATACGAATGTTTCCTTGAGCACTTCCCAAAGATTTTAATTTCTAAAACAGTTATTGACTGTACCTTTATGTAAGGTGCCATTGTGACGGGCTATCCAAGGTTGGGACATGAGTCACAGTTGGTATACATTTGTATCAAAACTCACAATATTTGTATTGTTGTATTTTGCCGACAATTGTGATAATGAAGTTGTAGTTATTTCCTGTACCATGTATTTGGCGACTCAGAATAGGTTGGGTGAATTGGACCTATTTTGGGGGCGTCACAAATCCCATTGATTATGTTTGTGGCATCAATCATATCCTTTAACCCAGTAGCAATAGCAGCAGAGATGGCTCCGGGGGAGTCAATGATGTCACTTTTTATGTCAGTGTTGGATAGAAACATCCATTACTGTCAGGAGGTTAAGGAGCTAAAAGCAGAGCTCCAAGCTGTCTTAGAGGATAAGATGTGTAAGACCCCAACTTTTATGAATAAAGATTAATTTCTCTCAAAATATATTTTTGAATATTATGGTGTGGATATAATATAATGTTTTAGTTGTGGTTAATTTTTACAAATTTTGCAAAGTAAGCAAGTGGTTATATAATATTCGATTGGTGGGGAATATTCGTTTTAACAGGAATAATAAATGCGACGATGGCACAATCATTGGTGGACCCCTAGCGGAAGTATTATTGTAGTAAGAAAATGACGTAATTATCTTTTTATAAAAATAACGGTAGGAAGTGTTACTGTTAAAAGCGTTGAACTACCCTAGTAGTAAAAGTACGATAATCTGGCGTGGTTGCATAAGAGTAGACATGGTATTGGTTATTGATGCTTACATGAGAAGTCACTCAGTAATACTCAATTATTGCTACAGTAATGGCTGCATCATATCTCTCATATTATTGATTCGATTATTGTCACAGTATCATCTGCATAACATGTTATATTATTAAATCAATAATTGAGACGACAAAGTTATTCATATTATTAAATTGCAATATTTACAATGTCTAGAAGTTCTGTCAAGGAGATGTTTGGTCCCCTAATTGCGCGTCAATAGGGAGAAATCCTTATTGGAAAGCCCCCTCTTTCCTGGGAATGACCTGGTTGTTAAATATTGTGAGTTATAATATTAGTGATGAATAAGTTCGTGTTGATTAAAGATGAATTTTATAGTTCTATTGTGTTGAAATTATTTGGGTCTAGAGGTTATATTGTTCAATCGGGTATTTGGGGCACTTTTCGTGTCAGAGTTACTATTTACGAGTTACTATTTACGAGTTACTATTCACGAGTTACTATTCACAAGTTACTATTCACGAGTTACTATTCACGGGATACTATTCACCCGAAAAATATAATTCTTTTCGGTCCAAATCATTTTTGGGTATAATATTATTTCATGAGGAGATGTGATGATTTTTCAGACCGTTGGTTGAAGTTATAATAGTAAATAAATATGGATCGTTGGTTGAAGATATAATAGTAAATCAATATGGACCGCTGGTGAAAAGTTATAATAGTAAATCAATATGGATTGCTGGTTTAAAGTTTTAATAGTAAATCAGTATGGATCGTTGCTTTAAGTTTTAATAGTAAATCAATATGAACCGTCCGTTTAAAAGTAAATTAATCTGGACCGTTCATGAATTAGTTACTATTCAGTCCATTATCCTATAAATAGAAGCTCATTCCTTCATTATTTCTTACGAATTCACTGAAACTCTAGAGAGAGAAACTATAGAGAGAAAGAAGAAAAGTATTCTGCCACTTCACTACTCCAATATCCAGTTTCTTCTAAGGTAAGGGGTATTATTTCTTTCGTATTCATGAAGAAAACTTCTGTTATTCCATTCTTTATTATTATGTTGGAATAACCTGTATATGCGAAGTACCGCATACATGGTGAAATTCTTTTGTTATTCCATTCTTATTATTCTGTTAGAATAACCTGTTTATGCGAAGTACCGCATACATGGTGAAATTTTCTAATATTCTGTTCTTTATTATTCTGTCGTAATATCACATGCATGCGTTTACACTTGGGACTGGTTTCGATTATTTATTATTACGCCGGAATATCACATGCGTGCATTTACGCGGACTGGTTCCATTATTTATTATTACATTAGAATATCGTATGCAGACGTTTATGCGGACTGGTTTCATTATTTATTATTACATTGGGAATAACACATGCATGCGATCTATCGCATTGCGCATGGTGAATCATTCGTTATTCCATTCTTTATTATTCATTAGAATAACACATACATGTGGATTACCACATGTATGGTGAATGATCCTTTGTATTCATTCCTTATTAAATTGTGGAAATGATCATATCGTGGATTACCGCATGGCGGGTGAAGATCCATTTGCAGTTTCATATATTCTATTATACTCAGTTGGTTAAAGTTTTGGCTTCTATACTCCATGAAATTAGTAGAATATCCGGATATTTGCGCTTCATCCAAATATCTTTTCATGGAAATATTCTTACGAGCATTCTTGAATTTTACTCCTAAAGCAAAGTATCATGTTGACAATTTGGACACTATTAAGTTCAGGATAAATTAACTTATTAATCTTTAAAATTTATTCTTGAACTTGTTTTATTGAATTATTGTGTCATTGTCATCATCCTTATTCTTATATTGTAATTAAAGTCATCTTTGGCTTACGTGCATAAATGGACGTAGCATGATTATGACCAGGGATCATTCGGTATAATCATGACCTGTAATGTTATAAATGATGTGGTAAAAGTCCTCAGTGGCCTATAATGCACTGATTGTAAGACCCCAACTTTTATAAATAAAGATGAATTTTTCTATAAATATTATTTTTGAATATTATGGAATAAATTTGATATAATGTTATAGTTGTGGGTAGTATTTATAAATTTTGCAAAGTATGCAAGTTGTTATAAAATATTTGTTTGGTCTGGGAATATTCTTTTGTTGGGAATATTCGCATAACTACTCAATCATTGATGGACCCCATAATAGAATTATTGTCGGATTGAGAAAAGCGACAAAAATATTTTATAAAAATAATGGCGGAGGTGTTACAGATTAAAGCTGTTGAACTACCGGTGGTAAAAAAATACGAGAATCTGGCGTGGTTGCATAGTAGCACGCGGTATTGATTATTGATGCTTACGTGAGAAGTCACTCACTATGCTTAATTATTACTACGAGAATTGTCGCATCATATCTCTTATATTATTGATTCAATTATTGTCACAAAGATTATCATCGTATAATATGTTATAGTATTAAATCAATAATTGAGACGATAAGTTATAAATGATTAATAATTGTTGAAAGATTAAATATGTGTTGATTAAAATAAAATGATTTGTGGTAAGTTTGATTATTTTATGGGGGCTCATATGTCATCATGTAAGAGTCTCTTCGTCGATAGTAATTACCTTTATGAATAGTAATTACCTTCGTCAATAGTATTTACCTTAAATCAATAGTAATTACCTTTGTTAATAGTAATTACCCTTGTGAATAGTAATTACCTTCGTTAATAGTAATTACCACTTGTGAATAGTAATTACCTTCGTCGATAGTAATTACCTTTACCAGACGTCGAACCACTTGTCGTTTCACATTCTGAAGCGTCAAACCACTTTTCTTTTCACATCATCGATCGTCGAGCCACTTGCCTTTTCACGGCGGCGGTGCTAAGCTAGAAATCTTCTATAAATAGAGGCCTAGTGCTTCATTATTTTCACGAATTCATTCAAGCTATAGAGAGAGAAAGTATAGAGAGAATAAAGAGAAGAAGAAGAGTATTTTGTTACTACATCTGCTGCGATATTCAATCTCCTACCAAAAGTAAGGGTGTTATTCTTTCTTATTCATGAAGAGAAATGTTGTTATTCACCGCTTATTATTACATTGGAACATCCCTTTTGTGTGTTTTACAGGACTGGTTTAAAAGTCTTTATTATACATTGGAACATCCACCTACATGTGTTTTACAAGAACACTGGTTTCGTCTTTATTATTCTCATTGGAACATCACTCATGCATGTGTTTTTTACAGGACTGGTTAAAATCTTTATCATTCATTGGAATATCCTATCTCGTGTGTGTTTTACACCGGATCTGGTTCCATCTTTATTATTCTGTTGGAACATCACGCGGTGTGAATTTCACCGACTGGTTCCGTTATTTATTATTACATTGGAATAACACTCTTTTGCAGTGCGATCTATCGCATGCATGGTGATTTCTTTTGTTATTCCATTCTTCATTATACTCGGTTGGTTAAAACTTTGACTTCTATACTCCATGAAATTAGTGGAATATCCTTGATATTTGCGCTTCATCCGAAGATCCTTTTATGGAAATATTCTTCTCAGTATTCTTGAATTTTACTCTACAAAACAAGATCATGTTGATAATTTGGACGTTAATAATTCTGGATAAAATAATTCTTGAACTTGTTTTATTGAATTCTTATATCATTGTCATCATCCTCATGTTTATATTATGTTGAAAGTCATCTGTGGCTTTGTAGTGCATAGATGGACTTGGTATGATTATGACCGAGAGACTATTCGATTGTAATCATGAGTAGTAATGTTACAAATGATGTGATAAAAATCCTCGATGGTAGTAGTGCATTGATGGACGATTGTTGGCATGATCATGACCATTAATGAATACACAAATATTCTTGGCCCGTAGTGCATGAATAATTATGGTCGTGATCTTAAAGAATATCCTTGGTAGTAGTGCGAGGGGTGATTCGATGATGTGGAATATTTATTAAAAGTTGAGTCTCAAACTATAACGATGATGAAAAATCCTTTTAAATCATAAAAGATAGTAGACTTTATTTTCTACTTGACTCTTTTAATGGATCAGATATTCAGCCGCAGATTAAAGCGGGTTGTCTATTGTATTTTATCGGTTTAACATTGTTGAAGACTATTTATAATTTATTTCGCATTATCTTAGTCATAATATTTCATTGGGCTAGTTGAGCTCACCCTTTCTTTCCTTTGTTATCTTGAAATGAGAATATAAATTTGGGACGAGTCTGGGAAACGCAGTGATGGTCACGAAGATAGCATTAGTAGTCCTCACTATTATTCGTGAAATAGTGTGATAATAATTGTAATGAGGACTCCTTTTTGAGTTTGTATAATATCTAGTAGAGCGATATTTGTATTTAAACTCACGATTTATGTCGTATTGTACCACGGCGGTTATGTTAGTAAGTTGTATTTAAATTACATACCATGTAAGTGGCGACCCAAGATGGGTGATGTATACCTAATTTTGGGGCGTCACGGTTGGTATCGAGCTTGGGATATGATCCCTGGCTAAGATGTGAGAATAGTACTAGAGGGGAGAGGCGGGGAATACCTTCGCTAGTATGACCTACCTAAGTTTATGTGCTATTTTATTGGTTAGTCGGGAAGATAGGGATAATTTGTTACATGTCAATTAACCTTTTGTTTTGTGGCGTGATGTCGAAAATGACATCGAGAATGTTGAGAATAGCAATGGGAGCTTGAGCGATCGTTGATTCACCACATATCAATAATCGGGATAATGTGCATCAGGAAGGCGACAATCCTCATGCAAACAACAACACTGACCAAATGATGAATGATCAAATGTTCGAGAGGCTTTATGAAATTTATGCAACAAAGAAAGAGAGAAGCGACTCTGTCCAAAAGCGTAGGTGGAAACACGGAAAACTCTCGGGCGGTCACCGCTAAACAATTCAAGGAGCTGGGACCACCGGAGTTTAAGGGAAGCAAAACCACTTGGCGGAAGCATGGATAAAGCAGATTACCAAGATATTTGATGTCTTGGGATGCTCCGAGGAGCAAAAGGTTCCTTTCTATAGCCTTTATGTTCAAGGCGGAGAGGCTGATTCTTGGAGTGGGAATCGGTAGAAGCGTACTCAACTTCTTTGTCTTGAAGATATCTTGGGAGAAGTTCGAGGAGTCATTCAACGACAAATACTTTCACGAAAGTATTAGCCACATGAAGGAGGTGGAGTTTATCAAGTTGGAACAAAACAATATGAGTAATGTCGCAATACGAGGCAAAATTTACGGAGTTATCACGGTTTCGTCCCACTTGGTGGATAATGAAGAGAGAATGGCGCGAATGTTTTTAAGAGATTTGAAGTCGGGAGATCGTCAACATCTTATTTCTCATAAAGCGTGTTTGTATTGAGATGTTGTAAATAGGGCTCGATTAGTGGAGCGCGATAATGAGTCAATATAACTAAAAGAGAAGCGGTAAGCAAAATTATAATTCCGGAGAGTAGTCATCGAAGCGGTGACAACAAGCGTGGAGGGGAATCAACGGGCGGATATGGTAACCACGCCGGTGGTAATCGAGGGCTAAAACAATAAGAATGGACATTTCAAGAAAAGGAGATTCAACAATGATGGAAAGACGTCAAGACCAAAGACCCGTTGTTAAGGAAGGAGAAAGACCACCTATCATATGCTTCAAATGCGGAGGAGAGGACACATCATCAAAGCTGCGCCATGCCATCCAAAGCGTGTTATAATTGTGGAAGAAGGTCACTTAGCTCGATTTTGTCGTTTCATCAGAAGACAAATTTAGCTAGGATGGAGGCACCAAAGTAGTCACGAAAATTCAAAAGCCGGTAGTAGTGCTGAGGAGGCGTTTGTTGTGACCTCCGGAGAGAGCAAGGAACCCGAATGAGGTCGTCACGGGTAAGCTTATCATAAACTCTAATGAAGTCTATACTTTATTTGATACCGGTTCTACCCATTCTTTTATTTCTCCTACTTGCGCTCATCGATTAAATTTGACTCCGGAGAAATTAGACTTTGACTTATCTCGTGGAAACTCCGTTGGGAGAAACCTTCATTACATCCCTTTGTTTATAAGTCTTGTTTGGTTCAAATCGGTACCCTCACATTACTGTCGATCTTATTTCATTAAAAATACTTGCATTTGGCGTGATTCTAGGGATTGATTGGTTAACTACTTATCATGCAAAAATTGATTGTTTTCGTAAGGTTGTTAGCTTTCATATTCCTAATCAACCTATTATGCGAATTCAAACGACCAAACCATTAAAATCAATCACGGTCATCTCAAGCCATAAAGCTATTCGTTTATTGAAAAGCGGATGTCAAGCTTTCTTAGCTCATGTCACGATTTAAACAAAAATAAATCGGTTTTGAACGATATTTCTATTGTTAATAAATTTCCGACGTATTCCCAGAAGAACTTCTGGCCTACCCCGAAGGCGTGAAATTGAATTTTGTATCGACCTTGAACCCCAGACAAAACCTATTTCCAAAGCCCCATATCGAATGGCTCTATTGAACTTGAGGAGTTAAAGACCTAACTCGCAGGAATTGTTAGACATTGGCTTTATTCGTCCCGGTACTTCTCCTTGGGGTGCTCTGTTTCTATTCGTGAAGAAGAAAGATGGGAGTATGCGACTTTGTATTGATTATCGGGAGTTGAATCATGTCACCATCAAAATAGGTATCCATTACCACGTATTGATGACTTGTTTGACCGATTGCAAGGAGCCAAATTCTTTTCAAAGATTGATCTTCGTTAGGATATCACCAATTGAAGATTAGAACCGTGACATTCCAAAGACGGCTTTCGGAACTCGAGACGGGCATTATGAATTCCTAGTCATGTCCTTTGGATTGACTAATGCTCCTAACGCCTTCATGGATATGATGAACCGAGTATTCAAGGAATATTTGGATCACTTTGTGGTCGTCTTTATTAATGACATCCTTATTTATTCCAAAAGCCGTGAAGATCATGAAAGCAACACTTGAGGTCGACACTCAAAAGCTTCGTGAATATAAGCTTTATGCCAAGTTGAAGAAATGTGAGTTCGGCTTGAAGAAGTAGCATTCCTTGGGCACGTGGTATCAAGTCATGGAATATCATTGACCCAAGCCAAAGATTGAAGCTATTCAAAGTCGGGAACAACCTAAATCAATGATCAAGTACGTAGCTTTCTTGGTTTAATTTGGTTATTATCGGAGATTCGTGGAAGGATTTTCTCGAATCGCTACTCCATTGACTCGGTGACTCGAGAAAGATACAAAGTTCGGTTGGAGCGAAGAATGTGAGAAGAGTTTTCAAGAACTCAGAGAGGAGACTTATTTCAAAGACTGTTCGACAATACCATCGGCCCGGAGGATTTGTCATCTACGGTGATGCTTGAGCAAAGGGTTGGGATGTGTTCTTATGCAACATGGAAAAGTTATAGCTTTATGCCTCGCGACAACTCAAAGAATATGAGAGGAATTATCCTACTCATGATCTAGTTAGCATTTGTTATCTTTGCACTTAAAATTTGGAGGCATTACTTGTATGGGGAGAAAGTGGAGATCTTCTGGATCATAAAAGCCTCAAATATTTCTTCACTCAAAAGGAACTCAACATGCGACAACGACGTTGGCTTGAAGCTGTTGAAAGATTATGATCATACCATCCAATACCATCCGGAAAAACAAAGCGTGGTAGGCGGACGCATTGAGTAGAAAATCATATGCAAGCACGAAAGCGATATTTTCAACGCAAAGGCCCATTTTGTGTGACTTACAAAGGATGGAGATAGAGTTAAAGACTCCAGGGACGCATGTGATGATAGCGAGTATACGAGTAGAACCGACTTTAATCGATAAAGTTAAAGTTGCTCAAGCTACAAACCTAGAGCTGATGCGTATGAGGAAGAAAGTGCAAGAAGGTGCTATGCCGGAAGCAAGAATCGATGAAGAAGGAATACTTCGAGTCAACTCCAGACTTTGTGTTCCTAACGACCCTAATTTAAAGTATAATATCATGATGGAGGCGCACAACACACCATTTGCAATCCATCTCGGGAGGACCAAAATGTATCATGATATTTCGCCATACATTTTGGTGGAGCAATATGAAGAGAGAGATATATTTGTTTATCTCAAGGTGTCTAACTTGTCAACGAAAGTTAAAGCGGAGCATCAAGTACCAAAAGGTCCATTGCAACCACTTGAAATTCTAGAATGGAAGTGGGAGCACATTACCATGGATTTTCATTCTACGGTCTTCCTAAGGTTTCTCAAGGCATTGATGCGATTTGGGTCATTGTTGATAGATTGACCAAAATGCTCATTTTTTACCGATACGAGAAACTTATACACTTGAACGTCTTGCTCAGTATGTACATAAACGAGATTGTAAGATCGCATGGTATGCCAGTATCCATAGTTTCGATCGAGACCCAAGATTCACTTCACAATTTTGGGTTAGTTTGCAAAAAGCTATGGGCACAGACTTACGATTTAGCTTCTAAGATATCATCCTCGAGACGGATGGACAATCGGAGAGGACTATTCAAACTCTTGAAGATCTATTAAGACTCTGTGTCCTTGATTTCAAGGGAGTTAGGACAAGTTCTTACCATTGGTGGAGTTTTTCTACAACAACAGGTTATCAAGCAAGTATTGGCATGGCTCCATTCAAGCGTTGTATGGAAGAAAGTGTGTCGTTCTCGGTATCTTTGGGATGAGGTGGGTGAAGCAACGTTGTTGGGACCGGAGTTGAATACGTATGACTACTAAAAAGATTCAAACGATCCGACAATGTATAAAAACCTCACAAAATCGACAAAAAGAGTTATGCCGATCTTCATCGAAAGGACGTGGAATTCGATATAGGAGATCATGTGTTGTTAAGAGTTGCTCCATGGAAAGGAGTTACAAGATTTGGAAGAGAGGAAAACTTAATCCTCGATTCATTGGTCCATTTTAATCCTCGATCGAGTAGGAACCGTGGCCTATAGACTCGCTTTCTGCCAAATATGTCTCGTGTTCATAACGCGTTTTTCACATATCCATGTTACGTAAATATGTGAAAGACCCGAACCACATTATTGAGTTAGAAGCAGGACAAAATAGCGGAAGATTTGGACGTATGAAGAGGTTCCTGTTCAAATCTTGGATAAGAAGGAACATATTCTACGCTCAAGGTTATACCTCAAGTCAAAGTTTTGTGGAGGAACCACGATGTTGAGGAAATGACTTGGGAGTTAGAATCTGAAATGAAATCAAGGTATCCTTACCTCTTCGACATACAGTCATCGTACCCTAATTTCGAGGGCGAAATTTCATAAGAAGGGGAGGTTGTAAGACCCCAACTTTTATAAATAAAGATGAATTTTTCTATAAATATTATTTTTGAATATTATGGAATAAATTTGATATAATGTTATAGTTGTGGGTAGTATTTATAAATTTTGCAAAGTATGCAAGTTGTTATAAAATATTCGTTTGCCTGGGAATATTCTTTTGTTAGGGAATATTCGCACAACGACTCAATCATTGATGGACCCCACAATGTAATTATTGCCGGATCGAGAAAGCGACAAAAATATTTTATAAAAATAACTACGGAGGTGTTACCGTTAAAGCTGTTGAACTACCCGGTGGTAAAAAGTACAATAATACTGGCGTGGTTGCATAGTAGACACTGCGGTATTGATTATTGATGCTTACGTGAGAAGTCACTCACCTATGCTTAATTATTACTCTGATAAATTTGCGCATCATATCTCTTATATTATTGATTCAATTATTGTCACAAAGATCATCATCGTATAATATGTTATAGTATTAAATCAATAATTGAGACGATAAGTTATAAATGATTAATAATTGTTGAAAGATTAAATATGTGTTGATTAAAAATAAAATGATTTGTGGTAAGTTTGATTATTTTATGGGGGCTCATATGTCATCATCTAAGAGTCTCTTAAATCGATAGTAATTACCTTTGTGAATAGTAATTACCTTCGTCATATAGTATTTACCTTCATCGATAGTAATTACCTTCGTTAATAGTAATTACCCTTGTGAATAGTAATTACCTTCGTTAATAGTAATTACCCTTATGAATAGTAATTACCTTAAATCAATAGTAATTACCTTTACCAGACGTCGAACCACTTGTCGTTTCACATTCTGAGCGCCAAACCACTTTTCTTTTCACATCATCATCGTCGAGCCACTTGCCTTTTTACACGGCGGTGCTAAGCTAGAAATCTTCTATAAATAGAGGCCTAGTGCTTCATTATTTTTCACGAATTCATTCAAGCTATAGAGAGAGAAAGTATATAGAGAATAAGAGAAAGAAGAAGAGTATTTTTTTGTTACTACTAATCTTTGCGAGATTCAATCTCCTACCAAAAGTAAGGGTGTTATTCTTTCTTATTCATGAAGAGAAGCTGTTGTTATTCCACCGCTTATTATTCATTTGGAACATCCCTGTCTGTGTTTTACAGGACTAGGACTGGTTAAAATCTTTTATTATTCTCATTGGAACATCACATGTCATGTGTTTTACAGGACTGGTTAAAATCTTTATTATTACATTGGAACATCACATCGTGTGTTTTACATCGGACTGGTTCCGTCTTTATTATTCTCGTTGAAACATCTTTGTCTCATGTGTTTTACAGGACTGGTTAAAATCTTTATCATTCATTTGGAATATCCTATCGTGTGTTTTACACCGGATCCGGTTCCATCTTTATTATTACATGTTGGAACATCCGCTTGGTGTGAATTTCACGACGACTGGTTCCGTTATTTATTATACATTGGAATAACTTTCCGCTGTGCTTGGTCTATCGCATGCATGGTGATTTCTTTTGTTATTCCATTCTTCATTATACTCAGTTGGTTAAAACTTTGACTTCTTTACTCCATGAAATTAGTGGAATATCCTTGATATTTGCGCTTCATCCAGTATCCTTTTATGGAAATATTCTTCTCAAAGTATTCTTGAATTTTACTCTACACAAGCGAAAGATATTGATAATTTGGGACGTTAATAATTCCTAGATAAAATAATTCTTGAACTTGTTTTATTGAATTCTTATATCATTGTCATCATCCTCATGTTTATATTATGTTGAAAGTCATCGTGTATTCAGTAGTGCATAGATGGACTTGGTATGATTATGACCGAGAGACTATTCTCGGTGTAATCATGGTAGTAATGTTACAAATGATGTGATAAAAATCCTCGAAGGGTAGTAGTGCATTGATGGACGATTGTTGGCATGATCATGACCATTAATGAATACACAAATATTCTTGGCCCAGTAGTGCATGAATAATTATGGTCGTGATACTAAAGAATATCCTTGGCAGTAGTGCGTGGGTGATTCGATGATGTGGAATATTTATTAAAGTTTGAGTCTCAACTATACTAAATGATGAAAAACCTTTTAAATCATAAAAGATAGTAGACTTTATTTTCTACTTGACTCTTTTAATGGATTCAGATATTCACCGCAGCTTAAACTGGTTGTCTATTGTATTTTATCGGTTTAACATTGTTGAAGACTATTTATAATTTATTACGCATTATCTTAGTCATAATATTTCTTCTTTGGGCTAGTTGAGCTCACCCTTTCTTTCCTTTATTATCTTGTGAAATGAGAATATAATTGGGACGAGCCGAGTGGGAAACGCAGTGATGGTCACGAAGATAGCATTAGTAGTCCTCACTATTCGTGAAATAGTGTGATAATAATTGTAATGAGGACTCCTTTTGAGTTTGTATAATATCTAGTGAGCGATATTTGTATTTAAACTCACGCTTATGTCGTATTGTACATACATGTGATTATGTTAGTAAGTTGTATTTAAATTCTGTACCATGTAAGTGGCGACCCAAGATGGGTGATGTATACCTAATTTTGGGGGCGTCACACTGATGGACAGTTGTATGATTATTACCAGGGATTATTCGGTATAGTCATGACCGTTGATGATTTAATGAATATCTTTTGCTCGTAATATAGGGATGATTAGATGATGTGGTTTTTTTATTAAGTTGAGTCTCAGTGATAAAAATTGATGACAACATTTTAAATTATAGAAGATAGTAGATATCATGCTCTACTTGACTCTTCTAATGGATTGCTTATTCCGCTGCAGTTAAACTTGATGTCTATTGTATTTTATCAGTTTAACATTGTTGAAGACTATTGATAATTTATTCTGCATTATCTTAGTCATAATATTTCTTACTGGGCTAGTTGAGCTCACCCTTTCTTTCATTGTTCTCTTCAGGAAATGAGAATATAGCTGGGACGAGTCGGGGAAAGGAGTGACGGTCCAGAAGATAGCATTAGTAGTCCTCACTATTGTGTTAAATAGTGTGACAATAAATGTAATGAGGACTCCTTTGAGTGTGGATATTGTCTAGATGATAATATTCCTATTAAAACTCTCAGTTTATGTATTGTCGTATATTACACGACGGTTGTATAATTAGTTTGTATTTGAATTCAGTACCTTATATCTGGCGACTCAAGATGGGTGATGTATACCTGTTTTGGGGGCGTCACAAGACGGACGTGGAGTCCATGTGGGAGCAAGAGCACAATGAGAGAGTTTTGGCCAATGATAAGGTCCATGAGCTGAAACAGGAGGTCTTTGAGCTCAGGGGGGAGCTAAAGACCAAAAAGCAGAAGATAGGGAGAATGTCCTATATTCATAGGAGTTCTCATGTAGATTTCCAACATCAGGTAGCTGGCTATCCCATAGAGGCAGGGCAGACGCGGCATACTATCAGCCGTGATATTATCGCCGGTCTTGCCAAGGCAGATTTTGATAATGCCTTAAGGCAGATGTGATCTAGTAGTGGCTAGAGTAGTTTAGATATGTAAATATTTTGTATCTAGGAGTGACGTAAAACCCTCTTTTGTATAACCAAGGGTAGTCTTTTGTAAATCCCAATTTTTGGAAAGCAATTGCGGGAAAGTAATGTAATCAACTTAGGCTGGATAATGTAACCGATGTAGTATTATACTACAAGAAATGAATCAATATAAGCCTTTTTCGGAACATGTTGAGTAATGAATGTTGAAGTTATTGTTTAATCTTGAATAATAACTAACTAACTAACAGGAAATGAATAATAACAAAATGTGTTATTTGTTGTAATAGCAAAATGCTGCCAAGAAGAGTACCACGTAATCAAGGCGCTAACGTAAATCAACCGGAGGGAGGTCCTATTAACCCCATGTAGGAGTTTGTTAATTTATTAACAGCGGTATTTAATAGAACTGGGGCTAATATCCCCGTAAATCCTGGAGTAGTACGAGCTACTACGTTTATGGATTTCAAGAGTGTGGGTCCGCTGGAGTTCAAAGGAACTACGGACCCTATCAAGCCCAAACATGGGTGAAAAAAATTGAGAAGGCATTTGTGATAACAAATGTCGACGAGGCTCAGAAGGTTGCCTTTGCAACCTACATGATGAAGGGAGAGGCCAACTTTTGGTGGGAGGCCAATCAGGCTAGGGCCGGTATAGAGAATTTGACGTGGGTGAGGTTCAAGGAGATATTCTTCAAGAACTACTTTCCCACAAGTATGCAGGGGAGAATGGAGATGCGGTTTTTCGATTTAAAATAAGGGGAAATGATGGTTCCCCAATACGTTGCCAAGTTTAATGAACTGGCAAGGTTCGCTCCACACCAAGTGGACACCGAGGTTAGGAAGGCGCGATGGTTCGAGCAGGGCTTGAAACCCAGGCTCTATAACCGTATTTCTGTGTTCCAAAGTACTTCCTTTGGAACCATTTTAGAGAAGGCGATAATCACCGAAGGTGGTAGCGAGGCGTTGAGCCAGTACCACAAGGATAAGAAGAATAAAGGGAAAGTGGATGGCGTAGTAAAGATCGAAGGAGCCAGTAGGAGTGGCGAAGGGTATAAACGGAAGGTGGTTAACTCTGAGAATACCGGAGTAAAGCAAGGAGACCCGAAGAGGAGGATGGAGGCCTGCAAAACCTGTGGGAAGACTCACATAGGAGTCTATCTTAAAGGGAAGGCTGTATATTACAATTGTGGACAGGAGGGGCACATTGCACCTAAATGTCCCAGTCCAAAGAAGAACCACTGATGCTTTGTGTGTGGATCAACTGACCACATGGAAAAGAACTGCCCGAAGAAGGGGACGGACGGGAACAAGGGCGCCATTAGCGGTAAGTTAGCTATAGGTGGTCCAGCGCAGCCGGGTAGGCCGATGGCCTATACCTTTAACATGACAGTCCAAGATGCGATGGCATCGGGGGACGTAGTCGCAGGTATTATTCTGATCAACGACCTAAATGCTTACGTGCTGTTTAACTCGGGTGCTACTTGTTCGTTTATCGTATGTGATTTTACTAGACGATTAGGATTACTTCCCGAAAAGTTGCCAATACCTCTAAATATTAAGGTAGCAAACGAAGAAATAATTCCTGTAAAAGATGTTCATAGGAGTTGTTGCGTAGATATTCGGGGTTATAAATTATCGTTAGATTTGATACCGATAAAGCTAGGAGAATTCGACGTAATTCTCAGAATGGATTGGTTGGTTAACCATGGGGAAATTATAGATTGTCAAAAGAAAAGCGTAAATATTAAAACGTTAAGACAACCTCAGGTAGTATTTTACGGTAATAAATCACCGGGACGTTCGTGTTGTCTTGCGATGACACAAACTAGGAAACTATTGAGGAAGGGGTGTGTAAGTTATCTGTGCCATGTTGTCGATACCCAGAGAGTGGGAGCGACCATGGAACAAATACCTATAGTGAGTGAATTCATGGATGTATTTCCAAGTGAATTGTCGGGTCTTTCGATGGATAGGAAGACCGAGTTCGTAATAGATATTGTACCAGGAGCGGCACCCATTTCCAGGGCACTGTATCGTATGGCGCTAGTGGAGATGAAGGAGTTGATGGTGCAGTTACAAGAACTGTTGGACATGAAGTACATTCAGCCGAGTGTTTCATCGTGGGGAGCACCAGTACTGTTTGTCAAGAAGAAGGACGGATCGTTAAGACTTTGTATTGACTACCGAGGGTTGAACAAGTTAATGATAAAGAATAAGTACCCATTGCCCAGGATCGATGATCTTTTTGATCAGTTGAAAGGGGCAAAGTATTTTTCTAAAATAGATTTAAAGACGGGGTATCATCAGCTGAAGGTTAGGAATGAGGATGTACCAAAGACGTCATTCAGGACTCGTTATGGTCATTACGAGTTTCTGGTGATGTCATTTGGGTTAAGTAATGCACCAGCTGCATTTATGGATATGATAAACAGAGTGTTCAAATAATATTTGGACAAGTTCGTCGTGGTGTTTATCGATGATATTCTAGTCTATTCTAAGACGCCAGAAGATCATGTTGAACACCTAAGGATAGTGTTGGAGACCCTAAGGAAGGAGAAGTTGTATGCGAAATTCACGAAGTGTGAATTTTGGCTAGAGAAGGTATAGTTTTTAGGTCATGTCATTGACCATGAGGGGATTTCAGTAGATCCAGCGAAGGTGGAAGCCATGATGAATTGGGAACAACCGAAAATGCCGACTGAGGTGCGGAGTTTCCTAGGGTTAGCGGGTTACTATCAGAGATTCATTCAGGATTTTTTAAAGATAGCTACTCCATTGACTAACTTGACAAGGAAGACGGTGAAATACGTGTGGATGGAGAAATGCGAGGACAGTTTTCAAGAACTGAAGAAGAGGTTAAGTGAAGTGCCTGTTTTATCATTACCCGATGACACAGGAAATTTCATAGTTTATAGCGATGCTTCGCATAGAGGACTTGGTTGCGTGCTCATACAGCATGATAAGGTCATTGCGTATGCATCACGTCAATTGAAGGATTATGAGAAAGTTTACCCTACTCATGATCTGGAACTGGCCGCGGTAGTGTTTACCTTAAAGATATGGAGACATTATCTTTATGGGGAATGTGTGAGATATACACGTACCACAAGAGCCTAAAATATATCTTCACACAGAAGGAGTTGAATATGAGGCAGAGGAGATGGCTGGAGTTGATAAAGGATTACGACTGTGAAATCCTGTATCACCCTGGGAAAGCCAATGTAGTGGCCAACGCCTTAAGTAGAAAGGGTCGGGAGAAGTTGTCTATTTTAATGGCTCAAACCGAGTTAATAACAGATATGGATAGGATGGAGATAGAAGTGAAATTGCTGAATGAATCGGGACATAGACTATTTTCGACGAAGATGCAATCTACCATCGTAGAGAGAGTTAAGGAGGTGCAGCTCAAAATTGATGAGTGTGACCAGATGAAGAAGCGGTTAACCAATGGAAAAGATTTAAAATACAGTCTTGATAATGAGGGATTATTAAGATTTAAAGGAAGAATTTGGGTTCCAAATGAGACAGAATTAAAGGAGCAAGTTTTACAAGAAGCTCACAGTTCGAGGTACTCGATTCATCCTGGTAGCACTAAGATGTATCAAGACCTTCGACAGAGTTTTTGGTGGTCGAACATGAAAAGAGAAATAGCAGAGTATGTGAGTAGGTGCTTGACTTGTCAAAAAGTTAAGACCGAACATCAACGACCAAGTGGCTTGTTACAGTCATTGGAGATTCTGGAGTGGAAGAGGGAGTATATCACGATGGACTTTTTGGTGGGACTTCCGACTACTCAGAAGGGGTATGATGCGATTTGGGTAATAGTGGACCGATTGACAAAGTTGGCTCACTACTTGCCAATTAGAATTAAGTATAACTTAGACCAGTTAGCTAAACTTTATGTTAAGGAAATTGTTTCCAGACATGGAGTACCAATTTCGATTGTGTCAGATCGTGACCCACGATTCACGTCGAACTTTTGGAGGAGTCTGCAAGAACAGTTGGGAACACAATTAAAGTTGAGTATGGCATATCATCCACAAACTGATGGACAAAGCGAGAGAACAATTTAGACGTTAGAAGATATGTTGAGATCTTGTGTCATGGATTTTAAGGGTAGTTGGGATGATCATCTACCATTAGTAGAGTTTGTGTATAATAATAGTTATCATGCAAGCATAGGTATTTCGCCTTACGAGGCCTTGTACGGAAGGAAATGCAGAACACCATTGTATTGGGATGAAGTGGGAGAATGCCGAATGCTAGGACCAGAATTGGTGCAGCAAATAGCGGATATAGTGAAGCTAATACGAATGCGATTGGTAGCAGCTCAAGACAGACAAAGGAAGTTTACAGATTTGCATCGAGTAAATAGGGAGTTTGAAGTAGGTTCGTATGTATTTCTAAAGGTATCTCCTTGGAAAGAAAAGATACGCTTTGGAAAGAAGGGAAAGTTAAGTCCCAGGTTTATAGGACCTTTTGAGATATTATAAAAAGTGGGAGGGGTAGCTTATGTGGTAGCGTTACCTCCAGACCTGGAAAGAATACATAACGTGTTTCACGTATCTGTATTACGTCCCTATAAGCCTGATTACAAACACGTAATAGAGTATGAGCCGATTCATATTGAGAAGGACTTAACATATGAAGAGATGCCGATTCAAATCATCGATAGAAAAGAGCAAGTTCTACGTAACAAAGTTATACCGTCTGTAAAGGTGTTATGGAAGAACCACGATGCCGAAGAAGCAACGTGGGAACTTAAAGAAAAGATGAAGAAGAATTACCCTCATTTGTTTGTGTAATTTTTTTTAAGCGAGATTCTGGGGACAGAATCCTTATAAGGGGGAGAGAGTGTAACGCCCTGGAAAATCGAACCTTTTGTAAATACTTTTATAATGAATAAAATAATATTATTTGTTATTATTATGTATTAGTAAGATGAATGTCATTCTATAACCTAGAAACGTCGGAACGTCGTAGTATTTTAACTACGTGAATGAATTAAAGTGTTTGAATTTCCAAGACGAAAATAAAAGCTTTCCGAGAAATTTTCTGAAAAATACTATTTATCGTTTTTCGCTCGAAAATTTTTGAACTTCCGAGAAATACGTAACGCTAGAATATCGAGGTGAGATAGATTATGTAATAATAATTCAAGTATGGAAAATGCAATATTTCGCATGCGTACTTAATTTGAGAACGTTAAGTATTAAAGTCTAATGAAATGGAATTATGGATCTTCTAGGAAGTATAAGTCCAATAAGAATTAAGGGGCAAGCCCAAGTTGTATTAATGTTTAACCATGGTGTTGGTTAATATGAAGCCCAAACTAAATTAATGCAAGCCCACAAGAATAAGCTAGGTAATTAAACTAAGCCCAAAGCTATGATCCAATAGGTAAAGTTAGATCCATGAGGCAACCCATGGGTGATCTTGGTGACCAAGGGTTTGTTGTGGAGGCCAAGTAATTAGTGTGGCTAGCAAGATTACTTAGTTGTTAAGTAAGTGAATAGTAAGGAGGTTACTTAAGGAAGTGGATGTCTTAATGACCTATTTGCCCTAACCTTAGAAGTTCTATAAACAGCAAGTTGGATTTCATTATTTTGCTTGTTCAAATTATCCAACAACTTTCATCCAAGTTAAATAACTTAAGTGTTAGAGAGAATAAGCACAAATAAGTCAAAACTTCCATTGTTAGATTTTCAAGAAGAAGAAAGCTAGTCATCAAAGGTAAATGATCTTATGATCATATATCTTCCATCTCTATCATTGTAGGGTGATAAGAGAAGTGTAGCTTAATGAACATGTATGCTAAGAACATATAAAAATTGAATAATCAATGGACTTAAGCCGAATAAGTAATGAATAAGTAATTCAAACCTAGATAAGTTATGAACTTATGAAGAATAATGATGAACTTGTCATATGTTTACATTAAGAAGTTAGTATGATTGATAAGATGTAAGAATGTTGCTTAAAGGACTTAAATCAATAATAAGTCATGAGGAATGAAATCTTGCAAGTTATAATTTATTAAGTTATGAACTTATAAGGAATAAGCCATAACCAAATTTAAAGATAAGTTGTTATAATATGTAGGTTGAGATGTCTAGTTAATGAATTGAATCCATTTGGAATGATAAACAAATCGCTAGTAACAAAGTTTTGCCGAAATTCACACGATTGGACGATAATCGTCGAATTTATGAAATTCTCGGAATGGAAGTCGAATTTTGTGTTTGAACTCGAAAACATTGGTTTTTGATGGATACAAGTCGTATTTGGCATTATAGAGTTGCGGACTCGAAAATGACCATATTTCGACTTAGAACGAAGAAACGAGCGCTGAACGTTCACGAACGTTTATCGTTTTCGTTAAAAATGAACTAGTAGGTGAATTTTTAGTTAACGAAGTCAAATAGATAAAATTCTTGCATGAACATGTAGAGTATGTAATTTGTAAATCGTAGACTCTTGAACGAGCCAATTTGGACTTATAACGAAGAAGTTACAAGCCCGGGAATCTCACAAAAATAAAAATCTGTCAAAATTTTCTGAGGCACAGAGTCCGCATGCTGAACATGAGGCATGCATGGCCTTTGTTAGTTGGTGCTTGTTGTGACATAAAGAGTTGGGACTCACACCCCAGCTCTAAGTCCGGGCCATGCATATTGTTAACTCACGCCGCGGCGTGACACAGAGGAGAAATTCCGGCGCCGCAGTGCCAGCCTTAAGGATTTCATAGAAAGGAGAAATTACAAGTAAAGAAAGAAAGTTAATTGGTTTGTAATTACATTGAAAAGCCTTGTTTAAACCTTAAGTTTGATACCTAAAGGTTAAAGATAATCAAACGAACATGAACGTAATGACAGTGTAAGTTATAATGGCAAGTCGGAACCAATAATAACAAATCTAATACGTATTTAGATTGAGAAGAAGGGTAAGATTCTTTAGGAACCATGTATGTTTACTCATGACCTAATGTGTTATATGATGTTATCATCTACTATAGAGACCTTTAACACTTAAAGTGCATGTGTTATATCTGTAGCAGACGCTAAAGGCAAGTATTCTAACCCTTGTTTCAGTTCAATCTGGACAAGCTTTGTGATTCAAGTATTCTTATGCATGAACTATTGTCTGATAAAGTCAAAGCCAATTCTTTCAGCTAGACTTATGATATGTTACAATCTATTAAAGTATTGCCAATGATTTACCAAACTAATATTGGTGTGGTTTTCAAAAGGAGACTGAGTATGCTAAATTATTTTGTCATCAAACGACAGGCACGTGAGGTTACCACAAGTTAAACGTACACACGTTTAATGAATGTAGTATTGATAAACATAGAGTACTATATGCTGATCACCTAGACGTGCTCGTAAGCTATGCCGGACTTACGAACTTAGTGTCGGGATGTCCTTTTCAAAGAACTTATGAAATGCTCATGGTCGTGGACCGTAATTGATATTTTACTGAATATTGTTGTTGTAAAATGTTTTGAATGAAAAGAAGTGTTATTTTGAATTATCGATAGTACTTCGTAACTATTGTTCAGTTATTGAAGCTATACGATTCCTATATTTCAAGCATGCCATTTTAGTAGAATTGTTGTACTTGCTGAGCTAGTTAGGCTCACTATTGCTTGAACCATATGAATGCAGCTAAGGTCGAACAGACCGACAGATCCATCAAGGATAAAGGGAAGGCTAAGGCGAACCCGTAGATTACCTATGTAATAGTATAGGTTTATAGTGATAATATTTGATATTATGATAAGAACAATTGTAACGGTTATAAAAAACCTGGGGGAATGTAAATATTATTTTGAATATATATAAGACATATTTGTTCTTTTAAGGCATTTCAATTGAACGTTTGTGTGAACTGTAGCACCGTGTAGAACCATCTGGCGGGTTGGAAGATACTCGGATTTGGGGGCGTCACAGGTTCCCGCAGGACCACTTCAGGTGTGCGGAGGAGGGCTTCCGAAGTGCCTCAACCCTATTTTGTTAGACAGCCTCGTCGTCTGGCATAGGCGGTGATACGTCATGTCCGGGTTGATGTACCGGATGTCTAGGACGAGGAGGAGGATGTACCGGTAACGGCTTCAACTCCTGCTGCTCATATTCCCCATAGGGATTTCCTAGGCATTCAAGTGGCTATTCCAGATCTTCTATGTGATTTGAGTCGCCACCCCTCAGTTTACTTTCATGTAAATGAGGTAAAAGCTAGATTTGATCTTCCTTTTTCCTATTGAGGATGAACAAGGATTTTGACATTGATTTGCATGTGATGCAGGTTCTCGACTTTACACAGCCTCGAGGGAAGTGGTTCAACATACACTCCCTGTATCAGGCTCTGCATCCAGATTACCGAGGTATAGTGCATGATTGGGATCAGCGTGAGATAGTTGATTTTTCTATTAGCCATCCGGGCTGTTCGCCAGAGTATTCTGCGTGGATAGAGACAGAGACTTCATCGACTGTGGTAGTATCCACAAAGTTGGGTATTGATTTGGATGATGGAGAGCCCATGGAGGACATTGATTCCCACACCGAGGAGGAGCCATTTACTGGGTTGACATCAGCTCTTTTAGATTCTCCCAAAGATTACTAATCGCCGTGATCCAAAGATTCAAAGACAAGATTTCGAGTAGAGACTCCATCTGATGACCTTCGATAGAGATCAGGCTAGAGCCTTGATGTTGACAGCTCTTGATGGGACAGACGCAACTCTGTTAGAGAGAGACGAGGCATTAGCACATAGAGATGTTGCTGTTGTTGAGCGAGATGAGGCTAGTTCAGCCAGAGATGCAGTGACAGTCGAGAGGGATAGTGCCATATCTGCCTGGGATGTAGCCGTCATAGATAGTACCACAGTGAGGTCCCTTACGAGTGGCATGATTACAGAGATGAACACATACATTGATGAGTACCGCGTCACCATGCAGATGGCCGAAGATCTATTAACTCGTGTGGATACCCTTGTACAGGAGACCACAATGTTACCTCCTTCTTCTGAGAGGGATGCCATGTTGGGCTTGATAGCTCACATATACACTGATTTATAGATGGGCTTGTATTTTCCTACACAGACTAGCTTAGCCATTTTGTCATGTACAGTTCATATTGTATTTATCAAACAACATTATATATAACAGGGAAATATATTTTTGATCACTTCCCTTTTAGTTATGCCTTTTTGCTTACTTGATATTTGCCTGTTTCTTCAGGACTTGTGATCTTTATGTCTTCTGAATTCCTCCTTAATGGACGGACATTGAGTTGTCTCTGGATATTTTAGAGTGGATCGTTGATCTGTGTGCATCCCCTACTATCTTTGGTGTCTTGGGACTGGTTTTCTGTATGTAAATGTGGAGAGGAATGTGGCTTTCTTCTCTGAGGTTGACCGCACCACAGATGGTCACCAGTACTCCTATTCAAGAGGAGTCCAGTTAGTTCCATCTCTTATGGATTGGTGTTTCTCTTTGAGTAGTCAACCGCAGCTTAGATTGTCGCCGAGTCTCCCATTTACATGGGGAGGTCAGGTAATTCCATCCCTTTGGTCTAAAGCCGATGAAATGTGGTGTATTAAAGGTTAATCCCAGTACCATTGACAAGTGTTTGTGTTTTGTTAGGGGGTTAGACCGAACCATGAATGGTTGCCTACATATTGAAGAGGAGATTAGGTATGCGTAGTTCGAACCTGGTGTGAAGGTTCAACGTTGTATGTGGCAAAAAGGGTGTAGGAATGTTTTTGTTATTTTTGTTTTTGTAATGAGAAGGGTGTAGAAATGTTTTAGTTGTTTTTGTTTTATTGCGACCGGGCCATATAAAATGGTTGCCTACATACTCCTGTGTATCAAGGAGATCAGGTCGACGTAGTTCGCCCCATGTTCAGGACGATTTATAGCTAATGAAAAGTTTGATCTCATGTTTAGGACAAACTGCGGGTGAGAAAGTTTAATCCCATGTACATGATAAACTGCGGGTGTGAAAAGTCTTATCCCTAGTGGGGTAAAACTGCAGGTGTGAAAGGTTCAATCCCTAGTGGGATAAACAGAGTTGAGTAAGGGTTCAAAACCAAATGGAGAGAAAAGGATCTGGCGATCCGAAACCAGGCTGCTGGTTAGATAATGTGTTTGTCCCTAATGGGGCAGATGAGTGTGAATAGAAGTTGTATGTAGTGAAGGGTTAAAAACCTGAAATGACTGGGGATCTGATGATCCAAAACTAGGATGTTTGCTTGATGGTGACCTCAGACATAGTACCGCTTCACAGTGTCCGAGTTGATAAGCTGTGGAAATTCATCACCGTCCATTTCCTATAATCTAAGAGCACCTCCTATCAATACCACTTTGACAATAAACGGGCCTTCCCAGTTAGGGGTGAATTTTCCCTTGGACTGATCTTGGTTGTCAATGATCTTCTTCAAAACCAAGTCATGTTGTTTAAACTGCCATAGCCGGACTTTTCTGTTGTAGGACCTGGCGATCCTTTGTTGATATAACTGATCGTGGAAGATAGCAGTGGCACGCCTTTTGTCTATTAGAGACAATTGGTGATACATATCTTGTACCCATTGGTCTTCATCCAGCTGAGCGTCTATCAACACTCTGAGGGATTCCATTTCCACTTCTATAGGGAGCACTGCTTCCATCCCATAGGTTAATGCGTAGGGTGTTTAACCAATGGAAGTGCGCATTGATGTTCTGTAGGCTAACAGAGTTAGAGGAAATATGTCAAGCTATCCTTTGTGGTTGGCGGACATCTTCTGCATGATCTTCTTGATGTTTTTGTTAGCCGCTTCAAAAGCACCATTCATCTTTGGACGGTAGATGACGGAGTTGAGATGTTTGATGTGGAATTTACTGCACAACTCCTCCATCATTTTATTGTTGAGGTTCTTAGCATTGTCTGACACAATTACCTCTAGTTGTCCATATCGACAAATGACATTGTTTCTGATGAATGCAATAATTACTTCTTTGGTAACCCTGGGGAAGGAGGCTGCTTCTACCCACTTGGTGAAGTAGTCGATCATGGTGAAGATAAACCGATGCCCATTACTCACTTTGGGCTCGATGGGCCCAATCATGTTCATTCCCCGTATTGAGAAGGGTCAGGGTGAAATCATATTATGGAGCTCCCGTGGAAGGGCGTGGATAGCATTCCCATGAATTTGGTATTGATAACATCTCTTGACGTGACCATCACAGTCAGCTTTGAGAGATATCCAGTAATGCCCTGTTCTTAGGATTTTCTTTACAAGTAGAGGGCCGCTCATGTGTGGGCCACATAATCCACCATGGATCTCATCCATGAGCCTCTGAGCTTGGTCCTTGTCCAGACATCTGAAGAGACCTAATCCTACATCTCTTTATAGAGTGCATCTCCGCTTAGGTAGAATTTCATAGCCAGTCGATGAATCCGCCTTCTTTCAGTCAGGCTTGCCTCAGCGAGTGTAGATCAATCTTGTAAGTACTCCTTCATATGCTGATACCAAGGGTGTAGGATGGGAGGTAGCTCATCCGATACTTCTCCAATGTAATTTCCATAGGCTGGAGCCTTTTGTTGGGCAAATGTGAGGGTTGGCATGTCTTCGTTGTCATGTATGTTGATCAAGGAGGCCAAGGTTGTTAGCGCATCCGCAAAATCATTCCTATCCCGAGGAATGTGAAGGAATGATATTTCTTCAAACTCCGAAGCCATCTGTAGAACCTGCCGATGGTAAGGCAGCAAATGTAGACCTTTGGTGTGACAGATTCTTGTGGTTTATCTGATTACCAACTCGGCATCTCCAAAGATAGTTAACTGTCTGATGCCCATTGATTGGGCAAGTTTTAGCCCCATGATACAGGCTTCATACTCAGCTGTGTTGTTGGTGTTGGCAAACTGCAATTTGACGGCGACGAGATGTTGCTCCCCCGTAACGGATACTAGATTTGCTCCATCCCCAGAATCTTCCATGTTTGCAGCTCCATCAAAATACATCTTCCATGTTTGGCGTGCATCGTACTAATGGTGTTGCTGAATTGCCATTACCCCTTCATCGGGGAAGTATGTTTCCAAGGGTTTGAAGTCCTTTAAAGGTGCGACGGCCAGTTGATCTGCAATTCCTTGACCTTTAATGGACTTTTGCGTCATGTAGACGATGTCAAATTGTTGTAGGATCAACTGCCATCTGGATAGTCGGCAGTTCAGCATGGGTTTATTGAACACGTACTTGAGAGGATCCACGCGGGATATGAGATGGGTTGTGTGACTATGGAGGTAATGATGTAACCTCATGGATGCCCATACTAAAGCACAACAAGTCTTCTCAATCAGAGTGTACTTGTGTTCACTGCTACTGAATCTTTTGCTGAGGTAGTAGATAGCTCGTTCTTGGCCTCTATTGTCTTTCTGTCCCAGCATGCAGCCCATGGCATTGTCACTTATGGATAGGTACATGAACAGGGGAACATCATCCTTGGGTGGTACCAAAATAGGATCTTTGACTTGCTGCTCTTTGATTATAAGGAAGGCTTTCTGGCACTCATCATTCCATTTTATGGAGGAGTTCTTCCTTAATAATTTGAAGATAGGCTCACAGGTTGATGTGAGTTGAGAAATGAACCTGCTAATGAAGTTGATTCTTCCCAAAAAAATCCCCGTATTTCCTTCTCTGTCTGAGAAATGGGCATTTTCGTAATGGCCTGGATTTTGGTGGGATCCAGCTCAATCCCCTTGTGGCTGACTAGGAATCCTAGCAACTTGTCTGATTTAACGCTAAAGCCGCACTTGGCTGGATTCAACTTCAAGTTGTACTTACGCAACCTGTTGAAGAGCTAACTGAGATGGTCCAGGTGGTTTTCCTTCTTCCAGGATTTGATGATGATGCCATCCACGTAGATCTATATCTCCTTGTGCATTAAATCATGGAAAATAGCCATCATGGCTCGCTGGTAGGTAGCTCCAGCATTGATGAGGTTGAACGAAAACCGTCTATAACAAAAGGTTCCCCAAGGCATGATGAAGGCAGTTTTCTGATGATCCTTTTTAGTAACCATGATTTGATGGTACCCCACAAAGCAATCAGCGAAGGAGTACATGTCGTATTGAGAAGTATTGTCAATGAAAATGTGGATAAATGGCACGGGAAAGCTATCTTTAAGGCAAACTTTATTTAGATCCCGGTAATCCACGTAAACTCGTATATTTCCTCCTGGTTTAGGCACGGGGACTATGTTAGATAGCCACTCAGGGTATGTGGACACCATGATAATGTCTGCTTGAAATTATTTCACAATTTCTTCTTTAACCTTTAAACTCCACTCAGGTTTTAATCGCCTGAGCTTCTGCCTAACTAGCCTGAATCCCTCTTTGATGGGTAGGCGATGCATGACGATGTCAGTGGACAAATCCACCATGTCTTCATGAGACCATGCAAACACATCCGGAAATTGGGTTAATAGAGTAACCATGTCATTCCTTTAGTTTGGAGTGAGGTCTGTACCAATCTGGATTAGCTTAGGGCTTTCTAAGGTTCCGAGATTGAACGAAGTGGTTTGATCAAGGTTGGGTTTAGGTTTATCTTTGACCCATTCTCTGATCTCCTGAGGTATTTCAATGTCCTCTTGTATTTCCATCAAGGCTGAGTCCAACTTTTCATCAAAGTTACAATCCTTGTGGAGAAAAGGCACCTTATCAGCAAGTATAGGCACATCTAAATTCAGAGTCCTGAAACAAAATATGCTTTCACTTAATATCTATGAAACTGTTCAATCATACAAAGTGTTAGCATGTATTGACAAAACAACTGCTAATAATGTACAAAAAAAAAGCGATTATGATTATTCACAGGCGAAGGAGTTTTACTTGCGTTTTACCCTTGTCGACCAATGAAAGAAGTGATACTCCAATTATCAAGGGTGAAGTCCTGATGGACTGCAGTGATAGAGGGGATGTCATCGTCCTCTTTCTCCTGAATGATGACCATTACGTCTGGGCAATCATCGTCTGGGGTGTATCTATTTGTATGTTCATCATGGACAATGATGCATACGTTTGACATCATTCTGACGATGTCTTGTTTAAGTCTCCATTCCTCTTCTTCCACTTCGGGATTTAGAACCAAGACTTCTTCCCCCTTTACCGGTATCAGTTTAGGAAATCACATAGTCATTACATGGGCAGGCACCTTTATTGGAGACCGTACAGGCTCAGAAACTGTAGGTGGAGATAATCGTCGTGTGGCTGAAGCTGAAGGAATATGTTTGTGCTTATGCGGATTCCTGCGACTGAACTAGCAGTATAGCCTAGTCCGACTGTCCCTGTTTGTCTGGACACTTGAATTGGGCGCTTGATGCCCTGATTGTCTTTGCCCAACCCTTGTCTAGGTTGATAACCCAATGACATCATTTCTTGAGTGGCCAACATTACTTCGGCAAAAATCTAGGGTATGAGAGGTGGCATCTCAACAAAAAGGTAGTTCATGTTGCTCACCTCCAGGGCATAAAAACTGACCGGCTCACCTTCTGAATTGAAGCTGATGAGTGGTATGTCACCTTATGCAGGACATTCCGGCTCAGCATCGACAATGACTAGGTTATTGTTGATAATGTATTTAAGTTGCTGATGAAGGGTGGAGGGGGATGCCCCGACCATATGAATCCATGGTCTTCCCAAGATCAGGTTGTATCCTGTATCTATTTTGAGCACATGGAAATATATGTAGAATGTATGTGGACCAATCTTCACTGGCAGTTCAATCTCCCCGACAGAGTTTCGTCGGGATCCGTTGAAAGATTTAATAACCGTATGGCTGCTTCGAATCCGATTGAGATTGATGTTCATTTTCACCAGAGTAGCATAAGGACAGATATTCAGAAATGAACCTCCATCTATCAAGACTCCTCCCACCATATATTCGGAGGACAAAACCGCAATGTGCAACGTCTTGCAATAACCGGTCCCTTCGGGGTCGTCATTAGTAAAAGATATCACATTGTTGTTAAAAATGTGATCCACCAGATGCTGGAATTTCTCAACATCTATTGACTTAGGCAGTTGGGCTTCTTCCAAAACCCTGAGTAATACCTTCATGTGATCTTCAGACGAGTAAACCAAGTCCAGTATGGAAATTTGATATGGAGTTTCTTTTAAGCTTAAAACCACTTTGGCTTCATTATGGCCTATAGTATCATGTCCCACAGCCCTGACATGATAAGCACACTTCTGAGTAGCATTGAAACATCTCTTATTCGGGTTGGCTGGTGGAAGAAGATGCGTAATTTTCTTTTGAGTGGTCAGAGGATTGATAATGTTCTTGAGTGAGTCCCCTAAGGGTGTGAACACTCGAGGATGTTTGAATTCCCCACCCTTAGGCAATGGAGGGTTTGAAGACTATTCTAGAAAGGGAGTGTAATTTCTCCTTTGGAAAGGCATATTCTGACTGCCCTTTTGACATTGTAGTATCAAGGAAACATCCTCCTCTTTCTTTTTATTGACCCTCCGGGGGTTGTTTCCATAATTTTCTGACTGGATGTGCACAACAACAGTTTTAAGGGCAGCTAGGTCTTGAATTTTTCCTGACTTCAATCCCATCTCAGCCATCTCCCTATGTTTAATCATTTCAGAGAATGGTTTGCCAATACCAGCTAATACTCTCTCATAGAAAAAAACTTCTTGTATGTCTATGAAGGTCATCACCATCTCTGACTCATTCATAGAGGGAATAACTTGAGCAGCAAGGCGCCTCCACCTTTGAGCATATTCTCTAAAAGATTCATTGGTTTATTTCTTGACTTTAGTAATTTGGTACCGGTCAGGGGCCATTTGAGACTGGAAGCTGTACTGACTGAGGAAGGCATAATCTAGCTCCTCCCAGCTATGGATCTTTGAATTGTCTAATCTGGTATACCACGATCGGGCTTCTCCAGTTATACTTTTCTGCAACAGCTGCATTCTTAGCTTCTCATCCTCGGCATAAGATTCGAGTTCTCCAATGAATACCTTCAAGTGTGTGTAAGGGTCTCCTAACTCGTCATACTTTTCAAAGTCAGGAGTCTTGAACTTCTATGGATAATGCACACCAAGGAATATACAAATGTCAGCATATGAAACACTCTCATGTGCTCCAATTCCTTTGATAGAACGGATGGTCTCTTCCATTTGAAGGAATTTCTTTCTGATATCACCGGTGTCTAGATCTTCTTTGAGATGGGTGGTATCATGAATTTTGTTGGTTGGATCCAATTTAAGCTTAGGTACTGGAATGACTTTATTCGGACCTTGGGTTCCTCCTTGTGCAGAGGATTCAGCATGTACGGGTATCCTTGTACCCTGAGTAGATTGGTGTAGTTCTTTAAGTAGAACAACCAAATCTGTGATTTGTTTACTTAATCCGTCGAATTCTTCGCGAGAGACTGGATTAAGATTAGTCTGGTCAGATGAAGACATAATTGGTTGTAGGCTTGTGGCCTTTTTGGATTTTGAACGAGTAATATGTCTGATTGTTTCCCTGCAAAAAACTGACGTAGTTTAGTTTTCAGGGATTGTATAAATGTTTACATGTTGTATGATGTATCCGTTTTAGGAGTATTATCTTGCAAAATGGAGGTTAGCTATTTTTAAAACAGGATAGCATATAAATATGCGTGTACACATATTTCTTCACATTTCTCATTACATAGAGATGAATATGGAATGAAATTACAAGTAATTAACTTTACGAGTAATTTGAAATGAGAAAGCATGAAGAGACTTTCCTCCGCGTTTGGTTTATCAGAGGCTGACCTATCTTAGGCTACTCTCACGGCTTTTTGGCATGAAGGTTCCCAAATCATTGCAATTTACTCTACGGGAAGTTAATCCGATCTTTCAACTGGAGCGAATTTGGGTGGTGCCTTTCCTGAGTCTCTTTGGAATTAGTCTTCCTACGAGTCCAGTAATCAAACACCGACAGAATAGCCTCCTAATGGAGGAACCACACAACATAAATTCACATACAATGTGTCTCGCCGTTTATGAAAATGATGACATGTGCGAAGCACTAATATCACAAGCAGATATAGTGTAAAGCAATAAGTAAATGCATTCATACACGTCCATCAAATGTAAATGCAACATCCACACACAAGCATATAACAGTTTTGAAAAGCTTGTAATAACAGTTTAAGTCCTCTTACTGGAGTACCCAACAGAGTCACCACCTGTCGACGTCAGGATTTTTATTTGTCCCTTTTTTGTTCTTATCTTTTGGTGTTCTCATGTTAAGTGAGATTTGTTTGAAAAAACAAGTTGTGTAAAGGTTCGACATTTATATGTTGACGATTTGAATGTAACAGTCGCCAGTTGGTTTTTTAAATGGTTGTACCAACACAACCGAGAAAAGGTTTGCACATTGACCAAGTGATGTGACACTGCTTAACGGGTCTGTGAAACCGAGATTTATTAGGGTCCGAGGACTTGGTTATGCGGAGGGAAGGTGTTAGGCACCCCCCGACATCCGTGTTACCACGGTGACCGCCACTTTTCAAGAAACTGTTATGTGAATGTGTGTGTGTGTGTAGGTCAATGTGCTGTTATTTGGAAGTAGTGCGAGGCCTCGTTCGCACCTATATACACAGGGTTTGAATTTATGTAAAAATTCAGTTTTAAACAAGATATAACAATGATGTTTTGTAAAAGAGGTTTTTTCAAACCCTTATGCTCAATAGTAATTGAGACCTTTTGATACAATGACGGACGATTGCTTTTATTTTCGAGATGCGAAGCATCTTCGAGAAAATAATGTAAAAAGCAGTGTCGAAATCCTTATGGGCATGAGAGCCATCTAAGGAAATCCAAGCACCGTGAATAAATTTACAAGCTACTTACAGCTGAAAATGTCCATCACGGGAACCGAATCTAGATTCAGTAGACTGAATCTGTGATCACATGATTCCTAGGCTCACATGATGCCGCAATTTATATGAAAAGTAGTAAGCAGTTATATATATAAAAGCTGTAAATATATATATATATACAGACATGATCAACCACCACGAAGCACCTCCATGGGGGATCGGAAATATAAATATATAAAAGCGATAAATTTATAGAGAGAGACATGATCAACCACCACGAAGCACCTCCATGGGGGATCAGAAATGTAAATAAAGCAATAAAAACACGATCAACCACCACAAAGAACCTCCATGGGGGATCGGAAAAGTAAAGAAAGTTGTAAAAGACGATCAACCGCCACGAAGTAAACTCCAGGCAGGACGAAATGTAAAGAAAGCAGTAAAAACGATCAACCGCCACGAAGTAAACTCCAAGCGGGATGAAATGCATATATATATATATATATATATATATATATATATATATATATATATATATATATAAACACATGATATATGGTTTATCCCATTGTTTATCATTTCAAATGATTTGTCGCTATATATATAGATATAAAAGTAGTAAACGAACCGGATGTAAAATCCAGGCTGAATCAAATAGAGTTTGATGGCAACAACATATATATATATATATAAGTATTTATATCTATATATAAAAGCAATAAACGCTCCGGATGTAAAATCCAGGCTCATCGAACAAAGTTTGACCACAGTTTATATATAAGTATATATATATAAAAGCAAATAAACGCTCCGAATGTAGATCCAGGCTCAATCGAGGCTAACTCGATAATGTTAGTCCATATGTATATATATACAAAAAGAAATAAAAGCCACGGACCAAAGTCTGGGCATACACACGCAACACGACTCTCAACGTGAAGAACGGTGTGTGCAAAGATGAAGAGAAAGGCTTTAAAGTGTGTAAGAAGGCTTACAGTGGACTGCTAAAGAAGACTTCAATGACTTTAAGGGATGAACATTCAGCTCCCGCCGGTAAAAATATAGAAATATATAAGCTCACAAGTATTTAAAATGAGAAAGAACTCAATTTATAGTGTGTACAGAGCAAATTGGACAGGGCTTCCTCGCCATTCCTCTATGAAAAATGGCAACCCCACGCCCTCTATTTATAGAGGGGGGAGTCAGAGTACACCATGGCTACCGCAGAATGCACTGCTGGCCGCTTCGGGGTGCCTGTGTTCCATGGATCCCGCTTATTTGAAGTAAAGTGCACGCGTGCAACGTGATGTCTGTTCAAACTTTCAGAACTTCAATCCGGGCATCCAATCGAGGTGTATAAGACCTTTTACGGCATGTTGTTGTTGAGAGCTACACAATGACATGGGATTAGAGGTTGTACAAAGTCAGGAAGATGGGACCATGCTCTATGTCTTCAAGCTTCAAATTCTATCTGGTGTGCTGTCTTGTGCAGTAGTCACTCGGGATTGGCGCTCTTTGGTTCTTATAGGACATTGCTGTGTAGAATGTATGTATGTTGTTGTTGAGACGACGCGATGTGGGATTTGGATGGCAAAATAATGGTCCTTCCCTTCACCGGGGTTATCTCCAATTTGAGCTGATTTAGTGGTCGTTGCTTAGGGTTATCTCTGAGATTGGACTGTTGCAGGTGTTGACCATCCTCAATGTTATTTCTAAGATGTGCCTGACTTCCCGGAGTTATCTCCGGGCTTGGTAGATGAGTGCCTCGAGGCTATCTGCATGTGTTGGAAACAAGCATTTCCGGGGTTATCCCCGGAACTGCAACTGCATGCCTTGGGGTTATCTCTGAGGTTGATACTATCTTTCCCGGTGTTGTTTTCGGGGCTGAGACTGAGTATCTCAGGGTTATCTCCAAGATGAGACGGTCTTCTTTGGTGTAATTTTCGGTATTTGAACTGCATTCCTCGGGATTATCTCTGAGGTTGAAACTGAAACTCTCAGTGTTATTTTCGGGACTGAGGTTGAAACTTTCGGTGTTATTTTCGTCTCGATTTGGATATCTGGGGTTATCTACGAGATGGTATCACCGAATATCCTGTGGTTGTCTCAGGATTGAACCGAAATTTGTCTTCCGTGGTTATCTCTGAAAGATGATTATGCCTTCCTGCAATGTTAGTAACAGGTATGCAGAAAATTTCGAGTGTCTACACTTGTCTTTCTCAAAGGTACTGTAACAACCCCAAAATTCATACAATTCAATTATCGACTTTGGTTGTTAATAACACATCTAACTTTTGATTGTTACATCATTATTTGATGTTAAACTTAATAAAATGCGAAATAATTTAAACTTTTCTATCTTCTTACTTTAATTCCCTGAATCAAAATCTTTATCATCTACATGTGTTTGAATCATAAATAATCCATGATTCACTTTATCAGAGTTAATGTATATATACTTACATAATAAATCGATATCCTTTATACATTGGACAGCTCAAACTTTAACTTTACAACTCAACATAAAATATATATCATAAAACATTGAGTACATCTCATGAACCCTAATCATGGTTTAAAGAAATAAAAACTTTAGCTAAAGTATCTAAATCTTCATGCATTACACCTGATTCATATCTTTCAAGTAGAACATAGCGTTACCTTGGATCCTTAACCTGCAAAAGTGGTTATTTGTAAGGTTGAGCTCGACAGCCCAACAAAATCTAATAGCTTTCATGCATCACGTAGAACATAATAACATGCTCAACATACATCTTATAAACATTAGACTAACATAACATGCATGCTGCAGTTCACATAACAAGTATAAAGATTGAGTTCTTTACTCAATCAACATTCTTTACTCAATCAACATGGTCATAAATTGACTTTAACATTTCGTACTTTCAACATATATAAAATGTCATGCTCTTTGTAATAAAAATTTAAAATAGTTCATCATCAATTTCACATAACAAATAGGAACTGAAAGACTTGCCTTGATTGTTGTTTACCAATAATAGTCTAATAGCTTACATCTATCTGCACTTCACGTGCCCTACACAATTATATAATCGTGTACACCAACTATTATTCATATAGCAATGCATAGTAGTTTTAATTTAAACTTTACTCTATATCTCATAACCCTTCCTATTATCAATTCACAATGTTCAATTTGATTGTGTTAACCTTCAACTTATATCTCACCATATTTCTTCTTAGGTCACACCTGAAGTTCATTCAAATGCTTAAGTCTTGCTAGGATAAATTATTGGTTTTATATTAACCCCATATCATATCTTATAATATTCATTTCATTTGACATAAAACACTTTTTACATTCATTAACACTTGTCACGGTGTTTTGACGTTTATTCGTCACACGCCCAATTTGTCTCTCTTGTGTTTACTTAGTATGCTTATACAACTTATCTAATACATCATTTATTAATGTTGAGCATCATTATATTTACTAAAATTCATGTTTTATAAATTATAACAACCTATTTTATCGTTAGAAGCACTACACTTGCATACGTGCATGCCCGATGCTCTTCGATTGCCTCCAAAAACACAACAGTCCCAATAATGGCCATTTTTACCCCTTCTAACGACTTCAAATTGAAACACTTAAAGAATAAAAGTTGTAGGTCTATTTGTTCTCGTTCCGGATCATTTTGAATCTTTACAATCAGAGTTCGTATGAAAAGGTTATGCCTATTTTACTAAAACATGTCAAAAGAGTCACATATGACACACTATGGGCGCGGCCGTGCCCATTTCCTTTACAAATCCAGCATGCCACGCCATCTAGCAGTGCCCAGCTGCGTGCTCGCACTTCTGGGCAGCGCGGCCACACTTGGCTACGCCTAGATTACAGTTTTCTCAATGTATATACTTCAAATTTTCATAACTTCTGCATTTTAAGTCGGAATTAGTTGGTTTTCGACTCTATGAACTCGTGAAACACTGAACTACTCATCTATAGTGTTGGGGAAATGCATATGTTAATTTGATGTTTAAAGATAAATGCTCATGATTATTTATAAAGTCCTTCAAGGAATATATGTACAAGGACTTAGTGATAGATCAAATTTGTTAGGTTGATCTAAGCTCTTAATGTGTATCATTCTGGAAATGAATGTATAGATAGAAAGATCAAAGATGTTAGGTTGATCTTGAGATGTAATAGATAGGCTTCAAAGAATTCGTAGTGTATCAATTTGATCAACATTACAGAAGTCAAGGCAGAAACGTAGAGCTTCAAGGATCGTAGTGTGTCTGCCTTGAAGGGCCTCTTCGAAAATTATAGAGTGGTCCCAACGTTTGCCGAGACAACTCAGAGATTGTAATGTGCTCTCGGAAACGTAGAGTTTACAACTCAAGCAAGCGAAGATCGTAGTATGTAAATAGTTAAGAGAAATCGTAGTGCTCTCGGACCAAGGCGACAAGTCACCACGATCTGAATCGTAGAGTACCACGATCTGAATCGTAGAGTACCATGATCTGAATCGTAGAGTATCATCTGTCTTGTGTCAGAAGCATCAAGCCTCACAATTTATGTGGAGACAAACTCCAACATATGAGGAATGGATTCTAAATGTTGTAGTACTCACTAGTCCCAAAGTCATAAGAAATATCCTTAGTATGCAACAAAGAAGCGTATTGAAAAAGCTAAGGAAAGTATCTTTGGTAAGGGGGAAACAACTTTTCAGGTGTTAGGTGAGAAAGCAGTTTATTGTGTCAGTGGGCCAGAATGCAATTCAGAAGATGTGCAGAAAAGTCTCCGTCAAAGAACAGAAAGGTCAAACGCATTTAATGCTTCAACGGATGGATCCAACGGATAGTTTTCAAGATAACATATATGAAAATCAAGCAGATGAGAGAAGTAAGCAAGCATTGCACAAAAACGTACAGAACTCTCAAAGCTCAACTCTACGATCTAAGAAATAAAAAAGCTTGCTCAGCTACTCAATTCTTTCGAACAAGTGCTTAAACAACAACTGAGTAGCAACCATCAAGAACTCAACATCTACCAATCAACTGAAGAAAAAGTTCCAAGTCTGCTGGACTTGAAGAGTTCTAAGTGAACTGTAAGAGAGCCAAGTCTGTTGAACTTGAAAAGTTCAAGAGTGAACTAAGAAGTTCCTAGACTGCTGGTCTAGAAGGAATCTGTGTGATTCAGAAGTTGTAAAAGACATCCTTAGTGGATTTCTTACTCGAGGAGTAGAAGAGTGGACTAGGAGCTTTAAGTGCTCTGAACCACTTAAAACGACTGTGTCTTTCACTTTCTTACTATAACTACTATATCTGCCATAACTGCTATAACTGCCTCACTCTAATAACTCCACTACTTTGTAAAGGAGATTAAAACAAACATTAATTCCGTTAAGTTTTAATCATCATCAACTAACAAGTTTAAAACGAAAAGATTTTTTAAATATCTATTCAACCCCCTCTTCTAGATAACTATTGTGCCTACTGGGAACTAACAATTGGTATTAAAGCAGGTTCTATTTTACAGCTTACAAGCTTTAGTAGATCCAATGGCACATGTACCAAGCGAATCAAGGACTGGAGGAGGCATCAAGCCACCAATGTGCAACAAGGATAAATTTGCAAACTGGAAAGTCAGGATGCAAGCATACATGGACTCAATAGATGAAGATCTATTTGAGACTGTTCAGAATGGGCCCTATGTTCCAACAAAGCTTGCACCAACCACAGATGATCCAAACAGAATACAAATCAAAGTCAAAGAGGAGTGGACAGACAATGAGAAGAGAGTTGTCCAACTTGAAAAAAAGGCTAAGAACATCTTGTTTCAATCATTAGAAGATGATTTGTTCAAAAACGTTGTCAATAGCAAAACAACTAAGGAGGTTTGGGAAGCACTGCTCATCATGCACAAAGGAACTAAAGAAGTAAGAGAAAACAAACAATCACTCCTGACACAACAGTATGAAATGTTTGTTCATGTTCAAGGAGAAAATGTAACTACCACCTATGAGAGATTCAACGTCCTGCTCAACTCTCTACGAGCATATGGGAAGATCTATCCAAACAAAGATTTGATCATAAAGTTCATGAGAACCCTACCAAGCAGGTGGGATGCCAAAACCACTACTATAAGAGAGTCAAAGAATCTTTATGAGATGACAATTCAACAGCTATATGGAAATCTCCTGACATACAAACTGGAGCTGACTCAACGAGCTGAAACCCTATCAGAAGGAAGAAAGAAGGATAATGGTGTTTCTCTCAAGGTAATTGAAGGTGCATCTAAGGTCAACACTGAGATTAACTCTGATTATGATGAAGACGATGATGAAGATTTTGCTATGCTGGTAAAAAGTCTAAGAAGGTTCATGCGTCAAGGCAAAACCAGCAAGCCGAAGAAGGTCAACAATTACAGCAGCCATGAACAAATGAATGATCTATGCTACAACTGCAAGAAGCCTGGCCACTTCATTTCCAACTGCAACAAACCTCTCAGAGAAGAACTAAAGAAGAAATCACATGCAAAGAAGGAATACAAAGGCAACAAAAGGCCTCAGAAGAGAGACAAAGGCCTAGCAGCTAGAGGATCATGGAGTGATTCAGATAATGACTCCAATCTTGATTTTGGAGATGATGAAGAACCACAAATGGCTAATATGTGCCTAATGGCCAAACATGCAAAGGACAAACAAAACTCCAACATACATGAAGTAAGTCTCGATGAGGTATTTGACTTTAACTCTCCTGATGTAGACATAAATTATTTAAGAACTTCACTGCATGGCATAACCACTGATCTACATCAATACATGAAGTGGTTCAGAGTTTTGTCTAAGGATCTTTCACTTCTTCAAGAGGAGAAAAAGAAAGTTCAAAAAGAGCTTGAAACAGCCCTTCTAAGTACTAACCTTCTCTCCAAGCTTGAGGCTGAGAATGAAATATTAAAATAGACAAATAAACTCAATACACAACGAGAGTCTAATTTAACCTCTAAAATTGAGGAACTAGAAAAGACTATATCTACATGGAACAAATCCTCATCATCCATAGACTCCCTGCTCTCTAGTCAGAGAAGTACATTCGACAGAACAGGCCTAAGCTTTGGGGAATCCATCTCAGAGCCATGTGTGGAAAAGACAAAGGAAACTAGCACTAGTAATGCCTCATGTTTTAGTAGAAGCATTACCTTTGTGGAATCCTCACAGAAGGAAGAACCAGTTCAACCTTGTTATACTGTTTCCATCCATACTCAAAAGGAGTAAAGGGTCTCATCGTTGGTTCGGGCTTCACAAAGAGAAGAAGAACTCCAACCTCTACTCACCAACCTCGAAGAATCGTAGAGTCAAGTAAGACCAACTCTACAAATCAACTGGGAAGGTACAGTAGAGGTAAGGCACACTCATCACTATTTATGAAACCCAAGGACACGTGGAAGAAGGAGAATCAGTTTAACAGAAGGACAACAAAAGAATCATACAAGTCTAAATGGAGGATGAATAATAATACACACAGGCATGCATCATACTAGATGATTTATATGCAATAAATTTGGTCACAAGGCTGCCAAGTGCTATTATACTTCCATGCATGTGAGACCCAAGATCAAACAGATTTGGGTCCCCAAGGGCACTAACAAAATAGGACCCATGCAAATATGGGTACCAAAATGAAGGTTAAACTTTATGACAGGGAAAGAGCTCCACGATCATAACCTGGTATCTGGACAGTGGATGCTCAAGACACATGACAGGGAACAAAGCCCTTCTATCGAACTACATAGAAAAGGAGGGTCCCTCAGTCATCTTTGGAGACAACGGCTCGGGTAAGACAAGAGGATACGACTCTACTAGCAATGGTGCAGTATCTTTCAGCAAAGTAGCATACGTGGAAGGTCTCCAACACAACCTTCTAAGTATCAGCCAACTTTGCGACAAGGGTCACCAAGTAACATTCCTCAACAACCAGTGTCAAGTCAGAGATCTGAAGACATCTGCTGTAAAGCTAACTGGGACAAGAGAAGGAAATGTTTACACAGTGAATCTTGGTCAACTAAGCTCAGACGAGACAATATGTTTTCTGGCAAAAGCATCTGAAGAAATGAGCTGGCTATGGCATAGACGATTGTCCCGCTTAAACTTTAAAATCATATCCAAACTGGCATCAAAAGATCTCGTTGCTGGCCTACCTAAGTTCAACTTCGTAAAAGAAAGGCCATGCAATGCCTGTCAGCTTGGAAAGCAAACTAGAAGCTCATTCAAGAGTAAAACTGCCAACTCTATCGACAAGCCCTTGCAGTTGCTCCTCATGGATCTATTTGGTCCAATTCCAACAACTAGTCTTGGAGGAAAAAGATACTCTCTAGTTATAGTCGACGACTGTAGACACTCGAAATTTTCTGTACTACTGTTACTAACATTACAGGAGGATAGATTCGTCTTTTAAGAGAGAACCCTGAAAGACAATCCAAATCCATATCGGATACTACCGGAAGTGTAGCATCAACCCCGGATCGCAATCTAGGAGTAACGGTTTCGACCTCGGATCTAACCCCGAGACCTGCAGATACAATACCGGAACACACACCGGAGAAGACCGATTAATCTCAAAGATAACCCCGAGGAATCCACTCTCAGTCCCAACCATGGGAATAGCCACCAACCTTGGTAATAACCCCAAGGAATGCAGTTTTGACATTAACCCTGGAAATTCTTGTTACAAGTGCGATCAACTTCAATCTCGGCACTCACAATGAGATACACTGTACCAACCCGGCAATCACATCGGGAAGACATGCACACCTCAAAGATGACAATGAGGACCTTCAATAAATGCAGCAGTCTAATCTCAGCGAAGTCTGAGCAACGTCAGCTTATCAGCCCAATCTGGCAGTAACACCGGTGAGGGGAAACATCGCCATCTCATCCAACACGATGCCATGTCTCGTCTCTACGCAACAATGTCCCATAAGGCTAACCAATCCCGAGTGACTATTGTGCGAGGTAACGGATGAAAGTTGAAGCTTGAAGACCGGAAGGCATCGTCCCATCTTCAAAGACTTTGTACAAACTCTAATCCCATGCCATCGTACAACTCTCGACAACGGCGGTCCGAAATAGGTCCTGAATACCTCAAAACGGATGCCCGGATTGCATTTCTCAAAATCCGAGTGGACATTACAATGCCTGAGTGCATGTACTTCGAGATGATCCGACCGATGAGTAATCCAAGGTCGACTGACCGCCTCTCCGGTACACACTGCAATGAGCCAGCGGTACACCTGCGGCACCCTTTGCCTATAAATAAGAGGCTTGGGGTGCTGATTTTTAAGAGAAAAAAGACGCGAAACCCCCGCACAATTTGCTCTGCAGACTCACCATATAAAGTTGTATTTTCCCACTTTCAAACACACTGTGAGCTCATATATAGCCTCTTTTGTACCCACAAAAGCCAAGTGTTTACCCACTCTAAAGATATAGAAGCCCTTTTATCACCACCGTAAGCCTTCTCTCACACACTTTAGAGTCTTCTCTCTTCATCTTTGCACACACCCTTCTACACGCTGAGAGTCGTGTTGCTTGCTTTTCTCGGACTTGATCCGTGGTTTCTTTCCATTATATATATATATATATATATATATATATTTATATATATATATATTGACTAACATTATCGAGTTATGCCTCGATTGAGCCTAGACTTCGGTCTGGAGCGTTTATTGCTTTAATATATATATATATATATATATACTTATATATATTAATTATCGTCGGACTTTGTTCGATGAGCTTGACTTTGGCCCGGGAGCGTTTATCGCTTATATATATATATATATATATACTATATATATATCAACCGTGTGTCTGACTTTGTTCGATGAGCCTAGACTTTTGCCCTGCAATGCGTTTATTCGCTATATATATATATATATATATATATATATATATATATATATCAATATATATATATCAACCTGTGTGGGACTTTTGTTCGATGAGCCTAGACTTGATGCAGTGCGTTTACTCGCTTTTTATATATATATATACTTATATATATGAATCTATGGGTCGAACTACGTTCGATGAGCCCTGGTTTTATATTCTATGCGTTTATTGCTTTATATATATATATATATATATATATTTATTTTGTCTCGCCTGGAGTTCCTTCGTGGCGAGCTTGATCGATTTTACGCTTTTTTTTACATTTCATCATCGCCTGAGTTTACTTTCGTGGCGATAATCGCATTTTCTGACTTTTATTTACATTCTATCCCGCCCGAGTTTTCTTCGTGGCGGTTGGATGTGATTCATGACTTCATTTATATTTTTGATCCCCCATGGAGATACTTCATGGTTGGTGATCCTGTCTGTATATATATATATATATATATATATATATATATATATTTACCGCTTTTATATATATATATATACCTACTTATTGTTTTTATACAAATTGCCATATTTTATGCGCTTAGGAATCATGTGATCACAGATTCATCCCATTGGATCTAGATTCGGTTCCCGTGATGGACATTTTCAAATTGTAAGTTGACTTTGTAAATTATTCTGCGATGTCTAAATTTCCTTAGATGGTTTTCATACCCACGAGGAAGTCAAGATTATTTTTGTATATTATTTTCATACGGATGCCTCAGATTCGTCAAATAAAATCAATTCAAACCGCCACTTAATAAAAATGGGAGTGTAAAAGGTCTCAATTCCTATTGAGCATCGTGGTTTGAAAAACCTCTTTATAAAATATCATCGCCATATCTTGCTAAAACTAAATTTTTACATAAATTCAAACTGTATATAGGTTCGAACGAGGCCTCGCACAACTTCCATATAATAGCACATTGACACACACACACACACACACACACACACACACACACACACTCGAGATAATAGTTTCTTGAAAAGAGGCGATCACCGTGGTAATGACGGATGTCGGGGGTGCCTAACACCTTCCCCCCAGATAACCAAGTCCCCTGACCCTAAAATGAATCTCTGGTTCATTGACCAGAGTATATCGTTGTCACATCATCGGGTCAATGTGCAAACCTTTTCTCGGTTGTGTTGGTACAACCATTTAAAAACCAATCGACGACTCTTAATCAATCTCCCATCATTTACATTATACATGTCGGACCTTTTTCACTTGTTTTTTCAAACAAATCTCACCTAAAATGAGAACACCAAAGAACAAGTAACGGAAAGGGACACCCAAAAAATCCCGACGTCGACAAGTGGCGACTCTGCTGGGGACTTCAGTAAGAGGACTTAAGCCGCTACTACAATCTTTTCAAAACTGTTATATGCTTGTGTGTGGATGTTGCATTTACATTGGATGAATGTGTACGAATGCATGTCTTTGTTAAGCTTAGTGCTTCGCATCATATCTGCGTGTGATGTTAGTGCTTTGCACTATAAACTGCTTATGATATTAGTGTTTCCCACATGTCATCATTTCATACGGTGAGATGCGATGTATGTGAATGTATGTTGTGTGGTCCCTCCACCGAGGAGGCTATCCGTCGGCTTGTTTGATTATCGGACTCGTGAGAAGACTAATTCTCCGAGGCTCGTGAAAGGCACCACCCAAATTCGCTCCAGCTTGAAAGACCGGATTAACTTCCCGCCTAAGAGATTACGATGATTTGGGAACCTTCATGCCAAAAAGTCGCGAGAGTAACCTAAGATAGGTCACCGATAAACCCAAAACGAAGGAAAGTCTCTTCATGCTCTCATTTCAATTACTTGTAAACATAATTACTTGTAATTACATTCCATATATATCTCCATGTAATGAGAAATATGAAGCAATATGTCCACATACATGCTACTGAACAAACTTACACCTGCTTTTACGTGATAAAATTCCTAAAATGGACACATCACATAGCATGTCATTATACACCTTCCTTAAGGACTAAACTATGTCATCTTTTCGTAGGAATCAATCGGACCTACTACCCATTCAAAGTCCAAAAGGCAACAGCCTACAATCAATAATCATGTCATCATCCGACCATTGAACTTAATCCAGCTTTCAAGAAAGAGTTCAATGGATTAAGCAAACAGACATGATTTGGTCGTTTCTATTAAAAGAACTACACCGCCACACAGGTCGTAAAATACCCAGACATACCGAGCCCTCCACACAAGGAGGAATTTTGGTTATTACCATACCAGAGCCACAATTGGATACGACCAACAAAACTCATGATGTCGCCCATTCCATCGAGATCCGCATAATGGTGACTTCAAAAAGAAAGTCCTCCAAATGGAGGAGACCCTTCGCGCTATTAAAGGAATTGGAACACACGGGAGTGTTTCATATGCTGATCTATGTATTTTCCCCGGTGTTCACTATCCAGAAAAATTTAAAACTCCTGACTTTGAAAAATATGACGGGTTAGGGGATCCTTATACACATTTAAAAGTCTTTATTGGAGAACTGGGATCCTATGCAGAGGATGAAAAACTCAGAATGCAATTGTTCCAAAAGAGTCTAACTGGAGAAGCCCGTTCGTGGTACACAAGATTAGACAACTCCAAAATTCACAGTTGGGAAGAGCTAGCACATGCCTTCCTCACTCAATACAATTTTCAAACTCAGATGGCTCCCGATCGGTATCAAATTACCAAGATCAAAAAATAGTCTAATGAGTCTTTCAGAGAGTATGCCCAAAGGTGGAGACGCCTGGCTGCCCAAGTTAGTCCTGCCATGACAGAATCAGAAATGGTCATGACATTCATAGACATACAAGAAGCTCCATTCTATGAGAGAGTTTTAGCCAACATCGGTAAACCGTTTTCTAAAATGGTTAAACACGGGGAGATGGCTAAAATGGGATTGAAGTCAGGAAAGATTCAAGACCTAGCCGCACTCAAAGTCAAGCACGATCACATCCAACTGGAAATTATGGGAACAACTTTGAGGGTCCATAAAAAGAAAGAGGAAGATGTTTCCTCGATACTACAGGAGGACAAAAAAGGCAATCAAAGTATGCCCACTCAAAGGAGAAACTACACTCCCTTTCCAAAGACACCACAAACCCTCCAAAGACCAAAAGGTGGAGAAATCAAACGCCATCGAAAGTGTTTACACCCTTAGGGGATACCTCGAGAACATTCTTAATCTTCCGACAACACGTAAGAAAATTACGATCTTCTTCCACCACCAAATTTCTAATCGATGGGGTTTCAATGTCGCTAGAAAATGTGCTTATCATGCCGGGGCACTGGACATGATACTCGTGGATTGTTGGGCCTTCAAACACAAGATCCGTGGACCTAATAGATAATGGAGAGATCGTAGTCGCCAAACCCGATCACCCTCAAGACAAGACAACCCTCTTCCTTAACACAAAGAAGAAGAGGTCAACATGATTAATGGAGAAGGGATGAGTTCCAACTTCACCGTGATTCCCTGCACCATCAAAGATGGTGATGACAAATGGGATTATGCTAAGTTCCAGTTCACAATGGAACAAAAGATCAAAGCTCTTGGCAAACAAATTGAGTAATCAAGTAATCTGGTGACTTATCAAGATCAAGTGACTTAAGAATTAATCACCAGAGCATGCTAGTCTCCTACCAATCGTCATGAATATTCCTCGTCCCTTTCGTAAAATGAAATCTTTGGAAGACAAAGTGATGAAGAGAGTAAATGCCAAAGCCCGTCGGGATTTCGCCAACAAACGGGAATTCACCTATTTGGGCCAACCCATGGAGGAAATCCTTCACATGTTAATCAATGAAGGAAGGATCAGTTCCCTTCTACCTCCAATCAACCCCCGTTTGGGACGGTACAACTCTGATGGAGTATGTCAATACCACTCCCAGTCTCGCGATCACAGTATAGAAGAATGCTGGGCACTCCGCCACCTTATTCAAAATCTAATCGACAGGTGTGTATCGCGATTGGCGGATAACGACACGTGTTACGAAAGCAAGTGAGAATGCAGCCCTACTAAGTGGAAAAGTGTGGTAGCGATTATACCATCAAGGTGAAGAGATTAATATTGTTTTCACAACACCGATAATTCAAATTTCAAAGGAGGAAACAACTTTGAAAGTGGCCGCCCCGAGCCAATCAACTTTGCCATGCAGTAGCACAGTCTTATTGTTAACTTGCACAAGGTTCCGTGGAATTATAGAGAAGGTGAAGGATCCACCTCACATACCACTACTGCAGTGTCGAAGGAAAATCCACTGTATCTTCCCCATCGGGTGATGAACCCCACCACCAAATCAAAGGGGAAAATACCCATGGAGAAGATTGAAAAATTCCTCCATGTTGTGGGTCATAACGAAGCCTCGGTGGTTTTAAGCTTGAAGGAAGCTCCACCACAAATATCAATTTTGGACTTGGTCCCAACTTCCAAAAATCACCGAAAGGTCTTGTTAAAGGTTCTAGAAGAGCTTCATCTTCCGACATCGGTGGATACGGAAAAGTTTCAACACATGGTTGATCACATTTTCAACAACAATGTGATATCCTTCATCGATGATTACATACCATCCAAGGGATCGGTCATCGCAAAACCGTTGCACATTATGGTCTTGTCCTCCGGGATATGGTGGTGGTGAAGTATTAATAGATGGAGGCTCCTCTCTGAATATCTGCCCATATGCCACCTTGGTGAAGATGAATATTAATCTCAATCAAATTCGGAGTAGCCATACTATCATCAAAGCTTTTGATGGAGCCCGCCGTAACTCGGTTGGAGTGATTGAGCTGCCAATTGAAATTGGCCTCATACATTCTGCGATCCTTCCATGTGCTCAAGATAGATTCGGATACAACCCCTCTTGGGACAACCATGGATCCATATGGCAAAAGGGCAAATCCCCTCCACCCTTCACCAACAATTGAAGTACATTATCAACAATACCGTCACGGTCACGGCCAACGCCGAACCGTAGATTCCTCAAGATGGGGATATACCGCTCATCAATGCCAATGCGACGTAGAACCGGTCGGGCCATGCTTTAGAAATAAGCAACACCCAATACCACGCTATTGGAGCACCATTTCGAACCCCACATTTCTGATGAGGTGATGTCATCCACTCGAGAAATGATGTCGTTGGGTCATAAAGCCAGGACAAGGGTTGGGTAGAGATGGCCAGGTATCCAAAGACCCATTCGATTAACAAGCAAGTTGGAACAAATTGGACTAGGCTATTCTCGCCAAATTTCTAGTCACAGAATCCTCATAAGCATCAACAGATTCCTTCACTTCAACCATGTGGCGCTTGCATTTCGCTTTCAAATTCCGAGTCTGCACAACCTCCAGTAAAGGTGCCCGCCAATTTCATGGCCATGTTATTTCCAAAACCAAAACCGGTGGAGGAAAAGGAAATCGTTATTCCAAATCCCGCAATCGAAGAAGAAGAGCGGAGAATCAAGGAAAACGTTGTCCGAATAATGTCGGGCATGCGCATCATCGTCCATGATGAACATACCAACAGATACACCCCAGATGATGATTGTCTCGACGTAATGGCCATCATTCGGGACAAGGAGGATGATGACAATCCCTCCATCATCGCTGGGTCACCCGGACTTTACCCTTACCAATTGGAACAAAGATTCCTCGCATTGGTCGACAGGGTAAAGCTGAGCGTAAATTCTTTTTCTCCAGTAGATACAATAACTCGCTTACTTTTTCTGCATACAAGATTAGTAGTTTATTTTGCCAAGATATGCTAACACTGTATGATCAACGCATTTCATATATACTAAGTGAAAGCATATTTTGTTTCAGGACTCAATTTAGCATGCACTCAGATTTGCGGACACGATGCCTCTCCCGCACAAGGATCAGACCTTTGATGTAGAGATGAATTCACCTTGATGGATCTTCGTGGATGACATTGAGGTGCCTCCTTAAATTTAAGAATGGGTCAAAGACAAACTCAAACCTAACCTTGATCAAACCACTTCTTTCAATCTCTAACCTTAGAAAGCCCTAAGTTAATCCAGATTGGTTTAGACCTTACCCCAAACCAACGGAATGACATGGTTACGCTTATTAACCCAATTCCAGGATGTGTTTTCATGGTCTCATAAAGACATGGTGGGTTTGTCCACTGACATTGTCCTTCATCGCCTTCCCATTAAGGAGGGATTTAAGCTAGTCAAGCAAAAGCTCAGGCGATTGAAACCTGAGTGGAGTTTAAAGGTGAAAGAAGAAATTGTGAAACAATTTTAAGCTGACATCATTATGGTGTCTACGTATCCTGAGTGGATATCCAACATTGTACCCGTGCCTAAACCTGGAGGGAAGGTGCGAGTTTGCTTGGATTACCGGGACTTGAACAAAGCTTGCTTAAAAGATAGCTTTCCCGTGCCATTTATCCACATTCTCATTGACAATACTGCTCAATACGACGTGTACTCCTTTGCTGATTGCTTTGCGGGGTACCATCAGATCATGGTTGCCGAGGAAGATCGTGAAAAGACTGCTTTCATTACTCCTTGGGGAACTTTTTGCTATAGACGGTTGTCATTCGGCCTCATCAATGCCGGAGCTACCTATCAACGAGCTATAATGGCTCTTTTCCATGACTTAATGCATAAAGAGATTGAGATCTACGTGGATGACATCATTGTCAAGTCCGGGAAGGAGGATGACCATCTAGACCATCTCGTAAAGTTGTTCAACAAAGTTGCGAAATACAACTTGAAGTTGAATCCACTAAGCGCGCCTTTGGCGTTAAAGTAACAAGTTACTAGGATTTCTAGTTAGCCACAAAGGGATTGAGTGGATCCTACTAAAATCCAAGCCATCACGGAAATGCCCATTCCTCGACGTAAAAAGAAATACGGGATTTTGGGAATGATCAACTTCATCAAGAGGTTTATCTCCCAACTCACAAAGAACTCGTGAGCCAATCTTCAAGTTATTAAGGAAGAACTCCTCCATGAAATGGAATGATGAGTGCCAAAATGCCTTCCTTATAATCAAGAAACAATTTAGTCAAAGCTCTATCTTGGTACCACCTGTGGATGATGTTCCCCTGTTCATGTATTCGCCTATAAGTGACAATGCCATGGGTCACGTATACCGACGGAGAAAAGATGATAGAGGCTAAGAACTAGCTATCTATTACCTCAAAGAAAAGGTTCAAAGAAGACGGTGAACACAAGTACACTCTAATCGAGAAGACATGTCAGTTTTTTAGCATGGGCTTCCATGAGGTTACAACATTACCTCCATGGTCACACAACCCATCTCATATCCCGCTTGGATCCTCTCAAGCACGTGTTCAACAAACCCATGTTGAACTCCCGGTATCAGATGGCGATTGATCCTACAACAATTTGACATTGTATATGTGACTCAAAAGTCCATCAAAGGTCAAGGAATCGCAGATCAATCGTCGCCGCGACCTTCGGGGGATTTCAAACCCTTGGAAATATATTTCGATGAAG